>JASSKH010000027.1:1200000-2400000 GCA_031763025.1 Macrocystis pyrifera
CAGCGGTACGCTGGGATTTCACTTCCTTTTTTATTATGTATGGGAATTTTTGAGACGTTATTTCTGGAGCTTTCAGCGATCTCCCCTCCAGGGTTCTACACTATTTGACCCTTTGTTGTGGGCATGCCGTGGCATTGCCATGGTACCGCCCATGGCATACCATGGCATCACCACGGCATCCCATGGTGTGGCATATAGGATAGGATTCCATGGCACGCCGTGGGGGTTGCCATGACATGCCATGGGTAGTACCATGGCAAGCCCCGCGCCTACCGCCACGGCACTCCATGGCAACCCCACGGCATGTCATGGCAACCCCCACGGCACCCCAATGTCCACGGCACCTAGGTTAGGGTTGGGGCTGGGGTTAGGGTTAGGGTTAGGGTTAGGTTCTAAACATATCTGATTGTTAAAGATACCACCAGATGGTACTTCGCAGTAGGCTGCAAAGGCTGGTGCTGGTAGTCGTTAGACTGACCGAGCAGACACGCTGTGTCGAGGATGTGAGAAGTTGATAACGCTTAGAAGGTTCGCTTCACTTCACTTCATATAAATTAACTTGATGATACCAGCGATGACGCTCGTCCTGCGTCAATGCAGTAGAGCCGCTTGGTAGAGCTAGACGTCGCAACCAGGGAAGGGTAGACAAACCACGTAGACAAACGCAGGGAAGCCAGACGAAGAACTGAGCTAGGATATCCGACTACGAACTCTGTACTCGTGGATATCCGGTAGGTACGTTTTACACAAAGAAATGCGGCGCAACCTGAAATAACGCGGTGGAACCCAAACCAACCAGCTTCAACACATGCAGATAGTCTGTACAAGCGTAACATTCCAACACACCCACCAAGCACACTTGTCGTACCGATGAGCAACTCTGAAGGCTACCTGCTACTGCTGTGGCGCTGCAGCAAGTGCTAACATGGAGCTGTACATTCGCTACAGAACATTGATAATGCCAATACACTGATTTCGTCAACTGCTTAACACTGATCCAGGGATGTAGGCCCCACTGATCCCGCCCAACGATCTCTTCGCCAGACATTAGTTTATACGCGAACGATTCGTCATCCGTCGAGACTGAGTTGCCCATGGCTACGATCGGTTTATTGGATATATGTTCACATACTCGCTGGAAAACACAAGCCAACTGCGTCCCAGCATAATAAGCGCTTAATCGGAGCTCGACAGACAGTCGTGGGTGACCTCATCAAATATATGAAGGACGGAGATAATTTGGTCTGCAAGTTCCAGCTCGCACGTGAAGCTGCGTGCAGTCAGCCTAACCTCGATACTTATCCATCTGGAAGTGTTCCTGAGGAAGTTTTAAAGACAGTCACGACAAAAAAAATCACGATTCATGACGCCAATTTTTTTAGCTTTTCCCTCAAAAAAACAAAATCACGATTCGTGACATTTGTCGTGTCTCAAAATACGCCTGATCAAGGCACTACGCAACCCACGTGCACCAACGGTATCCGATGGTCGGCATAGGGGCATATGGCAGACTCTGCTTCGTACGCCGCTTGTGAACAACGGGCGGCTACCCAAAGACACCGCTGGGCGCGGGCTAACGAGGAGGTTGTGGCCTCGAAATTTCCAGGAGGAGGAGCCACTGCTGGAAGACAAACGCGAAAATACCCTGGGGATGTCACAGGCCAGGCCGGGCAGGCGGCCTGCGAGATGGAATCTCGCGAAACGACCTTGGCCGACGGCCGGTGAAGTTGGAATCTCGCAAGCTGGGTCAGGCTTCGGCCCGTGATTCGAATATGTCACGGGCTGGGCCAGGTGCGCCCGGCCCAGCCCGGCCTGGCCGTGCGGCCCAGCCCGGCCTGGCCGTGCCGCACTCTCGAGAGTTTGCTCCACACCCCCCAAAAACGTTGGGTTTGAAATATCAGAATTTTAACTTGAAAATATCGCGAAACGCGACGTTTTTCGGCTTTTTTTCGTTAGAACTGAAATGTCACGGATCGTGATCTTTTGGCATGCCTAAAAATCACGATTCGTGAGATTTTTGTCGTGAATCGTGATTTTTTTGTCGTGAAAATAGCACCAGAAGATCCTTACAACGTAAGAGGAAGAGCATCGGAGTCGTATACGAACGATATAGGCGTGAAGACGACATTTCTATGGCCGAGGCCAACGGCGATATCGCGTCGGCGGACGATATGATAGTAGAGGAAGTTAAGGCAGAAGATGGGAAAGCCTACATTATTGACACATTCGTTTGCCGTCGTTGACTCTGGGGGAGGACGCTGCGACGTGTTCGCGACAACTTCCGAGTGTACTACGAAGATTGGGGCACGACCTCGATCTCAATGCCGTGGCAGCATCTCAAGCTGCTCTGGCTCAAGGAGGCCGCCACCTGAAGGGGTGGAGAATGCTCTTGTAGTTCCGCATGGCGATATTCTTTCTGACTTTCGCAATAATAATGCCTTGAAGGGGGCGTTCGGTCACTTGTTCCCAGTTGTGGAGGACCGCTTGACACAACTCGTCGAAGAAGTGTTTCATTCGTGAAATGGATCTGGATTTTGCTCAACGGTCGCGACTCGTCTTGGCGGAAAGACAGGCTTCTTCTTTTCTGTGCTGCCGCCATCATTTTCAGGCACGAATCTCTATCCAATATGCAGTTCAAACTGCGCGGGAAAATGTCCGCGCATGTGGCCGAAAAAATAGCACAGGTGAAGAGCAGGGACCTCATACCGATGGCGGCAGACACCTTCTGAATCAGCAGGGACAACGTATACCCACCGCCTCCAGTGAACATGCCAAGACATTTACCTTTTTTTAGAACTCTGCAGGCTAGCTCACCTGATGATGATTCTGTACGTTGACGGATGTCATCATGATGGGAAAAACAAAACACGAACTAAAAAGCTGTATCAATGCTGATGCCACTAGGCGAGCCGTTTTTTTAGGCTGACGAATAATCCTTCCACTCGTCATGAACTACGGCGGCCATGACATAGATCTTCCATCGACTTGCCACGAACAACTGATGCCCGATTATGTGACGAGGCTAACAACCGTTGCGGACGGCCCTGTTGCATCGGCAACATTCTTTCGCGAAACTACTCAAGTGTAGGGAAATGTAGACTAAAAATGTTACGTAACAAACGCTACATGAATTTAAGGCTTATAAACTCGATTTCCACCACATTCTCCCTCACTAAACCTGACTTATCTCTCCTTGCGAGTAAGTCAGGAACCCCGATGAGACTCTGAATATCCAAGTTTTACCTCCGACTTTTCGGTACCGGACTCAGTATGCAATGATCGCATTGCTCTCATCGTTCCTTCCCAGGTGTTTTCAAGTGAGTGAGTTTTACAGGTTCTTGAACATGAGATATTCCCCTTTTTGTCCTTTTTTCTCTGGGAACGAAGGCGAGAATCGAACCACGGACCTCGCTCTTCAAAATCTCACGTCCTGCCTGCGACGCCATTGTAGGGAAATGTAGACTAAAAATGTTACGTAACAAACGCTACATGAATTTAAGTTAATATAAACTCGATTTCCACCACACAAGCGGATTTCGACCATGACATTGTTGTGCTGAGAGTGGGCGCTTCTGACGGTGACGGTTGAGCCCTGGGGAAAATGCCAAAGCATACGTTGGCATGACGGAGGAGCAATCAATTCAGGCTCACTCTACACGCACATCTCCTTGTTTGGTTATAATATGGACACAGCAGCCGCAATCAGCTCCCGGAAGACCTCGGCACAAGTTTAGAAAAACACGCTGCTCTTGCCAAATACGTAGGTCGTATTATTGCAATCAACTCATGTCAACTGAGGAACACTTGTCACCTAACGGCACGGTCGAGCTGCCTTGTTGACACACTTTTCACCGCTCTTGCGTGGACGATATTTTATCCGCCACACGGGAAGTATTCTACAGGTAGGTTCTGACGAGATATGCCTACCACTGATTGCGGTCGTGGTATCGTCCCTTCCTGGGTTCGCGCGAATGGTATCACATCAGCCTCTTCCTCGCCTGGTACACGAAATCCGCGTTGACGACGGCCTGCCCTACGATGAAAATGGCCTAGCGAACGCTGTGGAGGACGGTCCCTTAGAATGTTGGCGTGCATTCGCTAGACGACAGCAGCAACAAGGTGGATCTGTCCTATTGGTCGCCTTCAGGAGGGACGTCGCTAACGTGACCTATCCACCGTTCATTCCTCCGCCCGGTTGGGGGGTGAGTGTGCTGCAGCTCCGGCATAGCGATCTTCGCCTACCGCAGTCCGGCCTTGTCCAATCCGTCCATTCGGGCATGTATGTGGAGCGACCTTCGGTAGCGGGCGCGTGATGTCGACTGTGCCGTTGAGCGCGCCTCCACCGGAAGCACCAACGAACGGTTACGAGAACAACAGCTTGCCTACTTTGCCTCTGTCGCCACGTTAGTTCGAGCTTTTCTTGCGTTGTTTTGGTGCACGAACACGGTTCGACGGAACATCGGCGTACGTGAACCCCACCCTCACGGGGAAAGGACACGGCTACCTGTTTTGTGTTGCCTTAGAGCAGCTGTGAGTACGACCGAGTGAGTGGTTCAAACTCCTACCAGGTACCTACTTGGTATTAATTTACAAGCTGCGTGATCCGGAAGACACGCTCATCGGGCTTTGATAATACCGGTGCTGATTTTGATAGACCTGGGCCCTATTAACAGTCATCACAAGGGTTACTGGAGCCTGCCCTGTAACCACATGCTGTTGTGGCGATGAGTTAGTACAGTGTGGGTCCGCCAACACGACACACCTAATCTGGGCAAGCCTGAGGTTCTTATTATTGGGGCGCCATCTTCCATCTTGAGTAGGTTTCGCAATCTGGGAGAAGGGATCTTTAGGGGTGTTTTTGACTTGAAAACTGCGTAGCACGGTCTGCACTTCGGAATTGTCGTCTGCAATTGAGAAAATTCCTGGTTCGATGCAAACGCGGCGCAGCCGCGTTTATGGCCAGTTTTGGCCCGTTTTGGCTGCGGTTTGGGGTCAGCGTTAGGGTTAGGGTTAGAGTCAGGGGTTGGGTTGGGTCTTCGCCCGTACCTTGATCCCAACAGGAACCAAAATACCTGAACAGCCTACCAACCTAAAGATCCCTTCTCCCAGATTGCTAGGGGACAAAACCCGGGTCATCACTTCTGAGCCGCTTTTCTTATCCCAATTTTCTTAGCGTTCTCCAAAGCATTATGTTCTTATTGGGCACTTTCTGCGACCTAATACCTCGCGCGGCGGGATAGCCTCGTCTTTTTGGCCAATCCTGAACTTCATGTGCAGTATCTCACTGGGATCCGCGTGCAGTGCAACTGCACGCTGTGGGCTATCAGATTCTTGGTGTCAAATATCAAAGAAGCCCCTTAAACACACGCCTCCAGAAAATCAGTAACTCCTAGTCATTCCTGTAGGGAAATGTAGACTAAAAATGTTACGTAACAAACGCTACATGAATTTAAGGCTTATAAACTCGATTTCCACCACATTCTCCCTCACTAAACCTGACTTATCTCTCCTTGCGAGTAAGTCAGGAACCCCGATGAGACTCTGAGTATCCAAGTTTTACCTCCGACTTTTCGGTACCGGACTCAGTATGCAATGATCGCATTGCTCTCATCGTTCCTTCCCAGGTGTTTTCTAAGTGAGTGAGTTTTACAGGTTCTTGAACATGAGATAATCCCCTTTTTTTCCTTTTTTTTTTTTTCTCTGGGGACGAAGGCGAGAATCGAACCACGGACCTCGCTCTTCAAAATCTCACGCCCTGCCTGCGACGCCATTGTAGGGAAATGTAGACTAAAAATGTTACGTAACAAACGCTACGTGAATTTAAGGCTTATAAACTCGATTTCCACCTCGTGTGATTTTGAAGAGCGAGGTCCGTGGTTCGATTCTCGCCTTCGTCCCCCAAGAAAAAAAAAAAAAAAAGAAAAAAAAGGGGAATATCTCATGTTCAAGAACCTGTAAAACTCACTCACTTAGAAAACACCTAGAAAGGAACGATGAGAGCAATGCGATCATTGCGTACTGAGTCCGGTACCGAAAAGTCGGAGGTAAAACTTGGATACTCAGAGTCTCATCGGGGTTCCTGACTTACTCGCAAGGAGAGATAAGTCAGGTTTAGTGAGGGAGAATGTGGTGGAAATCGAGTTTATAAGCCTTAAATTCACGTAGCGTTTGTTACGTAACATTTTTAGTCTACATTTCCCTACATTCCTGTGGTGAGATTCAATGGGAATGACTAGGCATTCCCATTGGTGAGATTGGTTTCCTCTAGCTTTTAGTATGGAGGTATTGGTTTCATTGAAGTTTAGTATGGAAGTAAGGGTTTCAATGGAAAATATTAGGATGTTCAAAAAGGGTACATGTAGTTATTTGGACCCGTATATTGGAGAATTGCACCTTCAACGAGTCTTCACCGTATCTGTCTTGGTTTGAATATAAGCTATAGGAGAAAGGAAATGAGAGAACTAGGAAGAGAGAATAGGCACAGAAATAGGCCAATCAACAGCAGTACGGAGGTGAGATCTACGTAATCTATACTGAGAAGTGCTGATAGGATAAGTGCTGGGTCATAGGAGGGATAGAGAGGGTATGTGGGTCAAAGACAGGTACGAGTGCTGCTCCTGTTCTGCCTCTTGGCTCAGGAGAGACGTTGGTCAACAGACAGCAGAAGGTAGATCAGCTCTTCTCATGAGCACGGATAAAGTAGGAACGATATAATCGGAGCAGTTGGGAATGCGAGACGAGCAAGGAGGAGAGGTCGCCCCCCCCCCTCTCGTCAGTTCATCGTTTTCCCTCAACATCTGCCCACCTGCCAGAAGATATTAATACGACTTTTCAGCTATACTCTTGATCTCCGCCTACTGCATTTACTCCACGAACACCAACACATCAGTTCATCAGAGGACAGCGCACTGTACAACGCACGTCATCCGCGTACAACAGGCCCTTTTTCCCCACAGTGGCGTCGACGGCAGGACCGAGTACTTCTTACGGCAGTCGAGTTTACGTATACTATGTCTTCCAACGGTGAGTCGCGTGTAGAGGGAGGGGAGGGGAAGGGTAGGGGGTCGCCTGCCCCTCCTGCAACGAGAACTCGCTCACAGGTGAAAGCGGCGGCGTTTAGGTCTGAAACGTCGCGCGCGCGCCGTGAATCTAGAGAGGGTAGCCCGACCAACGGGACCGGAGCGAGTGGTAGCCCTGCTAGAGGGACGCGCGAGGAAGTTGGTATAGATCCTGTTGCTGATCCTCGTCGTCGTCTGCAGACGGTGGAGCGTGCCCCCGTTTCCGCTGCGCAACCCGTCCCGGTGCCCCCTCCGTTGCTCCTCTCGCTCGCCAGAGGCCTGGCAACGCCTTATGGCAGTAGGCGTGCTTCGCGCACGAGTAACATAAGCCCAGCTTGTCGTGTACCTCGTACCACTGCCCCTGCACGCCATGCTCCACCCATAGTCGTTTCGTCACCCGATGACATTCCTGTGCCCACCCCGGCTCTATCGCCGCCCCCTGTTTCCGACTCTATCCGCATGTCGTATGTAGATGTCGTGAAAGCTGGTTCGGCCGCCTCTTCGCCTGTTTCCCCCGCCCCCGAAAAGGGTACGGGGAAGGGCCGTGCTCCTCCGACGCCGGAGGCAGCTCCCGGGGCGACGGGAAAGGGTCCGGCGCCGACGTTGGGGAGTGCGGCCCCGACGGCATCCGCAGCTGCTGGGCCGAATGATGGGGTGAGAGGTAGAGTGCGTTCAGTCAGGGATGACATGATAGAAAATGTCCGTTTCATTCTCGAGGGGCTGTCCTTTGAGGACAAGTGTCTCGTAGTAGGAGTCGAGCCGCGCACAGCAGGGTATACGGTAGGCACGGCGGCAGGTGCTGACGGTGCGATAGTGGCCGTAGATGTACCTGCCGGCCGGTCGGTCCCCCCCGGCATCAAGCGCAGTGCGATAGAACCTAGGCCTCTCACCTCGCCGGCCGATAATCTCACGTCAGACGAAATACTAGCGCGAACCCTTCAAGCGGAAGAGCAGGAGGTTGCTGACAAAGTTGCACTATCGTTGGCCAAAGACGAGATATTTGCGCGATCTTTATCGGAGTCAGATTCCCCCGCACAGTCCAGCGTGGATCTGTTGTCCCCGGTTCGGAACAGTTCCCCGCCGAGCCCCTCCGGCTCCCTTGTATATCCAGATGCATCGTCCAACCCCTACTCTGTGTTGGCCTCACCTCGCCTGAGGCAGGTGCCTGTCAGGTTGGCAGAAGCCGCGCACGCCCGTGCGCGGAAGGAGGCCGTCACGACCTCCTTCCTGCAGGCGAGGGCCGAGCAGGATAAGGTCGACGCCGCGCACCTCACCGCGGTCGCAGAACTCGAAAGGGGTCGTGCCGCGGAGGCACAGTTGGGCCGGGAGTTGCGGGAACTAGGCACTGCCCGTCGCCGGGCGGAGGTCCAAGACTCAGAGGCGTTGCGGGCCCTGAAGGCCCAGATGGCCGCCGAGAGGCGGGCCCAATCCAAGAGGTTAGCGGATCACCGGGGGAGTGAGGCGTCCGCTAGGACCCGGTTAGCACGACAGGCCGACAGAAATTCCGAATTAGCTGACGTGGAACGGAACGCGCGCAGGGCCGCCAAGGCGGGGGCCCATGAAACCGTGAGACAACGTGGTCTCAGGGAGGAGGCCAGCGGAAGCGCAGTCGCGGCGGCGGAGGAGGCAGGCTGCCCGATACTTCCGAAGAGGGAATGGAAGCCGGTGGTCCGGAAGATCATCTCTTCCTCGGCGAGGGCTGCCGAGGCGGCTGTTGGTTCGGCGTCCGCCGCGAGGGCCTCGGCTGCAGCGGCCGCGACAGTAGTGGAGGCATCCGCTTCTGCTGCACCTTCTTCAGCAGCGCCTACTACCGTTGTTGCTCCTGTTTTGGCTGCGCCTGCTACCGTTGTTGCTCCTATTTTTGCCGCGACAGCTCCTGTTGCTCCTGCTGTTGCTGCCCTTGCTGCGCCTGTAGCTGCTGCTTCCCCAGCTGCAGCGCCCGGTTCTGCGGTTCCGAGTTTGGCTGCTGTAGATGTTCCGGCCCCCGACTGCTGTTGATGTTGCGGCCCCGGCTACTGCTACTGTTTCTGCTCCGGCTGCGGGAATTGCGGCTGCCGCGGTGGAGGGTTCGGCTAGCAGTGGGAGAGAGGCCGAAATGATGGAGGACTTGCGGCTGTATTCGGTGATCACGCAGACGATCCCGCACCTCTCTCACGACCAGGCTTGGGCCATGGCGAGGTCCACCAAGCGGGCAGCGCCTTCTACGGAGACTCCGCCCGTTGCTCCTCCTAGGGACCTCTCGCCCGTGTTCGCGTCTCCGCCGGTTCAGTTCAATTTACGTGTTTTCTCAACCTTTCTGGAATGATTCATCCTGCTGTAGGCGAAGGTACGCCAGAAGAGGCGGAACGACGTTGGCGCAGATGGCAGGATAGACTTTGCCAGTGGGCACGAGCACGTTCAATCCGAAATAATCGCAACCCATGAAATTTCGACGGTAGGTTGGCCCCCTTCCCGGCAGCATTGCGGCCGCCTCTCCCTTTGCCCCGCATTGCAGGTGGAATCGGTGTGAGTACAGTAACTGGTGAGAGCCTACCCGAGGTGACACGCCAAGAAAGTTCGGTCGAATCTACATTGCACGCTGTGGATCAGGACCAAGAGACAGGAAATCACCTGTCTAAGAACGGTAAGAGCAGTGAGCAAAGTTGTCGCCTTCCAGGACGTGATGGAAGTAATTACCCCGGATCACCGTTGCGCGTCAGCCAAGTATCACCGCTTTGCACACGTCCCGTCACTAGTAGTAGAACGACGAGATCTGACCGTCCGAGCTGCATCCATAGTCGGAATAGGCCCCCGGTTAAAATGCAAGTTCGAAGCGGCATAGAAGAGCCGAGTGTAACAGATAGTAGTCAAACTGAACCCAAGTCAATGTCTACTCCTGTAGGGGAGTTGAGCGCGCCCCCTTCGGCTGATCACCCGAAGCTGTTGTCGACCCCCGCCCAAGTGAAGAGCGCACGGGGAGTTGTCGGAAAAAGAGCGAGGGAGTATAATCGAGAGTGGTGTTACCCAGGCAAGGGTACACCCAGTGCTCCCCGCACCGGACGAACCCCGCCAGTACGAGTTGGAGGTACGTCCGTTAAAATAGATGAAGTCTTGAATCTGGAAACGCCGAGTAGAAGTGGACGGTTTCCGAGATCACCGGGCTTGAGAAAAATAGTAGAAAAACGGAGTGAGCCCGAGGAACCCTCTATTGTCACATTGGGTACTAGCTCACGTTTGAAAGTGAGTTCGGGTGAAGATAGTATATATGCCCTCGATGCATCCGCGAAGAAAGTCTCTGATGGACCATCTGCTGTTTTCCCCCCCGCTCGTATGCGTTTAAAGACTGGGGAACGAGCTGATTATTTATCGGAGTTTACGCGAGCTGTTGGTGGTGAGGTTTTACTGGATAGGAGACACCATACAACGAAAGTTCAGCTGTTCGCGGGTAGCAAGGCTCTGAGGACCCATGTTTGTACGGCATTGTTGGACACGGGAAGCCCTGCATCCTTCATTCAAGAGAAGGTATGGCTGCGTATGCTTGCCTGTGGTGCCGCTTCAGAGGACGGGTTGACAACTGTAGATCAGAAAACTTGGGGAGGTTTCCATGGAGTACCATTGCACACCAATAACCATGTGAGGTTGAACATACAAATGGCAAATAAGAACAGTCGGTCAAGTTTATCTACCACGGTATGCATGGTAGTACATGCACACATCGTACCGACTACTGCCATGACTACCGCTGTTTTATTAGGAAGGGATAGTTGGTCTCATTTTCCTACTCGGGAGTATAAAGATATCGATGCGTCTAGCACACTGGTCACTTTTGTTGAGAAAGAAAGCGATTCCGAGGCACATGACCAGAGATACAAGAAGTGGGTTAACAGCGCTATAGGAATGATCGAAGGACAAGGAAAAGGCAAAGTCGTACTCCGTGTAGCCAGTCATAGACATCGTTTGCCGAATGCTATGTCTTGGTTGAAGGTTTGTCTGACAAACAGCGATGGCACTGATGCCGAGGAAGGTTCTTATTATATACGGTTTGGGCCAGAGTGGTTGCCACAGGAAGCCATCGTGGAATCAGGGGTTTCCGAATTACCTATACAACGTTTGAATGATGGTGGTTTCTTGGTACAGCAAGGCATGCGTTTGGGAGTCGGGGGGAGAGCGCCTGGAACCGTGTGAATTGGACAATGCAGCCATAATTCCGAACGAAATACCGTATGTCGGGAAGGTGGATGGGAACGTGGAAAAATCGGATATTGAACCGCCAGCTGAGGTTTTGTCTAGTTTGCATCAGGATCAACGAGCAGCATTTTTGCGGTTGTGGAACAAAATTCCTGTTCACTTACGTGCTATACATTTTGATTTTGAAGGGAGTCTTTGGACAGCCACCGACGTTGATTCTCTTGGAGATCTGTTGAAAAAATACGCACACCGTTTTTCAATGCACAGCACTGACCTGGGACATGTTACTATTGACCCCTTCCGCATTATTCTGAAGAAAGATGCGCAACCAGTCAAACAGCGACCATACCGGCATTCCCCCGTGTTAGCTGTGAAGGTACAAACGGAAATTGACAAATTAGTTCTAGCAGGAATTTTACGGCGGTCATACTCCAATTGGTCCAGTCCGTTGGTAGTTATCGCTAAGGCAGATGGCCGTATCCGTTTAACTTGCAACTATAAGAGGCTGAACGCCCAGTCCATCATACCGGTCATGCCGTTGCCGACAGTGGATGATTTATTATCTGACCTCGGAGGAGCGAATGTTTTTAGTACCATGGATCTAGTTAGTGGATTTTTCCAGTGTTCTATACATGAAGACTCTATTCCACTGACAGCTGTTTGTACGCAAGCTGGAAACTATGAGTGGACAGTAATGCCAATGGGTTTAGCGTCCAGTCCAGGCTGGTTTCAGTCAATTATGTTGAGAGTATGTGACGGTTTACAACGTGTACGCCTTTTCATCGATGACATTGTGTGTTTTTCGAAGAACGGGACTGAGCATGTGCGGGATTTGGAGAGTTTCTTTGAACGACTTACGTTGTTTGATTTGAAATTGGCACCTAAGAAAGCATATTTAGGCGTACGCACCATCAAATTTTTGGGTCACCGAGTGACGGCTAAAGGAGTGGAGCCAGACCCAGATAAAGTCGAAGCTATGACGAAGTTGCCGATGCCTACAAATATCAGCCAACTACGTTCAGTATTGGGAGCGCTGTCATATTACCGGAAATTTTTGCCCCAGATGGCAACTATTACGCGACCTCTGAATAACCTTTTAAAGAAGGAAGTTAAATTCGTGTTCACCACGGAACATGTTGAGATTGTACAGCTTCTGCTGAAACGACTTGCGAGCCCAGATGTTTTAGCATTTCCGGATTTTAAAGCAGCAATGACGGGAGAAAGACCATTCCGTTTAATTACTGATGCATCTATTGACGGTTTAGGTGCAGTAATTGAACAGGTACAACCTGACCAGTCTACCCGACCTTTGTGTTTTCTAAGTAGAACGACATTGCCCAATGAACGTAATTGGAGTGCCACAGAATTGGAATGTGCGGCCATTGTGTGGGCAGTCAAGAAAAATAGGCAATTATTTTACGGGATTCCTTTCGTAGTAGTAAGCGACCACCAACCTCTGAAGAATTTGGAGAGTTTATCGACTAAGGTCAACCGAGTTCAGCGTTGGTATGACTTTTTGAGTGCATATACGTATACGTTGGAATATAGGCCAGGCAAGTTGAACGGGAACGCTGATTTGATGTCACGATTACCCCTGCCGGCCACTGAAGCTGATAACCACCCCGATGTCCGTTTATCTGACCCAGCAGATATCGACGTTTATTTTATCGGTGCGAGTGGAGTAAGGACAACACATCTGATGGAACCTGCTAGTTCAAGCTTACGAAAGCCGAACGAGTTAGACCCCGAGTTTATTTTTACGGTGGGGGAGAGAGAACTGAGGACTGCTCCACCTACCACAAACGAAGAGTCAGCTTTCAAGTGGCAGGTGATACAAAGCGAGCGTACGAAGCTAGAACCGAGAAAAGTAGGAAAACAACGAAAATTTGCTATACCGGACAATACCCCTCTGGTACAACCGACAAGTGTAGTAAGTGGTCAATGGGAATCCGGAGTGATCTTATATGCATGTCCAATGACGGAGGAAGGACAGAGACTTTTAGGTTTGGAAGAGAACCAACAGGTAGCTGTGATAGATAGCCAAAGTCAGGAGAATACTAGTGCAGAGCTTCCTGAAGAAGAGATGGATAGTAAGGAAGCAAGAGAGTTCGGAGAAAGATTGTGTGAGAGGAAGGCTGGTGATTGGTCCATTGCACAACAAAAAGACGAAACGGCTAAGACTGCCATAAATTTTATGATAGCAAACATATCAGTTGGAGACATTTCTGATGAGGCGATACCTGAGACAGTAGAAAAGATGGAAGTAAAAAGGTTAATGGCACAGGGCGAACTTCTAGAGCTCACTGACGCTAAGAAAATTGTTGGTGAAACGCCTTGCTGTTGAACCTGCTCATCGTGACGACAGGAATCCTGGACGGTTTGAACGTCTGCTAGGAGAGGAGCCTGTGAGGACATACGTTCCTCTGTTGTTGAGGCCTTGGGTAATGGATTGTGCCCACAAGGAAGCTGCTCATCTGGGTGAGAAGGTTACTCTTACCTTACTCCAACGTTATTATTGGTGGATCGGAATGGCTGATAGTGTAAAATGGTGGATTAGAAGATGTTATACGTGCCAAGCGAGAAAGAGCGCAAGAGGTACTATCAGATGGCCTTTAGTTTCCTTACCACTACCTAGTCGTCCGGGACAGATGGTATCGTTTGATTTATTGGGACCTTTGCCAGAAACGAAAAACGGCAATGTGTATGTCTTCCTTATTGTAGATTTATTTAGTAGGCACGCAGAAGGATATGCGATGACCAAAGAAGAGAAGACAGCCAGGGGATGTGCCTCTCGGATAGTAGATGATTATATTCCGAGATGGGGATGCCCCCACACGTTTTTATCAGACCGAGGCACCGAATTTATATCCCAGGTTAGCAGAGCAGTATACGAAACGTTGGGAGCAGTTAAGAAATTTACAAGCTCCTATCATCCACAGACGAATGGAATGGTTGAAAGATTAAACCACACCCTTTGTCAGATGTTGTCTTATTTGATAGCTGATGACCAGAAGAACTGGGACGAAATGCTCATGCATGCGGTAGCTGCCCACAACAATAACGTCAGTAGAGGGACCGGGTTGGCTCCGAACGAAGTACACATTGGTCGATACCCTAGGTTACCTATGACAATATTAGAAGGGAGAGGTGTGAAAGGACACCAAGGTCTGAAACAGGACCAGTTGGACTATTTAGAACTAATGAGGGACAGGCAAGTGAAAGCATATGAGCTGGTTAAGGAGGAAGACAGACTGATAAAAGCCAGACATGAAGCAGCCAACGAAAATCTTACTGCGATGATAAATCGACGCCCCAAGTATGAAGTTGGGAGTTGGGTGTGGATTTATGATGATAAGAGTACTATTTCTGGAGGCGGGCAACATGTTCTAAAAACAAGTGAGACTGATTATCGAAGTAAGAAATTTGCTCTGACTGCAAAATTAGCTCAGTGTTGGACAGGACCCTACAAAATCTTGTTTGTTGGACCAGGTACCACAAGTGATGGAAAAAAAGTTGGCCCTAACTTGTTATTGGTAGAAGTTCGAAAGGACGAACCAGGACGGGAGATAAATGCAAGAGTATCCAAGTATAGGTGTAAGAAGTGCTACAATCCACATGAGGGAGAAGAAGGACCGAAATTCTTGCCATGGGCCATGAGCAGCTATGTCTTGAATAAGTATTCGGAACGTTCCCCCCCTTTTCATCTCACCGCCGAGGATGTTAGTATGGAATTGGACCACTATCGTATCACACCCACACACGTAACTAAACACCGCATTTCTAGGGGTTTGGGAGGTAAAAACGCAGTCCAATATTATACTAGTTGGGATGAAGTTACCATAAAGACTTGGGAACATGAGACGGATTTAGAACAGTACGGAAGTTTGGTATCTAGGTACTGGGCCGGAGAACCAGTACAAGTAGGAGGAGAAAATGCTAGATATAGGAGGTACAGGGTACAATTAGCCAAACGTACACTTGCGTGTGCAAAGGGTGAAAGATATGTTGCCACGGGGTACAAGACCTGCTGTGATACCAGAGGTAGACCGGGAATATATGAACGTGACATCATTGGATCGTACATTTATTTCAAAACATCCCGTGCAGGTTGGCAACTGGCCCGAGTGGTGATGGTGGCTGAGGATGCGGAAAGCAAGGAACTACCGCATACCATCAAGCTGCTGGACCTTGGAAAGAGATACAATGTGCATCTTTCTGAGAGAAAGCTCACTACTGTTAGCGAGGAAGTAGGAACTTGGTGTTGGCATGTACACGTTACGGCTAAGAGTACTAAGAAGTTTTTTCATACCATTTAAGATTATAGAAGGGACGGTTATATAGAGCTGGACAGTGTCTAACCACTAAGCCAGACAAGGGGAATGGATAGCAATACGGATTTTATGGTTACAGTGAAGGGAGCTAGACTGTTGAATGTCATGATCCTGTGAAACAAGAAATTGTAATACACACTGTACAATCACATATCCAATGGAAGGGTGGAATGGTGGTAAGTAATCCAGACTTTAGACAGTATTCGTGCTGTACTTGGTCTCACATCTGATGGAGGATCCACTCACATCAGATATAGTATGGGATTGGTTGTTGCTGGGGACGGATAGTTAAAACCGGTTTATGACTAGGATTGGTGAGATACTACTAAGAATTAGTGAGTGTGACTGGTACCAGTATAGGCACCATTTCCAAGTAATAATTCCTCTGCCGTAATCGTACGAGTACTAGCAATCTCAGACCTGTCATAGTTATTTCATTGAACACCTAAGGTCGAGAGGTGACAATGAACTTAGGGGGGCAAGTGTGGTGAGATTGGTTTCCTCTAGATTTTAGTATGGAGGTATTGGTTTCATTGAAGTTTAGTATGGAAGTAAGGGTTTCAATGGAAAATATTAGGATGTTCAAAAAGGGTACATGTAGTTATTTGGACCCGTATATTGGAGAATTGCACCTTCAACGAGTCTTCACCGTATCTGTCTTGGTTTGAATATAAGCTATAGGAGAAAGGAAATGAGAGAACTAGGAAGAGAGAATAGGCACAGAAATAGGCCAATCAACAGCAGTACGGAGGTGAGATCTACGTAATCTATACTGAGAAGTGCTGATAGGATAAGTGCTGGGTCATAGGAGGGATAGAGAGGGTATGTGGGTCAAAGACAGGTACGAGTGCTGCTCCTGTTCTGCCTCTTGGCTCAGGAGAGACGTTGGTCAACAGACAGCAGAAGGTAGATCAGCTCTTCTCATGAGCACGGATAAAGTAGGAACGATATAATCGGAGCAGTTGGGAATGCGAGACGAGCAAGGAGGAGAGGTCGCCCCCGCCCCCTCTCGTCAGTTCATCGTTTTCCCTCAACATCTGCCCACCTGCCAGAAGATATTAATACGACTTTTCAGCTATACTCTTGATCTCCGCCTACTGCATTTACTCCACGAACACCAACACATCAGTTCATCAGAGGACAGCGCACTGTACAACGCACGTCATCCGCGTACAACAGGCCCTTTTTCCCCACATTCCCATTGGGTCGCGTCAATGGGAATGACTAGGATTGGGGACTCACTCAAGATTTTTGGTAAGGAATGCTTTCAGCCAACTACGTGTAAAAAAAACACGCCTCTGGGATTTTATGAAATCCCTTAGGGCTGCACACATATCGCACCGGCGACAGCGAAGCAGGCCACCGCAGCGCCCACAAAGAGTCAGGAACCATCCAGCACCACGTCGGCGACGTCATCCACGAAGAATTCATGGATATCGTTCAAGGTGAGCGAAGAAAATCGAAAAATGCTACGTCGGCCGCAAGGCCATGAAGCAACTTCGTTTGGACGCCAGGCCACCGCACTTCGCCAATTGACGTTCCCGTTCGCCGTTTCTTCTTGGTTATGACAGCTAGCCTATTGCTGGATGTTCTCCAGCCATTTTTTCGGCAAACGACTCTAACCAAGACGTAGACGTTGTCCTCAAAATTAGGCATGATGTTCAAAATCGTAACTTACCGCATGTTCAACTACAACAGCAGTACAAACTCACCAGCACCGAGCAAAACTCGTGCGAGTTCGGACGAGTACCAGATATGTACGTACTGATGAGATGTCATCCTTCTGTCTCTGCGGAACAAATCAAACCACAGCAGCAGCTGAAGGGCACTTCGAGGTTGTGGTGGCGCGTTAATGTACATACTTTTTCGCGCGATGTCGCAACTGCGTGTCGTTAACCGTATGTGGAACCACGACTCGACCGACTAATTGTACGTGGATATCACAGATATCCTACATACCGGGCTGGAGATAACCTTGGGCGCGAGACGACGGAGTGACCAATGACTGTGTGTGGATGGAATGAGTCCACACGGGGGGAAGGCAAAAAAAGGAGGTCGGCTCATCGTTCTAGTGACGTGCGTTTGGAGACGGTGAGTGTCGTGTATCGATAGGTCGAGTGCAACTTTTCACACCTCGGACTGATCATGATCTATCTACAGCAGTAGTTCATCTAGTTCCTCATCTGCCGTCGTGATAGGTTTAGCAGGATCCGCATTGCACAGATCCAACCCAGGAAACATGTGCTGCTCCCCTCGTACAGATGTTATAGCACGGGCCCAGCTATATGAGGTAGATATTACAAGATTGGGAATAGAGCTGCCTTGAAAGAACTACAGTAGATCATGAACTGGGAATGGATGGTCTGTCCAGAGTGCGCAAGGTTGGTTTATGGTGGAGTCAAGACCCATTGATCCGCGCCTGCAGATAACGTTGCAAGCCGTTTTGTCAAATTAAGATAAACTCCTTCAATGTCGTTCCCACTGTGATCACAGGACGCTGCAGAAACCGACGAAGCGAAGTGCATGGTTCAACAGGACGGCGGGGACGACGGGGTCAGCGAGGACGACGGGGTCAGAGGTTAGTCGTGATACGCAGTCTGTGATCCGGTACTCGTTTGACCATCGAAGGACTGCGCGCGACGTCGTAGGTTACAAAGTCTTATCCTTACGGGGGGCATGCCAACCGCAACCTCTACGATTGGCTAACGTACGTCGAAATGCCTCTATATTCTCATCAGCGGAGAAGCAACCCCTTCGCTAACTCTTGATGTTTTTCCTTGCAGATACTATAATTATCCATGACGATGAGTAAGGATGAGAGGGAGAAGAGTGCGTGCAGCTCTTGCCGAACTGCAGGGCGCCCCTTCGGATGGTTGGGAACCGGAGACGGAGACCAAAGCGTTGGAAGCCGGTCCGGATGATCGAGAGGGGAAGGCGCATACGAAGGTATCGTAATACGATAGTGGACGCCTCAGGGGGCGTGATTTTCTTTCGAGCTTGTGATATTCCGAGCGTGAAAAGGCGGCCCGGGGCATTTACCATGCGGTCGGGGCGTAGTTTGGAAGCACTACGCGTACTGTAGTGGTATGCTGCAGTATGCCAGCGGGTCGGGTATAGTGGCAGCATATCCAGCGGACAAAACACAAATACAAAAAAAATAGCACGGCCGCCACACATATTCACGAAGCTACTCACCCCTTCACCAATCCACTCACCCACCCACCCACCGATTAACCCATCGACCCATTCATCCACCAACTCATCCGCCCACCAACTCATCCACCCAACCGCCATGTACTACAGCAGTACAGCAGTGGGTGCAGCAGTAGATGAGTGCCCAGTTCATACGTAGCAGCACCATGGTCCAGTGGTGGAAGCACAAGTGGAGTAAACGAAACAGTAAAAATACGGCAACTATTAATACCCAAAGCCACGAACCCACTCGCCCATATACTAACCAACCCACGCACCAACTCACCCACCATGTACTACATCAGTACGTACGACAATAGACATGCTGGTTCTTATCGCGCTTGTTCCTGTATTGTACTGTGAGTTCCGTTTATTTTTCCATACTCCACCATGCCGGGGAGAGCGACCCGCCCCCCGGGATGGCGCCTTCCTACGCCCCCCGTTCGCCAATTCCTTCGGCGGGGACACGGAGGGCTGCCGAATGGAGTGACCGTGGAACGGCCGCGGTGCCGCGAGCGGCCGGGGGACGCACGATAGAGCCGTTGTCCCGCGTTCAAGACTGAAACCGGCATAGCTGTGACGATCCGAAACGACGTTACTACTACTACTACCGAGCAGTAGTGATGACCACTCAAACTCGTCCGTTACCATAGTTTTGGTGATGCGTGAAGCATGTATCAACATGTATCAGGGCATGTCAACATTTCTATGCGTATCACCCCTCTTTTCTTTCATCGGAAACGGCTCCATTTCCCTTCCTGCTACGACATCCCCACTTGACCCCGTGACGTTTACCCCAATAATTTGAAGGGGCAAGGGGTGGGTAGGGGGCGTCTGCTGTGTCGCCGGGGCTTTTTTCGTCAAGAAGAGTCCGTTGTTTTTCTCTATATTAGTGTGGTTTTCGCTGCAAAGGCGCCCCATTGTTTTACTCCTGGCGTGGCGTTGACTATCATTATTACGGTAGACGACGTGATTACGTCTTTTTAGTGAATACTTAGACTACGGCTTGTGACGACTGCACAGAAATATGTTTGTTTGCTGACACTTTGCGCTCCGGTTGACATAGCTTTTTACAGCCACGACAACTCGTTCACAGAAAGTCGGGGTATTCAACTGCAATGTTAATGTCGTCTTTTCTATTTTTTGTACCAGGTATATATTGTCCTATTGTGATACAGAGCCATGCCCAACTGGTGGAAGCAATTGTCGACAGGCTCCCCGCGGAAAGGCAGGTCATTGCACGAGTGACCGAAGGAGTTAAGGCAAAATGTCAGGGGCGCAAGAGCTTTCTGGCGCCGGTAGCTACGAACCTTGGTCTGGCCATGGTACAGAGGTTCGTCCTGTCAAATTTTGACTGCTGCTCACATTCGGGAGTACATTTTGAAGTGTGGCGTCAAACCGCCACCCTCTCTTAAGAAGTCGGGTCTGCAATTGTTGTTGCGCCAAATGGCACCGGGTATTGGCCGGGTTACCGATTCGGAGGCTGATGAAGGCACGACCAATGCCGCGGCAGTGGAAATTGCGGCCGGCACTGGAGAAGTCGTTGTCGACGAGAAAACAGATGAGCAGTAGGTGGTGATGGGCACGAATATTTTTGTTGACGCCACTATCGCTCATAACGGCGAGGTGGTTTGTGATGGTCGGTGCAGTCGTGTTTTGAACCCCCCTGATTTGGTCGCTGTTGCCTTGCTTGTAAATTTTCGGGTGCCCCTCCCCCTGCCCCGAACCCTCGCAGTAATATGTGGCGCTTGTTATTTGAGGGTAATTTTGACCGTGTTGTTTATTCGAAGGTTATATTATTGTGGTGCTGAATTTTCGTTTCGTCGTGCATAATAGATAGCGGGTCTTGCCTCGAAATCAGATCGAACGCCGTGGTCGCCAATACAATTGGCTGGAGGAGGATCGAGGGAAAGAGTGGAGAAATTTGGCGGGGCAGTGCCAAAGATACGACATTCAACAGGCCTCTCCTTCAATTCCACTGCCGCCCCCCCCCCCCCCCCCCCCGCTTTGTGTGGACTCATTGTAATACAGAAATAATAATTTACGAAAGTACGCGCTCCTTAATTTGATTCTGTATTTGTATTTTCGACCGTAGTCAGGACGGTGTTTAGCGTAGTAGGCAGGAAACAAACGATTCGGCACCACATTAACCTGATGTACCGCTCTTGATGTTACTTTTCTCACACGTAAGGTTGGGGGGAAAAAACGAACGTGCATCAATACTTGTGTTTTTCTCGAGACTGCCAGACACTGCGTTTTTCGGCATCACATGACAGGATAATGTATATGTAAAACAGAACGACTGTTACTTCCGCGACAAAATATCGCACGAGGAACCCACCAAGGAACTACGTGTATCAATCCAGCCAAGTGCAACAATGTGGTCACAACCGCAACCCCCACACATGTATAGTGAGACCGCGTTCATAACTAATAAACCTTGCGACTCGCCGTGATGCTTTAAGTATCTACTACAACCGAAGCATGGAAAACTATGACGCTGCGTTCAGCCAAGCGTACAAATAGTCCCTCGTAGTTTTTTTTTTTTTCTCCCCCCACCCACTTCCTCACTCATGAAAAAAAAAAAAAAGGCCCGCGAAAATACACCACCCTGCAAAACGAAAACACACCAACTGATCCAAGCAGTTCAACTGCATAATTTGATACAATGCTGATACATCAGACAAGCATACAAACCAACACTGCTGTTCGTGTATTATGTATAATTTCACCTGCTTCCCCTCAGTAACCCGCGACCCCGCCATGAAATCCCATACCAACAAACACAACTACAAGGTATCGGAAGCCGAAAGCGCATCAACCGAGACAACCATTTCATGTGAAAATAGTTGGTTTCATTGGTTTTGTACCGTACGCAAATTGATGCAAACCTCGTGCGCGTAAGACAAAATCAGTTACACCCCTCCTCTCACCGATAGAACACTCAGGACAAAAACTAACAAGACTTGCAAGCCAATACACATCCACCGAGCCAAGCAGTGTACCTTCATCATTGCAAGCAATGACGCAATGTCAACCGAGCATTCAGGGTAATACGTAGAGGTCATTCTTTTATGTACGCCACGCCTAACCCCCCCCCTCCAACGCTAACCCAGTAACCCTCCCCCCCGTCCACAGGCGGCCAAACAGGAAGGGGATAAGATTACCAAAAAGTTTATATGTAATATATGGAAACAACGTAATGAGCGCCCAATTGTTGGAGGTGTCTCTATTAGGAGTAGGAACGGTGCTCCGTCGCCCCCCCCCCCCCCCCCCCCCATCCACATAGTAAATCCTCAGAACAGCAAACACAATGGAAGCTGAGATTGCGCCAACCGAGTCAAGTAGTTCGTGTTGAATACTTACTTAGATTGTTTTTGCTTGCATCATATTCGAAACAATGCAAAACCACGCGCGTGCAAGCCAATAAAACACATGAATCATGCCAAGGTCAAAACAAAAGCCATGAGGTCTTGCTTTTCTTGGTAGATGGGCTGTCCCTATTTGACTTGGAAACACTCTCGGCGTCGCCAGAGGGCTTCTTGCGCGTTAGAGTTCCATTGAACTCGGGTGCCTCCATGACCCTCTGGAAACGTTACAGCGAAACCAAAAGGGGAGGGAGGGAAAGGGGAAGGGAAGGGTGTGCAGGCAAGGGAGAGGGAGGGGTGGGGTAGGTGGGCATCAGGGACCGTCGCAGAGGTAGTTTGGTCCATGTACGGGAGCGTGTCAACTGTATCTATTTCCCCCCCCAGATGACTGAGATGGCACTACTAAAGCAGCGATAGTTTATCAATTTACCGATGCGGGATATCGGGTTACAGAAAACCACGGCCGTGTTGCTAGCATACTGTGAGTACGACTGAAATAGTGATTGATACTCAACTTTGAAAAAAATGCGCGATACGTCAGACGCGCACAATTAATTGATGTTCGACAACCCTTTGGTCTTTTGGGGCCCCGTGGCATCGACACTACCGCCCCCCTCGCAAACAGCACCACAAGAAACTTGACCTAAAAAAAGCGAGAAGTAAGAAACTCGATACCTGGTATGCTATATACCGAAGTTTGTTTGTGCAAGGCACACGCTTCTCAAATGAATAATATATCAATGGCTTTGAACCAATTTATCCGTTTCATATCAGAGGGCCGGTACTGCCGTATACTACGGCTGTATTAATAGTACAAATCAAAATTACGAGTTTTCATTGAGACCTTTCCAAGCGTCTAAGCTAGAGTTTGCAAACCTGCCAAGATACAATCTGTCTCCCACCCTGTTATCCTCACAGCATCACCAGTCTAAACAGGTGTCGCACACCTACCCCAGCGACCCGGGCTGGTTGACGTTGTCGATATACCTGGTATCACTTTATATAATCGTGATTTTTTTCTGTCGATATCTTTACCCTCACAAGTCCCTTTCATGTCATACTGTACTCGCGCAAATTATCTGTGTGCACATCATGTAACTCCAAGTGAGGTAATAACCACCTTTTAACAAACAGGGAATCTGCTCAGCCTGGAAAAGAGGGCGCGTTCTACGATAAATTCAGTACGTTATAGATCTCGGCTTGGTTTCTTATTACTGCTTGTAGCCGTCATGTGCTTTTAAAAAAATATAAGTCGGATAGATCACGACCTCCTGTAGTAGTAGATGAATTAGGTCGTACCGCTATGATATGTTGGGGAAGATCTGTACAGTACAGATCCCAAACAGGAAACGTTTCGTACTCGTAGATCAAGCAGGCAGGTTACACGGCTCTCACCCGCCAACATGAGCTGGGTACTACAGATCAGGCTTATATCTGCCCTGAAAGATTTACCCTCTGGTAGATCCTTGGTGTGTAAATCGATGACCGGATGACCGGCCCGGTGTTTTTTCCAAGTCTGTCGTCAAAAACGCGGCGGGTTCAGCTTTTACAGGGACAATACTCTGTAGAGACAAACGAAGTCCTCTATCTCTCGTACTCGTACTACATCTTGCTACCTCAGAAATAAAATATGCGGACTACTGCTGCTGTTGTTGTCACCTGCGGCGTCCACGCCAGTCGAACAGCACTACTGCTGCTGTAATACTATTCCAACGGGACCCACCTTCTACGGGCCCCTCTGTCGTAGCCGTCGCCCTCAGAGCGGAAGCGTGCACTGATGAAGCTGCTCCCCTCTCTGTCTCTGCAGCGTCGTCCCAAAAACCCTGGCCAGGGCGTCCTGTGACATCTCCAAAAACTGGCCGCCTTCAGGTACCGGTTCGATCTTGTCGTCCACGAGAATTCGGTTCAGCCGTCAAGCAGCTGCTGCTACATACCCCTGGTACGTATAGCAATAGACCCTGTGATCTATGAAGTATACCTGGTACACGAATACGTACTGCTGTACGGTACGGGGACATACAGGCAGTATACGTGGCAATAACAGACACAGGTGTCGATCAGTGATGAAATGCGAATTTTGAATTTTGAATGTTGTGGGTTGTGGGTTGTGGGCCGCATCTCGTCGGGATATCGCAATTTGGAACAAAACGTTCAAGCAGATATCAAGTTTGCATCGTGTGGAGGATCGTTTCTCAAACGGAAACTTGCGCCAATTAACAAGACGTCCTGGCTATGAGCACGCGAAGCAAACGGCGAACGGGATCGGGTACAGCACTCGTGGATAGGATAGTAACAGCAACGACTCCGATAGATCGACCATTGTTAGCCCCGGAAAATCCTACGCAAAATGCTCTCGATTTTTCGCGTCCAAACCTTTCAGGGCCTGATTTGCTGGGCACAGCAGAAGGAGGCAGCAGAGCACCCATAATAAACCAATCATTGGCTCCTGTAGCTGTCCGGCTTCGTCTCCAGTCGGCGAACGAAGTGTGCACTCTGGGTGCTCAGTTATGCTATCCCCGGTCAGTAACGCCTACACACAATGAACGCCATTTTTACACGTAGTTCGCTACAGGGGGATGGGCTTAAACGTCCCCTGTGAGTCCCCAATCCTAGTCATTCCCATTGGGTCGCGTCGTCACGTTACATACCTCTCCGCCTACACTAGTGTGCATGCGTATCGCGCGCACCCGGGAAGCGCTTCTTGAAAAGTCCAGAACGGGGGTCGTAAGCGTCAAAGGTTGCTACTGACGGGAGCATAGGTGGGTGGAATGCTCTGGGTCATGTTATAGGGGACATCCGTTTGTGTGCGTACCCCAGGTTGATTCGACGCCAGTGTGTTTTTTTTGCTCGGCACAACAATACACACGTGGCCATTCGGCTCTTTGCCAAACTCGGAAACAGCCTGACCCTGCGAAGATATACCAATCGGCGGGGTTGGGTTGCCGCTAGTGTTGTAAGATCGCAATGTTACCGAAGGTTTTTGAATCTCGCCTAAAACACCGATGTACAATGCACGGGTATCTGTTACGAAAAGGTCCGAGACTCCTCGTCGTCGTGGGAGGGTATTTTGTTAGTTTCTCATGACCTTTGTTCCAGCCGCCGTACATCGGCAATTTGTTCTCCCCGAATCCGGAAAATAAATAATATGTACACTCTGCACTCGCAGCTGGAAAAAAAAGAAAAGGACAAAGGAACAAGGAAAATTTCGAATAAGAATGCCCCATGTTTCTCAAATACCTGAATGTAATGTGACACAATCTCCATGTTTCTCAAATACCTGAATGTAATGTGACACGTAAGATCGGGTGACGCAAGAGTAAGAATGACATTCGTCTAATAATAAGAACAACATCTTCCATCAGTGTGGGGAGAGAGTGGAGTAGTGCTTGGCATGTGGATGATATACAACATACAGTATTCGAGAAAATACGAGAAAATTGTCGCGTTTCATTTTCCGCCCGCCGCCATACCGTATGTATAGAAAACCGTTGTGATTGGTAAAAAAAAAACGAAATTCATCTCTGCGCACAACGGTCTTACCGAATTTTACAAGTATTGTGATAAACCGAGCGCGCGTATTCTATATGTGAGGTAAAAATGGAATATAGACGAATCTACACGAAAAGCCATATAAAACAAGATCTAGACAACAGAAGAAGTAGCAAAACAGCAGCGGCAAGAACAGCAGCATTATTCACACTTAGAACCATACCATTAAAACAACAGAAGTAGCAAAAACAGCAGCAGCAAGAACAGCAGCAGCTCATCTCCGGAAGAATTATTCACACTTAGAACCATACCTTCCTGAAAAATCAAAAACACTCAATCAATCTATAAATAAATATTTGTGAAATGAAAAGGTTTCAACATGTTGCAACATCATATCAATATCCAAGGCTTATCACGGTAATTTCGGCGGGACGGTAACGGCGGTAACGGCGGGACGGGACGGGACGGGACGGTAAAACCGCCGTCAAAATCGTACCGCCGTCGCGTCCCGTCCCGTCCCGCCGACAAATTCCCTGACCGCCGTCAATTACCGTCCCGTCCCGCCGAGAAAATCTCTCCCGTTGAAAATTACCGTCCCGTCCCGCCGTGACTCCGTAAATTTACCGTCCCGTCCCGCCGTGACACCGTAAAAATACCGTTCCGTCCCGCCGTGACTCCGTAATTTTACCGTCCCGTCCCGTCGTGACTCCGTAAATTTACCTTCCCGTCCCGCCGTGACTCCGTGAATTTACCGTCCCGTCCCGCCAAAAAAAAAACTACACCGCTGTCACATACAGAATAGTCCCTTCCCGCTGACACAACTTGCCTCTTCATGTCCAAGATACACTGGTGGTCGTCTGCTCCCGTTCACATGCCCACCACGAAATTACGAAATTACGAAATCCGAGTTTCACGAATATGAAATTAGAAATTAGTCTCATTTTCTATTTTGTGGCAGAAGCTGTGGTGCTGGTGTGGATGTATTTTCATTTACATAATTAGAGTGTCTGCGCAAAAGAAAGAATATTACGAATTTTGCTTATCTATTCCCCCGTTACCGACGACTAATCAAATATCCTAATCAAATTTGCATAAAAATGACGAAGTTATGCATTTTTGGATAGCATATTATACTAGAGCCATGTTGGCCCCGCCGAGTCTCCCTCCGTTACCGCCCTCCGCCGATCTACCCTATACCCAGCCGGTGGGAGTCGCGTTCGCTTTAGTCTCGAAGCACAACATCAGTGAACTGAGTCTTGACGTCGCCTAACTCTAGAGAGCCACGAGTAGTTACTATTAGTGTGGGCAAGCAGTTGAAGAATTCTGTTGGCCGAAAACTCTCCGGACGCTTTGGATTGGCCAAGCTTGCCCCGAGAGTGGCCTCGGACCCTCGGACCATGTGTCTGCTACCGGCGGAGTTTTGCGAGAAGAATTGCTGTCGCTGATGCTGCATGCCTTTTGCTGCCTGCTGCTGCAGCAGCAGATACTATTAGGTGGGTGCTGCTGCTGCTGCTGCTGCTGCTGCTGTACGTCACCGACTACTGCTGCTACTACTGCATATAGTGTGCTGCTGCTGCTGCTGCTGCTGCTGCTGCTGCTGCAAGTAAGTGCTGTTGTTGCTGGAAACACTGCGGCAATAAGCAAGCACTGCGGTGAGCAGGCGCTGCTGCAAACAAAAGCGCTGCTGCAAGCGAGCGCTGCTGCACACAAGCAAGGTCTGCTGCAAGCAAGCGCTGCTGCGAGCAAGCGCTGCTGGAAGCGAGAGAGCTGCCTCAAGCAAGCGCTGCTGCGAGCAAGCGCTGCTGGAAGCGAGAGATCTGCCTCAAGCAAAAGCGCTGCTGCAAGAGCTGTCGCAGGCGCTGCTGGTGCTGCAAGCACGTGCACCCTTGCCGCCACGCCCCTGATCTTCGACCCCTTTTCGGCCAGAGAGGACGACGAAGAAGGAGGGCGATCTTCTCGTTGTGGCGGCGTTGCTTGCACAGCGAGTGCCGAGGAGCGCAAGATAGATCGCACTTCTGCCTGTTAGTGCTTGCTGCTGCTTACTGCTCCTGCAGCAGCAGCTGCTGCTGCTGCTGCTGCTGCAGGTGGGTACTGCTGCTGCTTGCACGACTTCTTGTGTTCGGCTCGTTTGGTACAAAAAAAAGTGCTGCCGCTGCCGCAAGTGTTTTTTTTCAAACATAAGAATCCAATTTAGCTGTTTTTCGTCTACGATTATGCGCATGCCGAAAGGCTTTCGATTATGATTACCTTTCCGACGGAAATCCTTGATAAACAAAAATATTATTCGCAGACACTCTATTAACCTGAAAGTATTAATCACAAATCACGAATTACGAATGTTGAAAAATTCGTAACTACAAACTTGCGAATTACAAAATTTAGTTGATATCTGGTATTTTTTTATTTTTTTCAATTTTTGTTTTTGTGTTTTCATGAATCTTCATATTGAATATTTCCACGCGCAACACCTGCCACAGCCACCAGTTGCCACGCACAAACACATATTAGGTATGGCGATTGGCGTGTATACCAGCTCGTAGCTGGTGTGTACGCCTAGACTCGATTGCCGATGGCCGGTCAATACACAGTCAAAATAAATGTTCGAGGCAAACGTATAGCCACTGTTAGGTGACTTGTACGAGAAGCTTCAATAGAAGAGAAGAAGATGTGGTGACCCCAAGCCACACAGTGTTGGTTCATTTGCTCAGCTGGAAGCTGATGATGGTGAGCAAAAGTAGAGTGAGCTCAAAGGGGAGCGATGCGCGTGTGCGCTCACGGCTCGAAACAAAGGACGGCCCCTACAAATTCGTTCAAAAACAAAAATAGGGAAATACCCTTGCATTCAGTTCAATATAAAACAACACGGAGACCCGCAATTCTACTGCTAAAAACAATAAAACTTGGGGTACGTACTGATGACCCTCTTGTAGCCTATATTGTTACTTCAACCACAACTAAAACTATGCTACTGGTCCCGACGGGATGCTGAAGATACCCTGTCCATTATTTACCAGTGCGCACGCACCAGGTACTGCTGTACATGTGTGCTGCTGGCTGTAGATTCTGTACGTACGTAATACAGTAGATCCACGATGCGCTGCTGGTTATTGAGACCTATTATTATGCAATATGCACGAGTGCACAGCAGTAGATATTATTGTAGGACTGCTGCTGCTGTATACTGCTACTACTCACAGACTGGAAAACTGTCCGCGGTACTTAGAAATGCGTAAATGTATACCAGATGACGCAAGTGTTATCGAGTAACGACTATGATGGCTACTGACAAGTATCATCCTTAATACCTCCTCCCGTTAAGCATACACTTTCTTAGTCTGCGTTACATGCTAAAATTTCTCCAAAAGAAACACATGCAACATCAAGTGGTGATGTAAACACTATGTACATGATGTACCTACCGCATGAGATCCAAGGAGTGGATTCAACACGTACAGGACAACAAAATAACCGAACATAGAATCGTTCTGTTCTTCTATACTGTTGTAACACCTGCTTGTATGAGATGGGTGTGTACCTAAATTATGGTTGCTACAGGAGTACCTGGTAGCCTTGTGTTATGCAGCAGCGACTAGATGATACTGGCTTCTGCTGTAATAGGTGTCATCCCTAATACGACCCCTCGATGCGTTAACACATCGAACTGAACTGGATTTTGAAATTCAACTCTGGAACAATGTACTCGTTGCTTCTGCGTTACATGCCATACTTCAAAAATGCACGCAACAAGGCCATAATTGTTGCGGTGAAAGTATTCAACTTAAACTACTGAGAGCCAACTCATTCTGCTAGAATACCCGGGGGGTTACACAAAACTAGCTGATGTAAAATATCCAGCTCTGCTACTTTTCTGCACATGTTATGCTAGCTTAGCTACCAGTCCAAGAATCATCAAACCGTGAACTACATTCCAGTCAGTTAAACGACAAAGGAATACTAAATATGTGCAGTCTAAAACAGTAAATTTGTTAATCATTCCGCAACAAGAGTAGGAGTGAACAAACTATTAACGTTCCTGCCGCCCACAAAACAAACAAAGGAACATGTTTTGGATTCTGCCAGCTTAACGCTGTAACAAGACATACTGTTATCAGAGACATCCCCCTCGTGTATGCTACTCTCCTGCTTGGACTCATCTAGGTGGAAAGTTCTCCTGCCATACATCCTGAAGCTCCGGAGATGACGTACTCTTTTCAACTACACATTCGAACCTAATGATTCGACTTGGTTACAATGCACCCTTACTTGGTACTGACTGCACTTTATCTTTAATATTGCACAACACCGGTCATTGTACTGCACTGTAGGGAAGATGGACGGGATGCGCTACCAATGAATGCAAAAGATCCAGTGATCAGTTCGTTGACCCAAGGAAATAAAATTCTTATCCGCCCCGTACAAATTGAACATGCGACAACCTACAGCTTCGGTAAGGGAGACAATACAGTTCACGCTGCCAGTGGCTTGACCTTGTTGGTGTAGACGTCGGTGGCCGTCCGATGTGCTTGGTCCGTCATTCCTTGCTTAGGACTTGAGGCTCAACTTATGTTGAAGTTGGAGAGGTAGTCTTTTACTTTCCCTCAAAACTGATTGTCGTCTTAGCTCCGCCTCCGCTTGTTAATTAAGCAGTCAGTGTCTGCTTCTTGGTCCCGATGTTGATGGGCTCTCCGTCCAGCAAGAAGAGGATTCCTGAAGTTGGCTTGCGGTTGTACACGAAGGCCGTAGTCGCCAGTGGTTCTTGATCGTCCTGTGTCGATGCCGCAGATCCTGTCCCGGGGTTTGCCCGTGGTTGTCCTTCCGCTATCGCTATCGTGAGCGTGTGGACCTCCTTCAGCTGACGGTTTGTCTCTGTCTGTGTTCTCTGGTTTGGGCTCGGCTCGTGTGGAGGCACGAGTCAGACACAGCCCTCGAGAAGCTGACACCACCCCTGGTGAAGCAGGCGGTGATGTCTCCGCTGATACTCCGGTGATGCCAGACGATGATGATCCAGCTGATGATACGGTGATGCCAGACGATGATCCAGCGGATGAACTATCTGGTGATCCCAGACGATGTTGATCCAGTGATCCCAGACGTGCATGCTCCGGTGATCCCAGACGCTGATGCTCCGATGATCCCAGACGATGATGATCCAGCTGATTCAGATGATCTGGTGATCCCAGATGATGTTGATCCAGTGATCCCAGACGTGGATGCTCCGGTGATCCCAGACGCTGATGTCCCGATGATCCCAGGTGATGATGCCACGATTATCCCAGATAGATATTGATGCTCCGATGACCCCAGATGTCGATGATCCGATGATCCCGGGTGAGGCTGCTCCGGGAATGAATGGCATCGTAGTGTTTCGGTGGGGATTTTGATCACCCAGTTTTCCTCCTCCGAGATCCGAAAAGGGTCTCTATTGGTGTAGGCGAAATCCACACACGTGTCCGGGGGGTCTTCCCCCGATGCCCTCTTGGCGTGCATGCTGTCGAAGGTCTCCTCGACGCTTGGATTGTGTACCGTACTGGCGGTCTCATGATGCGGTGCACTCAGTGTGACTCCAGCCAGAGTGGAAGATTCAACCCCCCGGGCGAAGCAGCAGATGCGTCCCAGGGTGAAAAAGAAGATGTAGCTCCTGATGATGATGACGACACTCCAGCTTGTTGCGGCAGTGTTCTAGTCTCTGATGATGGCGTTCCGGTCCCTGATGAGGAATCTTTAGTCCTTGGTGATGGTGTTCCGGCCCCTAGTGAGGATACTCCAGCTCCCGTCGATGATGCTCCGGCTGTTGTTGTCGATGACGTGTCCTCTTCCAGAAGGTTGCTTGCGGACGGCTTCTGGTCGTCGTTGACCGGAGGTGATATCGCGCTCAGTACAGCGCCGTGACTTTGCGGCGGGTAACGTTCCGAGTCGTCGTGAGATGTAGTCTTGTGTACACAGAACACCACTTCTGCTCAGCTTCATCGTTGGATCCTGCCTTGATCTTGGAAGATTCCTTGTTGTACTTGTTGACTAGTTCTTGAAGAGCCCGCTGACCATCCCGGCACGTACAAGTCGAGTAGTCAGCAATTACCCTGTCAAAAGACGCCTGAGCTCCCGTGCCGGTCGTTTCTTCGGTTGGTCGGGGTTTCCCTCTGATCAGGCTTGCAACCCCTCGGCGCGCGACGCTGAGCACTGCCGCCAGCCTCTTACGCCAATCGCGAAAATCCCCTGGTTTGTCGCCGTCGGACTTCGTCGGTCCTTTGATAGCATTGGCGAGGTTGCCGCTGTTGTTGTTGAAAGCTGAGTCCCCCATGATGATGAGTAGTACTTGGCCAGGCGGTCTTGTAGGATACTACGCCAGCAGTACCGTATGTACAGCAGTATCTCTTGGAGTGGCTGCCGCACAATGCTCGGGGATCCCGAGGCTTTTAATTTGTCGTACGTACGTATGATACAGCAGTACAATACTCGACTTTGGGTCGAGATTTTGGAGTCCCACGTATGAGAAATATGGCACGAGGTGAAATGTACACACACCTTCAACAACGCAGTGATGCTCGCTGGGTATCTCGCATAGATGAAACAGTCCTGACTGCAGTAGTACGGTAGCAGTTGATAGCAGACGCCTATCTATGCGGGACCCTCTGGATGCGCGCAGTGTAACTGATACCGCTCACTTTACGTTTGAAGTTGGTGTCGTACTTGTATGATTCTACAGCAGTAGTACGAGTAGTGCACTCAGGTACAGTCTTAGTAGTACTACTGTAGCTACCAGTACTGCTGTGTGAATAACTTGTCGTATCCTCCTCGCAGAAACTATTGAAAAATAGTTCTCGTTCCAACAAACAGTCGTGTGGGGTCACAGACCTACGTGAAGTGCTAGTGACGACTGCAAAAAAAATAATCTCTCTGGGGCCGACGACCCTCTTGGAAATTTATAGAAATTCAGCGCTCCTTTGACTAATATCAGAATACTTGTCGGGAGTTAACTTCTATGTCGCTGTAGTAACGACTGATGTAATCTCTCTGGGGCCGACGACCCTCTTGGAAATTTATAGAAGTTCAGCGCTCCTTTAACAGATAGCAGAATGCTTATCGGGAGTTAACTAATATGCCGCTGTAGTACGGACTTTCAAGCAATCTCTCTGGGGCCGATGGCCCTCTTGGAAATTTATAGAAGTTCAGCGCTCCTTTGACAGATAGCAGGGTGCTTATTTATCGGGAGTTAACTTCTATGCCGCTGTTGCTCAGAGTGACTGAGGCTTATGATCCACGAAATGGACTACACTAGACAGAGCTCCTTAACCCCAGCGGTGCTGTGGGTTGTGGCGAAGTTGTCCTTGACAGCGTACAGCAGAATCTTACTCGACGCGTTGATCGAGGTTTTTGTATTTTCTAGGCTCCCTCGCATTGGAAGGTCCTGTCAGAAAATGGTGAAGTCAGGGACTCCTTTGACAGACAGCTATCACGCTTGTCGGGAGTTTGCTTCTGTGCCACTGTTGTAGTGACGACTTTTAAAAAAAATCTCACTGGGGCCGACGCCCTCTTGGAAATTCGAAGTTCAGCGCTCCTTTGACAGATAGCAGGGTGCTTATTTATCGGGAGTTAACTTCTATACCGCTGTTGCTCAGAGTGACTGAGGCTTACGATCCACGAAATGGACTACGCTCAGCAGAGCTCCTAACTTTCAGGCGTGCTGGGTTGTGTGGATGTGGAGTTGCTGTTGAGCAGCGTACAGCGGTTACACTCGAGTTTTGCTCGAGATTATTGGTCCTCGTCTATGAAAAGACAAAGGGGAGTAGGTGAGATTTTCACAGCTCCTTACGCGGTGGTGCTCTGTGGGTGTCTCTATCGTAGTTACAGCAGTTTGACTACAACAGCAGTAGTGAACTACAGCAGTAGTAGAATGCCCTACGCAGGACCCTCTTAGAAGCACGCGGTGTCCGTACCACGTGTCACTCACGTTTCAACAAGTATGTAGATCTTCGATGTTTGGTTCCTCTCGTCGTGGAAGAAGCTCCCTTTTTCGTACGTAGCAGCAGGTTTCTTGATCTTGAAAAAGTCCAGTCCTCCTCCTGCTGTATAGCGAGCCAGTAGTAGCAGTTCAAGGTGGCGGTCTTGGGCCACTGTTGCTAGTAGCTTGCCGCGTTCACGCGTTCCGAGGCTAATTAACCTATTAGGTATGGCGATTGGCGTGTATACCAGTTCGTAGCTGGTGTGTACGCCTAGACTCGATTGCCGATGGCCGGTCAATACACAGTCAAAATAAATGTTCGAGGCAAACGTATAGCCACTGTTAGGTGACTTGTACGAGAAGCTTCAATAGAAGAGAAGAAGATGTGGTGACCCCAAGCCACACAGTGTTGGTTCATTTGCTCAGCTGGAAGCTGATGATGGTGAGCAAAAGTAGAGTGAGCTCAAAGGGGAGCGATGCGCGTGTGCGCTCACGGCTCGAAACAAAGGACGGCCCCTACAAATTCGTTCAAAAACAAAAATAGGGAAATACCCTTGCATTCAGTTCAATATAAAACAACACGGAGACCCGCAATTCTACTGCTAAAAACAATAAAACTTGGGGTACGTACTGATGACCCTCTTGTAGCCTATATTGTTACTTCAACCACAACTAAAACTATGCTACTGGTCCCGACGGGATACTGAAGATACCCTGTCCATTATTTACCAGTGCGCACGCACCAGGTACTGCTGTACATGTGTGCTGCTGGCTGTAGATTCTGTACGTACGTAATACAGTAGATCCACGATGCGCTGCTTGTTATTGAGACCTATTATTATGCAATATGCACGAGTGCCCAGCAGTAGATATTATTGTAGGACTGCTGCTGCTGTATACTGCTACTACTCACAGACTGGAAAACTGTCCGCGGTACTTAGAAATGCGTAAATGTATACCAGATGACGCAAGTGTTATCGAGTAACGACTATGATGGCTACTGACAAGTATCATCCTTAATAACACAGACCCCTCAACTCACGGCAACCAATACTGGTGTGGCCGGCACGGACGCCATGGATGCCTATCTCACGGGCGTGGTCGATCAACCAGCAGCGGCACTAGCATCACCACCGCCGCCACCACCTGCATCACCCACCCCGCCGCCACCACCTCCACCTCCACACCCACCAGCGACACACCGCAAGCACAAACATCAGAACAGCCATCAGCTGGGACCGCAACAGTGCTTGGGGCAGGGGTGGGAAGGAATCAGAAGACGTCGCCTGTGTGGCAATACTTCTCGGGGTTTGAGCCGCCGGTCGGGAAGAAAAACGTCAAGTGCACGGTGGTGGTCACAAAGTTACCTGCCTCGGGACGACCCCAGAATGCATCGGCTGGGGAGGTTATTTCGGTAGAATCATGATATGTGGTATTTCTCAGCGCAAAACGTGGCGTGTACTTCGTGGTGTGCGTTCGCCCTGCCGATTTAATGTGCGAGTATACTGTATAGTGGAAATGTGAAGAAAGTTCAGTTTTTTTTTCCCCGGTTGTTCTGGAATACATAGGATAGGTGTTTTAATGAATATCTCCCGTCACGTCGAGTTTTTCCTATACCGTCCGGTCCGGTCACGAAAAACTGTAGGTATCGTTCCGTCCCGCCGAGGAAAAAAATATTTACCGTCCCCTCCCGCCGAGGAAAAAAATATTTACCGTCCCGTCCCGCCGAGGAAGAAAATATTTACCGTCCCGTCTCGCCGAGGAAAAAATATTTACCGTCCCGTCCCGCCGAGGAAAAAAATAATTACCGTCCCGTCCCGCCGAGGGAAAAAAAAATACCGTCCCGTCCCGCCGAGGAAAAAAATATTTACCGTCCCATCCCGCCGAAGAAAAAAAATATATATACCGTCCCGTCCCGCCGAGGGAAAAAATATTTACCGTCCCGTCCCACCGCGAAAAAAAATCCGTTGAACTGTTACCGTCCCGTCCCGTCGAGAAATTATGCATGCACCCGCTGTCCCGTCCCGCCGACTATTTTTCTCGTAATTATACCGTCCCGTCCCGTCCCGCCGTCAATTGTTTTTCCCGCCAAACAATAAAAAACTGTCCCGTCCCGTCCCGTCACGATTCTCAGTCACTGTGATAAACCTTGTCAATATCCCTTGTTCGGGTTATACTTCGAGAAGTATAGTATCAGTGCGCAGAATGATTATTTAAAATTCTCCTGTTGACCCGGGCAGCGGGCAGCATCCAGGGTAGCCGCTGGCCTATACAGCAGTATATCTTTGACAAGGAATTACATATAGAATACGCATTTTTTTTTTATAAATTTTGAAATACGTCAGCTGTGAGTTGGACTGATTAAATAGTTGATACTCAACTTTGCAAGCTGTTATATTTCCGGGCGAGGGGTTACTGCTGCACCAACGAACGTGGTGCAATGCTTGCTGTGTGCGTACAGCAGTAAGTACGTTTACAGCAATACCAACGAACAATGCTGTACCAGGTATATGCCCAATCATCGACAACAAAAGTCCGTGAGTTGGTGTTGGTGTTGGAACACAGCGGTACCATGCTATCCGGAATAATAATGATGGGTCACTCAACGGTCACCTACGATTTCCAGGGTTCTTTACGGTGGGGTTTTTCCTATCGGTTCGGTGCGGTTCGGTGCGGTTAACAGCACGGCACTGCACCGTAGGATTTTTGCCTCTCTTGAAAACCCCACCGCACCGCACCGTAGGTTTTACGAATAGGAAAACCGCACCGAACCGCATCGTAGGATTTCAAATATAACCGAACCGCACCGTAGGGTTCCCGACATCTGAAAACCGCACCGAATCGCACCGTAGCATTTACGATATTTGCAAACCGCACCGAACCGCACCGTAGGATATATCACAGCACTGAACCGCGCCGTAGGATTCACAATATCTGAAAACCGCACCGAACCGCACCGTAGGAATGCCATCAAAACCGCACCGCACCGTGTGCGTCAAGATACGGTGCCAAAAACCGTTAGATCGGTTATATAACGGTGCGGTTATCTTGAAACCGTAGAAAACCCGCAGTTCCATCGGCCGCGGAACGGTGCAATATGGTCACGGTGTCCCACGGCTCATGGCGGCTTCTGCACGGTTTCGTGTCAAAAGTGTTCCCGCTGGCTTTTGGTTGATCTCATGGTATTTCATATTTTAGAATATTTTTGTGGTTGAAAAACAGAAAAAAAGTTGAATTGTTTATATTATTTATATATTTCTGATATATTATATATTCCGAGTCTCCGAAAGTACACCTGCCGGAAAATAGGAAAATAGGAAATAGGAAAATAAAAAATATAAGATAGGATATCTATAAAAACTGAAAAATACAAGAATACCAGTATACCAGGTATTGTATAACGTCCCCGGTGGCTTGGTAGGTGGTCCGCGTGCCTATCAAGATCAATTTCGTGGGTTCAAATCTCACCGAGTGCATGCTCGTAGGGACTTTTTCTTGCATAAAAGAGATTGATTAGCGGAAAGCGCGAGAGCGTGAGTTAGCTACACTCGATGAAAATCGACGAGCAGTGGGAATGCTGAACCCTATGCGCGACAAAAAATAAAGGCACGTACCGGGGGGGAGAAGGGACGACACCTGTGACCACGGCTTGTCCAGAAGATCGTCGAGGGTAAAACCTCCTACGAGTGGGCTGGAAAGTAAAAGTGATGGAACAAAAAAAAAAAAAAAAAAAAAATTGTGCCGGCACGCATCGTGCAATTTACGTCTTATTTTACTTTTACCCTTTCTTTTTTATTTTTATGTATTTTGTGGGTTCCAGGTTCTCGACCAGACCGTCGCATGGGTATTGTCCCGCGGAGGTGGATTCGCCGAGGTCGGGTATATCCGTATATCTTATTGTTCGACTGAGGTCACCCATATTCCTGGACTATTTTGTTGTCGTCAGCAGAGATGTCGGCAGCAGTGACATTGTCCCGTGACAAGTAATCACTGCAGATTGGAATGCAAAGCCCGTGCCTCGCACACACACTCTTCCTCCGCATCATCGTTGATGATCGTTTCGTGGGATCGTCCGTACCGATCCCATACCAAAACCTGGCGTGTCCTACACGCTACCCTCTAAAGAAAGGGAAGTGCCATAGATGTCGAGTCGAACCTGGGGGTCCTCCCCACATTTGGCGTCGACGAAGGCTCGCGCCTGTGGCAGTTCTTGTTTTCTCGTGAAAACTCAAGAAAAGAGGTTGTTCGGTATTTTTCTTCACATCGTACCAAGAAAACACGAAAGAAAAAATCAAAGAGGACACGAATCAGTGTTTCGTGGACAGAGTAAACTATACCCCTCTCATCGTTGCGATCAATGGAAGGCGCCCTTCGCCACTCTCATCGTTGACAAGCGAAGAACGCTCTCCAATCGCTATGGGCCGTGGTTCCACCCGTCTTCTAGTATATGGTATGCTCAAGCCGCGTTGGTAGGCCTTCGGTGGTGAGTAGATCTATCGTATACTACTACTATTGTTTGTTTCTTCCGCTGTACGTATCAGTGAAACAAACACGTTCGTTTTCGTTATGTCTACCTGCGAGTAGATGTTTTCGTTTCGTCGGGGGGTCCTCTCCACAATTTAGTGTTTATTGAACCTGTTTTGGTTGTGCGTTCGTGCTGTTGCTTTCTTGACTTTGCGTATAAAGTAGAAATTTCAAAGTAAACAAGATGTATCTGGCACGCAAACCGTACGAACCCGAGGACTCGTACGGTTTATTCATACGCTGCCTGGAGCGGTTTCGTTAGTGCGTTAGTGCCCCGAGAAAAAGCATCAGAAACCGCACGAAACCGCGGTTTTGTACGCTTTATTCATACGGTGCACCGCAGAGAAACAGCGGTTGCGTTAGTGCTATGAGAAAAAGCCTGAAAACCGTGCGAAACCGCGGTTTTGTACGATTCATTCATACGGTGCACCGCAGAGAAACAGCGGTTTCGTTAGTGCCCCGATAGAAAGCCTGAGAACCGTACGAAACCGCGGTTTTGTACGGTTATATACATGTATATACCGGTACGGTGCGCCGTAGAGAAAAGCGTGTGTTGTGCGGTTTTCCCCACGGGGATTGGAACCGCACCGTAGAAAAACCGATTCAACGGGGAACCGAACCGAACCGGACCGTATGATGTATCACAAAACCGAACCACACCTTAAGATTTCCAATATTCCTAAAACAGCACCCAACCGCACCGTAGGATTTCCGATTTTTGAAAACCGCACCGAGCCGCACCGTAGGATTCATCACAAAACCGAACCGCACCTTAGGATTTCGATTTTTGAAAACCGCACGGAACCGCACCGTAGGATATATCACAAAAACCGAACGGCACCGTAGAAAAAATCATTTTTGTGCTGCAAGCGACACGCGGCACGGCAATATCAATGGTCACCTACGGACGATTTCTTTCGAAACGGCTACGCCCATGCCGCACGCATCAGGTCGAAGCCCTCGCGGAGGCTCCCTCCCCTCTCTCCATCCCTCCCGTGCTCCCTCCCTCCCTCCCTCCCTCCCTCCTAGGCCCAATCGAGGTAACCGGTCGAGCAGCAGCAATCGCTCCCCGAGGCCAGCGGAAAAAAAAAAACTGTTGGTAAGGTCTATTTTCAAGTGGAAAAATGGGTAAATTGTAAAGTTCATTCTTGTACGTCTGTGCTGCAAGGGATAAGCGGCGCGGCAATATCAATGGTCACCTACGGACGATTTCTTTCGAAACGGCTACACATGCCGCACGCATCAGGTCGAAGCCCTCGCAGAGGCTCCCTCCCTCTCTCCGTCCCTCCCTTGCTTCCTCCCTCCCTTCCACCCTCCCTGTCTCCCTCGCTCCTAGGCCCTGCGGGCAGCCCCCACCCTGGTACCTGGTAGGTACTCTGACCTCTAAAACGATAGTGCGGTCCCAAACAGTTTTAGTGATGGCAGTTACGGGAGAATACTCTACTACTGTGTGACGAGCGATATCAATTTTTACGTACTCGCCGAGCTCTTACTTCAATATAAAAGTCAACCCCTTTAAACCCGCAGTCCCGTTTCGGGGACAAACTAGTTGCAAATTGACCGGTTTGTACCCAAAAACGGGACTGACTGCTGTGTTACTATTATATAGCGATAGTATTTTTTACTCGCCGAGTTTCTATTTCTATTTAACCCCTACAGAACCGCAGTCCAGTTTTGGGGACAAACTACTTGAAATTTGACTGCTTTGTCCCCAAAACGGGACTGACTGCGGTTCTAACGAAGGTTTAAGAGTGCGTTCGGACCGCAACGTGCCCGTCTTCGTTTTTCTTGTTTAAGTATAATGCCGTCTTTTTTAAAGCTTCATGATACGTAACGCAACAACACCGTTTTCGAAGTTCGTTCGTAAATTATTTCGTTATGAACACCATTTCGAAATTCGGAAAACCTTTCGGTCTTTATTCGGTATATTTTTCAGTACGGTGAGGGTACCACTCAACCTTTTCGGACTGCAGTCAGTCCCGTTTGGGGGACAAAGTACTGGAATTTGAATGGTCTGTCCCCCAAATGGGACTGACTGCAGTCCTAGAAGTGCGGTTCCATTGAGTGCGGGGCCCCACGTAATAAGTGCGGTGAAAAAAATCTAGACATCAATTCAATCTACTTAAGTGCGGCTGCCGCACTCAAATGGAATTGAGTGCGGTGCGGGAGCGGCTGCCGCACTCAGGTGGAACCGGTCCCGCTTTAGCCGTCACCTGGTACCGGGGGGGAAGGCGGTCTGCCCAACAGACTGACGCCTGGGCATGGACATCATCGTCATGATGCGCTCTCTTCTTTGGGACCCAAGTAACTACTGTAGCATGGTGCCACCCGGGTAACTTTGCGTGTCTGTATACACCAGTGCCTGCCCTTCGTACTATTTTCCCCCCCCGCCCCTTTTTTGTCCCTTTTATGTCCGTTTTTCTTTTCTTTTCTTTTCTTCCCTCCTGCCTTTTTCCCCGTTGCCCCTCTTTGTGTCTCTGTCTGTATCTTCCTTTTAGCTTTTTGCTATCTGCTCTTTCTTTTCGCTTTGCTTCGTCGTCTTCCATATATTTTCTATTGCTACGTACCAGGTATGCAGTAAGTACCGTTGACAATGCAATGCCCATATGTCATCCTATTGGATATGACGGGCACGACATGCACATTCTATGAAAGAGCAAAAGTAAGAAACAGGAAAGAAAACACACAAGAGAAAAAACGTATATTTTCGCAGATTTTACGCGCGAGGTGGTGTTACGCAGAGACCAAAAGATATGCAGCGTTCCAACTCCTCAAACAAACCGCACCAACTACAGTACAACAAATGATTACGAGTACACGCAAATAATCCAACTCCGTTCCTTGGCCGTGCAATAACAACCATTATATCTGCTCGTGCTCAATAAAGTTCAAGGTTCTAAAGGGGGTGTAAGTACGAGTATTATACGAGTAGTGCATTCGAAGCCCACGGAGCCCACCTTTCTTTTGTTTCCGTGTGTGTGACGTTATAAACTCAACGATGTGCAATATATGGATGAAAAGGTTGAAAAAATTTCTACCGCGGTAGTTACCGAAGACAGCCCTGATTAATACGAGGTTGTCCTGTGTACATTAGGGGTGCGTAATTCCCGGGAGCGGTAATTCGAGGCTTCACCAGCGGTAATCGGTAATATCGGTAATTAATCGAGTAATTTATAGGGCTGGTGGGCCTGGCACATCTAATTTTGTGGTGTTTGGAATTTTTCCCGTCGTTGTTTTACCGCCCTGGTGGACGGTCCCGGAATTCCGGCGGTTTTCCGGCACATTTCGTGTTACCGTCTACCGCCAAGGGCAGTACCGCCGAAAACGAAATACCGTCTACCGTCAGCAAACAGCAGTCGTATTGCATCACCGTCAAAAACGTTTCCGTCGAGGTCCACTATTATTACCGTCTACCGGCAATAATTTTCCGTCAGATTCACTATTACCGTCTACCGGCAAATAAATACCGTCAACACTGGACACCGCCAGGAAAGTTCCGGCAACACTGGATACCGCCAGAAAAGTTCCGGCAACACTGGATACCGTCAGAAGAGTACCACCAACACTGGATACCGCCCAAAAGACACCGTCAGTACTGGGTACCGCGTAAGGTGGCGGATGTTCTTTTTTCTTTTCTGGTCAGAAGGTTCCACTGGTTCCCTTTCGGGAGAACCTATGCGTGTGCAGGTGTGGACAGAGAGTGCCTGCCACCACACCCACACACACCTGCCTACCAGGCCCACATCACGCTCAGCGTGGTCGAGCAGAAGTATGAGCGATGCAGACAGTAGTGCTAGTAGTGTTGCGGGTGCGTCTGCTGCTTCTTCACGCGCAGAGGCTGAGTCTGCTGCTTCGCCAGCCCCTAGTTCGGGGTCTGTGGTGGATGGTGAGGGTGATGTGGTGTTTCCGTTTCCGTTTCCGCCAAATTGGTTACCGTCAAAAAACGAAATACCGTCTACCGTCAACGAAATTACCGTCGTGGCCTATTACCGCCGAGATATTACCAGCATATTTTGGATTTTCAGTTTCCGTCAAATTGGTTACCGTCAAAAAACGAAATACCGTCTACCGTCAACGAAATTACCGTCGTGGCCTATTACCGCCGAGATATTACCAGCATATTTTGGATTTTCAGTTTCCGTCAAATTGGTTACCGTCAAAAAACGAAATACCGTCTACCGTCAACGAAATTATCTTATCCTATTACCGCCGAGATTTTTACCGGCATATTTTGGATTTTCCGTTTCCGTCAAATTGGTTACCGTCAAATAACGAAATACCGTCTACCGTCAAGAAAAACACCGCCAAAGGCATTACCGTCCCGTCTGAGTTCCGTCTGAAATATCGTTTCCGAACACCACCCTGAATTTTTTTTTGCCGATGGAGAGCTGCTGGAGCAAGCCGGAGGGAGCTGATAAAGAGCTGATGCCGGCGACGTGTGTGGTTTTGCCTGCTGTTGTTTGGGTGTCTGTGTTGTTGGTCTCGCTTGCTCTGCGACGCTGGCTGGTGGAAGCGGTTAGGGGAAGCAAGTATGTGATAGGAGGCCCAATACAGGAGTGTATTAGGACCGGGGTTCGTGCGAACACGCACATAGGCGCACCCCGGTCCAAGGGTACCTGGTCTTCACGAACCCTCGGGGGTACGTATATCACCTGACATTAGGGGATCCCATTATTAATACGTACTACGTAGCTACCTGGTAATCATAGGAAATGGTGGCAACATCGCTAATGCCGCTACCCCGCCGATGTCCCGACACCGCCAAAGTCCGGTAGAGCTTACCACTTGTTCAAGATTTGATCTGGTTGGCCTACGGTCAGGGTTCGTCGTTCTGATTGGCTTAGCGTTAGGGTAAGGGTTAGGGTTAGGTATTATTAGTGATGCGTGTTCGTCTCGTACGCAGAGTATGTCAACCATTTTCTCGGATAGTAAGGCCTGAACAACGGCAGCCGCCGACAATCCGCCTGCGCAGGCGAAGTTTCAGAACCTGCCAGCAAAAAAAGGAACGTTACTACAGCAGTGGAAACCTGCACAATTATTTGCAAATCACAACGAAGAGCACACAGCACACAGCGCCCAGCGAACGAACACACAGGCACGCACACTAGAATAGCTCAGCAGTAGAAGAGCAAAGCGGGTGGCCTGAAGTGGCGGCTCTACGGCGGGTGCGGCTGGTGCTAGTACTATTATACCCTGGTCGTTTATTGTACAGAGACGTACTCTCGCACGCAAGCTCTCACACACTTAATAGAGACGCCGCACGCAGCACCAAGCAGCAGCAGCAGCATGCAGCATGAGCAGGGGATAGAGGCAAAGCGGCACGAGCTCCCTCGCCGATGTAGCTGCTACGAAACAGCAGGTTAGTCGCTCGTTTACAGTACCCCTGCTACAGCTATACCAGGTACCAGTATTAAATAGATACCTACCTCTAGCGAGAGAAGCAACAAGATATATTTTTATTACAGGGAATGACACTACTCGTGCTCGTAAAAAGGTACAACGAACGGTATTTTATACTGGTACGTTGAAAGCACTGCCAGGTACGTTTGGGTTTATTTTTGGGTACATCAGTATCTGCATACCCAACTCTGGACACTAAAATAATACCCGGTACGTGGTATACTAAGTCCGGCGTCCCCGGTGGCTTGGTAGGTGGTCCGCGTGCCTATCAAGATCAATTTCGTGGGTTCAAGTCTCACCGAGTGCATGCTCGTAGGGGCTTTTTCTTGCATAAAAGGGATTGATTAGCGGAAAGCGCGAGAGCGTGAGTTAGCTACATTCGATGAAAATCGACGAGCAGTGGGAATGCTGAACCCTATGCGCGATAAAAAATAAAGGCACGTACCGGGGGGAAGGGAAGATACCTGTGACCACGACTTGTCCAGAAGGTCGTCGAGGGTAAAACCTCTTACGAATTAGGCTGGAAAGTGAAAGTGATGAGTAAAATATATATATATATATATATATATACCGTTTGGAGTCTACTGCTGTGGTATCGAAATTAAACGTACCAAGTGACCCATGATCGGACAGACAAGTTTTCTCAATCCGTTCGAGAGACCACAAGTGTACCACTTGTGGAATTATCTACCCGCGAGTTATAATTCCATCACGGTAATCAGTCGTTATTAATAGTGTGTGTGTGTTCTTCACATTAAACCGTTCTTCTACTCGTCGACATCCAGCAAGCCCAGTGTCCGTGCTGATTCTTCACCCTAGAAAGATACGAGCTCTGTGGTCACAGACTACGACACAGAGCTAACACACCGTGATGCATTAATAGCCTACGTAATACCATGCCTTCGCACTAGGTGCGGCCGACACAACATACATACATACGCCAGCAACCAAAATACACCATAAAGAAAGAGAAGCAACGAAAAAACCAAACCGAAAAAGAACAAGAAAAAGAATAAGAAAAGGGGAAGAATCCCAAATAAATAAATAAAATGGGAAGCCAAAGCTCAGACACATACATAGTAATGTTCACTCGCCAAGTTTTTACTTCTATATAAAAGTGAAGAGTGCGTTCGGACCGCAAGGTGCCCGTCTTCATTTTCTATACTTTGTATGACGTTTTTTTAAAAGCTTCATGATACGTAACGTATCGAAGTTTTACCGTGCAGGCCCAAAAAAATGAAAAAAAAAAAAGGTGCCGAAGACACTCAGGGTGTGTCTAAACAGAATCGAAAAGCTCAAACGAAAATCGAATTCATTTCGATTTCGATAAAAATATGCCGATGTGTCTAAACAGAATCGAAAAGTCAAAATAGAAGTCCAGGCAAAAAGCAACGGAGAGCACAACCTACTAGGCCGTTCGCATCTGTGCACACATGCCGGCAATCTAGCGCTCGGTAACACAGATCCACCACACAAGCAGGCAAACGCGACGGCAATTCGATTCCGGGAGGTCGTTGGGCCTCCCATGGAGATGGTGGCGCGTCCAACGTTGACGCCCCGAGATCAAACTTGAAATTATACTGAGAACGAACTTCCGACCTCGTTCTCGAGGGCATCATCCTGAATTTTCCTCAAACTATGCTCGCTCTGGCTCGAACGCCGGGAAACAAAGGCCCGAGAACGTCGGGGCTGGTGTTGTGGTTCGCCTGCTGGCTGTTTACGGGGGGTCTACGCGGCTAAGTTGCCGTGCTAGCTGTGTGTTGGATGCTGTGTACGGCAGTCCTGATGTGATATTTTGACGTGGCTGCGCTGACCAGTAGGACGAGCTGAATTGTTGCTGTTGGTGCTTTCGATTTCCTTTTCGATTCCCAGCCGTCAACTTTTTGATTTTAGCATTGGGTTGTAAATCGTTCATTTTTTCGGAACCTAAAAAACGAAGGGGAACATGTTTTGACCAGGGACCAATCAGCGCCTTGTTTATTATCAATTCAATTTTCGATTTTCGATTTCGATTCTGTTTAGACACGCCCTCACTCCTGGTATTGGTCGTTTGGTGGGCTGCTGCTGTTTAGGGTTGGTAATCAACTAAAATAAGGCCTTGATTGATTATTGATTGTTTCAGGTGTTTTTGGCGTGATTAATCATGATTTTCTATTATAATCATCTGGTCGTGATTAAAACACGAAAATAAAAGTTGATTGATTAATCATGATTATTTGATTATTTATAGAGAAATGGAAGGCGTTATCATGCTGGGATAATATTCTAGGCGGCTACGACACCTCGACACCCAACCCGAGGGCACAACACCACACCCAGCACGCATTGCGTCAGTTGGGATAATGAGGAACGCCGGCAAGCGCAAAGCCGCGGCGCCGAGAGCCGCAGCAGCGTCGCCGAGAGCCAATTGTCGTTGGTTGTAGGAACTACATTTCTGTTGTTTTTTGCACTTGGGATCAAAACGTTGCGCACAGTTTCTGCGTGTCCGCCATCCGCCAAACCCCATCTCCACGGTATGTGCACCGAATACCGGTGTACTGGCCCAGGCTACGTAGCATTTATACCATCATGATTTAGAGGGTGTGTTCCACGCATTTTTCCACACTAACTAATATCCGCTGCGGCAGTTATGTCGGTAGTCAGTGAGCTAATATCGGCCCAAGCCGCATAAAACCATTCGAACGGAGGGCGCCCAAACCAAAATCGATTTTTACAAACTACTCCCCCCTCGAAAAACACAGAAATGGGGCGGAAAAAAAAAGCCTCATTTAACCAAGGGCGCCTGAAGCCAAAATCCATGACCCCCACCACCCCCCCCCCGCGCCCGAAAAAACTTAATGGGGCGGAAAAGAAAAACGCCGTACGTATCTCCTTGCAACTTGCAACCCACAAGACATCTCAACCCATGAAGACATATTTAACGTGTACCTACAACCTAGTAGGGTATAGTGACTCCGCCCCCCCCCCTTGAAAAGCAGCAGCTATTTGAAAGTACTCAAAACATACAAGGCATCAACACCTCAATTGCTGAACCTGAAGAAGAAAGAAGAAGTGATTCCTACGGTCGAGTGCTCAAAATCGTCCGGCAGCAGTATTTTCCAGTTCAGAATGCTCGGCCACGTTCCTCCCCCAACGCATGTTTGACATGACCGCCAAAGGTGAGTTCCTGCAGAAAAGCCGTCCACTGGGCACCGTCAATCTCCTGTTCGAAGGCCACACAGAACTCCAGACACACCACCGAACCAGGCCACGCCATGTCCTGCGCTCTGTCGTCGAACCTGTCGCCGAACATCATGTCCTCAACATCGCCAACGGAACACATATAACAAGTTAAAACCGCGGTTGACTATATGTTCCACTCAACGCTCCCCACTCGAATTCGTGGCACCCGCGTTCCATTAACCGGGCCGACATGTTCGGGGTGAGCTTCGCCAGCAGCTACCATCGGCAGTAGGTGGGGGATGTTGTAGAGCACGACCAATTGATCGCGCTTCAACCTTCGCACAGCTGCACACAGCTGTAGCGACGTTTTTTTTGTAGCTGCTTTGTGGATGTGCACCACTGCTTCCCATCTATGATGTCCACGACAACGAGCAAGGCGGCCTCCATTGTTCCTGCCATGCCGGCGGAGACTTGCAGCAGTGCTACGGCGCTATACGAACACACCCTGGACAATAGGTTTCAGGTCAATAGACAATCGATAGGTTCCTATTCCATTAGGAGGGCTGTTGTTGCTTGCGGTAGGTATCCATTGGTACGTTTTGAAGTCTATTGTGGCCGACAATGGGTATCGAATGGCACCTTCACTGATCTACGGTTCGGCCAATAGCCTATTGTACCTATCGATCTTAACGCATTGGTAAAATAAGTATGTATCGATCGACCAAACCACACACTTATCCTAAGAACAGTACCAGTAGGCTACCGCACAAATTCTCTGAACACATTGATCAAATAAATAGGTATCGATCGATAAATAGGTATCGATCGCTACGTCTCTGAACATACTGGTAAAGTAATGGGTATCGTTAGACAATTAAACATACCTATCCCAAGAAAAAAAGCCTATTGTACCTATTGCTCTGAACCTATCGGTAAAATAATTAGGTATCGATAGACAATTGCACCCTCCCACTGCAGGGGACAATATGTATCGATACGCAATACCCCAACCTATCGACAAACCAATAGGCATGTTCAATAGGCCGTATTGCCCAAGGTGCCGGGCATTGTGGCGTGGTATCTTCGATAGATTCGTGGCTAAGACACCTCCAGTTCACATAGAGCTTAATAATTCTCGCGGCGTGCCCCTTAAGGTTGGCACAGCATCCCCCTATCCGGCGCTGTCTGTCGTTGTTGTACCTGAAGAGCTTCAGGTGGATGATTTTCGCAACAAGGTGGTGTGAGGCTCGAGCCTGTAGTGTTCTAGACCGACATGTTTGTGTGCCGTTTGGTTTCTTCTTATATACCCTGGATAATAGGCTTTCCGGGGGGGAAAGGGGACGACACCTGTGACCACGGCTTGTCCACAAGCTGGAAAGTAAAAGTGAGATTAAAAAAAACGAAAAATCAAAATAAATAACCGCACCCTCGAGGTTCAGCAACTAAACATACCGCAGGCCGACCTACTCCATGAGCAGAGCTGAGCAGCAGCAGCAGAACAGCACAACAGCGGTGGTACGTAGCAGCAGCAGCGGCAGCAACAGCAGCAGCGGCGGCGGCAGCAGCAGCAAGCAGTACATGACGCACGCCCGAGGCCACCCCGGCACAGCAGTCGGGGCAGGGGAGCACGGTGGGGCACGCCAAGGAAAGACATAGTTACACCCTCGAGGGTCAGCAGCGAAGCAGATTGCAGGCGGACCTGCTCCGCGAGGGGACCTGCGTGAGGGTGTGAAAGAAACACGTCGTCGTCGTACCTCGTCGTAACCCGCACACGTGCTCGTTCGCATCTTCAATTATTTCTTGGCGGTTAATCGAGAAGAAATAAAAATGCCTTCACAGCACAACCGAAACTCCACGCTTCATGTGATGCTACCTGCTGCGTGTACAAAACACAAAATCGTGGACTCCGTTTGTACCTCCATCACCGTACCGCTCCTCCCGCGGTGTAGGCTCATCCGATTCGGTGGAAACCAAAGGCCCCGTCTTCTCTGCCTCACGGAACCTGGTCGCCCGGCGTGCACAGCAGCCGAAGAGGCTCGCGACGCTCGTTTCGCGACCATATCCCAGCCTACTCACCTCACCATTTTTGCGGAAAACTCGTTGTGCTTTCACACGTAAAATAGCCCCAATTGGTAATTCGACACCCGTTTCTGCAACGCCCAATCCTCAACGCACGCGCAACGGCGGGGCACGAGGCCGGTCATCTCATCCCATATTTCCCGCACTGTTGCCGCCATGAGCTCTCAAAAGCCGCGGAGGCTGCGAATGGAGAGGCCTAATCTGGGTGCTGGCATAAAAAACAGAATATTGTTACCGTCCCGAGCGAGCATAGATGTCGGTTGACGGCGCATTTGCCCCTTGACGGACAGCTGTCAAGGACACCCCCGTGCTAAACCCTATCATATTTCAGAAGAGGGTTTGCCGGGCCAAAGGTAGGCCTGGCGGGGCAAAGGTAGGCCGTCAACCAAAATCTTTGGCCACGAGACTGATAAATCAAGTATCGACCACTCAACTGGTCCCGCTCACAGCTGACGTTTTTGAAATGTTTGTGTAAAAAACGAGAACAGCAAATCCGGCAGCCGGCAGCCAGGGCACGGCGCAAGCACGCCCGAGGCCGCCCCCGACACAGTCGGGCTCGGGGAAGCCGGACACAATCGGGCTCGGGTATCACGATGAGGCAGTTTCGTCCCGTAAGGTAAATCTTATCTCGCGCTAGCACGAACAACGCTAAAAAACACTCCTATGCAAAGCTGAGGAGCGTCCAGGGCACAGGGCCAACAATATCGTACTTATATTCACAAGGAGGGCTCCGCCCCGGCGGGCTAACGCCCGCCTGCGGCTTCGCGCATGCCCGTAATGTAGGTAAATGGAAGCCGACCGCAAAAACGATTGTACTGCCCAGGGGTTTACGGTGGAAGTTACTAAAAATCAATGGAGAGGAGGCATTATTATTTTATTATTCATGACGCTCGCCGTGACGGCCAGCTTCCTCGACGTTATTGTTGACGTTCTCTGAACGATTTTTGTTACGCTACGCTTGCGACGTCCGCCCACGAAAAGCAACACCACCGTGCTGCCATACTTTACCCTGAACGCGTACACTATCACAAATCTAAATGAAAGCCTCTGTCTGACCGGCACGTGAGATGCAGGTAAGGTTGGACCTGCTGCAAGTACTTGGTGCGACCGATCTATCTATACTGCAGGGGAACGCTCAGAATGCATACATACACAGATTATTGCACTATGACGACACCACTGCCGTTTCCTCATTGGTCCACTCGAAACATAAGCACCACCGTTCTTGCCAAATCAAAATCTGAACGCGTACATAATCTGAATGGACGCGTACATCATCACAAGTGAAAACCTCTGCCTGATCGACAACGCAACACTACCGCTGCTAACAGACTTAACCCTGAACGCGTACACCATCGCAAATGAAAGCCTCTGTCTGATCGGCACGTGAGCTGCAGGCAAGGTTGGACCTGCAATCTGCTGCAAGTACCTGGTGCGACGGATCTACTTATACTGCAGGGGAACTCTCAGAATGCGTACACTATTACGGGGGACCATAGTAAATAGGACCTACGGCACACACTAAACCCTATATGTTTCCCTATTTTTACTAGCAATATTTGGTCCTATTAACTATGGTCCCCCGTAATAATTGTTTCAATATATGACGGCACGACGGCGGCTTCCTCATTGATTCACGCGAAACATATGTACCACCGTTCTTGCCAAGTCAATACCTGAACGCGTACAACACCATAATTAACGACAGTCTGATGGGAGAGTGTGCTGCAGATGAAGCAACCTGCTGTTTGATGCACGTACTCGGCTCGATGGATTACTGCTTTGTTTTCACTGCAACAAAATGCTCAACATATACCTACCAGGCATGTTGGAAGGCAATACCCAATACTATACCGATACCTGGCAGTCCTATTAATATGTACCAGGTACCCAACTATTTTCTGTTTGCTGCAGTAGTATGCTATTACGGGGGTCCATAGTTAACGGGACCAAATTTTGTTAGTAAAAATAGGTAAATATATAGGTTTTTACGTATACCATAGGTCCTATTAACTATGTACCCCCGTAATAGTATATAATTTTCCGCTGGGCAGCTCCGCAACATTTTCGGCGTTTGATGTAAGTACCGTCGGTCAATAAGGTCAAGCATTCGGACAACAAACAACACTACAAATACGGTTATTCTACCACTAATATTACTACAACGTGGTACTATTGTGCCAGTTTGTCCCTTTCCTGGCCGCACACCACGCCCAAAAAAGAGAAAAAAAGATGAAAGCAAAATAAAGTCGTTTGTTCAGAAGACTGTCGTTATATAATTATTTTATCACACCGCACACAGGATCGTGCTGCTGTAGAAGCAGAAACCACGAGATGAACTGAAAAAAAAAGTGACGAGCACGGCAGGGCAGCGCGCCCCTCCTGGGTACTGCGCGAGCCGCACACGTTCTCGTTTATAACGATTTTTTTCTGAAGCTCGCGGTACGTAAAGAGGTTTTTTTTTTTTCCGCATGCCCGAACTATCTGGAAACATCAGGCATCAGCCCGACCGAGCTTGCGGGAGAAAGAACAATTTCTCCTCCTCAAAAATAAAAAATAATTATATATATATATTTTCATTTCGAACTCCTCCCCAGAAGAGGTTATAAACATCGTTTGCGGCGGGTTAGGAATCTCTGAATGATACAATATAGTGCGTTGGTCGTACCGGAAAGTCGTGGATGATGGTAGATGATGTGTCATTCAGAATATCGCCGCAGACGATAATTGTAATTATTTTGGGGGGAATATCGAAATCAAGAAACGAAGAAGTGCGTTGGTCGTTCCGGATAGTCGTGGATAAGAATTTGTGCGTTGGTCGTTCCGGATAGTCGTGGATACGAATTAATTTGATGATAAATGCGTTGGTCGTTCCGGATAGTCGTGGATAGTAATTTGATGATAAGGGCGTTGGTCGTTCCGGAAAGTCGTGGATAGTAATTTGATGTATCATTCAGGGATTCCAAACCCGCCACAAATGACAATTAATACTTACAACCTCTTGTGTGGAGAAGATCGAAATCAAGAAAAATGTGTGTGTGTGTGTGTGTTTTTTTGGGACTGTGGCGCGACTCGTTTGCTACACAAGGGCTCGAGGAACAAAGGGTGGTGGGGGTAGCGACACCCCCTCCTTGCTGGCACGGAGGCAGAGGCCTCTGGTGATGTTGTCACGGATGAGTATACAGCTGGTAGAAAGGCGACCGTTGTCATGGTATACGATTCCGTACCAGTACAGGAGGACATCTCGTATGCCCGAAATTGACTGGAAACTTCAGGCATCAGCCCGAAGGATAAATGGACATCCCAACGCTGTTACCTTATAGTATTTTCAAAGACGGATTGACGGGTCAAAGGTAGGCCTGACGAGGCAAAGGTAGGCCACCAACCAAACTCTTTGGCCACGAGACTGATAGATCACGTACTGGTAGCTTGCAAAATTGGATATCGATCACTTAACTCGTCGAACTCAGTATCGACCACTCGACTGGTCCACGAAACTCAGTATCGACCACTCATTGGGTACAACTCACAGAGACTGTGATAAATCACGTACTGGTAGTTTGCTAAATTGGACACACCAATGTCATGAACCACAGTATTTTAAATGACGGTTTGACGGGCCAAAGGCAGTCCTGACGGGGCAATGGTAGGCCGTCAACCGAAATCTGTGATAAATCACGTACTGGTAGCTTTCAAAATTGGGTATCGATCACTCTACTCGTCGGACTCAGTATCGACCGCTCGACTGTTCCACGGAACTCGGTATCGACCAATCATTTGGTACAATTCACAGCTGACGTATGAGATGTTTCTCGCGCCCCGTCTGAGCACTGCGCGAGCGTGGCAGAGGCCGTCTCTACAGCAGTGGGCACGACGAGGAAAGGCATAATCATACCCTCGAGGGTCAGCAACGAAACATGTTGCAGGGTGAGCGTAGCGCGCACATACAGGCATACATGTACTCGTTCATAACTTCTTTTTTTCTTGGCAGTTACACAATAAGACAAAACGCCTTCGCAACACAACCAAAACTCCACGATGCATGTGACACTGTCCGCCAGTGCTGCTGTTTGTACAAAATTGTTTTCGTAGACACCCTTTGTACCTCCACCACCATACCCATCCTCCCGCGGCGTAACTTCGTCCGATTCGGTCGACACCAAATAATCCGTCCTCTCTGCCTTACGGAGTCTGGGCGCCCGGCGTGCACAGCAGCCGAAGAGGCTCGTGACGTTCGTTTCGCGACCAAATGCTAGCCTACGAATCTCAACGTCTTTGCGCAAAACTCGTGCTTTCACACGTAAAATAGCCCGAATCGAAATTTCGACACTCATTTCTGGAACGCCCAGCCCTCAACGCACAAGCAACGGCGGAGCATGAGACCAACCACCCCAGCCCATATCCCCCACACTCTTGCCGCCATCAGCCGTCGAAAGTCGCGGAGGATGCGGCCTCTTATGTCTCGGCCAAAGGAGAAGAAGTCTAATCTGGGTGCTGGCATCGAGAACATAATATTTTTACCGTCACGAGCGAGCATAGATGTCGGCTGACGGCACACTTGGCGGACAGCCGTCAACGAAATCCCAATGCTCAAAACTATTATATTTCAGAAGAAGGCTTGTTGGGCCAAAGGTAGGCCTGATGGGGCAAAGGTAAGGTCATCAACCAAAATCTTTGGCCACGAGACTGCTATATATCAAGTATCGACCACTCTACTGGTCCAACTCACAGCTGACGTACTCACACCCAGCCAGCCGGCAGCCAGGGCACGCAGACTGTTATAAATCAAGTATCGACCACCTATCTGGTCCAACTCACACCCGGCCAGCCGGCAGCCAGAGCGCGCGGCTCAAGCACGTCACGATGAGGCAGTTTCGTCCCGTGAGGTGAACCTCATCTCGCGCTAGCACGAATAACGCAAAAAAAAACGTCTAAGAAACGCTGAGGAGCGCTGAGAGCAGAGGACCAACAATATCGTATCTATATATCATACGTCGTATACGAAGTATATGTTGTTGTTGTTCTCATGCCCAGAACTATTTAGTCCGTGGTCACAGGACAGGCTCACTAAAACTGGAGGGGAAGAACGTGAATGCTTTGATGGATTTCGTGAACACACTCATTCTTGCGCTTTTTTTTTCGTGATACCCTCTTGTTTTTCGTTTCTCTTCTTCCTTTTTTGTTTCGGGTGTACATATTATACCATGGATATATTCCTGATATCATTTGGTTGCAAGTGATACGGCATGGTATACCACAACTCGTTAGTACCGTTGGTACTGCCGTGCGCACTACTTCGTACATGTTTGTTTTCCCTCATCGAGATGCATTTTTTGTTACAGCCTGTTTTTTTGCCACAGGCAGGACTTCAGGGAAATGAGCTAATGTGAGATGATGATGATGATCATCAGTAGCCACATCGTTAGCATATGCACAGAACAGCAGGACCGGGCTTAATTTGGGGTAACTGCGCGCTACCCATACCATTTAAGCATGCACCACCAGTATTTAAATGGGAAGAGACCTCGTGCGCCAGAGCGAAAGTGCTCCTGGCGCCACCCACCGTTGCCAGCTTTAAATCCTCGACCATTCTCGAGGAACCGCTTGCACACGGCGGCACGAAATTCCTTTGCTGTACTATATAGTAAAGGGGAGCCCACTTCGACGCGAGGTGTGGCAGCCGAATTGCAGACGGTGTCCATCGTGCTGTACACGAGCGTATATGCAAGTCGATGTTGTGGGTCGTATGTACATACGAGTTTGATGCCTTCGTGTCGGACGTATACGAGACAGTGTACGCCTTCCCTCTGAATGGCTCAAAATTCGCCGAAAACAGTTGAAAGCTATTAATAGACAATCCAGGTGTACCTGGCCCTTCGTAGCCAAAATCAAGTACGATGTGAAACTGGCCAAACGCAGGGCTCCTGGCGTGTGGTTCGTAGTTGGTTTTATTTTAATGTGTATTTGTTTTTGGTCCAAAATGGACCAGGCATGCCTTTTTTGGCTAAAACCCCCAAAAAAAAAAAAAAAAAACGAAAACCAAAAACGGTGGTTATCTTCGGGAAGGGCCCAAATATCATGTGTGCAAAGTTTCAGCGCCTGTCTCTAGAAAACACCATGGACATTTGACTCTGGTGCGGAAATGGTGCTAATATAAGGCATTGCCTTGTAATTACTTAGTTTCAGTATAGGAGCAATTTTGGCGACGTATTTTGCTCAATATTGCACATGGGCAGGTCAGATATTTGAGTTTTTGCGCGAAACATTGTATAGACCTGCGTTGTAGTACCTGGAACCGAACCATCTATGAACAAATCAAAAACGCTCCTTCCTATTGAAACGCCTGCCTGTTGCTGACCGCATACGAGGCCCGTGGTTAGTATGGACACATTTTCGCCAATAGCGCCAGCCTGAGGACCTCAACTAAAAAAATGGCCATGTCACCCTTTTCCGCTGTTCATGGCGGTCAGTATGATACCAAATATGTGTCATTCGAGTTGATGCTGCCGCCGGCATGTGTGCGGGAGGTAGTTTCCGTCTTTTGACTTGAACCAGCTTGTGGTATCGCTGTGATTTATGATATACGACATCCGAAGTCCGACATGTTTTGATGCCATGTAAGTATGCTGCTGCCTGACTGAGTGACCCAGCGACTGACTATATCTAGCGCTGTGGTGACTAGAGGTTGGACCCTGCGGGTACCCGCCACAAACGGGTACCCGCCAATTTTTGAAGCCCGGACCCTACCCTACCCACCGGGCAATGCCATTTTGACGACCGGATTTTATTTATATTATTTCTCCATATTTCAGTGTCACGAAGAATGAAATTTAGTGGGCGATAGTGTGTGATACTGTTGTGGGCCGAAACGACGAGTATTGTCGATACACAAGCCGCCTGAACTTGCCTTGTTGTGCAGGTGTTACTTGCTGAGCTATAGGGAAGTCGATCGATACCCAGCCCAGGGTAATCCTTGTAACATTCCCCCCCACTGAACGGAGGGACCTTTGGGGCTTCGGTACCGTATACGGCCGTACGCTGAGGTACCCCCGCTTTGTTTCAATACCTGGGGAACCAGGGAGATACGTTTTTAGAGACACATGCAAGCGTTTCTATAAATAAACGTTCGAAGTGAGATTCGAACCCGTGTCCGCGACGACGTCAAATGTGAAGGTGTTACCTACTGAGCCATAGGGGTAAAAGATCGATCGATTACCCAGCCCAGCGCAATCCTTACGACATTTTCGTGTATTACTCCATTGCGCGGACGTGATATTATGGGTTTGAATGCGCGAAAAGTATGGAAGTATGTACGATGGGGGCTATGGTTGACGGTCTCCCGCTTAGAAGACTGATGTGAACATTTTCCGACCCTCTACGTACCGGATATCGGAAAGAAGCACTATTTGATCAACATAATGATTGACCGTGTAATGCTGAATTACAATCCGTTGTATCATACTTGTAGTAATGCGGAACTACCGTGGATAGCTGTTGGTGAATTACAGGCTGTTGTATCATCTCAATGCGGAAATACGGCAGATTACATATCAACAACCGAGCGTCTTCTTCTTGCTGGATACCGGGGTGGCTCCCCCCGCAACCTGCTTGCCACTGCTGTTTGCCGGGCCAGGAACAGTTCCTTGGGCTTGGGCCGGTGCACTGACAGTAGCTGCGCTGCGCCCGCAGCATCCTACCCCCCGTCATTGGCCTTTGGATCTCCCACGGGCGCTGGCACCTCTTCAGTGAAGTCATCGCTATCTTTCTTCTCCGATTCTCCACTGCTGCTGCTGCCAAAGCAAGGGCCAGCAGAGTCCTCGCTGTCGTCGCTGCTGCTGTCCGCATCGCTGTCGAGGGCGCTTTGCACAGGCGCCTTTGAACTTTCGGCGGGATTCTCAGCAAGATCGCCCCCCGCCAGCAATTCAGTTTCCCGAGAGACTGCGTCAGGATCGCTTGCCTCCTGGCTCATTGTGCCCAGCTGGTGCCGCGTGACGATGCTGCCGTGTGCCGTGCGCGTCCCCTTCAGCATTGAATGTAGCTAGTTGATTGTTTGTGTGGTTGACATGCGCGAGTGCGTGTTTTGAAAGGGTTTCCGAAAGATATTGTCCAGGTATAATGGACTGGGAGTATCAATTACCCGCGGGTACCCGAACACCCGCGGGTACCCGTACCCGGTTCCCGACGACGCAACTACTCGCAAGCTCCGAACACCCGCGGGTTTTTAGCTCGGACGCTATCCGTCAAACGGGTAGGAGCCGTCCGGGTATACCCGCCGGGTACTTCGATAATTGAAAGCAGGGTTCTACCTCTAGAAGTGTCTCCTGATCCTATCCAGGATGCATGTGCGACATGATAAAAAATGTGCGAACAGTAGAAACAAAGAGAGATTAACAAGGGGATTAAGTACTGGTTCAAGCGTTTGAACACCACTTCATTTACTGCTGTACACCTGTTGTGTGTTGTGTTGTGTATGTCAGAACCTGAATACTTCCGCACATTCATCCTGACCAAGTCTAACGGTTCACACTGGCCTCAATCTCCACCAGCAGGTGGGAAGTGTTTCAGCACTCTGTGACTGAGTTCATGGGCAGTTTCCAACGGCGCTACGAAGGCGAAGAGGATGAAGCCACCTCTACGTCAGGCACGTGTGCAGAACGTGCAGTTATCGATTACGGTGCCTCCGCAAAGTGGACTTCCCGCCGCGGCCTCGTAATTCTACGGCTTTTGGCTGCTCTGACGGGAATTCGAGGCGTCGCCGCCCAAGCTGTGTTGGAAACTCCACGCGATCTCTGCATCCAAGGGATCCAAGCGGCAATAATTGATCGCATCAGTGATCTATTTGAGGATATATATTTGCCCAATCGGCATCAGGTATGCTTATGTTTGCACGCAAATATGTTGTGGTTGGCCTGTACCCGTCGTTGTTGCTGGTCTGGTGCCCGTGTGGTACAGATAGAGGGAGCTCTGTGTTATTGTAATAAGCTCCTTAGCCGCCGGTAAAAGGATGATATATTACCCACCTATGGTAAATATTGTACAACATAGTGTGCGTAGGTTGCTAAGAGACCGCGCCCTGTTTCCTAGCACAGTAGCAGCAGCTCAGACGTACGTTGCTGTATGTGTAGCCCATGGGCCTGTCCTCGTACATATAGACCATGTACGTACGTATCATGCTCTCTCCAGGTTTGTTTAAACGTGATGCACTCATCAAAAGCAGTTAGAGAAGCAACAAGCCAAAACCGGCTGCAGCAGCCAGTACACAACAAAGCCTCACAGTTTAGCAGCAGTGCCGACAGCAAGCGCAGAGCAGCCGGCATTTCAAATCTTCTTATGTACTTGATATAATACAAGATCGAAGTATCACACACACCTTGCGAATATGAGCCTCGACCCAATCTTCCAATCTTCGATCTCACAGCTGTTGTTATTTCATTTTATAAATAACAGCGGGCGCCGTGGCGAGTTGACGCTCACCTGCAGGTTTGCGCATGCCCGGAAAAGAGAAGTGGAATAATAGGTAATGCCGCACAAAAACGACTGTACCGTCAAGGGGTGTACACCGACAGTACATAAAGTACGTTCGTTCGTATTATTATTATTACGGGGGTCCATAGTTAACAGGACCAAATATTGTTAGTAACAATACCTAAATATATAGGTTTTTATGTATGCCATAGGTCCTGTTAACTATAGACCCCCGTAATAATAATAAAATATATTGACGGTATGTACCGCTGTATGAAGAACACCTCGGGTGGCAGGTAGGTGGCAATGACGAACAGCAGCAGCAACAACAACAGAATATATGCGTACACAGCAGCCGATTCACATACAATAAGTACCTATCTGGTATACACGTATTTACAGTACCGAATAAGCATACTCGTACATAGACTACTGCCGGTACTATACTCGCACGATACGAACAGCAACAGCGAACGTCAATAGAATACCATGCGACGTACATACCACAGATCATATGGCACTGAATGAATTACACAGATAATCATTGTAAGACAGGATGAAAACAATTCAACGTCGAAAATTCGAAATCGAATTCGAAATAAAAAACACCAAAAGGGAAGAGAGAGACAAAACAGGCAAGAATCAGGAGAGGAAACACACATAAGAACACGCAGATTTTCGCAGATTTTCAACGCGAGGTGTTGAACGGAGACCAAAAGATATGCGGTGTTCCAACTCCTCATACAAACCCGACCAACTACAACAAATGGTTACGAGTACACACACTTGTGGAATGAGCACGCCAACCCCTTTCCTTGGCCGTGCCATAATAATGTGTTTAATATCATGTTCCTGGCATCACAGGTACGTTACTACGTTGCCACAAATAATAATCAGGATGTAACATTATGTTACTGTTCTACCGTTGTAGCTGAACTTGTTCTAACATAAAGTTAAAATTACGGTATCGATCTTGCGAAGATTTGATGTGTTATTACTGTGCTGTTACGTAAAGCGGCGTCACGGAGTAACACTACTCGTATATTGATATTTTAACAAAAAAAGTCGGCTATGTCGTCGTACAATCAGGGTCCCAAAAAAAAAAAAAACGACAGTTTTTCAAGAGGTACGTAGAGAGGGCCTATACCAAAACCAGATGTAACAATATACACGAAATGACTCTTTTTCGATTCGTATAAAAATCCCAACCCTCATGGATGACAGAACATGATGTTATTAATAGTTGAACGGGACCTGGTGATAATTCATAAGGTTGCTAAAATTGGGTACCATAACGTTCTCGCTAGTTTGGGTCTGTACGTTTTCCGATTGTGTGTTGCGATGATCGCAACTAGGATTTTTATGTTACTTACTATGGTCACAATTTTATTAGCACACTACGTAGAGTGGTATCATGTTAGCGTTAGCTTGGCATATACATTATCCACCCAACGTGTTTTACAATAGCAAGTACAAATCCGACTAACACTCCAACAACACCTATGTTACTAGTATATCGGTGCGCCAGCTAACAGGGTAGAAATGTAGTGTTAGGGTTAGATTGGCCATGTACGTTTTCGGTCTAAAGTGTGTTACGATGGGTAGTAGGATTCCCGCGAACACCCTTGCACGATGTTAGTCGATATGGGCTGCCGACCCTAGCACCGTAGCACTATACGGACCCCAAATATTGATTACCGATGGAACAACTTACCAACGTATACTATGCGCGCGTGTTTTTTCGCTTGTACTCCAGAGACCCCACGTGTTGTACCAGCTCGCGGAGCATCCCAACTTCGGCGATACGTTCATCGACAGGGGGGAGGAGATTCTTTTGGCGCGACTTGGACTTGAGCCTGCGGCGGAGTGTTCGACTTCCAAGGTGGGCTTCTGCACTTGCATACCTGGTAACCGGGGCTTCGAGGAGGTTTAGGCGTTCTTTGCGCCTAACGTCGCTGTTGTGTGATGACGATAAACAAACGTTCAAGACCGTCTCCTAAACTACGGGTACTGTGAACGAAAAATGTGCTGGTACCTGGTTTTACCTGGTTTTAACTCAAGATATGCATTGATTAATTTCACCCCGTACCCAGAATGTAATGTTGTTGTGCTTCCCTCGGCGAAGGCGGATCCTTCGAGCGCCAGAGACTAAAACGTATATATTGCTTCAAGAGAGGCTTCGCCGCGGCGGGCTGACGCCTGCCTGCGGCTTCACGCATGGCCGTCATGGCCAAGAGAGGTATAATAGGGAAACTTAGGCTGCTCAAAAGCGACTGCTGTACTGCCAACGACTGTGCTACGAAAACAGTGCTTAGCGAGGGTTCGGAAACAGACATAAGACAGAGGAACGCAGCAGCAGCAGCAACGGCGGCGGCGGCGGTGGTGGTGGGGTTGAAGGCAGTGACTGGTGCTACTACAGTCTGTACCAAAACTAATGTGGAAACAAATATGTGCAAATTGCGCCGTCTACGGCAGAAGCAGTCTGCGAGCAGTCAATACGAAACACAATCTAGAATATATACTAGCGGTGGCGGCGGCCAGCGCGGCAGAGGAAACAGAGGCAGGAGAAATTAACAGAAGCAGCAGCACACCGCCGCCACCCCCCCACCACCGCCGCCTCCACAGTACAGCTGGGGTGTTTCTGCTCTCTGCTGCTGATGGTGTTGCTGATGGTGCTCATGTCTACAGCTATGAATAGTGGTGGTATTGAAGATGTGCTTTCACCTTTATGATATGAACCAAATGAATATGTCAGCCACGATGTTTTGCGCACGCACCTGACAAAAAAACAAAGACCCACCGGCAGTTGAAATTCTGATCTGTAGATCCCCAAAAAAAACCAAAGGCCCCCTACCAGTTGCGTTTTCAAGTCTACAGCCCAAAGGAACGAAACTCGTAACGACCAGGAAGAATATATATGTAGTACGATGTATACGGGTGTATATTTACGATCCCCCGGCCCCCGGCTGAATAAAAACACGAACGTCTCTTATCAACACATAAATCATCCCAAGCATCCCCCATGCATGACGAATGTATGCCCAAACTCTCGTTCATACAATTGAATGACGAATGCATTACGATTATTCCGATCCTTGAATTGTTTCGTATCCGTGCCTCAGCTGCTGTTGCCCGCGAGGCAGCAAACGCTGCAACGTATTGCTGCGTGCTGTAGCTGCTGCTTCGACTTCTGCTGCTGCTATGCTGCGGTGGTTTGTTTAGGTTCTAATCTCCAGCCAAAATATGTAATGTACTGCATGTGCGCTCAACATGAAATAAGTATCAGGTACCTGGTATATTGTTACTAGTGAGTAGTGGGTCGTGGTATGCAGTGTTACCGTACACCAGGTATTCGTTTAACACACGACAGACAGGGTGAACGCAAAAAATTAAAACAAGTGTTTACAGAGTGGTAGTCTATTAACTAGTTAGTGTGTCCGAAGTCGTGAGAGTCGTAAAATGAGTGTTGTTGTATATGCACCCCGCTATGCAGAAGCTATCGCCAAGTAATCCCCCCCTCCACAACTGTGTATAATATCGAGGACGTCCATGTGGCAAGCGGCAGTGGTGTCGTGTACGTCATTGGTACTGACAACAATTCTGCTGGATGTGCCACCTGATTTTTTCTGCAATTCATTTGTTGGTGTTCGATACACGGTCATTGACGTCGCCTCCTACCGACTGTTCATCACTACTACTACAGCAGTGTTATTTCGATCATCTGCAAATGTATCTCCAACCTCAAACATATTGCCGTAAACCCCTTGGCAGTACTGTCGCTTTTGCGGCCTCGCCGTACTCTACCGTACATGCATCTATCACCCATTGCGGGCAAATGTGGAGCAGCGGGGGGCATCTGCCTGTCGCGTCGGAGCCCCCCTTGTACCTGGTATGTGTTCAACCCATTGATGAAAATCCGAACCCACCATTCTTGACCAAACAAGAACCATGTCAATCGTCGATCAGTCCATATAAAGCTGTTGATGGTATTGATAGTCAATATTGGCAGTAGTCCGCGATAAAACCGGGGTGTATGTGACACGCAAGAACTGACCGCACGGCGTGACCCATCACACGGACGAGGAGAATATTTTTGCTGTGGAACTGAAGGTATAGTCGATTTGTGTTTATTTTTATTCTGCCCTCCGACAATGTATCGTACATGTTCCATTCCGACTTGAGTGGAAGGTGCTCTATTAATAGCACCGCAGTAGACGTACGTAGTAGTCTCTGCTATCACGCTGAACCAACAAAACCGCACTTTCCCTTCTTGAAGACATACGATTGATGGCATTTCTAATCATTTAAATTTGGAATCCGCCTATATTGGGGCTCGACGCCTGGTACACAGTGCTATGATAGACCGCAACAATAATGCACGTCCGTCTGTTGCCTGGAATTGTGTGCTCATTTTATGGATTGATTGATACTGATTGGTGCAGGCGTCCGGAACGATGCTGCGGACGTGCGACCACGAAGAGACTCAGAAGTTACTCCGGGGGAATGCGACGGTCATGTTCCACGGCGGTGGCAACTGGTATGCACGATATCTAGAGATGTCTGTGCCCCTCAAAACGATTGCAGCGATCCTTCCATTCATCGTGGTTGATGTGTGTTCACTTGACGTTCATCGTCGGTGAACAGCCAGCATGAACTCGATAGCACTCTTGTTTAAACACGTGAACTCGTGTACGTTACTTTACAGCGGTACGTAGCAGAGACGGATGAAAGTTGCCTAATGCTAGCTGGACGCTCACAACCACCTGCCTGCTATTCGTACTCGTATCAAATATCCCACCGCGCCGTACGCAAGGGGAGATGTCTGGCCGGAGCACCACCGGAAGAGGATACGCGATGTGGGAAAATTTTCGCTCCAACCCGACATGAACATCATCACCATGCCAAACTCTCTGAAGTTTTACGAACAGGGCGGTCGTGAGGTGAAAGCATCTCGTGTCAATGGGAGGGGCGAGGCGAAATACTTGCACTTTCTTCCAAGCGTCGCATAGGCCCACTATCGGTACACAAATGGGAAAACACACATTGGTGGCATGGGATTCGTTCAGTCGAGCTTGGTTTAACTTCTGACTCATTGTCTAAACACAGCGCCCACAGACGGATCGAGAGTAGGGTTGGGGCGATATTGATGGTAGCAGAGTGCCACGAGCGCCCCTTCAACTGCGTCGTAGTGAGGCCTTGTGACAAAATGAGGAAGGTGACTACTGTAGAGATATATACTATCACTGCTCGAGTGTGTGTAAACGGGGACTCGAGTGGTGTGGAGACGCCACTACGCGAATAATCCAAGCCCGCTTCGTGTTGGTGATAATATGCCGCCGTTTTGTGCCTTCTCACCCTTAAGCCTGCCGGAATTTGACTTGACAGAGGGACGAGAAACTCGTGGCAGATATCGTCGATGCCAAGCAGCCGACCACACGCATAACGTTCCTGTTCAGGCAACGAGACTCATACGAAACGGCCAAAATGATGTGAGTTTGTTGTAATCTGTAATGCGGTACCGACGCCTGCGATACTCCTGGGTCGACCGTTGACCTTGAACATCCGGGAATACCGAAAAACAAAGAGATTTTCGAAGAGTTGCTTGAGTTGGGTCCCCGAGGACGTCGCTTCCCGATGGGCCATGTATTGGCGCCACGCCTGAAACGAGGCTCATGGCCTGTTGTGAATGTGCAGATTGAAGATTGTGAACCCGCAGATAGGTGTAGTCGGGGCTGGTATCGATTCTACTGCCGGGCTTAGCAGTGACAGCTTGACAATCACTACTAGAGTTGTGCACGCAAAACCTTCGACAGCGATGTTGACCAGGTCAGCTAGAGCAAGCAACGTATAAGGCGCGAAAAATAGATAATAGCGATTGATCGAGTTGAGCGTGTACCCCTCCTTCGCCAACTCGGCAAGGTTAGGTTTTTATGGCTACTCGTAGATGTCCCGTACTGGCCGTTTTTGACTCGCTTACAGCAGCGTTTCTTGTGATTTTCTCTCGGCAAGTTAGCTACTCTGTGTTGTTGTCATCGTCCTGACGAAAACTATTATTCCGGCGCTCGTATACCTGGTAGTGTTTATACGTGCTTATCGAATAGCGAACAGGAGCTATTTGGAAGAAGAACAATGACTTGGAGTGACTACAGCACTATTTGCATCTTGCTATCCACCCTTTCGTGTCTTGTTTACTCTACTTGAGCTACAGTACAGCGAGATGCATCACTGGCCAAGGGTTTGCAGCAGTCCAGAAAACGAAAACGAACACGAATCTTCTTCCTGCAAATCAGCCGTGGCTTCAGAAAACTCAGTGGTGTATTTTTTTTCTAGCCGTGCGTATGCGGCTATAGCTGCGGGTGCGCAACCCTCGTATTCATGCCACCGGGGAGCTCAGTTTGAGATTCGTCTACCAAGAAGGTGTAAAACGAGGAACTTATATGGGGGGGGGGGGGGGGCGTACTCATTTGTTGCTTGCCTTAGTCATTTGACCATTGACCACGCATCCCTTTCGAGACGGAGCACCGTTCCTACTCCTAATAGAGGCACCTCCAACAATTGGGCGCTCATTACGTTGTTTCCATATATTACATAGAAACTTTTTGCTAATCTTATCCCCTTCCTGTTTGGCCGCCTGTGGCCACCATCTATCTCCCAGGATAGCGATCATTTTCTCGCTGCTATTCATCGTATCAAACTCCATGTCACATTCGTCTATTTCCTTCATCTCTTCTAACACATCCCGTTCCTCCTTGTATATTTCACATTCTCCTACTATGTGAGTTCTACTCTCTATTGCTTTGCCACACGGGCGCATCTGTGCATCTACTTCCTCCCGGCTACTGGTATACCTCTTTCTTCTTTCTGGCAGGTCCAGGTCCCCTACACGAAAGCGCAGTTTCAGTGTTTTCGCGAAGTCCATTGAGCCATGCAAATACGTTTTCATTCCTATTCCTCCCCTCAATCGCCCGTATATCTCTTAAGTGTTTTTCCGATTCCACCTTGTTTCTTAGCGCCAGTCTTTCCCTTCTTTCTATGATTTCTTCTACTTCTGCCTTGTACCTCCCAAACTTCCCGGCGGACATCATCTCTTCTTGGTTTCCCCCTATATCCTTCCATACTTTCTCAACTACGCCATCCCACCTTATTCCAGCTGACCCTTTTGTTACTTTCTCCCATTCAGCCCTATCAACTATGGCTGGCAACCTCTTTTTTGGCATGTTCCTTACTTTATATTGCCAGTTCAACTTTCTCATGTCTCTATTTGTCTTGAGTGGGTGCATCCCAGTTCTGCTCTTAATACTGTATTAGTAGTCGTACTTGAGCATCTTAGGATTTTTTTAGCTGCTGTCATTTGTACTGTTTCCAACTGTTTTACGAGTTTCGCATTCCCTTCCCATACTTCTCCTGCATATTCTAGCTTTGGTACTATCACATTCATCAGGATACATCTCTTAATCCTAGTGTCAAGGTGCGAGTCTGTTAGGATCGCATCCATCTTGCCTACTTGTGCCTTACCCTTTCCTATTACTTTTGCTATAACTGGTATGTGTATCCCAAGAGCAGTATTTTGAGACCTCCACGCCAAGGTATGTATACTGGTATACGATCGGCAATTCATCTTCTCCCCACTTCCAACTGAAATTTACCGGGTTTGCCTTATCTTCGTTACAAACAACTACTGCGCATTTCTTGACGTTCGCCGTCACCCTCCATTTCCTGGTGTATTCTAGCGCCTTCTCTATTTGTTTCTGCAATCCTTCGGGTGTTTCTGATATCCCCACGAAGTCATCCGCAAACATCAATCCCGACACCGTATCTTCCCCTACCGTGACTCCCTGCCTTGATGCCCCGACTGCTACTATCAGGTCGTTAATATATATCTTGAATAAGTTAGGTGACAACGTACATCCCTGTGCAACTCCTTGTAAAAGATCAACATACTTGATATTTCCCCGTCCAGCATCACAGCACTTCTCGACATTCCGTCATCTTTTTCATCATTCTTCACATGTTTCCTCTGATTCCTATTTCCCACAGTTTTTTCCACAATCCATTTCTCCATACTGTGTCGTAGGCTTTCTGCACATGTAGAAAGAAACAGTACGTTGTTGGTCCCGCGTCTTTCCTACCTTGAATAATCTAACCTAAGGTGTACGCATGGTCTACGCAGCTAGGGTTTGGCCTAAACCCTGCTTACCCTTCGCTTATTTTGTCTTCCTTCTCCATCATCGTTCCCATTCTATCGTTCAAAATCTTACAAAATGTTTTGCCTGCTGTGCTTAGTAGCGTTATCCCTCTATAGTTCCCCGGGTCAGCCTTATCTCCTTTCTTGAATATGTTTACTACTACTCCTTCTCTCCACTTCCTAGGTGCGTACTCGTTTTTCCATATCCAGTTATACAACATAACCATCATGGTAAGCATTCCTTCTCCCCTGTCTGTACTTCATGAATTCATTCACTGTTTGGTCTGCCCCTGCTGCCTTTCTATTCTTAAGTTTAGCTACACACTTCTTTACTTCTTCCCTTGTGAACTCTCTCTGTAGCCCTTCCGAACCACTGTCTTCCCTTTCTGATGTATCTACGTTCGCCTCTGCCCACGCGTTGATTTCCTTCTCGAATTCTGCGTCCAACGTTTCGTTGGCTGTGGGTGTTCTAGCTTACGGCAATGCTCTACTAGTACTTCCCTTTTTCCCTTCGAAACTACTAACCATTTTACCGTTCTGTGCTCTTAAAGTAGCTATTCCCGTGTCTACCTGTCCTGCTTGTTTGCCAAGTATCCCTTTTATCCCTACCCGCCCTCAAAGTCTTCTTCGTTCGTTTTATTTACTATGTCTTTCCATATCGCTTTCTTCTTCTCTATCATCTCTTTTACTTTCTTTCTAGCTATAGCATATTCCTCCCACCCCGTCGAAGTTTTACTCGATGTATACCTTGCGTGTGCCTTTCTCCTTGCTCTTATAGCCTCTTTCACTTCTGCATTCCATCATTTTACTGCTGTGTTGCATACTATCAACTTCTTCCCTACTACTTTACTTGCTGTGGTCTTGACCAACTGCTCCCATCCTTCTATTATCCTAGCTCCTGCATCATCCCTCTCTATATCGTTCCTTGTTGTACCTATTCTTTCCAACAGCTCGGAAAATTTCCCTGCATTTTTGGCCATCTCTTGTTGGAACTCTTCCCATTTCTCTTTTACTTCTAGTTTATCTATTCTCCATCGATGCAATTTCCTACCTCTTCTATGTTTGATAACTCTCGTCTGTTGACTGTCCATATTAGACAGTGATCCGTAGTTCCTATGTCCGCTGCGCATACATGTAGTTCCGTTTCCTTACCACTTCCATTTTCTACTACTATAAAGTCAAGGATAGAGCTTTCTCCCTTTTGTATGCACTGTCTAGTCCATTCCGGTTCTGCCTTTTTTACTCTGTCGTTCAACGTTTTCATCTCGTTGTGCTTGAGGAACTTCAACATCTCTTCCCCATTCTTATTCTTTGTTGCTTTCCCATATTGTCCAATGTTCTCATTCAGTTTGCTTGCCTTCCCAATTCTTGAGTTAAAATCTCCCTGTTGTACTACTTCTCCTTGCCTCTTATACTTCTGTACATCTACTGCTACTTCTCCGAACTTCCTCTGTATATCTTTTATCGTATTCTTCGACTCTGGGGGCATACATATGTTTCCTAAGAAGTAATCTTTCGCTCCCCGCTCCCCTGGTATCTTAATCCATATGCTTTCGTCGAATTTAGTGTCTTTGATCACCTCTATTATGTCACACAGGTATTCTTTGACTAGGAACCACACGCCCCCCGCCCCCCCTGTTCTTGCTATTCTGTCCCTTCCTCTTTTTCCCTATTCATGCGTACTCTCCAACTTTGCATCCTATCTCCCCTCCTTCTTTCTCCCACGACTCTTGAATTCCCACTATGTCAAAGGTCGCGCTTACTTATTCGGCAATTTCTATTATTTTGCGCTCTTCCGTGGCGAAGCCACATACGTTCCATGATCCTATTCTTAGCTTCCTTTTCGTTTCACTACCTCTCTAGTCTTACTTGTTCTTTCTCCGTTGTCGCGTACGAGTATTTCTGTTATCTCTTCTTTCAGCATTATTTCCGTTCCTGTTCTTGTCTGCTTGTTCTGCGCCCCTATGTTTCTCCCCCATTCCCTTTTAGCCACTTGCTGTTGCCTGCCTCCCCCTACCTTCGTTCACCCTAGGGCTACGTTTTAGTTTCGTTATTCCATTAGCTATACATACTCTCCGTCCTAGTCTTCTAACCCATGCCGACACTTTTTCTGTCTCTATCCTCTGCCACTCCGTGCTCGCTTTCGGCTTCAGAGTGACTCGAAAGTGTTCTCCCTCTCGTTCTACGTTTCCTATTGCAAAGCAGTACAGTCCTACTTCGTCGCACTTCCTCTTGAACTCAATCCTTATCATGTCGCTAGGAACTCCAAGTATCAGCACTACTAGTACTTTACCCTGCCAATCTTTCTCTCTCCACCCACCCTTCCTCACCGTCTTTCTCCTAATCTCTTCCGAGACTATCTCCAGCTTGTTTGTGTTCATAGTGGTAGTGGGAAATGTTCAAGCTACTGGGACTTCCCAATCCTAGTACTAGTTGGGGATCTGGTGTCTTTCAGTTCTTTTGCCGGCGCACCACACTAAATAGTGTCTCCAACACGGGCTCGTAGCCTGGAGCCAGGTCCAACACCCTTAACACAAGTACCCCACGTTTGTGTCAGGGGGGGGGGGGGGGGGGGGGGGGGGGGGGGGGGGGGGGGGGGGGGGGGGGGGGGGGGGGGGGGGGGGGGGGGGCAAAAAGCGCAAATCAATCTCTCCCATAATTTCATTTTTACGATGCGTTACCTCGTCAACGTTTGGCATGACGTCGAGTCTCGCAACTACTGAAACGCTTTGAGGGGCTTCTGACTGGGGTTGTTGTGATCCACATGTTTATGACGCAACCCGAACGCCGACCCATCATGTCGCCTGTCTGTGTAGGTACCCCGGGGTTGACGTTCGACTTGTCCCTGATTTGGCCTTTCTGCTGGGACCGTTACTTCGGGTGGGTTCCGAGAAATTCAAATACGACATCGTCTTTTTGGCCCGTCGCGACAAGGAAGGCGGAGATGATCTGGTAGGTCACTGCATCGACAGTTGTGAAGTATTCCGTTACGCATTGCGAGTCACAATCGCATCACAGAGTGACGTAGCGTCAAAACGGAAGTGGGAAAGGAAACTGCACACTACGTGTTCTTCTCTGACCACAGGTCCACGCCACGCCCTTAAACATCGCACGGTATATGTATCTATATATATGTGGTCCTCTCCCTAAATATCCATGATGCCCACCAGGACGTCTCCGTCGCCTGTCTGGGTGTACTCTAGCCCGAAGACCACATATTTATGCAATGTATATGCCCCAGAGAGCAAAGTTGAAATACGCGTCGGCGCAACCCGCTGCCTTTTCTACCTACCCCCCCCCGCTCTTCCGCTCCGTTGATTGTGCTGAAAAGAAAAAAAATGTGCAGGCAATTCACGACGGGATGGCAAAGCTGGCCCCTCACCTCAAGTACTTTGTGGGAGACTGGGCGGACAACCCCACTAGCAAGACGCTGCTGTACAAGCACCGTGTTCCGGAAGCCAACGTGCCTTCCATGCGGCATGGCGCAATTGTTGACGCCTCCGTTCGGTACTTTTCAACTGCCAAGGTGCTTAGAAACAGATCCCGGGAGCGGGATAATGCCCTCCCGTCCCCCCGCGTCGCTTACCCTCCATTAGTTCATCTCTCTTTGTCGCTATATCGATTTGACATACACGACCAGTCCCACGCTGTGAACGCAATGAAGATGTGTAGCCCATATCCGACCAATATTCGAACGCAGACACGAATGTTCTAAGAGCATCTGAACTCATCCAGGGCCACTTATCGAGCCAGGCTTTGGGCTTGCTCACTATTGTAGCTACTCAACACCGTCAAAAACCCTAATTGGGACAAATGGAGCATATCCTCATATTCTACGTGCCACGTATCTTGCACAAACGTACATTGTCACACATGCTTTCTTGAACGGTACAACCACAGGTAATTATATGCGACAGGCTTCATGCCAGCATCCTCGCCTTGCTGATGGGCGTTCCCCACGTTATCGTGGACGGTGGGCTTGATTCCGCGGCCTACGGGAAACGCGTGATGACCAGGGCGGCCGCGTTTGAGGCATCAGACCACTGCACCCAAAGTTCGCTACGCTATCGTGAAGCTAGCAGCCTAAGCGAGGGCATCACCGAGGGGCTCGCGCTGCTAGACGAGTTTTTTGGGGAAGAACAAGCTGCAGTACCGTGATGGGTATAACTAATAACTGGTATCATCATTGGTCGGTAGCTTTCCGGATGAGGATAACACTGCTGTCGATACAAGGTAACTCGAGCGGGCAGAGTCTACGTAGCTTTGCAGAGCGATAGGAATAGAAGGGGGTGCAAGCGGGCCGCCCGTACTCTGTTGAATATTTCAGCACCTCCATCGTTCGGATGTCGTATTTGACCTTAATTATTAATGTATTGTATTGCCCCCGATGGAATGCATTCGTGTGCCGTTTCCCTTTGGTATCATTCATTTGACAGAGAAGTTGTGTAGTACTTGCTTGATTATGGGTGGAATAATACGGTAGTACTGTACAAGATTCCCCTTCGGGGTGTGGGTAACGTGAAATCCCGGGGGCGTCGCAAGGCGAAAAGGGAGTCACAGGTAACACCCGTATAGCTGTTCTTGGCGGAAACGGGAGCCATGGGTTAGCGTTTTGCTCGAAGGAAAGAGTAAAAAGTGTTAATAGTAGTCGGCAGGAACTAAGTACTAATCTTTCTGTGGTGGATACTACACTACTACATGCACGCGGTAGCATGGGTTGACTACTACATACCAGGTATACCGTCACTTTACACCACTACCACTACTACGCAGATATAGTATAGGTAGAAGGAGCATACACTCTACAAAATACTGCCTGGTACACTACTACTACAGTATTGCTACTACGACTACTAACTATACTACTACTAAGTATTACTACTGCTGACCAAACGCTCATACAATATACAGACAACCTCAGAGAGTTCAAATAACCACGCGGTACCATGACTGTTATACCTGGTATGTAATATTGTTACTAATATAATACCAGTAATACGTAGATGCAGTACCGGTAGAAGCAGCATGAGTAGATATTACACTGCGATACCTACTACTGTTGTTCCTATAATACTAAACTTCGATACAACGGCGACGTAGCAGGCAAGCGGTACCATGAGTTAGGGGCATGACTACTATACTGTTTTACTGTTAAAGTACACCACTACAACTGCTACGCAGATAGATGCACTGTAGTAAAGGTAGAAGCAGCATGCACGCCACAAACTACCTGATGCTATACTACTACGACTATCCTGATGATTTTGTAAAATGTACCGGCTGTGAATTATATACGGTTGAGGGCATATTCCCTAGGTTTACCTAGGGTTATCTAAAAGCAAAATTAATTTCCTGTCCTATCGGAAAAAATGACAAAACGGTATACTAGCGCTTTTTTGCCAGTTTAAGGTACAAAAAACTCAAACCAGGCAATCAGGGTACACCAAACCCAGGTTAGATGACATTTTCTGTCAAGGTATACCGTTTTATGGCGGGTTGGGTTTTTCGTGCGGGATTCGGATGGTGACTTCTGGTTGGGGGTGACTGTGGATTTCAGCGCTATGGTACTTGTGCCCCGACATGCGTCGACAAGGCCTCACGGTCATCGGGTCGGATTTCATCTGATCGGTTCCGTAAAATAGTTGGTTTCACCCAGTCACCGCGCTGCCGCGGGGGCTCAGTGATGTCGAGACAAGGCCTGGGGGGGGGGCAGGACCATCGTCTCGGGTCAATATTGCTGCATGTTCATGTTTGAGTGTAGGTATATATTTAAGTCATGCAGTCACTGCACTGCCGCGGAGCTCCGCTAGGTTGAGGCAAAACGCCGAGTTGGCCCAGGACTTAACGGGGAGGGTTTTCACTCGTCTCACGTCCATATGGATTCACGATCCTCTTGCCTAATTGTATGTCACATGGGTAGCGTGGTCGCGTTCGCCGGGCCACCCCGTCAGTGTAAAAAAAAAAAATGTTCCACGCAGTCACCGCGGGGCCGCGAGGGTTCCGTTATGTTACGCCTAGGCCAGGGTGGGTCCACGACAACCGACTCGGGTCAACATTGAGTCACCACCATATTATATTTTGTAGTTATTTTATTGCTTTGTTTTATGCTCACTCAGTCACTGCGCTGCCGCGGAGCTCCGGTAGGTTGACGCAAGGGGTCGAGTTGGCCCAGGTCTTCCCGGAGAATTTCACCCGTGTCACGTCAACAAGGATTCGCGATCATCTTGCCTAACTGTATGACATATGGGTAGTGTGTTCGCGACAGCCGGGCTTCCCCGTCCGCGTTGTAGAATTGTGTGACGGACCAAAACGTACTCAGACACCAACGCAGCTCGTTATCCACAATTTCATGTTTACTGTTGTAACATCGCGTCGTACGTTAATTCGTATATAGTTTGGGATCAATGAGGCCTCCTGCTGCGACCAGCCGGAGACTCTCACCCAGGGTTACTACTCCCGCGTTGGTTGTCTGGCAATCAACGCGGCACCTCGTCGCAGAGAGTAGGTACCCCGGTAAAATAAACACTAACCAAACTGATGTCGTTGTCGACGGTACACCTCGCTACCAACGATGGGCGGGCGGGATTGTCTGTTTTTTCCTAGCCTCTTTCTACTTTGTCGTGCTGTTGTAGAGCTGCGATATCGCTCACGGAGTGATACTCAATCACTGTCTCCCCATACAACAAGGAGGCGTTCCCGTAAAGGGATCCACCCTGCTGGCGTCCCCCCTCTTTTCTGGTCCAGATTACTGTTGTAACATCGCGTCGTACGTTAATTCGTATATAGTTTGGGATCAATGAGGCCTCTCTCTGCTGCGGCATGAGATCACACCCATACTTGTTGACCCTTCTCTTATCTCAATGTCGTCGCTCTTTTGATGCGTATCCTTTTTGCGGGTGCCTTCTATTCCTTATTGTCCCCAAACTTGTAGCCTAGTTGATTAGGGGTTCTGCTACCGTTGGTTGTCCCGTGGGAACGTCGTGTACGATTTTCCAGACCCCTCTGACGGTGATACGCGCTGAGGTATGCGATCGCGGTGTGATGCACCCGTTAAAACATACTTAGATTCGCCAGGAGTTGCGTTGCCAGTGTCTGTGCAATTGTCATGTTTTCTTGACAACCCGCCTGGATGCACAGCATCGCTTCGACGTTTAGCTCTATATTAAAAAAAAAAAACAAGCTTGGACGCACAGCATCGCTTCGACGTTTGGCACGAATACATTATATATATATATATATATATATACCTGGTATATATATAATTTCAAAAAAAAAAAAAAAAACGCCGCGGCGTGGAACCGATCTACACCTGCGAAGGGTACACGCAAAACATTTTGCGCGCGTACAAAGTGGAGTGGGAGTCGGTGACCGGAGTCCGCACGTCGACCCGTTTTTCGGGACCCGACAGATCGCAGCGCCCTCATCGGCAGGGATATTCCTGTAAATGTGCAGGAGGGATTTATGCATATAAATATCCGTACACCCCCTCCCTTTTCACTACGTGGTGCCGTAGGTGGTGGCTGGCGTTTGGTTCCAGCGCCTCGATAGGCGCCACGCCCACGTGCGGCCCCTCATTTAGCCCGCGCCACTGCTGGGCGCCGTCGAACGTGAGTGGGTGCGCTCGGGGGCGCTGCCCGCCGCTTCTGGGCGGTTGCCATCCGTGGCGGACGTCGCCCTTGATCCCATGCAGGGCCCGCGACGTATGCCGTGGGATGCCCCGGTATGGGATGCAGGCGGCGACGGGGAACAGTTCGTCCCGGGGTTTGTCCGCCGACTTGTGGATTCCTGGCTGGACATCATCCTGCAGGATCACCCGCTTCGGTGCACGCTGGTGTCGTACTTACGCGAAGGGGTGGGCCTCCACGACCTTCTCCTCAAGGAACATAGAGACCCGTCGGTCGACCGCCCGTATAGCGTAGGCCGGTTCCCTGGAGCGGTGTTCAAAAACCGCATCCCGCCTGCCTTCGCTAGTTTGTGGACGCTGAGGTGCAGGTCCTCGTCGAACGTGGGTGTGTCGTGAAGTGGACGGACGTCCGGGGCCCCGGGGGGCCGCCATGGCCCCGTTTGGTCATGGCGCTGGCGGTAGAAGAGACAAAACCCCGCTTGATTTACGACACGAGGCCGTTAAACAAGCGGTGCAAGAAGGTCCCGTTTTCGATGGATACGGTGGCGCGGGTGGGGGTGTTTCATGACCTCGCTGGATGACGCCTCCGCCTTTCACCACGTCCTCCTGCGTCCACCCTCCTGGCCACTCTTTGGTTTCTCGTATGGCGCTATCGATTACTGCTGGTGCGTTTTGCCTTTCGGCTTTAGTCTGAGTCCATGGTGCTACCATACCCTCAGCGAGGCGAAGGCAGCCTATCTTCGTTGCAAAGGGATTCCGGCGTTGGCTTACCTCGATGACTCGTGGCTCAGCAACTTTCGGGCCTCCCATGGGCAAGCGGCGCGTGCGCATTGGCTGGCGGCGGGAGAGGCGGCACACGTTGCTATGCTGGTATCGTGTGTTCGTAGAGTCCAAGCCTGGATGCCCTGACCACCACGTGGTCTGATGAGTTTCCTTATAGTCGTTGTATTAGAGGACAGAAGAGGGGAGAGAGAGCGGAGCCTAGCTCGTAGCTCGGAGCAGAGAACGGAGCAGAGAACGGAGTGCTCAAAACTCTCCTGATGAACACACGGCATAATTCATAATAACGCCTGCGAAGATATACGCAACCCTCTACAACTTGTATCCGTCGCTGCTGGGACGATCCAAACGAACACCCTCCCTGGCTCTTCACAGCAGTGACGAGACCGAAAAGACATGGAAGACTTGCTAGGACCTAAGAACAGCCAACGGCAGTCCCGCAGGAGGAAACCCGGCCACCGGGTCAAAACCCCCTGTATAACACATATACTCCAAACCATTGCAATTGAAACTACGGCCGCATTCCAAACGATGACCATGGCCAGAAAATAAAATGCCAAGCGGTGTCCTATTCCGCCATGCCCCTCAAAGTAGCGCAGGGTTGGCGACCTGATAAATTATTCCTCGCACCGCTCAAACACGGTACTCATCGAATAATGCTCATACCTCCTTACTCACCCTCCCAAGGCAGATTCAACAAGAACCTACGGTGAGACTTAAAAGGGGTCGCAGCAAGGGATTTCGTCAAAATATCCGCGTGCTGTTCTTCCGAAGCTACGAATTGAATGTCGATCTTCTTAGCACGAAGTAGCTCTCTGACAAAATGAAAACGCACGTCGATATGCTTACTCCGAGCAGAACTAAGAGGGTTCTCAGCCAACGCTATGGCCCCCTGGTTATCCTCGACAGCCCGGACACATGCTCCGCTTAGCTCTGGACAAATAAACGACAACACCGCGCCCGTAAACAAAGCTTCCTTCACCCCTTCACCCAGGGCGACGTACTCTGCTTCTGCTGTCGACAACGTAACACACCCCTGCGTTCTACTTGCCCAACTGACGGCCGCACCCCCAAGGGTAATTACCGTCCCCGATACCGAGCGCCTATCGTTCGACTTATCCGCATAATCAGCATCACTATACGCAGTCAAATCCAATCCCGAGCCCCGTACAAAAGTCAATCCCTAAATCTGGTCCCGTGGAGGTAAGCCATAATCTTCAAAACTGCCTTCCAGTGCCTCTCCGTATGGTTGTGGGAGTGGCGCGCCACAGCACGCACAGCGTTCGAGATGTCCGGCCTCGTCATGGTCGACAGCCACATCAAGCTGCCCACAGCCTCCCTGTACGGCCAGTCTCCTCCAAGTTCGCCCTCCTCTCTTGGACCTAGTTCCACACCGGGGGTCGCGGGAATATCAGAGGATGAGTTAACACCAAAACGATTCAGCATGCTCTCGATGAACGCCTTCTGCGTAATCTCCAATGTCCCCAGTTCCCAGTCGCGTTTGAAAGCACAACCAGTGTACCAAGTCAGTTCGCCGAGGTTATTCGTGAGAAATTTCATAGCTAGCGCGGCATGGAAATCTCTGCATGTCTCATGCGATCCTGCGATCACGATGTCATCTACATGAGCGGCCATGATCAGTTCTACCTTGCCGTCCACAACCATGCGAAACACACACGGGTCAGACCTACACTGCTCCATTCCGTACTCTACCACGGTCTCTACCAATAATCCGGCCCACTGCCGTCCGCTCTGCGTTAGACCATACAGTGATCTGTTTAGGCGGACGATCTTTCCTGACATGTCACCACACCCACCGGGCAGTTTCATGTATATCTCGGCGTCGAGTTTCGCGCGAACAAAAGCTTGTGCGACGTCTAGATGAAAAATCTATAAACCATGTTCATTTGCAACAGCCGCCAGAATTTTAACTGACGCTGAAGAGGGAGTTGGTGCAAACGTTTGAAAATAATCTACATCCTGCACCTGGCTAAAACCCTTAGCCACAAGTCTGGCCTTTGTCTTTACCATCAAGCCATCCTTACCCGTCTTGTAGGTAAACACCCACTTCGCACCTACAGGTTTCCGCCCTTTTGGCGGTGTCGCGGCTTCGTACGTACCGGTCGTTTTGTGACCGTCCAACTCAATTTTCATGGCCTCGTGCCACGCCGCTTTGTATTGAGAACGCTCTACATCTGCTACGGACTGTGGGGGTGGTTCTACGTCTTTCGGGAAACCACTCGGCATGCACACGCTCAACTCCCCTTTGTTCTCCACAGCAGGTCCTCCGGCCATCAAAGCCACTGCGTCCTCCGTCGTCCAGGACGTACGATTCAGCATACTCCCAGGCTTCGTCCACGATTCGTACGCTGCCGCAAGCAGCGCGTCTGCGGTTCCTTCATCCATCCTTACCTGGTGCACAGCAGGTTCACCCTCCAGGCGTTGGCTCTGACCCCGGGTCCGGCCCCGTATTGTCGGGGGGAGCCGGCCCCAGCTGCTGAGCTCGTGTGCTGGCCTCCCCGACCGGACCGCGGGGGGATCCTTACCGTCCCCTTGGCCGGTGTCGGAGGCTGATGCTGCACCCGGGTCGCTTCCGGCCCTCCCTGCCGGGACCGAGGAGGCGTCCACGACGCCCCCTTGAGACGAATCCATCGTCTCGGGTGTTTCGGCCCTCCCTGCCGGGACCGAGGAGGCGTCCACGGCGCCCCCTTGAGACGAACCCATCGTCTCGGGTGTTTCGCCGCCGGCCTCGCCGGCGGCAGGTGCCTGCTGTGCGCGCTCCTGCATAAACGCGTCCAGGTCAAAACCCCACGTCACGTCGAGGTCGTTCAAGTGAGCCAGACCGTCGTCCAGCTCACCCACCACCCCCCCCCATCACCTCGATCCGACGTGCTCACGTCGTCTGCCTCTGACACCCCCTTTTCCGTAGACAGGGAGTCATTCGCCTGGGCAGGTACAGGTGGTGCAGGCGACACGCGTTGCCAGATGACATTGCGCGTTACTAGCACAGTGCGTTTCTTTGTCAGCACTCGTACTGAGTCTCGGGGGTAGTTTGTTGCAGGGCCAAGGTAAAAGCACTCTTGTGCTTTCGCCTGTGACTTGTTTTCCCTCTTCACCTTGCAGTAGCCAGGCTTGAGGAAGGGCAGTAGTACTACCGGGGGGGGGGGCTACCATGCCACATCTCATGCGGCGACTTGCTCTGCGGGTTAGCTGTTGTTGCTGTGCGGTTCAAGGCGTCACACGCCCAGTGGGACGCTTCCGCCCACAACGACGTCGTGGTCGGGAGTTTCGCGCCAGGAAAAAGCTCTTGAGCCTGGATTCGGCCCGCCATTGCGGCCGTCTCTATCAAACCTAGCGCGCGCTCTGTTGCTCCATTGAATTGGGGACTGTCGGCCGTCGTGAATTCCAGCTTGATCCCTCGTGATCTACACAGGTCGCCAAACTTTCCCCCGCGGAATTCACCACGCCCATCAGATCGGACGATTACCACCGTAGAAGGGACACCGTCTGCACGAGAATCCGCAAGGAACTACTCGAACATTTCCGCGGCGTCCGACTTGTGGCGCATAAAGTACACCCACGTATATCGTGAAAAATCGTCGCGCACGGTGAAAGTATACCGCTTCCGCCCGAGAGACTCTACCACCTTTGGTCCACTGAAATCCACAAAAACCCTCCCGAGCTTCTTATCTGCTCGTGTGTGTGTGGACTGCTTGATACCTTTGCGGAGACCCTTTGCCATGGAGCATCCTTTGCACTCCAGCAGCTCTCCCTCGAGGACAATCCCTTGCTGCCCCGCGGTCTTGCGAAGTAGTACCTCGTGGGAGTGTCCAGCAGCGCAGTGGAAATCGTTGATGTTCATCGCAGACTTGTTGGGCAGTTGCCCCGGGGCGAGTACAGCACAGGCATTTTCCCCACAACTGCGGTCGACCCGGTAGCCGTACAGGCTGTAGAGGGTCCCACTCAACGGAAACACGATCGAACGCTCTGACTTGAGCCTGACTACAACCCCCGTGGGGCGCCCTTCGAAAGTATGGCCGTTTTTGACGAGAGTGGGCAGGGAAAATAAGTGGTAGCGGAGATCCGGCACGTGCGCAACGTTCGTAAGCAGCACTTGCACGGGACCGTTTCCGGACCGAAAAACAACACTCACGTCACCGTAACCTTCGATCGCTCGGGTGGATCCGTCAGCGATTCGGAGAGTCAAGTTACATTCTCTATGGTTGATCATGCAGTCTGCGGAGGGCGTCATGTGAGTAGACGCACCACTATCGCATATCCAGGCCTCGTCTTCTACCTGCCAAGCAGACTCACCTCTCCCCGAACCATCGCTCCACTTGCCTGTCTCTTCGGCCTTGAAAGCTGAGGCCTGGACCGTACCTTTTTCTTGCTCGTCGTCCCTTGCCCCATCCTTGCTCGTCACCGCCACGACAGCTTCTTCTTTCGATGAGGGGCAGACATCAGCAGCGTGCCCCAGCCCGTTGCATCGACTGCATCGATCCGTGGACGTGGGACAGGCATCGGCAGAGTGCCCGCGTCCCTGGCATCGACTGCATAGCTTCGCCGTGCACTCGCTCCTCCAATGGCCCTTCTTGCCACACCTATGGCACTTGCCCACTGGAGTACTTCCGCTGGCGGCTTTGGCGTTGCTGCCATTGCCACCAGCAGCCGCGGCCGAGCCACCACCGTCCTCGTTGGTATCTCTACCGCCTCGTCCGTGACCCCGTCGTCCACCTTTTTTTCTGCCATTTCCTCCACCTTTCCCGCGACCACCGCTACCGTCGCCGCCGCCGGCGTACATCGCATGGCCTGCGTGACCAGCGTTGGACCCCTTCTTCCTGTTTCCAGAAAGTCGGTGATGCCGTTCTCGAACAGCCTTGATGATGTCATCTCGGCCGATGCTGTTACGTGATGCCAAGTTCCGAGCCTCCACCTCGTAATCAGCGCCAGGGTATGCACCCCATCCTCCTGTCCTCCCATACTGGTCTGGCTGACCCCTCGGTGGGCCAACCTCGACAGGCAACGCAGTTCCCCCGCGTCCAGTTGTTCCCAAATCTGTCGAGGCGCCCTTACGCAAATTTGTCTCTTGTTCTGCTGCAATATCCCTTGCCATGCCTACAGCAGCAGGGATCTCTCTCACAGCATTGGGTGCTGCCCCTTGTGGGCTCTCCCCTACAGCAGCGCTACCCTCAGCGCTGCCGGACTCCGATCGACGAATGCCTGCTTCAACAGCAGCAGTAGTCTCGTACTTCAGCAGTGGGTACTGCCCCTCTTGGGCTTTCCCCTACAGCAGTGGTTCCTACCTCTGCTGGACTCTCTCCTACAGCAACGCTGCCTTCAGCGCTGCCTGGCTCCGGTCGACCGTTGTTCCTGTTGTAACATCGCGTCGTACGTTAATTCGTACCAGGTATATAGTTTGGGATCAATGAGGCCTCCTGCTGCGACCAGCCGGAGACTCTCACCCAGGGTTACTACTCCCGCGTTGGTTGTCTGGCAATCAACGCGGCACCTCGTCGCAGAGAGTAGGTACCCCGGTAAAATAAACACTAACCAAACTGATGTCGTTGTCGACGGTACACCTCGCTACCAACGATGGGCGGGCGGGATTGTCTGTTTTTTCCTAGCCTCTTTCTACTTTGTCGTGCTGTTGTAGAGCTGCGATATCGCTCACGGAGTGATACTCAATCACTGTCTCCCCATACAACAAGGAGGCTTTCCCGTAAAGGGATCTACCCTGCTGGCGTCCCCTCTTTTCTGGTCCAGATTACTGTTGTAACATCGCGTCGTACGTTAATTCGTATATAGTTTGGGATCAATGAGGCCTCTCTCTGCTGCGGCATGAGATCACACCCATACTTGTTGACCCTTCTCTTATCTCAATGTCGTCGCTCGTTTGATGCGTATCCTTTTTGCGGGTGCCTTCTACTCCTTATTGTCCCCAAACTTGTAGCCTAGTTGATTAGGGGTTCTGCTACCGTTGGTTGTCCCGTGGGAACGTCGTGTACGATTTTCCAGACCCCTCCGACGGTGATACGCGCTGAGGTATGCGATCGCGGTGTGATGCACCCGGAACGCGTTTACCTGGTTGTCGGCACGCAGTGTTGTAGCGTGTCTCCGTGCGGTTCTTCCGGAACTAACATACGCTTATGTCGTGCTTGAGGGGCGACAAAGGCGGAGCGTTTATGTGGGTGGTCTCCCACACTATATTTTCTCAGATACCGCAGCCCGCTCCCCACCGTAGTTACCATACGCTTTCGTCTAATGAAGCACGCATAACGTCTGCCACAGTCGGCATGTTTTCTACGTTTCGCTTGGTCCTCGCCCCCTCATCCCATTTGTTCCTCGATTTTCAGATTTGGAGAAAATGGAAACGAGAAACCTACTTCTCGGTGCCTCCGTGATAGGGTCACGAGCCATACGCTGGCAGATCCTACCACGCTTGATACGGCACGATGTACAATTATGTTGTTATAGCAAGCAATTACAGGCACCTGAGATACGGTGCACCACTCACTACCGTGGGTTGCGATGTACTTGAAGCTAACGTAGGTTCGATGCGACTGTGACCAGACGCACCCGCCGAGAGACATGGCGGAGGTAAGAGCAATCAAGTGCAACGACACTTCGGATTGACGGTCTATGAATATCAGTAGTATGATATATATACAGTACATATATTTATATTCCGTACACTTTCTACCACGCAGGTACAGACGTGAAACAGTTGTCGATTATATGTGATATATACTTGATCGGTCAAAATAAGTGTCACGGATGCAAAATATACTGGTTCGTGCGCTCGCTGTTTTTCTGTGCGTATGTCAACGTGTTAGCGTATGCACTCGAGGATTCGCATGTATACGACATGTTTACTTCTTATTTTATATTGTTTTGCCACTATATACCGGTATGTATATTCTAACTGTGTACATGAAAGTGGGATTATGTTCGTCAGCCCCAAGCACAGACAGGTAGTCAAGACACCCAGACAATCGATGAGTTGATGATTCAGGTCGTTTATTATTATCTCCCAGCAGTGGTAGGGACATCAGAAGTGACATTGTGCGTCATCCCATAACACCCAGATGTCAAGAATCACATAATGCACAATATGCCAATATCCCGAACCGGCACGTAACTGTCAAGCTAAAGAGGCACAACGAACACCCTCCCTGACTCTTTACGTAACATTTACGGACCAAGACAACAACACACAACTCCATGACCTAAACCACCCACAAACAAAAAAATCGAAAAGAAAGAGGAAACCCACCCCTGTGAGCAAAAACCTCTCACTCTCCCCACAGAGAAATATTGCAATTGTAGACGATATTACAATATATCCACGCCAATATAATAAAAACTAAGGTGAAAAGTACAATGCCAGAGATCGCGGAGAACCCCGTTCCCCAGGACAAAAGTCTCTTTTTGCCCCCTACTCCCGTCATAAATTCTCAGATCGTAACGGTAATGCGAGATAGCATACGTCCTTTTTCACTTGTAAAATTAGAATTTATCTGGCGCTAAAGTTACCCGAAAAATAATAGTCGCTACCCAGTAGCTCCTAATAATCGAATAAAGAAACAATAAAATGCCGCTACTGCTTTCGACACGAACAGCTTAAGCCCTCCCAGCTACGAAAACTATTCGATCATTCGCAGAAAATATTTTATGTTCCCCTTCTCTCCGATGCGAACAAGTATTCGCAAAATGATACTGTTGGCAGAACAACCAATCAACCATGAATATGCTCACCCTCCTTTATTTTGCAGGCAGTAGTCTACTGCCAAAAATAAAAGATACCCGCAAAATTCAATATGATCAGTAGCCACCGCCAATACCAGCAATACACCTCACCTCCCTTTGGTGTATCAGCGTACATACCGCTACGAGTATGCATTTCATTTTTACCAGGCCCCATCTGGTCCTGTCTACACCAGAAAAACACTACAAGTTTTTCGGATTTACAAAAACTGTTTGATTTGAACATGAAAATACATTTCGAAGCTACCAGGCGAAAAAGGCTACGTATACCACCCAGAACGAATCCCAGATGATACTCGTCTACTATCTACGGTTTCTCCACCCTTGCCGCAAATAAATAGACCTCACGTTCGACCAAAAAAAATAATTTCGATCGACAGGTGTATCCATCGTAAAAATAAATTCACCATTCATTCCTACGAAATCACACCATGATGAGCAGACCTGCCCCCTCCGCCCCGCGATGTTGCCGGACCTTGCATGAAGCTCCGGCTGACGAAATACCCAGATCTGCTCGCTTGTTGCCACCCGGACGAAACCCCATCGTAATTTGGTACTGCTGCAGACAGCCCACGATTACCCCCCGCCCGTTTCCTGCCACCGCAGTTTAACAGCAGCAGAATGCACGCAGCTATTATGCCGCGCGACTTTGCCCCACCTAACACCCCCAGGTAGGCTTGCACACGGCTGGTGGCCGTGCGGCTTCTCGCGGAATTCGCATGCAGACATGTACCCTCGCTGAGCGATAACCCCATATCTGCTGCCTCCACAACCTCTGAAGTGGAGTGCGTACGGCAAATAAATGTCGTACGACTTGAAGTCCCCCGCTCGCAACACACGGCGGAGGTGCCTACGGTTGTCCGCCGTAGGGCTTTTAGCTGCTGTGCCCCTAAAACGCCGTCGTCTCCATATCATCTCCGGGATCCCCCACCATCGCAAACACGGCCGCCCCCGGCGATTCATCCATGTCCGCCGGCGATGCGCACTTGCTGCTCTCGTGTCCTCTCCCACCACACCTTTCGCAGAGCTTTGCGGTGCGACTGTCGCTGTAGTGGCCCGCAGCCTTGCACCGGAAACACCTCCCCTTCGCTTTCCCGGCTCCACCGTGCCATCGTCGGAGCGATCTAACGATGGCGACACAGCATCCCTCCCTGCTGTATCTACGGCAGGTAGCCCCTGCTCCCTGCCGGACTTCCGCTGTGCCTTACTCTCTGAGAGCAAGGCCCTGCTCCGAGACTACGGCTCTAAGATCATCAAGTTCATCACCCATGATGAGGCTGCGTCGGTACCAACGACTCTCTAGAGTGTTCGTCAGCCCCAAGCACAGACAGGTAGTCAAGACACCCAGACAATCGATGAGTTGATGATTCAGGTCGTTTATTATTATCTCCCAGCAGTGGTAGGGACAGCAGAAGTGACATTGTGCGTCATCCCATAACACCCAGATGTCAAGAATCACATAATGCACAATACAGTATGCCAATATCCCGAACCGGCACGTAACTGTCAAGCTAAAGAGGCACAACGAACAGATTACACCGCGACTCGTCACATTACGCCAGGTGCGTTCCTCATGAACTCGGCCGTCATGCTCCTCATGGAATACATCATCGATGCCTGCCTCTGCTCCAACGCCAGCTTGATCTTGCGTCGCAGCGTTTCAACGTCACTCGGAGAATCGAGCTCTTGAGCCGATCCCTTCGAGGGCATCGTGGGCTTCTTGTGCCAGACCTCAAACGTTCAAGTACACCAGTGTGTTCGTAGAGTCCAAGCCTGGATGCCCTGACCACCACGTGGTCTGATGAGTTTCTTTATAGTCGTTGTATTAGAGGGCAGAAGAGGGGAGAGTGAGCGGAGCCTAGCTCGTAGCTCGGAGCAGAGAACGGAGTGCTCAAACTCTCCTCATGAACACACGGCATAATTCATAATAACGCCTGCGAAGATACACGCAACCCTCTACAACTTGTAACCGTCGCTGCTGGAACGATCCAAACGAACATCGTTTCTGTGCGGTCAGTTCCTGTCGGCAAAGAAGTGCGACTTCCGGCCAACGAGGCAGTAACAATACCTCGGTATAGTGTGTGGCTCGGACACCGCTACCTTCCGAGTGCCGCCAGAGAAGCTGGATAAGTTGCAGCTGCTGCCGCGGGCAGCCGTGGACGGGGGACAGCTATCTTTCCGTACCCTCCAGCGCATCGCGGGCAAGTGCATGAGCATGACGGTCGCTATTCGGCTGGCATCGCTTTGGACACACGCGATGTTTGCGGTCATCGCGGAACTCGAGAAGTCAGGTCGGTGCACCGTCGGCCTTACGCACGACTCACGGGCGGATCTGTTGGGCGAGTTCAGGCAGTGGTTGGGCATCACGGCCACTTCGCAAGAGGGGCCGTGGCAACGGGCACGGCATTTCTCGGCGACCTTGACGAGCGGATCGTCGGATGCGTCCTCGGTCGCATGGGGGGGCGTGGTGAACACGGCCGCGGGCACCTTCCCCGCGGGGGGAGTGTTCCCACCAGACTGGTTGAAAAAGCACATCAACCAGAAGGAGATGTGCGGCCCATATCACCTCCTACGGCAATTGTGTACCCGACATCCGGACGTGTTGAGGCGAGCGCAAGTGCTCATCGACGTGGATAACCAGTCGGTAGTGCGCGCGTTTAACCGGGGTCATGCTAGGAACCGCGAGACTCACGCATTCCTGGTCCAGTTGTTCGAGCTCCAGGTAGAATACTGCTTCATGTTGTCGTTGAAGTGGATCCCGACGGCTGAAAACGGAGTCGCGGGTGCAATCTCGCGGCCGTCACGGGAGGCCATTATTCGCATAGCGCCTGCCGCGTTTGAAGGGTTATGGGCGGAGATGGGCGCGTTCAATGTGGACCTCATGGCATGTACGGCGTCGGCCGTGCGATCCCCCTTCACGGGGGAGGCACTCCCCTTCTTCTCCCAGTACGACTGTGCGGGTTCGTCAGGGACCGACGTGCTTGCGCAAGATGTTTCTATCGTGCCGGGTACGGGAGGCCCGGCTTTTGGATTTTGTTTCCCACCCCCTATCATGGCAGGACACATTGTCCAACACATGGCGGAATGCAAGGCTCACGCGGTTGCCCTCTTGCCAGATGTGAAGGCGTATTGGTTCTCCTTGTTGCAACTCGCCACGGTGAGGTCTATCGAGGTGGCCCCGGCGGCGGCGGATGGACTCCTTCAGTGGCCCAGTGCGGATGGTGGTCTCAGGAATTGGCGGTACCCTCGCTGGAGGATGATAGCGTACGGGGTGGACTTCCGCAGTTTAGGCTAGTAATGCCCAAAATAATACAGTACAGAAATAAACGCTGCATAGGTCTGATGATACGAGCTTGCTAACGACCCCCCCCTCCCCTCGGTCGGGGACCATCGCAAGGCGGCGCGCTCACACGCTTCCGCACTCCCACTGGGTATCGTGGTCCATTCTGTTGTTTGACTGTATACAGAGCGCCCGCGGGAGTCCCGTTCAGGGCGCTGCCACCCGCGGAGGTTTCGCGACGACCCGGGACTTGGTGCGGTTCGCGTTTGGTGCCGCATGCCACGAAGAAAACCTTGCGCACAATTTAATTTATGTTGGAAGTGCGGCGTGCAGCCGGTTCGGGTTCTGCCGGCCCTGCGCTTCCCTTAGCGGTCGCCGGTCGTCGTGGATGTCCAGGAGCTCCAGGAAAGGCGTCGCCACGTACTGGCGGCGATGGAAGGGCGCCCCGGGCAAGTACGGAAAAGTAGGGTAGCTGATGAGTTTTGACGCGTTCGTCCTCGTCATTTCGGCCGGATCCCGTGGTTGGATGACAGCTACGCCGGATGATGTCTTCGATTTCCTCTGCGTCCTTGACACTCAGGGAAAAGGCACCAAGTTGGTGCATGCGACGTCTTGCCCGGGCGTAGGCCGTGCGACCGACGACGCGTGTCTGGCGGGGTCCTCGTGCGCAAGACGGTACGCGGCTGAGTCAATCCGAAAAGGGTTTGTCCCTAAGCATAAAATGGCCATGAAAGAACACAGGAAAGGGGAAGAGTGGGACCCTGCCCGCCGGGTAGGCAACCCTTGCGCGAGTCCATTGGTAGATTCGTACCTTGCATTTGTGTCCGAGGAGCACAAGCAGGTCGGGGTCCCGGTAAATGAGGCGGCTCCCATGTTGGAGCACACACTAATGGACCTGCTGAGCGACATGAGGTCGCGGGCGCAGGTAGCTAGTTCGCTGGCGGAGCGTATCTCTCTCACCAGAGATGTTGCCCTGTATGCGCTGGCCTTTTTCTCGATGAACAGGGGATACGACCTCTCCTTTACTCTGGGGTCGCAACTTCTGAGGCTCCCAGCGTCTAGAGGCTTGATTTTTAATTTTCAGTTTGATAAGACTCTTCGTGCTTCTAGCGAGGCGGTAGTAGTGTTGGCAGACCGGGTCTACCCGGAGACGTGCGCGAGCCGGCCGGTTACGGCGTACATATCCGCCGCGCAGCGGATTAGGTGGGATTTAACCGCCGGGCATCTTTTCCCCGTGGTTACGACAGAGGGCGGCCGGGGTTCTCAGCCCCTCTCCGCAGCCCGAATGACCGCTTCCCTGCAGGTTCATTTGCGGGAAGCAGACCTGCTGGACCATTTCATGATGCACTCCTTTCGAGTGAGAGGCTCCCTCACCAGATTCCTGGCCGGGACGGCGGTGGACGAGGTCATAAAAATAGGTGGTTGGAAGACGGGGGCAATAACAAAGTACTACATCGGCGCTACTTCTAGTGGTCGGGTCCAAGGTGGCAAGAGAAAACGCGGCTAGCGCTACGTAGACGCTAGCCGGCTCCCTCTGTCGCCCGAGTTTGAGAAGGATTTCGCAGCATGTGCGAGACAGGGTTGAGGCAAGCGTAAGGAAGTTTGGGTGAGACAAGTACGTATCCGACCAGTGGTCTATTAAGAGGACACACAACAAAATACTATCCAACGACGCAACGAAGTATGGGCGAGACCACGGGTCGACGCAGGAGGCCTCATCCAAAAAAATCCCATACTAACATCAAATGATCCAGGACATCGATTCAGAATACTACATAAAAAACAGACGTTCAGTCTGAGCCGAACCCCGCCTGCCGGGGTGCCGTCTGTGCCGGTGCCGACTGGTCTCTCTCGACACTCGCATCAACTCCAACTGCGACTTCACAAACAAAAATACAAGCAAACTGAGAACAGCGCCCGAATGCATTTCATGAGGTCCCATTACAATCTGGGAGAAAGGATCTTTAGGTTGGTAGGCTGTTGGGATCAAGGTACGGGCGGAGACCCAACCCAACCCCTGACTCTAACCCTAACCCTAACCCTGACCCCAAACCGCAGCCAAAACGAGCGAAAACTGGCCATAAACGCGGCTGCGCCGCGTTTGCATCGAGCCAGGAAATTTCTCAATTGTGGACGACGATGCCGAAGTGCAGACCGCGCTACGCAATTTTCAAGTAAAAAACACCCCTAAAGATACTTTGTCCCAGATTGCAAAACCTACTCCATTTCATCGAGGGCAATAACAATCTTAGTCATTCGTATCGATTAGGGTTAGCTATTGTACTCGTAGCTACCTGGTGCTTGTTTTCCGTGTGACAATATCGTATTGTGACCCCTTCCCCTCTGCGGGTTATATAGCATGAGTGCACAAAATGGATATGGACCGAAATCGCCCTTGCAGAATCGTCCTATTGACCCTGGTATCATCCAGTCACCGTACTACTGTACCACTCATTGAGGATTGACTACAGAACACGCGCGATTGACTTACCATTAATAAGTTTGCGGAACTGAGTATCAACTACGTACTACATTATATGGTAGGTTTCATACAGAAGCACCATATTATAGAACAAGCACGCCTGTTGAGCGTATCTGACGCAGCTTGCAAAGTAGAGTTTCAACCATTCAATCCGTCGTACTAGCTGACGTACTCGTACATTTTTATTTTTTTTAAACACCTGTTTGTTGTTGTTAGTGTAGAAAAACAACCACAAATATCGAGTGAAATATATTATCAACGACGAAAACACATGGTGGACAACAACGCCAGGCGCAAACAAAAAACCATCACCATGCGAAAAAAAGTTAGTCAATACGGGGGGGGGGTATATTGCATTGTGCATATATACTCGTACGTATCTGTGCTATGGTCGGGGTCGGAAACTTTGTATCCCTTGACAGGTTTGACTATTAAGCAGGTACTCGTTGCGACTCACGTGTGTTGCTTGCTGAGAGATAGAAGAACAGCTTTATTCCTTTTGTGCACGTGGAGACTGGGAGCAAGGTTCTTGCTTGCTGGGAAAACCCCTGGTTTTCCTTCTAAGATACGCCTCCCAAGTACTACACATACGATCCCGATGCCTGAACCCAGGTAATCACCGGCCTTTCAGCCTCATTCAAAGCAGTAACATAAAACTAGCCCACTCTGATGAGCCGTGTATGCAGAATTATGGGAAACTCATGGAAACCTCGATTCCACGAGCTAGAACATGAGCAAGATGCGGCTCCTCAAAACCCGCTCCCAAACCTCTGAATGGCAAGGTAACGAAGCCGGCAAAGTACGTCAAAAAAGAGAAAGAAAGGAAGGCCTAGGCTGAGGCAGTACCATAATGTTAAGATCAGCAGGCGGGACACTTTGTATCCCCGGACAGGTTTGCCTATTAAGTCGGTACTCGTTGGTACTCACGTGTCTTGGTTGCTTAGAGATAGAAGAGAAGCAGCTTTGTTCCTTTCGTGCACGCGGAGACTGAGACCAAGCTCGCTCGTGCCCCTCTGGAAAACCCCTGGTTTTCCACCTAAGATACGCCTTCCAAGTATTCCAAATACCATCCCAGGCCTGAATCCAGGTAATTACCGGGCTTTCAACCTCATTCAAGGCAGTATCATAACACTAGCCCTCTCTGATGAGCCGTAGATGCAGAATTATGGGAAATTCATGGAAACCCCGATTCCACGAACTACAACATGAGTCGAAGATGCGACTCCTCAAAACCCACTCCCACACCTCTGAACGGCAAGGCAACCAAGCCGGCAAAGTACGTCAAAAAAAGAAAGGGAAGACCTAACCTTAAGGGGCAGGAAGAAATCGTCAATGAAAGCCATCGCCATGCCACCCACACGGAGGGGAAAGGCGAGGAAGATGCATGGAAAAGCGAAAAGTGAATACCAAAAACGAGAAGAAGCGTAACACGGCAGACGAAGGAGGGGTCGCCACTAGGGGCGACAGCCAAAACCTCGGGGCTGTGAGCAGCGGGCGCGTCAGAAAACCAGGTCGAAAACCCCAAAGGAGGACGTGGGCATGCGCGGGCCACGGCCAAAGGGCGGGGCGGCGATGGTGGAATCCCGTGAATTCTGTCAGGCGTGGTCGGAGTGCAAAATTGATGAGAGGAGGCGGTGTGTGCCAACCCGGCCTCACTTGAGCGGAGGGTATCGCGAACGGCGGACCGGGCTTTCAACCTCATTCAAGGCAGTATCATAACAATAACACCTGGTACTACGTAGCGTATGCATGGTATGCATGTCGAAAGGTATGCAAACTAACGTCATCTTTCTAACTATCTACAGCAGTACGTACGTATGATGGAAACGAATCAAGGGCGGTACCAGACACCAGGGACCTCGTGCGTCGGGTGCGTGTAGACTTGGAGTTCGCGACGGAGGCAGGCATGACAACACACAGAGCCCACCGAGATCTGCGCTTCGAGCTATAGCTTCTACCTGGTATTTCTTATAAGGCTTAGGTTGGGTAGGTGATTGGTTAACCTTTTGCCAGTAGCCCAACTGACTAAGACCGTAATGTGAAGTGGGGTGCAGAAATATGAGCTGGCAAGAGACAGGGATATCAATGCTGAGTAGGGCGCGTTGCTTGTAGATCACCGTATTCTTACTATTGCTCCTCAACTGAGTTGATAGAGAGACAACTCAAATGAGCGAGGAGGGCATCGTCGGGGACACAACTCGGCCCAGACATTGACCAAAACCAATCTGTATGCAGATACAGTCTATCGGAACGTTGTCATACAGAAGATTCCCAAAATATAACAGAAATTTCTCTACCGGGACGTTGTCATACAGAAGGTTCCCAGACTTATAATAGAATGTTCTGCTCACAGAGGGGATGTCTGAACTGGCTCCACTGAATATTCCCAAAGAGCTGTATGTATAACCATATAAGATTCGCCTGCAGATATATTCCTAAAGAGCTACGTGCAACCATATAAGATTCGTCTACAGGTACACCTGGTATTCTCAAGGCGCTAGTGCAACCATGTAGGGTCAGCCTACGAGTTTATGCGTTCCTATACGATGGATATGCTACTCCATCACAGTAACCAATGCCGTCGTCGGCAGGAACCCCGAACGATCGCCAGCCAAGAACCTTCCGCGCCGGAAACTGACAGGTCGACGGCGGTACGGCCCCCACCGCCCGTCCGCCGCCAGCATTGCCGTGAGAAAAAATACTGATTTCACAAGATGCTCGTGTCCCAGGCTCGTCCAGCGCTCGGCGCCGACCTGCCCCGACCGGGCCCAGCACGTTGTTGTTAAGATCAAAGGCCGGGACACCTTGTATCCCTGGACAGGTTGCCTATTAACCCGGTACTCGTTGATACTCACGTGTGTTGTTTTCTTAGATATAGAAGAAGAGCAGCTTTACTCCCTTCGTGCACGAGGAGACTGAGTCCCCTCCAACCCTCGGGCGCCGGTGATCCCGGTCGCCGGCGCGGCGGTGAGAACTGTCCCGGGCCGCAGAGCCATCCCCCACGCTCGGGTGCCTGTGGACCCCGTTCTCCGAGGGTCGGTCGAAAGTGGTGTGGTTCAGGCCAGAGCTCTTCCCCACCTCTGGGAACTGGTGTTCCCGGTGGGCGGAGAGCGCCTGGCTCTTGCAGTAGGTGATGTAGGCTTGAGGGTCAGGCCAGCAGATGGGGGTTGGAGAAGCATCGTGCGCCTTCCGAAGGCTTACCACGAGGTCCATGATGAGCGCCAGGTGCTGCTGTTCCTGCCAGGTGCCCACAGACATCTGAACCCAGGCCGTGTTGACGGAGTTATAAGGCTTAGGTTGGGTAGGCGATTGGTTAACCTTTTACCAGAGTAGCCCAACGGACTGAGACCTTAACAAATGGCGTCGTCGGCAGGACATGGGCCTTTGGTCTTGAGGACGAATCTCACGTCCACCATGAAGTCGCTTTTTAAAGCAAAGTGAATTTCCTCATATCAAGAATCTGAAAACAAACTCTGGATCGCCAAAAATTGAAACCGCGTGTTGGTGGCACGTCGACCCGTATATCGGGTCCGTTCCAGGGGGGGAGAGTGTTGTAAGGCTTAGATTGAGTAGGCGATGGGATAACCTTTTACCAATAGCCCAACGGACTAAGACCTTAACATAGTGCCATGATACTGCTTTGAATGAGGCTGAAAGCCCGGTAATTACCTGGGTTCAGGTATTGAGATCGTATTTGTAGTAGTACTTGAGAGGCGTATCTTAGATGGAAAACCATGGGCTTTTCCCAGCGAGGCACGAGCTTGGGTCTCAGTCTCCTTATGCACGAAGGGCATAAAGCTGGTTTTTTGCTATCTCTAAGCAAACAACACAACACACGTGAGTACCAACGAGTACCGGCTTAATAGGCAAACCTGTCCAGGGGTACAAAATGTCCCGACCTTCGATCTTAGCAAGTAAGTGGCGTAGTCTGCATGATATGGGTCGTTGATCGTGAATTCGAATCTCACGTCCACCACGAAAAACGCTTTTTAAAACGAAAGTGACTTTCCTCATGTCAAGAATCTAAAAAAATACTTCTGGGTCCCCAAAAACTAGAACCGCGTGTTGGTGGCACGTCGACCCGCGTATCCGGTCCCTTCCAGGTTGGGAGAGTGTTATAAGGCTTAGATTGGGTAGGCGATCGGTTAACCTTTTACCAGTAGCCCAACGGACGAAAACCTTAACATTGTCCCGTACTTCGGACCGACGTAGCGACCTAGCCACATGTGTTTCAAGCGAGAGCCCAGAGTTTGGCCCGCGACCACCTCGCTTACTGCGGCTTGGCGACGGATCGCCAGGAGCGAGCGCACGATATCGTTCGCGAACACCATGCTCTCACCGTTGCCTTAACATATTTGATACGACAGGGGCATCTTGCTCTTAGAAATCCTTGTTTGTGGAGCACTTTCATGGAAAAATCGGTTGCCTAAACCGCACACAGGTCGCTCTTTGTTGACTGGTATATTTACAGTGACAAGTAAAAGGTTCTTCAGGAAAGGTTCTGTAGTAGAAGAATGAAACACGTCAGAAAATATCGTCAGGAATTCTGAGGTCGGCACTCCTAATATTAATTCCTAGTAAGAGTGAAACGAATAGATTCTCCACTACAAAAAACGAGTAAGGAACTTGAAACGCGACGCCGAGCCTTTTTGGAATGAGCCGTCTGAGGTCACTCGCCTCATGCATGACTCACAACTTTTTTTAAGAATCGACGCGGCGCTAGCTCCGATGTTGCGGCCACGAGCATAGAGGTATTTGACCCGGAGCGAGGCCGTTTGCCCCAAGGCTAACCTCCAACGGTTCGATGTGGGGTAAATGCGAAGATCGGGCTTAAAATGAAGATTGGAGGGCTCGCTTTATGCCTCGTACCATCAATTCAGCATCTCTCCGCGTGTAATACTGCAAACGAAAAAGAAAATGGAGATTGATAGCTCACACTTAGCATTTGGCGAGCTCTGTCACCTTCGTTCATGAGTTTGAGAATGCCAGGTTTTGATCAGGCCATAGTTCCAGGACTAACCTACTTGTGTTATGCTTGGGGTGGCGAGGGCATTGGCTGTAATCAGTTAGCTATCTTGGCAAAACAACGTCAAAGCTTATTTGCTACTCCAAACTTGGCTTCACCAATACACACCTTCTCTTTTTCAGGTGAGAACGATACGATTTCAGTCTTCAAGGAGTGCACTTATCTACCTGTCGTATAAGATTATCTACCTGTCGTATAAGAACACCCTGCATCTTTACCCCCGCTGCTACGAGTACTATTATTAAACCTCATCAACCTGCTGTCTGTGGTGCACGTCTACTTTGGAATCAGTTACTTCTACAGCTGCTGCCGCTGCTACGAAAGAGAGAGTACTGCTCGTGTGCCGCGCAATGCCAAGGATCATCGGAGAAATAATGAAGGACATCGTTGCCATATGTGTACAACAGAGAGAGTTGTGCTCACGAGCGTATCATACCTATACTGAACTCATCAAGATTTTTGCATAATTCTTTCCTCAAACATCGTATGCAAATAGTTGTACGAGTACGTGGTGCAGTACTCGTATACTCGAATGTAGATCATAGAGCACTTTTATATCGTATAGATACAAGGTTCCCCTTCGGGATGTGGGTAACATGAAACCCCGGGGGCGTCGCAAGGCCAAAAGGGAGTCACAGGTTACACCCGTGTAGCTGTTCTTGGTGGAAACGAGAGCCATGGGTTAGCGTATTGCTTGAAGGAAAGAGTAGTCGGCAGGAACTGAGTACTACTCTTTGTGGTGAATACTGCACGCGGTACCTTGGGTTGACTACTATACCGTCACTATACACCACTACTACCACCACGTAGAGATGTAATACCGGTGAAAGCAGAACGTACTCTAAGAAATACTACCTGGTACACTACTACTACGACTACTAGCTATACTACTGTAAGTAGTACTGCTGACCAAACGCTCACACAATACACAGACAAGTGTTATGGTATCTCCTCTTCCCTGTTGCGGCGTTATATCCCCTCTCCCCTGTTGCGGCGTTATGGTTTGTAGCAATCGTCCCCTCATCATACCTGGCAGGCGTTATCGCCTGCCCTTCTGATGAGCGCCTCGCCCCTTCGTTCAGAAGACATCTGGCGAGGCAAACAGCAACTAATACAAGAGCTTATAACATCGTCAAGCACCTCGTGTGAGTGACCAGAACAGAGCCAAAGGCATCAACCTGCTAGCAGTAGTCGGTCCCTAGGTCCATACTGCCTTACACATAACACTGGCGTCGTCGGCAGGACGCTTTTGGTACCTGTTCGAGGTCTGATTTTTCTCCGCTGACAAAATTGGCTTTTCGCTCTTGCAGTCTGTTTTTTTTCGGCTTCTTGCTGTTTTTTTATTTTTTCTCCTTTAGGTGATTGCGTTCGAGAGTATGATACCCGACGCTTCCCCAGCGCGTCGCGCGGTGAGACTGATGCAACAGCCGCTCGTTGTTCACGCGCCCAATCGGTCATGCGTCTCGTACGTTCCGTATCTGCGATTGCTTTTGCCCCCTCTTCGAGAGCGGCGGAAAAGTTCGTTCGCGATTTGATTCCTTCAGTCGTGCTAGTTTTTCTTGTATCCCTTGGCCCCTCTTTTGTTTTCCTGAGGCCATGTTCGTGAGCTTTTTATACGCATCGTACAGGTTAGACCACATTTGACGTTCATGCGTTCCCCCTCCGCCTTCTTAATATCCCCAAGCAGGCCGAGGTAATAGATTTATTTCTTTAGCGACCGTTTGCAATCCGCACTCTCCCGCGCGATATTGCAGAGTGTTATCAGGTTTAGATTGGGTAGTAAGCGATTGGTTAACCTTCTACCGATAACCCAACGGACTCAGACTTTAACAATAGGCCGTAACGATGTCTGCTCAATGTATGTTTTGTGTTCTAGCACGCTCAGTGTCGGCGAAATCTCGCACGCGTCCTTTCTGACCTCTTTTATGGGATCGAGTCTTGACTCTCTTGGGTTCTCTAATTGCGTGATTTCCTGTTTTCCGACACTGTTCTCACTCGTCGAGTGAGCTCCGTCGCGTCAACACTTGTTTCCGTTGCGTTACCCCCCCCCGTTCGTTTTAATTCTCGAAACACCCCGTGTTTTCGCAGTGGGTAGTGACACGGTTAAATTCTTGTTCTTTCTGTGTGTGTCTCGCTCTCAGGTTCGCTTATGTCGCTTCCGGTTACGCGAGCCACACCGCTTCCTCGAGTTTTAGTCCTCGATTTAGCTTCCGGGTAGTTCTAGCTTGTTTTTCATACTTCCGCGTATCCGTACTTTCGGACTTGTTGTTGTCTGATTCGCAGTGTACACGTGTAATCGACTACCGCCTTGCAAGTTAGAGGTGTGGGAGTGGGTTGTGAAGTGCCGCATCTTCGATCCATTCTCCGAATTCTCCGGATTGTTTTCGTTCATGTGTGAAGCGGGGACCGAGGTAGGGCAGGGAATCAGGTGTTTCTGGCAGCTGGAAAGCAGAGCTTCGCTTCTTCTGGTTTATAGATCATCTTATTGATGGCGAGAGCTGAGGACGTGCTCTGGTAGAGAAGTGAGAGGTAGGGGGGAGGGACTCGACGCCCAGATACACTCGTCCCACCCCACGCCACAAGCTCTCCTAAATTCCTCTTATCTGATGTACTCCTACAGAACCTATGGCTACCGATCGTTCTTCTGCTAATATAACAACTTCTCACTTCGTGGTCCTATCTGCGTTAAGGAACATTACTCTCGTCTAACGGGTTATCCGCCCTAGGGAACATTCCTAAAAGAACGTTACTCTCGGCTAACGGAATATCCGCCGGGTTAATCCATTCTTTGGATTATTCATGTATTTGTGAGACTACAAGACTGCAACATATTATCTATATCTATAGCCCATGAGTACTCCACTCGTATCACATTGGCCCACCCTGAATAGTTGTATATGCAGACCACAACATGGTCGGAGGGTAATGACAAAGTTCATCCCAAACGGCCAGGAAGAGGTGGTCGAAGATGCGGCTATTCGAAACAAAACAAATGAGGCTATAGATCCCCCACACCTCGTAATAAAACCCAAACACTACGAAGAGGAGGTGTTCGCTGAGAACAACCACTACAAGGGAGACTAAAGGAGAGAGACAGAACTCAAAGCGGATAATGGCCTCTCAAGAACTCGCAGGCGAATATTCATGCGATGGATACCAGCGGATACTATTCGCAATTATGGTCGAGCCGTTTGTACGCTGCTCACATATGCGTATACTAAGGATTGCGTAGTTAGTCACACCACTGGCATACATACCACGTATCAAAGTATAAGGTGTCGGTACTGCTGCGTGTGTCCGACAGCAGCTGCTTTGTAGTCGTGGTAAGGGCCAAATGCCATACAACACGGGTATACACCGGAAGATGAAGACAAAATATCTGCGGGCAAGAATGTGCGACTAGTTCCACCTGTGCATTCCCTGTGAAAGGGCGGGCATATCGAGGCGGAGGGGGTACAACGGAAAAAACGCTGCTTGGTTTGTGCGATGAGCACGAGGCCATTTGGGGGGTTTCCAGGTGCATTCAACCACGTGGTGTCACGCATCGTGGAGGTCATCGACCTCGTCATTCCACGGCGGAGACGGGGTATAGGGAGCGGGAAAACAAACCTCGAGCATACTGCTAATAGCACTATTAATAGCACCAGTACTTAGATATCAAGTACTTACTAAGAAAGAACTACCGAGCTTGTTGTACGTACTTGCACGTGCGATTTGACGGTGCCTGATAAGAGGGGAGAAGCGTCTACTTATGCCACTATTACGGGGGACCATAGTAAATAGGACCAAATATTGTTAGTAAAAATAGGTAAATATATAGTTTTTTATGTATATCATAGATCCTATTTACTATGGACCCCCCGTAATAGGCAGCTTGTCACGCTCTACACTATAAACGCACTAGGGAACGCAGGTTCGGAAAATAAAAAGAAAGAAATAAAAGAGAGTGCAAGAAGAACGAAAGAAACGAGAACACGGAACAGAAAAAAAACAAAAAGTTGACTTCAAAACCAGATGCCTCCCAGGTGGGGCTCACATGATCGTGAGAAGATCTAGAAGAAGCAATGTAGTCCTAAGCTTGGCCAGAACATTCGTTGAATGCGACGACGTCGACAACGCCAGATGTGAAGTGGTGACCGAGGTAGGGCAAGGGTAAGGGAAGCAGGTGTTTCTGGCAGCTGGAAAGCAGAGCTTCGCTTCTTCTGATTTATAGATCTTATTAAGGGCGATAGCTGAGGTGCTCTGGTAGAGAAGTGAGAGGTAGGGGGGAGGGACTCGACGCCCAGATACACTCGTCCCACCCCACGCCACAAGCTCTCCTAAATTCCTCTTATCTGATGTACTCCTACGGAACTTTCCTATGGCTACCGATCGTTCTTCTGCTATAGTAAGAACTTCTCACTTCGTGGTCCTATCTGCGTTAAGGAACATTACTCTCGTCTAACGAGTTATCCGCCCTAGGGAACATTCCTAAAAGAACGTTACTCTCGACTAACGGAATATCCGCCGGGTTAATCCATTCTTTGGATTATTCATGTATTTGTGAGACTACAAGACTGCAACATATTATCTATATCTATAGCCCATAAGTACTCCACTCATATCACACAAGCCTGAATTTTCTATGATCTGCATATACGGCCTTTCAGGGTGGGTTAGTGTTATGGTATCTCCTCTCCCCTGTTGCGGCGTTATGGTTTGTAGCAATCGTCCCCTCATCATACTTGGCAGGCGTTATCACCTGCCCTTCTGATGAGCGCCTCGTCCCTTCGTTCAGAAGACATCTGGCGAGGCAAACAGCGACTAATACAAGAGCTTATGACATCGTCAAGCACCTCGTGTGAGTGACCCGAACAGAGCCAAAGGCATCGACCTGCTAGCAGTAGTCGGTCCCTAAGTCCATACTGCCTTACACTTAACACAACCTCATGGTAAACAGAGCGGTGAAATAACCACGCGGTGCCATGGGTTGGGGCATGACTACTATACTGTTGCTATACATCACCACCAGTAATACGTAGATAGATGCAATACAGGTAGAACCAGCATGACTAAATACTGCACTGCTATACCTACTACTACTGCTCCTATAATACTTCACCTTCCACACAACGGCGACGTAGCATGCAAGCGTTACCACTACTACGCAGATATACGTACTGTAGTGAAACAGCATGCACGCTACAAACTACTACCAGTATACTACTACCAATACGACTACTATTAATAATGATTTTGTTTCGGAAGTGGGAACCCATTCCCTGAGTTGCTTGCTGCGTCACGCGACTTTGACCGCCTAAAGCATGTATGTGCCACGGAGCCCGCCGGGGCCAACGTTTGCACCGTACTGTGCATGCCGCCCCCCTGCGGGCCTTGAAATCGCGGGGGTATCGCAAGTTGAAATTGGGGGGAGCAGCATCATCGTCAGTCATCCCTATTTACTCCGAGTACTGCTGTATACTGCTGTGTGACAGGACGAGATTTGACGCGTGTGCTGTATTTTTTAATTGTACTGAATCTTATGTTGTCTCCTGGTGAACACTGCAAACGCATACTATACGAACATCGCTGTTGTACTGCTGCTGTTGTTGTTGTAGTGCGCACCGTGGCTACGCGCTGCTTTCGAAGTACGGAGGAAGTGTGGGTTCGTACGAATTGTCGTCCTGCCCCTGCGCAGCATCCAGTTAATTGCACCTTTCTCGAGTTTTTTATGTGTTCGTTCCTACTTCCTAGGTCGACAGGAATCACGGCTCACACACAAAAAAAGCGCTATCCGTGGCCGCCACAAAAGGGAGAGCTTGATGAACGACTGCTGTTGTGCTGTGGCTCCCTCTGTAGAGAGCTCGAGGGACAGTGTGATCAGACATGATACAGCAGCAGCCAGCAGCTGCTGCAGATAAAAATCTTTAAATGTAGGCAAATGTAGACAAAAAATGTTACGTAGCAAACGCTACACGAGTTTAAGGCTTATAATCTCGATTTCCACCACATTCTCCCTCACTAAACCTGAATTATCTCTCCTTGTGAGTATCCAAGTTTTACCTCCGACTTTTCGGTACCGGACTTGACCGCATTGCTCTCATCGTTCCTTCCTGGGTGTTTTCTAAGTGAGTGAGTTTTACAGGTTCTTGAACATGAGATATTCCCCTTTTCCCCTTTTTTCGGGGGATGAAGGAGAGAATCGAACCGCGGACCTCGCTCTTCATAATCTCACGCCCTGCCTGCGACGCCATTGTAGGGAAATGTAGACTAAAAATGTTACGTAACGAACGCTACACGAATTTAAGACATATAAACTCGATTTCCACCCCATAAACTTGTGGGTCTCCATTGTCCTGCATGGCTCTTGCAGATCGAAATGACTCCCCGTAGTTATTTGCCAGAATTCTCAACTTCGGCGGCCCAGAGCACGCACCACGGACCTCGGCCGGGGCTCGCATTTGCGCCGTGGTGTACACGCGGTCTCCTTGTGTGCCACGCAGCCCAAGTGCGAGAGAAGACCCGTGGCCAAACGAGAAAAGTAAAGTATTCCAGAAAAAAGTCAATTTGGTACAAAGTAATACAAGGGGGGCATCGCCGCGGCGGGCTGACGCCCGCCGGCGGCTCCGCGCATACCCGTAATGGCTGAAGGCGTACCGATATGCAAATCGAGGCGGTTAGTACGACAGTACTGCCAAGGGGTGCATTGTAAAAAGCAGTTTTGAGTGAAAAAAAGAAAACACTGGAAGCACAAGAAAAGATCATTGCCATCCGCCATCCGGCACAACAACACATAACTCGTTCGTACAGCAGCAAGCACCACTACAAAGTACTACGTACGAGACGCTCGGCCTCCGTATTGTACACTTCGTATGCAGATAGACACAAAACAGTTAGTTGAACAGCAGTCGATCGAACTAATCGACAGTACGAAGCGCCGGCGATCGCGTTGGTGCAGCAAACTCAGCAGTACTGTAGGAAGCAACAGCAGCATAGCGAACAGGTACGTATCGTACAAAAACTACGCTAGCAGGAGACTTCCGCCGAGACGCCACACAAATATCAACTGCGAGCCGGCGCTCGTACCGCTTCCGACGCAGATGGACCCATCTCTCAGCTTCAAGATGCGGAAATACATCACCGATAGGGGTTGTCTTGCATATTAAACATGCTCACGCGGGTCAGCAGCAAAAACATATCGCAGACATAGCAAGAGCAGCAGCACAACAGCACAGCAGTAGCACATACGTAGCAGCAGCACCAGAGCCGCCGCAGAACAGCAGCAGGAGCGGCCGCAGCAGCACATCATGCACGCCCGAGGCTGCCCCTGGCACAACAAACGGGGAAGGGGAGCCCGGTGGCGCACGAGGAGGAAAGGCATAATACTATATCCCAGGCCGACCTACTCCGTGAGGCGGACTGCGTGAGCAGCAGCAGCAGCAGCAGCAGAACAACACAGCAGCTGCACGCAGCAGCAGCTGAGCAGCGGCCGTAGCAACAGCAGCAGCAGCAGCAGCAGCAGCAGCAGCAGCAGCAGCAGCACATAACGCACGCCGGAGGCCGCTTTCGGCACAGTAGTCGAGGCAGAGGAGGACGGTGGGGCACGACAAGGGAAGATAAAATGGCATCCCCGACGGAGTCACTTTGTAGTGGGTAAATCTCGTCCCTACTAAAGTCAAGTTGTAGGTTCGAGTCTCACCGAGTGCGTGCTCACGCTCGTAGGGACTTTTTCTCGTGTAAAAACTAGACGAACCGAAAGCGTGCGAGCGAGAGTCAGCAAAAATTCACTGGATAAGCGACGAGCGTTGGGAAGGCTGAAACGTCTGTGTGATAACATGAAGGCACTTGCCGGGGGGACTTTTATTTTTCTTGCGTAAAACCTAGACGAGCCGATAGCGCGAGAGCGAGAGTCAGCAAAATTCGATGAATAATCGATTAGCGTTGGGAAGGTTGAACCCTCTGCGCGATAAAAATGAAGGCACTAATCGGGGGGGGAAAGGCGACACCAGCGACCACGGCTTGTCCAGAAGCTGGAACATAAAAGGGAGATTGATAACATAAAAATAAAACTGAAGAACCACGCCCTCGAGGTTCAGCAACGAAACGTATCGCAGGCTGACCTACTCCATGAGGGGAGCTGCATGAGCAGCAACAGCAGAACAGCGCAGCAGCGGCGGTACGTAGCAGCAGCAGCAGCAGCAGCTAAGCAACGGCGGCGGCAGCAGCAGCAGCAAGCAGTACATCACGAATGCCGAGGTCGCTCCGGCACAGCATTCTGGGCAGGGAATCACGGTGATCGAGGGGGGAACAAATAGCGTAGGCTCTGCACACCGTTCTACGGTGGACGTGGGGGGAAACTCGTCCTGGGATCGCAAATAGTCACTTTTTTTTCCTTGTACGCGGAGGCGTGAGAAAGCCCTTCTCTTTTATTCCATTTAACTCCACTCGTACTGTAGATGGGGACGGGAGAAAGCCATCCACATGCATTCCATTCAGCTCTACTCGTACTGCAGGCGGGGGCGAGAGGAAATCGTCAACACCCACTCCATTCGTCTCTGCAGTCGTAGGCGGGCGCGGGAGGAAATCATCAGCATGCACTCCATTCGTCTCTACAGCAGTAGGCGGAGGCGGGAGGAAATCATCAACATGCACTCCATTCGTCTCTACAGCAGTAGGCAGAGGCGGGAGGAAAGCATCAACATGCACTCCATTCGTCTCTACAGCAGTGGGCAGGGGCGGGAGGAAATCATCAGCATGCACTCCATTTGTCTCTACAGCAGTAGACGGAGGCGAGAGGAAGTTGTTTAATAATAATTAACATGTACTCCATTCGCCTCTACAGAAGAAATAGGCGAAGGCGGGAGGAAATCATTAGCATTCGCTCCATTCGTCTCTACAGCAGTAGGTACGTAATAATACCCTCGAGGGTTAGCAACGAAACATATTAGAGCGTGAGCTGCTCCGTGAGGGGAGCTGCGTGAGGGCGTAAAAGAAACACGACGTCGTCGTCGTACCTCGTTCATATATATATATTTTCTTGGCGGTTACATAAGAAAAAAAAGGGTAATGCTATTTGCGACACCGGTGTCGTAAATTCTTATTTGCGACAAGGTGTCGCAAATAAGCCGCGTACTTGCGTCACCGCGCCACGTTCGCGGCACATATCTCAGGGATGTGTTGGGATGGTGCAGGGCCATTATCGAAGCTATCGCATGGCCACGGTCCACCACTCGTAAGATATATCTGGTATCCTGGTGCACCCGCAAAACGTTCAGAGCGGTGTCGGGAATAAGCCTTATATACGACACCGGTGTCACGAATAACTCTTATTTACGACACCACGCCATGTTCCGGCACACGCAGCGAGTGTGAAAGGCACTACCATGGGCGTGTTGGCATATGGTATGGGGCTATCATTGAAGCTATCGCGTAGTCAAAACGGGGCAGTACTCGAGGAGATATGTGGTATCCTATTAATAGTGCACCCGCAGAATGTGGTGGCTGGTGCCGCCAATACGTTATTAGCGACACCGCGTCGTGGTTGCGGCACACGCTCCCTATCGGCGACGCACTACCAGTAGTGTGTCGACATGGTGTAGGGCTACCATTGAAGCCATCGAATAGCCAAAACGGGCCTGTACTCGAGATATGTGGTATCCTGGTGATCCTGGTGCACTGTTAGAATACTCAGACTGGTGTCGTCGTAAATCAGTCGCATTTTACGACATCGCACGACGTTCGACGCGCGCGCCCCGTTTAAACCAGGACTACCACGGTTGGGTGTCTTAGCATGATTGAGCTCGGACTACCACTGTAGCCTTATGTTTCCACGAGTAGATAGATCTTAGCCACGTCATCGTGAATCGATGGATTTATTGTTGCGTTTCCGCTCCGTGTTCTGTGTCGTACGTGGTCTAACGGCGAGCGCTTGTATCGTTCATAGCGTCGGGTGCTCTGTTGACGCGTCAATTAGCACTGGGGTGGGCACAAATAACGGGCACCGAAGTAATGTTTTGCATGCAGCGCTTTGCATACTTTTTTTAGACTAGTATGTGGATGCTAGCGAAATAGTTGGGTGTAAGTCATCTACTACATACAGTATCATAGTACACAGGTAAAATCGGTGTTCGTTCCGTGCAACCATCATCACCCACCCATCTGGTTGTTTAATTGCCCTTGAACAGCCGTGTAAAGGCGCCAATCGCTCAGGCGTTTACCAACGCCTATCATTCTGGCGTACAGGACGGTACAAATTTTCGAATAGCTGTGCACAATTCTGTAGGAATATCGGTTGAGGCAACGAACACACCCCACACATGCACAGGAAGTCGGCCAAGCTACAGCTTGCCTATTATAGTTCTGAGTCATGTTCGCTGGACGCGTTCTTTCCGACACATAATTCCGCTTGTTGTTGCACCAACAGCAGTCCACAGTATCCGCACAGTAGTACTGACATATACTAGTCGAACTTACAGTGAGGCAGATGTGGAGCACGTAGTTTGTAAACATCAGATTATCGCTGTTTTGTTATAGCTCAAGAATTATCGGAATAGTTTTTTTCTACTGCAGGCAAGGCACGTTCGCCGACGGCGACCTGATATAAGTACCTCATGGGGTACGTGGATAAAAAGTACCTCTCCAAGAGGTACTTTTAAAACTACACGTACCCCCAAAGGAAGACCTACTGTAAGCATACCTGATACATACATTCAATGTCGACTTCTCCCAATCTTTGATCCGGTGCGCTACTACTGCTGTACAGCGCCTGGTTGCTACGTCAAGTGGGACTTGGACGGTCCAGGTCGATTGAACAAGATTTTCTGGTCTACCGCCTATCAGCAACTCCTTGCGCAGCATTACGGCCAGTTATTACTCAGGATAACACCTGCCTGACGAACAAGTGAGTCTCGTTTGTGGAAACCACAACGCCCTTCGATTGCCCATGGTGCGCCAGACTTTGACAGCCGCTTTGCATATATGTGTTAACAGCTTCGCAATTGTGGTATCGCCGAAACCGTCCGTCGTGTTTCCAACGTGTTCCTGCGTTCTTTGTATGTGCAGGTATATGACCTGAAACTGATGTTGTTGTTCATCGGTGTTGATTCCGAGAACAAGTCTGCAGTTTTGGTACATGTAATCAACAGTTGGCAAAAAGACGGCAGGAGACCTCTATTGAGGAGCGAAGTCTATTATCCTTGACGAACAGTACATTGGTCCTCAAGAAGTTGGTTGGATTGCGGTGGATTGCTGACCTTGACACTAGGCCCAGTTACGGGGGGTATATTTCGAGATGTCAAGTCTTACACCATGTTTTCGGTGCTGCATGCTCACCTGAACGGCCCTCGACTACCCTGTCCACAATGACCAAAACGACCGCAAAGACGTGCCGCCAAGGTCCCCGCCGTCAGCATCGAGGACCTGGAGGACAAAGTGCTTAAGTCTTTCGAGCCTATGCTGCAGGAACTCGGAAGAATCAAGGTCAGCCACTACGCTCATAAGATGAGAGGAGACAACGGTATAACGTACCGGTATTCCCTCCTTGACTGTGATGGTGCAGAGAATCTCCTTCAGTATATTCGCATCCTGAAACATGTTTATAACCGTGAGCAGATTGCACCTCTCTCCCCTGGACCTAGTGTGACATGTGGTTATATAGCACTATTAATACCTGCTAGACCACTCAGTCAGCGCTGACTGAGTGCTGACTGAGTGGTCTAGAAGGAAGTGATATATAACCAAACACTGTCTATCGCTCCAACAGTTTGAGTATCCATCAATGCTCATTTTCATCTACCCTTGTGCAGAAAAAGCTGGCGGAATTACGGACGAGCACTCTGTACAATACAGATGTTTTGGCAGAGGGGATTGGTGCCAACGACTATCTGAGGAGGTTAGCAGAGCAGTGACCACCACGGTGTATGTCGCGACGCGCCAGAGGAAGGATCCGATGAGGACTATGATCCATTGGGTGCCAAATTGGGGGCGACATCTTTGCCGGCGTTTCACCAACTTTGTTGAGCACGTGCAGCCAACTGCTGTCGTGAACGTAATGTTCCGGTACCAAGACGAAAGCGCGCACATCGTTGTTGTCGGGCCTGGCGGTTTTCAGCTATGCACTTGCTTGCAGGTGCTGCGTTGTGGCTTCCCATGCAGGCACGTATTGGTCGCACTCTTCACGCGGCTGCAACGCGCCGTAGAGTTCAAAGGCAATTGTATCCACCCTCGTTGGCGATCTTCTGGTGACGAGTGGAGCATCCACAGGGCGGACCCAAGCGTGTTCGACTGGCATGAACGAGGGACGATGGTGGCTTCCCTGACGATTTTGGGGGGATAGGCATGCAGGACAACAACCATGTCAAGCGCAGCGCCCTAGGTGCGGCCATCAAAGGGAAGTTGAGCGCTAACATGATGGAGACATGCGTTGCCGTCGTCAGGAGTGTTGTCGACCACTTCGACCAAAACCGCCCGAATTACTACAATGCAGGGATGGAAGTAGCGTTCGCGCGGGATGCGCAAGCTTTTGTGCGGGGCCCTCTCCCCTCTCGCGACCCAGACAACATCTCGGGAATACTCAATCCGCCCGATTCGTCTGATAGAAGAAAGAAGGAGAGTAGGCATCTAGACTGCACGGAGCTACGCTCGTCAAGGAAGAGACCCAAAGCCACGTAGGTGGCCACCCAAGAGCGAGAAGACCGAGTGAGATGAGCGTAGGATTCGACACGAGTCGACACAGGAAGGAGGTGCTGAACCTTTCTCGCGATAGAAATACAACATGTGCCCGTAGCGCGCGCGCGGGGGGGGGGGGGGGGGGGGGGGGGGGATCGGGGGGGGGGGAGAGAAAAGCCTGCTATGTGACCCCGGATCTCAGATACGACTAAGAGGGGGCGAGAAAAAACATGGGCTGGCAAAAGAAAGAAAAAAATAGTTAATGTTGACCGCAGCGTACGTCATGGAGGGTCATGGTGTCCCCGATGGTCTTGTAGGTAAACCGCGTAACGACCAAGGTCGATTTCGCAGGTTCTAGCCCCGCCAAGTACATGCTCGCCTATACTCGTAGGGACTTTATTCTTGTGCATAGAGTTGACTTGCGGAAAGTGCGAGAGCGTGAGTTCGCGACATTCGATGGAAATCGACGACCAGTCGGGAATGCTGAACCCTCTACGCGATAAAAATGAAGGCACGTACCGGGGGGGAGTACGGACGGCTTGTCCTGAAGCTGGAAAGTACAAGTGAGGTTGACAAAACAAATGGTCCCGGCCAAAACGCGAGGTGAATTGAGCGCGAAGTATAGAAGATGCCGGTAGACAGGCATGGTGCTCCATGGATGAATTGAAGAATATCCTGGTACGCAACAGCGTTTCCTTGGAGAGATGTTTATTTCGAATGCGCGACCACTCGCTCGTGCTATGTACTACGTCGTCGGGGGGCATTGCGTTGCCTACCACCCTCTCGCCCCATATAACGACCAAATTAATACGTCAGAACGCGTATACTACCTGCCTCGAGTACGAAGCAAGCAACCATTTGTATCATGCTGATATATACACCAATATCGATATTCAAGTTACGTCGAAAAGTGGAAATTGAGTGGCACGCTGTCGGAGGGCAACCTGAATAACACATCAGAGGTAAAACTCCTTGCGCGCGAACTTGCGGTATCGCCATCCGACAATGTAATATATGTGCAGTGTACGTTGTGTGAAGCGTTACTGCTGCTTGCTACTCATCGTGTTGTTGTTTATAGTTGTACTAGATTTTTTTTTTAAATACGACAAGCTGTGAGATCGAGGATTTGAATCGAAACTCATCTTTGCAAGCTGCGTGGGATACTATAATAGTGATACTTCGATCGCGCGTACTACGGGTTTTGAGGGGAACAAAATCTGACAGCTGTGGAACTCAGAGGATGTACAGATACACGGTATACTTCCTGAAGGTGTTGAGCAGTAGGCCGGCAGAGGTCCAGTCCAGGCCTGATGCTCGCGCTGCTCATTTGATGCAAGTGCGGTGGGTGGTCGTTCGTGCACCATGGCGTCTGCTCTTCTTGCTATAGGACAAAATTAGGTATATTACCATCAAAACAGCAGTTAATCGCAAAAAAGTCACGAAGAAACAGGAAACAAATACATACCTTCAATGATTATTTATTTGTGTCTATCGCCCGAATCATGAAGCCAGGGCGGGTAGGAATCTATACTTGATACTTGTAGCTCTTCTGCACACATTTCTGCAAAAAAAAAATGGTGAGCACAAACCAGCAGTAGTAGTAACATAACCAGGTGATTTTGCCTCCATCTCTACATCTCTCAGGTGAATGACCTGCCAGAGGGGAGAATCGGCACGTATATAGCTCCCAGCTCTTAGGGGCATACATATTGTTTAGCTATAAATTCATGAGCAGGAGTGAGCAATGTCGTGCTATGCGAGGTATAGTTCAGGATGTACACAGATTATTAATGTTTGTTCGTCGGGAGTGGAGGGAGAGCTATGGGCTACTGATAGATACATTACTATTAATAGGCCATGATCTGTGCTGCGAGAAAGGAAGGATGATACGAGTACGAGTGAGAGTATCATACTCTAACGAACGACGTCGACGTACTCAGTGGTGGCATAAGATACCAAATGACGTGACATGCCATCACCAAACGGGTTTAGGCGGGTATCTGGAAAAACTGCTACCCGTTCGATCGTATACGACCACGGAGTGCGATTCGAGGAAGATTCCTCGGAGCGATACCCCAAGAAGCCTACGCTCGTATTTTTTTTTCACATATTGAACAGGGAATGCTGTCGCACTCATGATGCCGACGTTGAAAAATCCACCTGACGGGAAATAACCTTATGTTGGAGGGTGGGCTTTTTCAGCAACATCTTACATGCATGTTTTGCTGAGAAATAGCTACAATCCGCTCGCGTATATGAGCTATGATTTAGTTTTCTCGGGGTGAGCTATCGGCGATAGCTCATCTGCACACGTTTTCCTTGCCTGAGCTATAGGCGATAACTCATCTGCGCATTTTTTGAATGCTTGAGCTATACCCTGGTATCTGGTAAGCGATACTCGTAGCTTATCAATTAATAGACATGTTTTCAAAGCTTGGGTTTTAACTAGTAGAGGATAGTTCATCTGCACATAGTGGCTCAGAGTGTGTGTGTGTGTGTGTTCTTCACATTAAACCGTTCTTCTACCCGTCGACATCCAGCAAGCCCAGTGTCCGTGCTGATTCTTCACCCTAGAAAGATACGAGCTCTGTGGTCACAGACTACGACACAGAGATAACACACCGTGATGCATTAATAGCCTACGTATTACCATGCCTTCGCACTAGGTGCGGCCGACACAACATTCATACATACGCCAGCAACCAAAATACACCATAAAGAAAGAGAAGCAACGAAAAAACCAAACCGAAAAAGAACAAGAAAAAGAAAAAGAAAAGGGGAAGAATCCCAAATAAATAAATAAAATGGGAAGCCAAAGCTCAGACACATACATACTTACCCCGAGCATGAGCCAAAAGGGACATGCAAGGGGAAAGATACGAGAAGGAAAAAGGGGACTATGCATCCCGGTGAACACTTAACTAAGTAAAAAGAGCAATAGTGAGTGGGCCAAAATACGCTCGTCACCCACCCACTACGTAGTACTTCTTTCATAAGGATAAGAAGGGAAAAAAATCAAAATGCATACCGAACGGCCGCAGCAGTTGGCGGTACGAGTAGCAAAGAAAAGTCCAACCTATTAGTCGGCCTGGTACCTTGCTACCCTATCTGCGGTCTCTCTGCTACTCTCTTCTACCGCGGTTTCCCTTCCACTCCTCCTGTTCCCCCCCCCCCCTGCCCCCATACACTTGTACGGTGTTCCCTCTACCCCTCCTGCTGTTACCCCTCCCCCCATTCCCTCTAACACTACCTGCAGCGGATGCACGGCGCTGTCTACTCAGCTTTGCCTCAGCCTCGTGCCACCTGCCCATGAACTGTTCAGCTGCTTCGAGGATTCCCCGGTACCACTTTCCCGTCTGTTTTGCTGCAGTGGGCCACAGTGCGGTCCCAACTCCAAAGACTAAGGGGGAGTCTTCCGTTGATCCCTCGGTGGCTTTGAACACTCTAAGGTCCTCAGCAATTGCCCTAGGCCAAGTCTTGGGCTGCCCGCCTGGTTTCGGGCTCCCCCCACCAGCGATCGTCCCGAACATCAACCGACTGGGCAATCGCCCCTCGTGTTGCCGCACCACAGCCCCCGCAAAGAAGAGTCGCCGTTTACGGATGGTCGTTTCGATACTTCGCATCGTGTTATCCTGAGCGCCTTCGCATACGAGAGGGTGGTGTGGTCGGTGCGTAGTCGGCGCTGGAAACCAATGACTCGCAGAAGGACTTCGTGGTGGGCTGATCGAAGCTTGGCGAAGTGGTCCGCATTGAGGGTCCACGTCACGCAACCGTACAGCAAGGTCTCAATCACCTCGGCCTTCAGCATCCGGACTTTCAGACTAAGCGGTGCGTTCGTCCTATCGTACAGTTCCGGACCATACCGTTTGAGGCATGCCCGCATCAGACGGATTCGTCGCTCGATTTCGAAGGAGAGGTCAGCGTTCTCGTGGATAATGCCTCCTAGGTACAAAAACTGGGTCGTCTGTTTATACTTTTGGCCTGCAGCTTCGATCGCGAGTGAGCTACATGGGTTACATGAGCCACAGTAGGTCATCTGTCTCCTTGATGAGCTGTAGGAGCTATAGGAGCTACACATTTCTTCCCCGGCTTGAGCTGTAGGTAGTTTTGTAGCTCATCTGCACATGTTCTGAAGGCGTCAACTAAACACGATAGATGAGCTATTGTAGCTCATGAGCTGTCGGGAGTCGGGAGGGTGCGATTATGGACCTCTGTCCACTTGACATTTTTTTTTTCGGTTTTTCTTCCCGAGCGAGCGTAGCGGGCGGAAGGAGGGCAGCGGTACGAATCATACGCAAAATCTATCATATGGGCTCATATGCGGTATTTGGTGGTCAGAGGATGGCAAAGCCACCTGCCACCTACAAAAATAATCATAGCCCGGGGTCCGGAAGTTCGCGCGCGCAAAAGAGATAAAAAACCGGAGGAAAAAAATAATAAAAAAAAAAAGCGCAAGAAAGCGAAAACACGCCCGAAAAAAAGCGCAAGAGGAGGCAAAACGCAACTTCCTGGTAAAACGAATGCGCGATCGAAGGACCAAAACGAGAGAAGCATGTCAAGCTCAGTCGAGATAACCTTCTTCGAATGTTTCGTCATCACCGCCCCGCGACGGAAGTAAATTTGTGCGAGGGCGGTTAGAAGCGGCCTTAGTCTGTCTTCACGGCGCAGCCCTCTCGGTCGCGCGACGAACGCGCTATCGCATCACAGAAGTTGATCACGCCTCCCCAGTCACACCATTAATATCACACAGGCCACCCGAGTTTTCTTCGGGTATCATTTCAAATTTTCCAAACAAAAACCGATACTCGAAGTACCTGGTACAAATTCTCCGCGCCGAGGTTTTCAAACGGGTACGAGCTACGAGTCGATCGCAGAACACCAAAACAAAACAAACACAGCGACGAACAGATGGCGCGCCGATACCGCACGGCAACTTTTCAGCATAGCCGCTACCCAGCCCCCGAAACCGTCCACACCTTGACCCATCCACCTTCCGTCTCCCGCGGCTTTCGCTAGATTCCTTCTCGCCAAATGCAGCTCGTCATTGCACACCCTCATCAGCCCTCGCCACCACCCAAAGTTACAGAGAGGAGCAGGCGTCGAAGGAGGCTCAGATTTGGCTAATATGCGGCACGTGCGGGCACCCTGTCAAGAGTGGCGACGGTGTGGTCGAATCCAGACGTATAGGTTACAAGAGGGTAGCGCTCAGCGTCTGTTGTGTGAGGCAGGAGCGGTGGGTGCCACCCACAACCTCTCTTTTGATCGCCCCTGACCGGTTCCGCCAGCGAAAATGTCGTGAACTCCTGGTATAGGTTCCACATCATGTTGTTGTCCTCAATGGGAATGACTAGTCATTCCCATTGGTTGTCCTCTCGATCTCTCTGAACTTCACTCTCCAGAATCAGCAGCAGCAGTGCCGCTGGTAACTTTTGACTTGGAAGGATGTCTGCGGAAAAACCTTCAACAGGAACCGCTAAGGTAGCGCCCTCTGTGAGTTTCCTGTGCGATGAGTTCTAAGCGTGTGCTTGTGCTTGGAACAACATCAACATCAACCATAAACCCTGGCCGCTGGAGCGGAGAGATGCGGATCTTTGCGACCAAAGGCTCAATATCTGACGGTGATGATGGTGCTCCCTATGCCAACGCTCTCCCGCACCTTACCCCCGCTCTCTGTGATTGTGCAAGGCTCGTATCTCCACTCCGGACCCTCTCACGTTTCCTGTTTCAGCGGGTGCGACGGCTACGGAGGATGCTCCCTGTTTGTCGGTTCCGACGTTTGACGTCACTGGTGAGTTGGGCTCATGGCGGTGACACGTCACATGCCCCCTCCAGCAGGAGAATTCCGCGATACGTGTCGCCCTCATGGCACGGCGGCTCTTTGTTTGACTGCCAGCATATCCCATATAGCCCCATGATCTGCGTACTTGGCCAGCTACGAGAACAGGATGTTAGATCGGTTGATCGGCGTACTTTAGGCAGATACAGGTACAACTACTCGTACAGGAAGACCAATCAAATGCGAGTTTTGTAGGACGGGCGATGGTGATTGGTACATATTGACTGTAGTCGCGCCGCTGCCCTACCGAGTTGCCGATACATGTCCAGAGTCCAGAGCAGAGATTTAGCGCGCGCGAGACAGAGATGAACCATTTTTTGCGGCCCCGGCGCTCGGGTAATCGACGCCGCGGTGGGCGCACCAAGATCATGCTGGTGTGTGGAGGTGTAGCCCCGCTATATTTGCGGCTCGTTGCGTTTCTCGGAACCTGCGCTCTGTCACGGTGAGAGGGTAGAAGTCCGGGCCGACGCAGCCTGCTGTCTCCCTTTTCGTACCCTCCTTCACCAGGGGCGCAGAGGCGCAGATTTTGTGTGCGTGTACCCAGACCACAGCAGCACCAGCACCCACCAGGCTACAATACCAGCAGAAGTAGCGTCGTCTCCGTGGGTCCGAGCCCTGGTGCTTGCCTGCAGTAGCGGGCACACCCTTTACTTGCAGTAGGCAGGCAGTGTTTTCCTTCAATTTTCACGCAGCAGAACAGCAAACCTTGACCAGAAATATGAAACGGGTTTCGGTAATCATGTCGACCCTCTTTTCAGGGGGGGGAATTGACGATCACAGCTGATGATTACAGCAACGGCCACTACGTAACTATTACGGGGGGCCATAATAAATGGGACCAAATTTTGTTAGTAAAAATACGGAAATATATACGTTTTTGTGTGTACCGCAGGTCCTATTTACTATGGTCCTCCGTAATAGGGGGTGACACAAGCTGGTGTCCGAGCTTCGATGCATGCGGCCGTATGGCATGGGCACAACATGACCCCACCAGCCTACCCGTACTGCCCTGGGCCTTCACGCCGCTCGTAGAATGTTGATAGCGCCGAATTTGTTATTGTTTTGGTCGCCATCACGGATCCCGAAGGGGGTAATACCCAAACGGTTCTCACGTTTCCGGACATGGTGGGATGCAGCAGTATATAACACTCCTGTCCGGAAATGTTACAAATGTTAGGGCTAGGCATTTGTAGCTCTAGCCAGGAAAAGTATTCCTGGTTGTGTCAGCAGCCAGGAGCCTGGATCAGACCAATATTTTTGTCGCGGCCCCCCCCCCCCCCCCCCCCGGTTAGTGAGGGGGGGGGCGCCGGAGGTGCCTCTTGAGGACCCCGCTGAAGGCGCCCTGCCGGGGGGGCGTTTTACGCGATTTGGCTTCACCAGAGCTAAAATATTCGTTGGTTTGGGCCGTATCTCAAAGGCAATGTTTGGGTGAGGGGTGGTAGACGTGCCTCTGGAAAAAAGGCGAAAATGCGAACAAAATGTATGGTCATACAGACATGTACGGAATGATGCTTGTGTTCGTACTTGCTTTATAACATACTACCCTTCCCTCCCTTCTCGTGTGCACGTTTCAATGGGTTTCCGTTGTATTATAAGGCGTCTTTAGGTACGTGAGTAAGATGCCAATATCCCGGAGTCTTGGCACCTCCCTCAGCCACGAGAGATGTACTGCCAGGACCAGTGTATTGCCAATAGACACTGACCCAATACCGAGCCCTACGAAATTCCCTAGCAATGTCGGACAAAGTGGTATGATCTACATGCAAAGCTCAAAACAAACTCTAAAACCAAGTGGAACGAAATCTCCCCTAGCAAAAACATTCCGACAAGTGAATGCTTTATGTTCCCCAGGTACAGGCTCGGAACCTGGAAAGGTCATCACACCTATAAATGGCACCCATCGACGATTCCCCCACGGAATATAACGGACACCGCGTTCAACTCCAAACAGCTCGGCACTTCACCCTCGTCGAAGCGAGGAATGCCACGGCCATTTTCTTACGTAGTTGTACGTGTACACCGTACTGCTTCTAAGGCCTGTGATTGGCCCGTCCTTACCAAACTATCTACAGGTAGAAGGTGTGCCCCTTTTCCGTTGTGTAAAAAGTCGAAATGTGGCCAACGCGCACCTGAAAAACTTATTGCCCAGGTGTCCATAACACAACCCACCCTCCGTGCTGCTGCCGTAATACTCCTACTGCCGTAGTATTGTACATTAGTGCGTAAAAGCGGTACGTACAGGTGCAGGAACGAAGTAGGAAAAACATATTATACTCGCACAAGAGGTTGTAATTTTGTAATTTATCTCCCTATCCACTCTGAGCGGAGATGCGCATACTACGGTACGAACAACGCTACTGCTGTATAGTGCGCGACTGGAGCACGTTGGATCACGGAGAGGTGTAACCCACCGCAGCTGAACCGTAGACCAAGAACCCCGGAGAGCAAGCTCCTGTCGTAGTCTACAAAAAAAAAATGTCGTTGCAAAATAACAGGTACCCTGGTATGATTGAGTAAATTGCCGCAGTTCAGTAGCCCCGCGTTTGCTTCTTGCAAAAACAGAGCCTGATACCTGGCAGTTTTTGAATGGGGGGTTATTGGTGCGACACGATGATTGTTATAGATATATGTGCAATATCCATTGGTCGCTGAGGAAGCTCCATTTTCTTTAACTGCTAGGATTACGAGCTTGAAAAAAACTCATTTTTGTCGTCGTTGCCCTTGCGTATCTTTGGGCTTATGTCCTTTTAGATATTGCACTTCAGTACGTAGTGGTCCCACGCTTACTTTTTATTTTACCATACCAGTAGGATTTACGATCTCGGAGAAAAAAGTAGTTTCTGTCGTGGTTGTCCTGCGTACCTTTGGAATTAGTTCCTTTAGATATTCACTACAGTACTATTTACAAGGCGCTTCGCTCCGCGGGCGGCCTACGCCGCCCGCTACGCTCGCTCAGGAAGGAAAGGTGGATCAAATTATGCGAAGCGGACAAAGGTCCATGATTGAATATTATTTTTTTCATGAGTGTAAGCGCAAACATATTGCCAAGAGTCCCGCCGCCATGCTTCAGGAGAAAACAGCTCGGACGCCACACACGCTTCGCGTCGCGGGCGGTTTTCCGCTACGCTCGCTCACATGTCGTACGGGTACTTATTTTCTTCTTTCGATATGCTCTGTGTCTGTACTCGTGTGTAAAGATGAAGCACAGCACGGCACAGCAACACAGCAAACCTTACACCGGTCAAAAAGAAGAAACGACAAAAGAAAAAATAATACAGCAAAGCTTCTCTCTCAGCCCCGTACGCCGCCCGCCCCCCTCTCGCAACCATCTCGCCACCGATTCGGTCCGGGTAAAGCTTTCCTCCCTCTCCTCCACAGTGAGCCCCGTCGCCCGCCTCGCGTGAAGCCCGGTGCTCACCGTGGACCTCGTCCGCCAGCTCGACAATGTTGGTGCTCAGTCGGGGTACCTCCCTCTTGTGATTTCAGCCCGGTCGCAAAAATAAGCACCGCTTAAATATTATCCTACCATCCCGAACGACCCTTAAGTACTCGTACGTACTCTATCAAAAATCACAAATGGAGGCCAGACAGAGCCTATTGATGCATCCCTCGTGTCTCGAGGCGCACGCGACGCCTAGGCACGAAAGCGGCGACCGCGCTCCTTGCAACTCCCCCTCTACCCGCCAACACCCGCTGACACCCGCGACGGTGCCGAGTTCGCCCGCGGAACCGTGCTCGGAGTATACGCGCGCACACGAAACGAAAGAAGCCAAAAGGAAAGAAGGACTGAAAAATACGAAGAGAAATGGAGAAAACAAAGACCTGCTCGATAGGTCCGGCAAGTAATAAAAGGAGGCGATTTCCAAGTGGGAGCTCTGAGAGGCCAGGGATGTACCAACCGAGCACGCTCAGAGAGTGAGATCTAAGTAAGTAGTTCTATACTGGATTCTGATAACAAAGTGCGGCGGGTTCGATTCTACAGCCTTTGGATGTCTCACTACCTCATTTCTGTCGACGCTGTCCTGCGTATCTTTGGCATTATTTCCTTTAGAAGTTGCACTGCAGTACTATACTATCAATACATGGAGAAGGCTGCAAGTAGATGCAGTTCGGCGGCTGGCCGGTAGAATTAGAACCTGCGCTGACAAGTTAGGAGGCGGCTGGGAAAGAAAGCAAGTACAGCGAACGGCCGAGCGCTGCGGTGTTGATGGTCACGAAATACATTTATGGCTGAGAATGTTGCTGGTTGCTGCTGTAACGTGTTCTGGCAGCGAGAGCGCCTACCCCACGAACAGACGTCGAATGGAAAAAAGGAGGGGCACGGGCATACTCGCAGCTCTACGTCGTGTGCGTAAAGCCGGATGGATAATGAGCTCCCGTGGTGGTTTCAGCCTATCGAGACATACAAAGCCCTGTGTGGGGTGTAGGGTATAGGGTAGTTTTGCTATATATTTGTTCAACCCATGGCTCAGCCATGGAAGTTTCTTGGTGCACTCCTTGGTATTACTGTCGATTTTTCGGCCTGCCTAGTTCCTCGACCATTACGGGTGTGTGCGGGGCCGCAGATGGGTGTCATACAGACGCGGCGAAACGCCCTTGTACGAAGCATCATACCTGGCTGTTTGTCCTTGTCGAAAATAGCAAAGAGTGCTCCTGCCCGTAGTATGCAAGCGGGCATACAATACCCGCTGTTGGCCATAACCCGAAATGGTGCAACACGGAGCGTACGTTGCTCTCATATGGCTTGCCAACCTACCAGGTAATATATTACCCATAACAGCATGTGTGATGTCATCGACAAAACAGGCCGATTTCAATCGCCCGCCTCCAACTTCCGCGCGTTCAAACAGGGAGGTCATTCCTGGTCACCGGTGGCACTCAAGGCATGGGCCTCGTCATCTCCGCCTGGTAATGTACCCAGTCTTGAGTTGCTGCTCGATTATTGCCAGTTATTCTTCACATGGCGGCTGCAAGAATGATTGAGAGCTGTTTTTTTTTGCTGCTGAATCTGATATGTGCTGCCCGCACCGCAAAGTTCAACGCAGGGGTATGAGGTACCGGTCACCCATTGCAGATCAACCGCCCTGAAGACTTTGCGACAGCGACCACGCAAGACTTGGCTTATGTTGTCATCCATCCCTCCTCCATGGTGACCGATCACGCGTGCTTCGGTAGGGTTGCACCTCATCTTTTCTGAGGCTGCTCTCGTGGGGAGCTTCACACCTCACCCCAAACACTACTATAGAGAGTTAATGATAACCTGACCCGATCAATACCCCCGTGGCCTGCGTGGGTGTATCTCGAATGATGTAGTGAAACGCTTACGGTATTGCAGCGATATTGGGTACATTATTAATTGTATAAATTGTTCCATCAGTCGAGTCGCCCCGTCAGTTCAGACTTATTTTGGCCAAACTGTGCTAAATCCCTATCGTAGAACGCCTCAGACTGCACACACTAGCACATAATATAGCCCTTCGCTTGCTCGCTTGGCCCGTCTTTGTCAAAAGCATCGCCAAAGCTGGCGCACGTGCGGTGACTATCAGCGCAAGAAATGAAGACACCGGCAAAAAAGCTGTCGCCCGTCTCGCCGAAATTTCACCCTCCTGCCAGGCAAGCATAACAATAGATAAAGGGGGAAAAAACTACACAGCAGTAGTGGAAGTAGTAGTAGTAGTAGTAGTAGTAGTAGTAGTAGTAGTAGTAGTAGTAGTAGTAGTAGTAGTAGTAGTAGTAGTAGTAGTAGTAGTAGTAGTAGTAGTAGTAGTAGTAGTAGTAGTAGTAGTAGTAGTAGTAGTAGTAGTAGTAGTAGTAGTAGTAGTAGTAGTAGTAGTAGTAGTAGTAGTAGTAGTAGTAGTAGTAGTAGTAGTAGTAGTAGTAGTAGGTTGCACATATTCTTCGTATGAGCCATCGCAGAAACCGCGTTAATACTGTGTGCGCGTTTGATGAACACTACTCGTACAGCGATACAATGTTGATGTTTCCCCCATCGCCCACTTGAGAATGGCCGTCCTCGTGTGCACTCGGCAGCTCTACTACGTGCCAGCCGACGTCGCAACCGAAGAGGGATGCTCCAGGTTAGCGTCCGAGGCGAACCGGCTGATGGGTGGCATCGACGGTCTGGTGAGCGGTCGCGCAATGCCATTCGGTTTCCATCCAGCCAACTACGAGAATGCGTTTCTGCGTCCGACATACCCACATGCATTGGTCGTGCTTGACCTTCAACCAGGCTACATCGTTGTGCTCATTCCCCACCGCGAGGTTATGGGGGTCCTTGGAGCTATTAGCTTGGCACGGTTTGCAGGAATCGCACGGAATTCCTGGGGTTGGAGGCGTTTCGCTGTACTCCTGATGCTTTGGGTGCTGCCGCTGTGATTGGTCGCCGAACGTGCTCCTCAGGTGAATTGCGCCGCCTGGACAGCGAGGGCGACGCTAGACACCACGACGGTGGATGTGTGGGACCGAATGATGAACACCAATGTACGAGGTCCGCTTCTACTGGTCCAGGTACTCTGCCGATGGGTTATGGTGGAAGAATTTAGACAAGTGTTACGGAAGGTCCTCTTGAGAATGTGTGGTGCACTGAGAGAGGAATCACGTAAGTAAGCGTTCTAACCGCGCTCGAGACCAGTATGGTCCTTCTCGAAATCGCAGGCAAACACGCTGGACGACAGTTGACATATAAGTACCTTCGACATCCCCGACCACCAGTGCATCTATCATAGCAGGTTCTGAGTTTTCGGCCTCCTTGCGAAGCTGTGCTGTATATGTGGTAGTTTAACACTCCGTGTCACAAATTGCGCGGAAACGGAATATGCAGGCCGTATCTCAGACTATGAGGAGTGAGGGGCGACCAGGATCGATCGTCAACATTTCTAGCGGTGAGAAGTCAAGTAAGACTATTCTGTATCCGGCGCGAATACGGTAGTACTGTAATACCAGGTATAGACTAACCATCGATTCGAATACTTTCTGCAAGCGTGGCAAGGATTTCGTTCTACCTTGTCAGCGTGTAAAGACTTGTGTCCTTGTATATACAACGCATTTACCGCACGCTTGCACACCGCGCTGACACCCGCTCCGTGGCACTCCTTGCCTGTTTGATTCTGACCAAATGGTGCCGGTGATCTCGGCGGCCGTGGCTGTTCCTACCGTGGGTCGCGCAGTTGCTGCTCACGGGGGCATTCCGAAAATTAGCACGTACGCCGTCTCCAAGGCAGCACTCAACGCCCTCACCAAGATACATGCTTACGAGCTTAGAGAAGCACGAATCAGGTGTGTTCCCACCCATTCTGCGTCTTCGATCGTGCATATCTGGTTTTGAAAATTGCCGATGTATACACGCCGGAGATCTGGTGGCGTTTTCGCGTCAAGCCACCGGCTGAACAAAGCGTAGCTAGCTGGATTTACGTCGGTGGCTGTCATTATGTTTATTTTGTGTTGGTACTACAGTAAGTACATCCTGTGATCCTAATATGTGGACAATAGTTGCAACCCCAATCACGTTATTGACATTCGGTATGGCGAGGTAGACTTTCGCGCGGGATGGACCTTGTTCTTAGCAGTTTGATTGGACACTTCGTTTTGTTTCGGTGTGTGAGCAGGGTCAACGCAATCAACGTGGGGTGGACGCTGACAGATAACGAGGATGCCATTCAGCGGGTGGAGATGGACAACATCAACTGGATCGAAGAGGCAGACAAGGTGAAACGCGTGCGCTCGCGCCGCCATTTCTTGGCCCACGATGAGCGTGTGTACGGACCGTCATGCCTCTGCTAGTATGGTATCGTCTCGTACAACCATATGGACGTATGGTTACATGGACAGAAACAATGCGTTGGTGCTCGAAAGCTTATGAAATGCGAGAAACAGACATAACTATAACAGCCACTGTGCTTGGCTCGGGGGGCACAGCTGGGTTTTGGGTGAAATATCGTCGAGTAGACCAATGACGGTTAGAACGGTAGCGTAATGACGCGAGGTAGCCGCTGAGTATCTGATTCCGGCGCGTCGCTTCAGGATGTGCTGTCCGATCCAGATTCCGTCCTTTGGCGCTGAACGCGATCAATTGTGTGCTCATGTGTGTACGCTATCCCCCGGCGACGCGGTGCCGGCACTGGCCTGGCCTTGCAGGGACACGCGATGGGTCGGTTGCTACGCCCGGTGGACGTCGCTGCAACCGTCGGACATCTACTGTCCGACTCGAGCGCGATGATGACGGGAACAATAATTGATCTCCATCCCGAAATGGTGAGCATCACCGGCCGTGTGATTCGAGAGGCGCATTTTTCCTCGAGGCACAAGATCCATGCACCCATTGTGCATTGTACGCCCAGTGTGCGAGGCCGTTTTTCTGCTTGCCCACAAAGACGAATAGTCAAACTTCACCCAGTGTTGGTGAACGATAGGCAACGCACACGGGCGCAATACGCACCGTACATAATGCTGATGTAGTGTAAGCTGCGTGGTTAGAGCGCGGAAGAAGCAGCACCCGCAGTAGTACTCGCCCATTCAGAGCCACACTAAGCCAAACAGCTATTGGCGATGTGTGTGCCGGTGCTACATCACCATGCCCAAACAACATGAGGCCCGCCAGTGACACAAGTGACGTTTGCTGACAGAGGAGGCCATTTTGAGGCGAAGCCAATGAAGCCCGCGTATTGCGGGTACTTGAAGCAAACGCATGCTCTGTTGTGCCACCATTCGCCGTTATGAAACGCAGGACAAGATTGTTACGAAGTACAATAGACTTTTCATGCTTGCCTCCAATGCGCCCGGCTTTGGACCTTCAGGAACCCCATGCTCGTAGGTTTCACCCAAGTATGTCCCTCATTGCGCACGCGACAGGTGAACAACTGCTGGGGCTGATTCTAGGAGAGGTGAAGAATTGCAAGGAGCTTCGCTCTTGTTTACGAGCAAAGCTACCAAGGCGTTGTTATTTACACCACGTCGTGTGCAAGATGTGCGGCCAAGTGTGATACGCTCTGAGTGTATCTAGTTACGTGGGGCGGAGCTCAAACGCAGTCGGTCCGACCATCAGACGATCGACCTACGACTATCGAATCTACTACCTCCGCCTCTGATACGACCTGCAGTGCAAGCGAAATCCGGAGCAGCAGGTTCTCGGTGTTGCAACACCTGTAGTAAATATTAAGGATGGTTGTGGGGTTGTGGGTCGAGGAAGTTACTCTTGATGGCAACGAACATAGATATATTCGTGGAAAAAGTGGCGCTTCAGCCCGTGTTCGCCGAAACCACAGCCAACCGAAAACGTCAGATTGTCGAGAGGGTAGGGTGCCCTCTTGGAGAGTTGAGTAAAAGCCAGCTAATCGTTCTCACTCGTCAACACAGGAGTTGTCATTAAGTGACGCGTGTGAAAGCTCAGCGCGCTGAGATGAAGCTCTGTTGTCGTCGTTCGACCCCAGAACAATAGTCTATCATAACCGCCTCTATCGGTAGACTGAGCCGCATCCTTGCGCTCTAAACTCCGGTGGCCCCACGATCTTCGTGCGATCCAAGAAATCGCCGTTGAAATATTTTATGCAGAGGAAGGAGCCCGCCCCAGCAAAAGAACGTAGCACGCTGGGGTACTCCTGCAGCTGACTGTGTTTGGGGACGTGCACGTCGTCGACGGTAATTGTTCCGCCGACGTGGCATAATTTATGCTGCAATGCTCTCCGGGAACAACGGGGGCGAGGAAACAAGTGTGTTGATGTGGTACCGAGGATGTCCCATTGATGGTGTTCAAGTATACCAGCCCTATAAATAGCCTTCGGCGCCGCGATTCTTTCGCTCTGCGCAATAGTATCCGCTAGTGTGTGACGCAGGAAGCGAAGCGCGGGACAAACTCGAAAGACGGGCGGCTTACGAAAGTTGTTGTATTTATCCCTACGGTGCTGGCGGTGGGTGCGAGGGATGGGACGCACCGCCGTGGAACCTTTAGTGGGCTGGAATGGTGGTTCCTTTGTCGGGCGCAATCTGGGACTAATGTTGGAGTTTAATGCGAGATCGCAACACCTGCCGGCCGCCGGGAAAGCTGCGTTGTTGGGGCTGCGGGCGGGCAGTGAACCACCGTTGCCGCGAGTAGCACACGACGCGGAGCTATCCTAAGCCGGACCATTCTAGAGAAGAGGAACTTAGCGCAGAGCGGTGTTGAATGCTGTTGGGAGGCGGGTGGCACCTTCTGTTGTGCGGTAGCTTGGGTAGCTTCTGGCGTTGGTTTTGCCAACATGGCCATACTGGACAGGCTTGAATTGAAAGTATATATATTTTAGATAGCTGTGTGGTTGTGATGCGATTCAATGGAAAGTGTACAACGCCTTCCAAGTCCGCCAGGAAGAATGCCTGTGATTTTACAAGGAATAAAAACCTTTCCTCATAAGTTGCTTCCACCACTACCATTTTTTTCAAGTCAGACTATGCCAAGATTTTTCCGATAAAGTATTGGTTCTCGAATTCTTCATCGTTTTTTCCGAGAATTTTCTCCGAGCAAAAATATGGAAAAGTACAAAATCTCCGACCTGAAAGTACACCTTCGTAAATCGGGCTGCTGTGTCTTGTATGGAGACAGGCAGCGTTCTTTGTGGAAAGGTGCACGATTATTGCTCTCAAGTGGCTTGTGCGCGCATATCTCGGGGCGGACGGCGCCTGGCAGAGCTTCAGCCGTACTGAGTTGTAGTCTTTCGCACCAAATCGGTTGTCTGCGGCTAGAGGAGGCACCCACTGCGATGTGCGCGCCTGGAGTAGTTGACAGCTGGTTCTAGAGGAGGACGTGACGGGGGTACACCGCTGCTGCTGCTGTGGGAAACGATAGATCTCTGGGCGAAACGGGGACGGATGTGTGACGATAGACACGACGGGAAGATAGCAGCACAGTCATAGCAGCAGTTCTCGCCTGTGGCGATAAGTAGATGTGATGTTCGTTTCCGACAGGATGGTGTATGTGGTGGAGTGCCCGGAGATGGACGTACTGTTGTTGTTGTGTGGAGAGTGTGGCGAGGGAGAGGGGGGTGGAGTGCAATGAAAACTGCCTTGCAGCTTGCAGGGTCAAGGATCAACTTCAACCGGAAGCCTTCCAAGGATTGACTCATAATGCCTTCGAATGAACACAAGAATTATTTAATAGAATGATTCTGGTTCAGTTAGCCGCTGTTCGTGGTACTAAACATCTTGACAGTGCCAAGTGTTACGTCGACTCGAGGTAATACTTTTCGCGGGGCAACGACGGCTAGGCTGGATACGGCGGTAGAACTCCGGAGGCGTTCTAAGATAGAGGTTCACATTTTTTCTTTCTGAGGCTCCTCACTTTAGGAGCTCCATACCTCACCCGAAAACTGACTTATGCTAAACCCAAATTGCATCCCGATTAAAAATGCCACGGCCCTAGTATACAAACACGTCATATTTTCGAAACAAGATTGGCAGTCCGACGATTTTGGGTTAAGGAATCCCGTCGTTCAGAAAACGCGTTTGCGGAAATGTGCTACCTCTATCGTAGAACGCGTCTCGTTCAACGCGAGTCCCTTCAGGCTTGCAAGTCTTTGCCTCTCACGACTCCAGGTGACGCATCACGGACAACCTATCACAAAGTACGGCGTACCCAGGCGTACCAAAAATAGTACCTGATGTATGTTAACGTTATAAGGGTTGCCCTGGGCTAGGTTTATCGATCGATCTTTTACCCCTAAAGCTCAGTAGGTAAAGCCTTCACATTTGACGTCGTCGAGGACACGGCTTCGAATCTCACTTCAGTTTCTTTTATAAAAGCGCTTGCGCGTGCGTCCCTCAACACATATATCTCCCTGGTTCCCCAGGTATTGAAACGAAGCGGGTAAGTCAGCGTACGGCCGTATACGGCACCGACGCCCCTAATATCCCGCCGTTCAGAGGGGAGCAGTGTTGTAAGGATTACCCTGGGCTGGGTAATCGATCGACTTCCCTATGGCTCAGTAGGTAACACCCTCACATTTATGTGGTCCGCTCAATGTTATTTCTCCGCACGAGCCAAGAACCGTACGGTATGCATCCGCCCATCGAGCGCAATATGCTCCCACTCGTACACCGGAGAAAGCAACAGCTCAGTCATTCGCAAAGCTACGAAAACATTAGCTCTACGTCGGGTTTGGTTCTAAAACTTAACTACGTTGGAGTAGTCGGAACATAGGAGCAGGAGCGGTTGGCATGCGTGCGAAGGGCTGTATGGGGCATGTTGAAGGCGATCACGCAGGAATTGTCTCGAAGTCGGCTGAAGGACTCGCTAAAATGATGACAGTCATCGTGACTGTCTTCGAAGCAGCAGGTCTCGCGGTATCGGAAAAGAAGACAGACAATGCTGCCACGAACACCGGACCAGGCAACACTCGCCCCGTCGCTCGTCATCGAAGCAGGCCAGAGACACACGGTCCAGTTCCTATACCTAGGCCGCGTTATCCACGAAAACGCTGACCTCTCGCTCGAAATCGACCGAGCCATTGCCTTCTAGCGCCGACTGCGTCCCGATCACATCACCCTCTCGTACGCGAAGGCCCTCAAGATGGCACGTTGCGAGAACATCGAAACGACCGTCCGTAAACAGCGGCTCTTTTTGGCGGGGGCCATGGCGGGGCAAAGCAAGTAGCGATTACCCAGTCTGGTAATGTTCGGGACGATGGCTGGTGGGGAGAACCCGAGACCTTGCGGACAGTTTAAGACTTGGCATAGATGCATAGTCAAAGACCTCAGGAAGTTCCGAGCCACCAAAGGATCAATGGAACACTCCCCCTTAGTGTGTGGAGTTGAGACCACGCCGTGGTCCACTGCAGCAAAGAAGGCGGGGAAGTGGTACCGGGGGGTCCTCGAAGCAGCCGAACGGTTCATGGTGAAGTGGCACGAGGATGACGCAAGGCTATGTAGGTAGCCCCGCGCATCCGCCGTGGGTGGTGCCCAAGGGGACGGAGGCAGGGGGGGCAACAGGAGAAGTATCCGGTAGAAGGGAAACCGCGATAGACGAAATCAGGAAAGAGACGGCAGACAGGGTAACGAAGCACCAGGCCGACTAGTAAGTGGAACATGTCTATTCTGCTCGTACCGCCAACTGCTGCACCTGGTTCGAACGCGACCTTTGTTTATTTTTCTATCTTCTTTTAGCGCTTTGATCCTCCGCATTTTTTTTATATAGATATATATATGTACATATTGCTTCCTTCTTGTCCTTATGACGTAAGTCTTGTTTCTTGGGTGGATGACGAGCCTGCTTTGTTTGTTTCGGGTTGTCTGACGCATCCCCTCCTGGGGTGGGGCATTGGAGACGGCAGACAGGGAACAAGGTACCAGACCGACTACAGTAGTAGGTAGAAGTTGTCTGTGCTACTCGTGCCACAAAGTGCTGCCGCTGCCTGGTGTTAAGATCAAGCATCCGGGATTTTGTCCTGCTGACGACGCCACTTGTTAAGATCAATCATGCGGGACACCTTGTATCCCTGGACAGGTCTGCTATAAGTCGGTACTCGTTAGTACTCACGTGTGTTGCTTGCTGGGAGATAGAAGAAGAGCAGTTTTATTCCTTTCGTGCACGCGGAGACTGAGACCAAGCTCGCGCGTATCTGGAAGGTTTTCCACCTAAGATACACCTTCTAATTACTACAAATACGTTCCCAGTGCCTGAACCCAGGTAATCACCGGGCTTTCAACCTCATACAAAGCAGCATATCATAACACTGGATGGTGTTTTTTATTGTTTGTTTTTTTGTTGTGGTTCGGTGTGCTGTTATGTCCCTTCGTTCTTACTCGTTGTTTTACTCTGTTTATATGTGGTGCTATTGGTTCTTTAGCTCGTTCTGTATGTCTGCCACACCTCCGACGGGGGGGCACGACACTTTTTTCTTCTTTTTTTTTTCGATATATTTTGTGTATCTTTTATCTTCTCTAGGTAGAAGTAGAATGTGTATGTTTGTGTCCGTCGTATCCAAAACGATGGCACGACATTGCATTGTGTACTCTGCTCATTATTGCATAGCAATGTAGTATCCCTGCTGTGTCGCGGTTTTGTGGCCATAGATCTTGCATCTGCCTAGGATTGAAGAATCGGTGCGGACACTGGTTGTGCAGCATGTCGACGGGCAAAGATAACGGTTCAACGTCTGGGACCCCGAGATAAAGGCCCAATCAATGATGACTTTGGCGTTAGCAACCGCCTGCGTGCAGCGTGAGCGCCCAGCGGCACGGGTAGGATCATGTTGCGCCTGTACCGTACGACTACTTGCATTGTGACTCGGACACCAATTTATATCACCCCCAAACGCAGAGGTCGTTTTGCTATAATCATCCATTTTTATACTTTCATCGTCAATTTTCTCCTCTGCAATAAATCCCAAGAGGGGCGAAAAAACACACACTGGTAATGATACCGCTAACTGTCGTCGTCGTTGTAAGAGTAGAGGGTAACTGCTCGGACAAGAGGTCAGCGAACGAGTGGATCCGTACACCCACTTCCGCCATTCGCCTCGGTCTCACCTTGCGGTTCGCGTCTGAGGCTGCCCTCCTGGGCCCACCTTACCGTACGACACGACAGAAGATCATACAACACATATCATACGTACCAGTAGTGCACTTTTCCCCTGTCCCCTTCCGTGATGATGTTGTTTTAGTTGTGGAAACCCACTTTGTCTGCTGAAGCTGTTGTTCCCAATGGAAGAAGCTGCTGCAAACAGAGAGCAGTGGAGATTCACCTTGCTGCTGTGAGCGGCGGTTATCCTAGAAACGTGCAAGCTTCAGCCAAGGCATAGCGCTTGCCGGGACTAACTTGGCTATTGATCATGGCTGTTGCAGACAAAGCTTGCCTTCGAGGCCTCTTTGACAAGGACGACGACGACGTTCACCCTCTTGTCGACAACAGCATCTTCAAAGCCTGTCCAACAAGCGGGATGCGTTTCGACACCAAGGAGGTCAGGACCACAATGCTTATGTATACTGCACGATGCTGCCAGATTTTAAACAAGACGTGGTCATTGCTGCCAGCTACAGCAGCAGCAGCATTCTTCAGTATCTCACTTTGAACCATAAAACGAATATCGTGTCTCTCTAGTATGTATTTCTGGTGTGGTATCATGCAGAAGGCAGTCCAAACTTGCAGCAGTTTTACTGCTGTGATTCCTCGTCTGTTACGTACCAGGTACACTGGTGCTGTACGAGTAGCGCTACTGCTGTATCATAGCTGTATCATGGCTGTTGAATGTCAGTGAATTGTCTGCCACGGCGCAAGTCCACTCATGCATGCACTATACCACACTGCCCTACCCTACATTACACTACACTACGAGCCAGTGTCTAGTTTTCTGCGCGCGGGTTCAGAGGTCGGTCCCAATGTTGCCGGGAAGAGATCATGCGCCACATGCGGACCAACCAAAGGTTTGATTTTTATTGATTGCTAGATCGTCGGACGCCGATGCGTGTGCTCCCAAGAGCATCGCGAACCAGGGTACCGCCTGACATACCAGTACTGGTACTCGTAGAGCCGAGGGATGCCGAGGGGTGCTGATGATGCCGTCCATCAAGTAGATTAGAGTACCCGAGGTGAATTTCTTGACGCTGGTTTTCACGGCTGGTTCACTTTTTATACGTATCGCATTTTTTATCAAACTAATCTACTCCTTGGACAGATCTCCAGATCATTCCCACTTGATGATCTAGATCTTTCAGGGCAGACGTATTCCTCGTTTTTTGTGGTCTAGCGCATGTTGCCGGGCGGGAGCCATATGACCTGCATGATCTACTTGAAGGACAAGTTTCCTGGGGTGGATCTGTTCTATACGCGTCCTGCGCAACATATCATAACGGCAGGTTAGGATCTATATGATCTGTCTGATCTGTTGATGATCTGTCCGACGTGTGAATATAGTCTGGTATGATATGTATTTATAAAATTAAAAAACAACAGCTGTGAGTTCGACGGGTTTTGTGTGGCCTCAGGCTGTTTCCTGTGCGGTTCGATTTCGAGCTCCAGACTTGCATTTTTCGATCTCAAAAATGATTGACCCTGCTTATGCAGTCCAAATATGCAAAAATCCTACCGGAATTATTTCGATTTGAGAATCCGATGACCCAAGTCGTCGGATTTTGGCCCAAACTCCAACGACTTGGGTCGCCAGATTTTCAAATCGAAAAATGGCATACTCTCTAAATTCAAGATGTTATCCACGACAGCAAACAGCAGCAGAACGATCGATGAGTTGGATGGTGACACAGCTGTATAGCGACGTTGCTTCGCGCCCGACGCGCGGGCGGCTGGCGATGCGTCCCTCCGTGGCCAAACTACAGTCGGCTGGCGTGGGCTCGGGCCTAGAGACCAAGAGAAGTGCACTCGGCACGCACCTTCCCGTGGATACGTACTCATAGACTGCACTGCTGTGCAGCAGCAGCAGTCAGTCATTGAATGAAACACAAAATACCAAGACAGGTTGACTCTAGCGCGCTCACCACGTCTCTTCGCCGCCAGACCAGAGGCAATCAGCCTTGGCTCGGACGCTTGGGTCCTACGCGCAGAGCCGCGTACCCAGCGCGTCTGTTCGCGGCGGTAAACCACAATAACAACAGTTGGTCTCGGCATTTGCTCGAATCTCTGCACGCACAATAAATCTGATTTTTCTGCATAGGAAGACTGTTTCGATTTGCCAAGTTCACATCTGAGAATGCGATCGGGTCAAAATCTGAAGCACAAAAATCAAACCGCATAGGAAACAGCCTCATGCAGGGTATACAGTCCGTATATGAGGAAGACAAAATCTGAAGCTGCAGAAGTCAAGGAGTGGGTATGTCTATATTTACCCAAATATATCCGGAGGTTGCACGTACAGTAGCTTGTCACGAATGAGAAATCCCCCCCCCCCCCCCTCCTATTTCATACCTGTTATTGCTGTTTTATAAAAAACATATTGTACGATCGATCGTCTGCTGTTTCCTGCCTCAGGAGTGCAAGAAATTCGTCCGCGAGCATTGCCGGGTGGGCAGCAACCCGGACTACGGCTGGATGCAGCAGATTTTCACCACCCTTGTGAGTTGCACGTATGATGTGTGTATCTTTTACGCGTACAGCAGGGGTATGTGCGCGTATGTTTTTCGTCATCTCTACCCATCGACATCCAGCACATCCAGTGCCCGTGCTGGTCCTTCATACCAGGTACTACGTTCAGATATAATATCGACAGGGTGTCTTGTTTACTGATGTACTCGTATGATATGATCGCTCCATTAGTTTTGTCAAATTTCTAGCACCCTGGTGCCCACTGCAGAGAGGCCGAAAACCGTCCTCGGCGTGATTCCGATGTTTCGCTTTTCGCGGGTTTCGAAGGCTTGTCTTCATATAGGGAAAGTGCGAGGATGTCCTCAACCTGCGAACGGTATTGTTGACCAATTGCTTGCGGACGGTGGTCGGTCGAAAATCGATGATTGTACATCGCTTTCGCGCATCGTTTGCTGCTGCCTGGCTGTCTCGCTGTCTGCTGAACTTCTTTCGTCGTAAAAACTTGGGGTTTGACACTCGCCCCCCGGTCAAACTTGCGGCAATGCAGGGCCGTTGCTGGTTGGTGACACGTATCTTGGCACCAGGTATAGTACGCACCAGGTACTCAGCAGACGCGGGGTTCAAGGGAGGAAAATCACCCTCAATCGATGATGTATCGCAATCTAAAACAGATAGGTGCGGTCTTATCAGACGTTTACAAAGAGCACCCAGCGGCACAAGTATCATGTTCATCCTGTGCGCGTGGCGTACATCTACATACCTTTCCCTCGGAAACATCCCCTATCCCCTGCTCTAGCAGCCCCGGCTATGAAGGCGTCGTGTGGCCGAAGGTTGATGTTGCAATCGTCACTTGCTTTCGACATGCGTTCCCATCCCGAACGGTTGCCTGCGAACACCAATCGTGTTCAGCCGCCTTTTGGTTGATCTCGCCGCCTGAGTACGTACCACAACTCTGCTCGACAAGCGGCTTTCGGCCACGCGCTTAGACTTTCAGCGTTGCCGTGCAGCTGTACATGGTCGGCTGGGGTTGGTGCAATGAACACGGGGACACAGGCCTCACCGTGTTGTCTCTTGTCGTCGCTTGTGGTCGCTTGACACACCGTGCCGCTGGTGTGGTACCTCGGTAGGTGACTTGGCGACAGCTGGAGCAGTACCTGTTTCCCCGCTTGCGTGACATCTGGCAGAAGACGCCGTTCCGAAGAGCGACGCCGCTGGACCCTAGCCGGAACGTTTTCCTCCGCAAGGTAAAATACAATATACATTTAATTAATGGGGGTAGGACGCGACGCGACCGCGCCTGCCGCTTGGAAAATCGGTTTCTAGATTATCTCGTGTGCTGTTGCGCGAGGCTGCATGTCCTCAGGGCGGGAGTTTATTGGGTGAACGAATTCCATCGTTCGATATTTGACGTGTTCAACCAAATACCCAAACAAGACAAAAAAAAAAACTCTTCACTCCCCCTAGTTATCCCCAACATTGCAAGATCAACTGAGATCGTTCTCAATGGTCATTTTTATGGTCGTCATGCCCTACTCTTGTGATACTCACCCGGAAGTGCGTCGCAGCTGCGAAAAACGCCACACCACTTGAATATTCCTACACTATTACGGGGGTCCATAGTTAATAGGACCTATGGTGTACATAAAAACCTATATATTTACCTATTTTTACCAACAAAATTTGGTCCCATTAACTATGGACCCCCGTAATAGTTCTAAGTAATATGTACCCCAAAGAGGGGGTGTAATTCTACTAGTAATTAGTGGTAATGAGGCGCGACCTCAGTAATTCCTGCAGTAGTCATACCTGCGATGCATCATGCTGGGCGAATACGGATTATTCTGTATTGTGCTGAACCAACACGAACGAATATTTACGTATGTACGCGTTCGTATGTATCCGTGACCTTGGGATTCATTATTTTATTATTTGAAACAAAAAATCGTCAGCAGCAGCACCACAAGTGGCGGCGGCATATTCTTGCAGTAGAAGTGGCGGCGGCAGCAGCAGCAGCAGCAGTTGAACACACGAGGCCAGGGTCAGCGTCGTTATACGCTGGGCTTGTTGGTCTAACTCGACCCTTGAACTCTTTGTCGTACACATACTCGATTTTGTTGTGTGTTTCCTGCTTCTCACCTCGAAAATCGGCATAATAATTTGAAGACAAAAAACCTGCACCTGACATTTTTTTGTCCAACAGAAAGAGCTTTTCGTGGCAGTTGGCACCACTACTGCTGATGTACGACATCTACAGCAGAACTTCTCCAACAGTATAACAGCGGCAGCAGCAGCAGCAGCAGCAGCAGTAGCAGTAGCAGTGGGACACACGAGGCCAAGGTCCTGTATTCTCGGCTTGTCAGTCTAATCCTTGAACCCTTTGTACACGTACTCGATTTTGTCGTGTGTTTCCTGGTTCCGAACTCGAACTTCGGGATAATTTGAAGACGAAAAATCTGCACCTGACATGTTTTGTCCAACAGAGAGTGCTTCTCGTAGCAGGTGCCACCACTACTACTGATGTACGACATCTACATCAGAGCTTCTCCAACAGCAAAACAGCAGCAGCAGTAGCAGTAGCAGTAGGACACACGAGGTCAGGGTCAGCGTCGCTGTACGCTCGGCTTGTGTCGATTTAACCCTGGAACGCTTTCTACACGTGGTCGATTTTGTCGTATGTTTCCTTGTTCCGCACTCATAAATTGAAGACGGCAAAGCTACGAGTACAACCTGACGTGTCCAACAGAGCTTCTCGTAGCAGGTGCCACCGCTACCACTGCTGTACAACATCTACAGCAGATCTTCTCCTGCGTCTCCGTCCCCTCATCAGTAGCAGGGTGGGCCTGACGATACCACCTGCAGCAGCATGTCTTGGGGACATGGCGACATGCCCCGAACGTTGTAGTGGACAGACAGGCACAGTCTGCCTACGAGTACTCGTAGAGTTGGCTTTCGTCAGGTCGAAGTAAAAAAACAAAAACCGTTATGATATGTTACGGTTGTTGGTTCTGTTTTTTGTTAAACCATGGCCCAGCCATGTGCCTACACACGTTGCCGCACCTAGCTCGACCGGCTGTGAACGCGTTACCACTGCACCAACACGAGAAGGTTTCGTTTGTGTGTGTGCGTGCGCAGAGCCCGCCAGGACTGGAATAGGTGCCGTGTGCGTTGAGCGCGGTCAACAAACGTTGCCGAAAAAAATGTTGAATCATGATGACACACACAAAAGGAGAATCTCAAAACAAGTCACCCTACCCTCGTATGCGACTCGTTATGAAGAGGCTTTTTTTCCCTTGGAAAACCAAGAAAAAAAAGGCTCGAGCGCCTCATTACAAAGGTGGCTTGCCCTCTTGGAAACCCCCATGTATACTTTCTCTTTTAGTCGACAATACCTGTGAATCGTCAGTCTTATTCGTCTTTTTTTGCTTTTTTTCCCCCTCTGAAGTCCCTAAGGGGTGAAAGAAAGCGATCTCGAGGTGCTAACGTTGCGCCCAACGAAAGAACGGAGAGAGAAGGATGTGCACAAGTCCTCCCCCGGGAAGTCTCATCAGACCCTATGCAACCCCCTGATGCAAACGCCTGATAAGATGTTTTTTTGCTCTTTTGTCTGGGACAGCGCAGGCCGAGGATGGGGGAGAGTGGCCTCTCCAGGGGGAAGTCTTGGCGGGCGTCCGGAGCAGGCTGAACCTGCCGTTCCACGGGGGAAGCGTGGACCCTTCGGGGCGAGCGCAAGGTTTCCTGTCGTGTGCATCCACGGAGAATACGTTAAGGTATTTTTGCCGCCGTTTTTTTTTTTTTTTTTTTTGGTGTGTGTTGTTGTTTTCTGCTCATTACTGGTAGTTTTTAGTCTTTACCTCTGGCAGTTATGTTGTATTCTTCTGAGTTTTTTTTTTTCCGGTTTCTGAATTACATTTTCTGCTGTGTTTGTTCACTTTTTTTTGCGCTGCTCGTGTTTGTTCGTTTTTTATGTCTTGTTTGTTGCTTCTTGTTTTCTGCCCCTGGTGATGCTGACCGGGGGTGCGGCACTTCTGCGTAAATGTGCGATCGGCGCCGTATTTTAGACTTTTGTCCCCGTGCTCAACGAATCAGTAGACGAGCCAAGCGACGATGCGGCTTATTTTATAAAAGAGGGACAGGAGTTTTGTACACACGTGCGCGAGCTGGTCGGGGGGTGCAGAGAGCGAAGCCGTACGTAGACCTACGTGATACTTGACGCGTCGCTTTTCTTTCCGTCCCTTCTCGCGAGTGTGCGTTTTTTTTTTGTCCCTGTTAGGAGTACTCAATGTGATGTGCTCCGCGTCCCACGTTGAAGAATTCTTGTGAAGTCTAATGCTCGGCACATGTGATCTTTGGAGTTGCCGGCGGGGTCAATATTACTCGCGCAGGCTCGGTACGTAGATCGTGGGACTCAGCCCCATGGTCCGGCGATCTCGCGACGCTAATTATTAATAAATTTATGGCAAAGCGTCGAAGGACCGCGCTTCCGGATTGCCGTGGTGTTTCACCATTTGCACGAGCGGGGCACCGCGTTTCGATGTTGTTCTTGTGCGCGGCAAACCACACAGATTTCCCCGGTGTTATTGGAGCCGGGTTCTATTCGGACCCCACGCAAAACGCTGCGCCAGAGTGATGCCTGCCCTCGAACCAGCGCCTACCGTTGGTCTAAAAACATTTCGTGCGTCGCCAGCCAGCCACCGCGCCGCTAAAGTGGCGCCAACGGCGCAACGGGTGTGCCCAAGGGAAGGGCGGCGCAATAAGTCGGCCAGCTGCCGGAATATCACAACACCTGGTGTGTCGCGCCGCTCTTTGTTAGTACCGGTGTAAACGGCGAGTTGTGGACTTTAGCCTTGAAGAGTAGCGTGAAATAAACTGTTTGTTCGCCCCCCCGTCCCGGCTGTCTGGTCGGTGAAAACCGGACGTGCTCCGTCCCGGCATTGTAGGGGTGCAAGGGTCTATGGTCATACGACTACGGCCATGCATGATAATGAGTACACCCCCCCCCCCCCCCGTCCCGGCTATCTTTGCCCGAGCCAGGTATCTGTTCTACCACATGCGCTGCGGTATCCTGGTGGTGATCCGCGATAGACGACTGGTGGTGTTCGCCCCGTTCGCCAATAAGGACTACACCAACGACTGGGACGGCGCGTGAGTGCCGGGTGTGTCTCCGTGTGGTGCGGTCCTCGCCGCAGCCCGCGCTAGTAGACGTTGTACGTGGTGCTTGGTTCTGATAGGGTGGTGCTGGTGGGGAGTGGGGCTTATGTGTGACCCTTGGTTCCGCCAAGATGGTGATGCTGCGTGTGGCCTATGCGTAACCCTTTGACTGCTGGTTGAATACAGCAGTGGGTAGCCCGAGTTAAGAGCACCCCGTGATAGGATTAAGCCGAAACAAGCGCTCTTGACTACACATTGCTCATATATGCAGAGGGCAAGATACATATTATTTTAGTATATAGGCAGGACGTGCCGATTTGATCGCTCTTAAAGTCCCGATTTATCTCATCTTGGATGCTCTTAAATCGCGGCACCCACTCTACGGCGAAAGTAGTCTCGTAATTTCCAAACAGTCTTTCTACAAAATTTGGATTGCGGGTGTGAAGGGGTTGAGGGAATAGTCTCTGGGTTTCAGCGAAAAGTTACCAAAGACGTTGCAGGCGAGAAATACCCGTGTCTTGTTCTTCTCGAGACTCTTCTCTGCCGCCGACCTTTTTTCTTCGAGCGCAATATACCCATAGTTGTTTGTCCAGCGGGTAGCCTGGTGTTGGTGTTGTTCTTGTCCTTGTTGGTGGTGGTGGTGGTGGTGTTGGTGTGGTTATCGTTTACCGCTATTGCTGCCGGTGGTGTGGCTGCCGCTGTCGTTGTTCGGGTTGTTGTTTTTGTGGTGGTGGTATTGGTGTTGCTGTTGCTGTTGCTGTTGTTGTTGTTTTTTTATCCTCGGGCGGATTGGTAAAAACAAAACAAAAAATGTTGCTTAAGCTCATCACACTTCCACGTTCCAACTTTCGTGTCGTGTGTCAATTTAGCCCATAGCTCCCGTTGCAACATCGGAACAGGCTGCTGTTACCCCTGGAGTTTGGGCACGTTGACCCGACCTGACCCCCGAGAGGAGCAGGTGCGGTGGAGATAGCCACCCGGGAGAGTCATCTCTTCCGGGTAGTGTGGGACTTGCGCGAGCTCACCCACTAACAAAAACCGAGGCTATGAGGCCTTCCCGCCGGACTTGGTCAAGCTACGGTTCACCCTACCCGTTGGGGCGTTGGTGTTGTTGGTGCTGCTGTTGTCATTGTTTTGCTACTGTTATCCTTACTGGTGCGATTTTATCGCACACCTTCCGCTGTCCCGACGAGCGACTGATTGCCTCGACCCTCGCTCCGCCCGAGGTTAAGAGGGGACACTGGGGGAGGTATGATTGCCGAAGTATCATCTGACCCCCGCAACACTATGGCGTGCTTCTCGTGTATACGCTATACGCATACTATGAAGGACATGTACTATAGCCGGCGAGTGCATGCGGATTTGTTGGTAAAAGGGTTTCCCATTTTTGTTCGGTGGCATTACTGCTACCGCCGGTGCTGCTGCTGCTGCTGCTGCGACAGATTGGGGGTGAAAGAGGATGCCTTGCCGGACTACTACCGCAAGAAGGAGGAAAACTACAGGAAGGTACACGATGCCACCCCTGCCGCGCCGCCCCCGCCGCCGCCGCCGCCGCCGTGCATGTACGAATCATCTCGCTCGCGTCAGGGCGGCAGCGCACTGTCCCGCGCTTTCTGGAGCCGCGGGGCGGTGCATCCCTCAGAGGCTCGAAGGCTTCTCCCACAAATATTTCAGGAGACGACGGTTTCGGCCTTTCACGGGCGATCGCCCCAACTTGGCCTCTTTTGGTACCCCTTCGATAGTGACCAAAATAATGATAGCTTTGTTGGTGATATCAGCCGTCTACGAGAAGCGTGAGCACCGAGCGGTACGGGTTGGATCATGTTGCGCTCGTGTGGTACGAGTCCTTGCGTTGTAATTCGGGCACTAGCTTGCATCATCCCCCGAACACGCCGTGACCGTCGCTTTAATCGCCACTTGGTATCGCCAGTTTTCCCCCCGGACGTCCCAAAGGGGTTAATATACTAGTTTTAGTGTGGGGACCCCCTTAGAGGTGATTCGACAGTAGCTGAAACTGTCATCTGGAGCTGCCCGGGGAAGGTGATGGAGCGTTGGCGGTTGCGCCGCCAACGGTTTCGTTTATAGGTATCGGCTTTGTGGCGGTGTTTTGCTTCGCCGCGATTGTTCCGTGTATAGTTCCATTTAGGCGGCTAGTTCGAGTAGTTTTGTTAGTGACGGGACCAGGCGGTGTTGAACGGCGGGTGTCTTTCACTTTTCTTATGTTGTGCGGTGTTGGCGAAGTTTTCGGATGTCGCTGGCGAGGAGCTTTGGTGTTGCTGGTCGTATAGCGCTTGCTGTCGTATACCTGTTGGAGGCGGCCGCACCGCTCACTTGCTTCCTGCTGCATTTTGGTTTTGCCTGAAGAACCCACCGTACGGCGTACAGCAAAGGTACTGCGTTTCTTTTCTACATTTTCCTCGCTCCTTTGTTTTCGCTTCTGGCGTCTGCGTGTCTTTTGGCGCTAAATATTTGTGAACAGGAAAACATCATCAAGGGCGTCGAAAAGTGGTGGGCAAACGGCAATATCATCTGCAACGAGCATCAGCGCCCGAGGGAGATTCACAGCCAGGTGCGCTACGCGCTTCGAGGTTGTATGCTTAGTTCGCAGCAAAGCCACGCCTGGGAGCGTTTTGTTCGTTTTTTTCTTTGTACCGCAGTAGCAGCAGCAGCTGAAGTAGTAGCAGCAGTAGCAACAGTTGCTGCAGCTTTTAGGGGGTGGGGGCGCACTCATGCGTGGCCGTAGTGGTGTGACCATATTTCGTAGACTCTCGCATCCCTACAATGCGGGGACGGAGCACGTCGAACGTTCACCGGCCAGGCAGACATTGCTTGCACAAAGCGCGAAGCGCCACTAGGTGCTCCGCGAGTCGCATGAAGGATGAGGTGTTTCCTACTAGAACGGCTTGTTAGGCGAAGTTCGGCCCTTTAGTGCGTACTTCTTGCATGCAGCGTCGAATTATTTTAAGTTTTTCTTACGGGGGGGGAGTGTAAAGCAAAGGGATCAAAATATTGACCGCGCCCGCCTCCGTTTGCATCGACAAAATTTTTAGTTCGCCGATTCAACCCTGCTGGATGATGCACTCCTCGAATTGTTTTTTTTGCGAACCAGCTCCTCCAGTCGCCCTGTTCGTTGTCTTTCGGTGTATGTCCGTCAGTTTTCCAGTGGTACTCTGGTATTCTGTGTAGATGCACATCCAGTGGTAGTCTCTGCTGACTTACTGCTGTACCCATCACTGAACTGTCCAGATGTACGAGTACTCTCGTGCCTGATTTAATTGTCTACCGCCCGTGAAAGCGCCTGGCCAACTGGCCGTGGAGAGGGGGCAACGAGGGGATGGGCAATAGTGGAAGGTCTGGCGGAGTCGATTTGGCGATGATTCTTGGAGGGGTGGCCTACTCCTTTACGAGCAGTCGGTAAACTTCACCACCCCTCCCCACCCAGGTCCGCCGGTTCTCTCGCGCACCCCCTGAAAAACGCCTCGGTTTTCCATGCGATACGCCTTGCCGTCTTTCTGTGCCTTGTCGGGTCGTTGATATTTGATAGTACTGGGGGGATCACTTTGTTTCCCCCCTGAGAGATCTCCTGGAGCAGGCTTGCGTAGACAGAGACATTGCGGACTGCGAGTTCTTCATCAACAAGAGAGACTACCCGCAGCTCAAGTTCAACCCGAGCTCGCTCAAGCCGGTGGAGCCTTACGGGTTCATCTACGACAAGGATGATCGGTATGGTAAAACTGAAGCTGGCGTTATAGTTGAAGTTGAAGCTATGGTTTGTGTCAAATGTGGTGTTGAATTTGAAGGCGAGATTAAGGTTGAAGTTAAACGTGGTGTTGAAGTCAAGGTAACGTTAACATTAGAGCTGACGTTGAATTTCAATATACAGTTGGAGTTGAATGTACAGTTAGTTGAAACTGGCGTTGAATTTGAAGGTGGCGTTGATCTGTAATCTGACGTTGAAGTTGCAGCTGACGTTGGAGTTGAAGTCGAAATTGACTTTAAACTTACGTTGCTGATGCAGTTGAATCTGAGGTTGAAGCTGACGTTGAATTTAAAGATGTCGTTAAAGTTGAAGCAAACGTTGAAAATGCTGACGTTGATTTTTTTCGTCCCGGTTTATTTTAAGTTTTTGATTGAATTTTGCAGTCGGCTTTGGCGACCCGATCATTGCCGGCGTTTCGTAGACGTGGGGCTTGACAATGCATGGGATTGGGACCAAACGGTGTGGTTCTATTTCGCAAGTCGGAAGCCAGGTTTGTTTCGTTTTTGCATCGCGTTACTGCTCTGTTGTACTTGTTTATAGTGAGTAGCGTGGCTATTCCGTCTGCGTCGATGGGCTGAAAGCCTCCTCAACGCCGACGCACACTCGTTCCACCCCCTCCCCACCGCCCTTGTCGTCGCTTTGCCGCGACTGGGCTCCAGTGACCCTGACCAAGATGTACCGCTCAAGAGACACCGCTATCCATCATTCACGCCTATCGTCAGCTTCTACTGCTCGGAGAGGTACGACACGCGACGCGTCATGATATGACTGTTGATATGACCTTTACCATGTCCGTTGCCAGATAAACGTTGCCAGATGGCCGTCGCTAGATGACCGTTGCCAGCTGGTCGTTACGAGATTACCTTGCCCAAACGGCCGTTGACAGATGGCCGTTGCCGGATGGCCGTTACCACATAGCCATTGCTAGGTAACCGTTGCTAGGTAACCGTTACCAAATGGCCATTTGCCAGATGACCGCTGCCGGGTGGCAGTTTGCCTTACGATCGTTTGGCCGCCAAGGACGCTGATGCTCAGCACACATCACGTTTGTCGCTCATCTTGGGGCCGTCATGATGCTGGACCTCAGCGCTGCGGCACCAAGCACCTACCTGCTTCTTGTGACGAAGCGTGGAGACCTATCGTCATTTCTGATTGCAGTACATGTGAAGTCTGGAGCAGTTCACAAAGCCCAGAATTCTCTTGTGTTCTGTTGGTCAGAACGGAGAGCGGAAGTAACCATTCGTCCCCCCCCCCCCCTCCGCCCGCTGTCTTGCGTGTGTCCGTCCCGAACACAGATTTGCTGACATCCCGTTCCCTACTTCCGAAGACTGGGAAGCCGCTACCGGCAAGGTTTTCCCGAAGACCTTCAGCCACCAGGCAAATAGTTGAAAAAAATATCGTTTCATTTTTCTTGTCGGGGTCGTCTTGTCTCTTACTGCAGTTCCCGTACTAGCGAAATGTGCCGCCCGATGACTGAAACGAGATTTTCTAAAAGATTGTTCGTGTTCGGCGATGGGTGGTGCTCATCTTCGACAATGGTTGACGTTCGTATCCGACAATGGTTGACGCCTCTGTTTGGAAGAGCTTGATATCCATATTAATGGTAATAGTGTTCGACGATGGTTGATGTTCGTGCTCGACCATAGCTGATGTTGGTATGCACCCTACCCCTCGCAGGTGCAGACAGCACCAGCTTTAAGTATAATATCAACACCAGTCGCATTTTTCCAACGGCATTTACATCAACAACAGCACAGACGTTGACATTCATGTTGACGTTGACACTGAGATTGGCATGGACGTTGACATTGACGTTGACATCGACCTTGACGTCAGGGTTAGCGTTGGGGTTAACATTGACATTAACGTTGACGGCGACATCGGCGTTGACGCTGACGTTGATGTTGACGTTGACTTTGACGTTGGCATTGGCGTTGACGTTAACATTAGCGTTAATGTTGGTATTGACAGTGGCGTCGTTATGCCCGGAAATGTAGGGAACGTTTGGGTGTTAACCCTTTCAGTACGGCAGTCCCGTTTAGGGGACAAACTACTTGAAATTGGTCTGGATTGTCCCCAAACCGGGACTGCAGTTCTAAAAGGGTTAATATGACTACCCGAACGGTCCTTATATTTACGTACAGAGCGCACGAATACCTAAATGATTGTTCATACATTTACGGACAGTGGTATTTACTTGGTAATCGGTCCATTCGTGTGTATTGTCTCTCAAATAATAAGCCAGATTTTCTACTTACCAAAAGACATCGAATCCAGCAAACGCAAGGTCCTGTGCTTGATTGTTTTTTCCAGATCATGTTTTTTGTTCTTGTTTCTTGTTTCTTACTGATGAGTTCATTTCGGGGGGGTTCTGTTTTAGGTGAGCAAGGAGGGCGAGTTGACCATCGAGGAGCCGCGGGACCTCTTCACGCAAGAGAATTTCCAGAATTTCGCTTGCGACTGGGCGGACAAGCAAGAGACAGCGTTCTTCAGGTGAGAATGGAGGATGGTGCCGGAGTAGTCTCGACCCATCGAGGAAAGTGCTGCGCTACTACCTTTGTTGTGGATGGTGTTCTCAACAAAAGTTGATGTAACCTTTGACGACTGATGCTTTCAGGAGCGGTTCGTGTGACCGATACTGGTCGACGCAATCAGTAGTGGTTGACATCGCCGAGAACGGTTGATGCAGCAATGTGATCAGTAATGGTTGATGTAGCCGATGGTGGTTGGTGTTCTCCAACAATGGTTGACATTTTCAAAATGATTGACGTGACCGATAATGTGGTTGGATAATAATCAGTAGTGATTGATGTAGCCGATAATGGTTGAAAGGTTAAAGTATTCGGCCAAGCTCTATGTAACCGATAGTAGTTGAGGTAATAAGGACAATTGGAGGTTGATGTAACCAGTAGTGGTTGGAGTATTCAGGATCAACAAAGGTTGATGTAACAGGTAGCATTTGAGGTAATCAGAATCAACGAAAGTTGGCCGATAGCGGCTGATATGGCCAATATTGATATTTGCTGATGTGGTTGATACATTCAGTATTGGTTAATGTATTCAGCATTGGTTGGAGTCATCAGCGGTGTCTGATCGTCAACCATGCGATGATATTTGGTGCAATCGTAGTCCCTACTGTGGCCGCTGTACGAGTACCTAAAAGTGGTTCAGTAACCAGTTTGTATTCCATGCGACCAACACAAATTGATGTACCCAACAATGGTTGGTGTGGCCGATAGCAGTCACAGCCCTGTCTATCCAGCGGCCACCTGACCCGGCCCTCCCGGAACAGAAAGAGCGAGCCGGTAAAAATCAGCTCGGTAAAAGTATCCTGCTCGTTGTTTCTTCGCGCACACACTTACGCAATTTCGTGGTGTACCCCTCCCCCCCTCCGCGTGACGCTCCGGTAATTATCTTTGGAATCCCCTTCAACAGAGGCACCGCCACGGGAGGGGGAACTACGCGGGAGACGAATCAGCGGCTGGCGCTAGCATGGTTTTCCCACCAATGGAAGGGAGAGGGGGGAGGGGACGGTGCGGAGGGCGAAGGCTCGGGAGAGTCGGGGTCGTCGACCGTACCTTTGCTAGATGCTGCCATCGTGGGTGAGCGCTGGCGCTATCTCTCCGTGTTTCATTTTTTTTTCCATGGGGGAAAAGGAAGAGAAGGAGGAGGAGGAGGACAAGACGTCCTCGCTTCCCTCCCTCCCACCAATAAGTGGGGAGCGGGTGTCATTTGTCCTTTGCTAGATAGACGCCTTCGCGGTTTGCAATAGAAGCCTCGCGAGATCTGCTTCTTGTCTGTTTCGGCTGTGTGTTTCGTAGTGCAGTAATGTCGTGCTAGAGAGCGCTGTTCTTGTTCCTTGTCCGATTTGGGAGCGTTGGCCACCCCCACCTGCTTTTGTTGTCAGTACTATTCTCCCAAATCACATCTAAGCGTCGGTAAGTGAACGCCGCAATGCTCGCCATGTTTTTGCCCCGATTGAATCACCCTACTGTTCTCCCTTCCCTTCCCTTCCCTTCGCTTCCCTTCCCTGCCCTGCCCTGGCCTGCCTTCCCGTTCCCTTCCCTACCTTTCCCTTCCCTGCCCTACTTCTGCCCTACCCTACCCTACCCTACGTTTCCCTACCCTACCCTGACGTACCTTACTATTCCTTTCCCTTCCCTTACCTTCCCGTACCTTACTTTTTCGTGATACGATATACCATTAAAAGGGTGGAACATGCGAGACAAGAAGGTTGCGGGGGAGAGCATGCGCTTTCTCGACCCGACAACGATGCCCTTCAGGGGGGGGAAGGAGAACTTCACGCCCATCTACCAGCAATCCAAATTCAAGTACGGAGAAGCGTGTTTTTTTCCATGAACCCGGAGATTTTCGGCCCCGAGACCCCGGGTTTTATCTTTTGGAGCATTACTATTCTCGACTTGCGATCGACTCCTTTAGTTTTCCCTCGTGCTGCTGCAAAGACCATTCCACTCTTATTTCAAGTACTTTGTCCCCGAAACATGGGCGCACTTCAGACAGACTTAACCCTCTTACTGCTGGATTGTGCAGAAACCTAACCTACCTCTCGTTCAAGGTTTTATTTAGTCCGCACAAAGGGGAGTGCAGTTCAAACAGTCCTCAAGGGGTTGAGCATGTTGGGGACCCGGGTATAGCAACCCAACAAACCAGAGTTGACGATCACCCGCTGCCTCGTATGCAAACATGCAGCAATACAAGCTGAACTATCAGCTGCGTGCGGGGTCTCGCACATCTTCCTGCGTTTCGTATCGGACTTCGGGCCCATTGCCTACGCCAGAAGGCCAGAGAGACTGCTTTGTGTTGTCCATGCTGGAATTGTCATTGATATTTTACATGCTCTCCTTCTGAAAGTCCCACAGCGCTTAAAGCTGACCAGGGGCGCTCGTCAAGAGGCACGGTCGGGTTTCCGCTGAGTTGTTTTCTTTGCCGACGCGGAGCGCCAATTCTGCCGCGGTAGACGGTTTCGGGAATAATTTGGTGGGCCGTCTTCTTGTAACTGATCCGTGTGATCGGTCGACCGCTGCTACCGGTCCTTGTGATAGACAAACCGCCGCATTCGGCCCTTGCAGTTGATTGATCGCCGCATTTGGCCGTTGAACTTGATTGGTCGCTGCAACCGACCCGTTGTGATTGGTCATTCGCGTCAGGTACTTGGTGTACGCAGAGGGGCACTGCGCGGCTTGTCGGTACGGCTTCATGATGCGGCTGGGCTCGGTCATTCTCAAGGTACATGGGAACACTTTTTGGGGTCGAGCGAAGTTGTGTGCTAAATAAAGCGTTACGAATTGGAAAGAGCAACGCTGAGCGAATGAGCCGCGGCGATCGCATCACTTGCGTCACTGATTACGTTTGTTGTTCTGTGCATTATTGCTTCGAGCGAGTTTATGTATTTGTTCCGTGATGTTGAGAGTACATACGGTGTGCGTGGTGTGTGTTTTCCTTGTTTCTGCAAGGAGTGTGTATGTGCTGCGGCAGTTGTATCGCTTGTTTAACTGGTCATGTTCCTGTTCCATACTGCCGAGAGGAGTTTGTTTCGCGGCAGTGCGTCATTAGCTTGACTGGCTAAATTTAATGTTCGTTAATGCTGAGAGGACGTGGCGTGGCAATTGCCATATGGTGCACCACTGTTTTTTTATTTCTGAGAGCACCGGCGCGGCAGTTGTGACGCTTGCATCGCGTAGATATTGTGTTTGGTCCATAACGCCGGGGGGGGTGTACTATGTGCAGCGGCAGTGCATGAATCGCAGCACTGATTAATGTGTCGTTTTGGTAATACTAAGAGGAGTATGCGCCGCGGCAGTTGCATCGGTTGCGTCACTGGTCGATGTACTTGGTCCATTGTACTGAGAGGAAGGCGTACGTGCGGTGGCAGTTGCATCACTTGCATTACTGGTCGTTGTGGGTTCATCTGGTCTTGTCCCACGTGCGTGTTTTGTTTTTGTTTTGCTTTTATTTGATTTTCGTGTCGTTCATCTCTCGTGTCTCAGGTGGAGTCTCGGTGCGTGGCCGACAGCATGTGGTACTTCCCCCTGCTGGAGCCGTGGGTTGATCACGTCCCCGTTAAGGCCGACCTGTCCGACCTGAAGGAGAAAATCAGGTTAGTGTCTTGCTAGTGTCTCATTAAGGCCGACTCATCCGACCTGAAGAACAGCATCAGGATAGTGTCTGCTTGTTGTCTCTTCACGGCTGACCTGACCGATCTCGAGGAGAACATCAGACTAGCGTCTCGTATTGTATCTCTAAGGCCGACATAGCTGACTTGAAAAACAAAATCAAGGTAGTGTATCGTTAATGTTTCGCTCAAATTGAGGGAAAAATCAATTGTTGTGTTTCGTTATTGTAGTGCCTCGTTAAGGAGAAAATCAGGTTAAGTGTCTCGTTAAAACCGGCCTTAAGACCGGCCTGCCCAGCCTACAGGACTAAATCAAGTTAGTGTCTGGGTGTTTTCAGTTTTTTGTTGCGTACACGTCTTGTTTTTAATCCAGCTTTCCAGCTTAATAATTTTGATGGCAATATTTTTTTTGTTTTTTTCCCTCGGCAGGTGGGTGAAAATAATATCTGCGTTATGTGTGTCAACTTTAACTCGGTTGCATGGCACAACGTTTCGGCCGTGGCAACGGTAGCGTTTCCGGCGGCGGCGCATATACGGCTGGCGTGCCAACGGCAGCGCGAAAGTTGGCAAGTGTTTCAGTGACACGATAATGACCGTCGTTCTTTTTTTGGTGTTTCCGATGTCAATGTTCGGGCAGGTGGTGCAGAAGCCACGACGAGGAGTGCCGCAAAATGGCGGCATGCGCGGGAAGGATCTACGAGACGTTCGTTTCTCAAGACGCCGCTCTGGATTACGTGGAGATGGTGAGAGCGTTTTTTGGTTCGTAGGTACACACCAGATATACTGCACCCTGCTGTCCGGCACCCGAAAGCGTTTTTATTCGGACGAACACAGCACCCAAAAGCGTTTTTATTGGGACAAATTTTGTTTCACGTACCTTTTCGTACCGGTATGTTTATGTTTTACATTATTTTCTCTGAGCCGCAACTCAGTGTTTTCGTTACGTTATCTTTTTTGTTCACTTTTTGTTCATTTCGTTCTCTCTGTCGCAGTCTTTGTCTTTTTATTTATCTGTTTATGTCTTTCTTTCTTCGTATCTCTTTCTTTTTCTCCTCTCTTCGGTTGCCTTCTCCTTTCTTGTTTACACAAACTGCTGTACCGCTGCTCCGAAAACAATTATCAACAACACGCCGTCTCTCAACCCGACTTGTAATGTGTTTTTTTTTTTTTGTTGCTTTTGTTTCGCTGCCAGCTGTCACATGAGATCAACGGACGATACCGAATACCCCCCACATGGTGGACGGCCTCGGCTACCCTCGTCGACACGCCCCCCCCGGTCATGCCGCACTTGGCCAGCGCCACGTGCAGTCGGGAGGGGCTGTGCACGCGCTGCAAGGCGGATGCCGCCGACGCAGCAAAGCGCCTGCAGGTTTGTCGCTCGCTCGCGAGCTCCCGACCTCGATCTCGGCCTCGATTATGTCCTTCGTCTTTTAGCATCGTTCCTGTCGTATTTTGCGTTAATTCGTTTTGTCTTTGGTGTATCCCTGTCGTCGTATAGTGTGATATCTTTAACGTACACCTTGCGTTTGTGCTGCGTCCCTTTCGATTTTCGTCGTTAGTTTATCCCTTTTGTCTTCAAGCACCTCTTAGTCTCTTAACCCATTTGCGACGCCAAGATAGCGACCAAAAAAATGATAACCTTGATGTTACCAACCGCCTACGAGCTATAAAGCAGCGTGAGCACGCCCAAAACAACGGGTAGGACCATGTTGCGCCTGTGCCCTACGACTTCTTGCGTTGTAACTCCAACACCAATTCCTATTTTTCCCCCAATCACGCAGTGGCCTTTGCTGTATTCGTCATTTTTTTTCGTCTATGTTTTCTGCTCTGAGGCCCCAAGAGGGTTGAGTGTACCTGGTATATCTTTCGTCTTACAATACACCTGGAACCAGGTAACCCGTTTCGTGTTGGTGTGTCGCTCCCCTTCCAACTCTATCTTTCTGTTTCGCTTAGTCTGCCCCTTTCCCTTTCGCCTGGATTTTTTTTTTCGTTTATTTTTTACTTTCAACTCTTCGTGTTTTGTTTAACGATACCGGCCGCCGGGCATGGCCACCAGGAAGCTGCGCAAAAGAAGGTCGACTCGGCGGAAGAGAAACAACGCCTCGCCGAGCGGGCGCGACAGGGCATGAAGAAGCGCGCAAGAGCAAAAAAAGAGAAGAAAGAAACGCAGGAATCGAACGAAGCAAATGAGTCGGGGAGTTCGTCTTTATGGTAACTAGACTGCCAAGATGGAGTAGCTTTCTCTGGGAATTTGCGCTGTTGGATGTGTGTATACTATAATAGGGGCCGTCGACAGCTGTGTGCACTGGTCGAAGTAATGAAACAAAAATAAACCGAGATCTGTTGGCATTTGTACCTGTCGTCGGCTGCTGTGTGCGCTGATCGAGACCTAAAATTAAAAAAGACGGAGATTTTGGGCCGGACGTCGCGGATCTCTGGCTCCACCCAACTCACAGGGCCCCCTATATTTGGGGGTCGTGTAAAGTAGCAACTGGCGTCTCTCGTATGCTGCTGCGGTTAAGTAGCGGTTAAGTTGCGGTATTCATGGCAGGTTGTGACTGGATTGATACAACAATTTATTTGCAGGATCGTTGCTTGCTTGGGAATCGCGATCAGAAGCATCGCGATGATCGGAGGGTCAGGGCTCAAGCAGTAGCAGTGTTTTGAGTCAATGGGTGGTTTGTGGCGTGGCTTGACTTGGCGCACAAAAACAGGCACGTCGGTCGGTATTTCATGGTCGTCGTCTTTGGAAGTCCTCGCCGTGATGCTTCGACCCGTTTCGCCGAGGTAGCTTTTAGCTTCGCATTTTCCATCAGGGTTATAATCCTTCTACACGTGCACCTGCAAAAATGTACCTCTATAATAATTCCCAGTAGTTTGTCACCGAAGCTTGGGTGTGCAGTTGTACAGGAGTTAGGGATGTAGGGATGCAACGGTGTGCTCGGGGTTCTAGCGGGAAATCTTCGGAGGGGACCGGAAACAACCCTCCGTAAGTAGACCTAGCGACCGCCAGGGTTGTGCTTGGGCTGCGTCATTTCGGTTATTGGTTGCACGAGGTCCACAGTACTTATGTACCGTTGTTGCACCGGCCGAGGACGAGAGAGTAGAGTAGGCACCGCATGCGGTGGTTGTGAGCCCGCGTGCCACTGCAGTCACACTGTTGGCACACAAAGTCTGCGCCACCACGTTCTTGCTTGACGGGCAGAGGTGCTCTGTTGCGGCGCGTTTGGCTTAGTCTCGTTTGCCTACATCTCGGACTCGGAGAATGTTACGTACACACTTTTGTTACAGATGCACACGGTCTGTTGGTCTCGTGGTATCAGGGCGCGCAGTTTTTTTTCTGCGCCGTGTACGGGGGGAAATTATTGAATGAGACAGGTTCACCATTCGTTGGGTCTAGTTGGAGCTACTTGGTTGGTCGGGCTGCTGTTGAACAACTTTACTCAAGAAAACGCTATATACCAGGCTAAGTTTTGACCAGACTGACTCGTGACAGTTAGTTGTTCCCGCCGTGCTACCTACTCAACAACCTCATGCTGTCTTTATTATTGGGTTTCATGCACGTTAATGTTTCCTTCGAAGCTTTTAGACGACGCGCAATGCGGCATGTGTATGTGGCATGAATGGGGCTCGCCACCCATAAACGTGCTTCCTGCACGATTCGGACCAAGTACCTCACGAATACAGACACATGGGGTTCCAGTGCTGGTGCGAATACCCACTAAACCCTTTTGGGGCTCGAGAGGCGAAAGAGGCACAAACAATCAAACAATGACGATTGCAGCATTGGCCGTAACGGTACGCAGCAACCCAGCACTGCTGGGCTAGGGAGTGATAATTTTACCATACCGGAACTACGTACACCTCAGGGAATTGCACAATACGCGCGCCCGGAGCATGATACTGCTCGTACTGCAAAGCACTCACCCGGTTGGTGAGACCGCAGTTTTTTTTTTTTGTTTGTTTGGTCGTTCTAAACGGATCACAGCTACCTTAGGCCGTGCGTGCGGTGTACCATGCCAACGGTCATGATCGGTCGCACCTCATGGGCACACCCTCTTGCTCCTCTTAGTTTCCCTTTCTTACTTGTCATCCTGTGTCCTCTTGGACACCACCGCCAACAACCAAGACACACAGCCTTAGAGCGCCATTTCTCTACAAAATTCGGGGGCTAATATTCATTCATGCAGCCGATCGGCTAACCCGGACTGGCAGAGCTTGGCTCGTTGGACGGGCTGGTGTAACTCAGGCCTGCACCACATGCAGAGATTCCGTCAATAAGTTGTGAGCCTCGACCTGCGTAAGCACCGCAGCCACGAGGTACATCGAGTAAGGACTATACCTGAAGCCCGAGCTCCTGCTTTCCACTGTGAGCTTCACCACAAAACTGCCAATATCATACCAGGTAGTAATCTGGAACAACTGCTTCGAGCTGCAACTGCTTCTGTGCTGGGACCTGTTGTGAGTAATCACATCATCGGCGAAGTGTACTACAGTGAAACCGGACACGACCGACCAGCATCGCTACACACATCGTGGCCGACGACTGCAGGATCTGCACGCGCACACAGACAGGTAGCGTGCGCACAGCGACTGTGATCAGGGCTCAAATCCGCCCCCAATGACATCGACAATACGTATTAATAGACTGTTAATTTTGACAACTTCGATGAAAGCTTAATATTTTAGCTCCTGAAAATACGACAGGGGTCGTCTGCATCATAGTCACCAGGAGTCGCCTCAACGCGGGGTCGCCTGGAAGAATTTTCACGGGATCGCTTCAAACATGATCGCTTGGGGACTTTGCGGAACACCTTCCAGAATCGTTACAGCGCTGTTTGATAGAACTGCAACAACTTCCGGGGTCGCCGCAACAACAACGTGGGGTCGCCGGAGATTTGCCTTCCGGGATCGGGCCACAGCATCACCTTTCGGGATAACTGGGGGAGAATCTCTTTTGGGATTACCGAAACATTAAAAATATCAAGCATTGGGGGCTGCTGGAACATCGCTAGGTATGTGTCATTCTCGTACTTAGGACTTTACCCGAGCATCGCTTCTTGAGTCGCTGAACATTATATCGTCGTTTGGGACTGGGAGGACACATTTTCTGGGGTTGCTGCACCATCGTCATCTGGACAAGCAAGAGAACACCTCCATCGCCCCGGGTTCGCACCAGCTTGACGGCAAGATTTGTCTAGTAGTTGCGCCACACGTTTTATTCGTGCAGTACGGGGGGTGTACTCGTGTCGTACAGGGAGGAACGTGCTCATGTCATGCATGGCCTTAGTTGTATGGTGAGGGGGAGGCGCGGAAACGTGGTGGTCTTCTAGGTTTTAATCTGTTTTCTTGATCAACGAGCTGATCGCTGAAATATTGATTGTTATTGCCCTCGAAGAAATGCATTCGAGCGCTGTTCTCAGTTTGTATGTCTATTTATTTATGAAGTCGCTCTTCGATGCACTCACTGATATGATGGGCCGAGCCTGAGTCAGTTCATAGAAGCCCCTCCGGCTATATATACAGTATCCACTTAAAACACATAAGACAAGGAAGAAAAGGAAGAAAAGGAAAAGTGGCGGACAAAACGTGTCGCAACCCGTGGAATGCTCCACATACCAACACGCATATGTCCGTGTGTGGAACTCCCAAATGCCGCTACAAAAAACAAAAAATGGAACCCTGCGCCGAGTACGTGAGCACTCCGAACAGCCCCTCTACTCTCTACTTGGAGAATGGGATAACAAAACATCACTTATGATAAAATACCGTGGTGATAAGCCAAGATCACCAAAAATAAAAATCCAAGATATTTTATTCAGAGATTACAAGTCAAGATCACCAACGTCTCAAACCAGAATCTCAAGCTTCAAACAACAACAATCAGAGCATTTCAAAACTCAGTTTATATATTCAAACAAACAAAAAATGTCACGGAAAACAGCAATCCCAACAAAAGCATCTCGCAAGCTCAATTTCAGTGTACACCTCCCCAAATTATGCTGGTACATGGTGACATGTCGGATGCACACCGAAAAGCTATATATCTGAAATCATAGGATCGCATGAAGTTAGAGCTTCAACCCCTCTAAAAAATTGAAGAGTAGTGACCCCCAAAAAATAATAATCAGAGTGTCAAATCTAAAAAAATGCACTCAAAAAATCAACTCATCAAATCTCAACAATATAAAGTCAAGACCTCCGATCTCAGTAAAATCCACAAACTAAGTTCTCAAATCTCATGAAATCAATAATCAACTCCTCCACTCTGGAAATCCAAGATTAATTCTTCAAATTTCAGAAAAAATACAAGAATCGACTCATCAAACCGCAATAAAATACAACTCATCAAACTTAAAAAAATACCAAAATCGATTAATCAAACCTCAAAAAAATACCTGATATACAAAAATCGACTCATCGAACCTCAATAAAATATAAAAATTGATCCATCAAACCTCAGAAAAAAATATAAAAAACACCTCATGTTCATGATGAAGTTCCTGTGGAAGCGGGAGGCGTCTTTCGGAAGGGGTTTCGTCAAGAAGTCGGCATGTTGGTATTCCGACCTCACATGCGTGATTTCAAAGTCTCCCTGCTCGACAAGTTCTCGCAGGAAGTGGTGACGGACATCTATATGCTTCGAATTAGAGTTCGTCACGGGATTGACAGCCTTCTGGATCGCACCCTCGTTGTCCTCAAAAACCTGGATGCACGGATTCCCAAAATCAGGCAACAGAAAACGCCGCACTGACGGTAGAAAAAGGGCCTCCTTGAAACCCTCTGCCATTGCAACGTACTCTGCCGCACTCGTAGAGAGTGTGGAAGTCTTCTGCGTCCTAGAAACCCATTGACTGGCCGCACCCCCACACATCACGGCTCCACCCGAGGCAGACTTCCTCCTGCATTTGCATAAACCACCAACTCTAAGCCACTGCCCCACTGAAAAGTAATGTCACCTTCAGATACTCCCAAATCCCTCCCACAGCCAGCCAGTGCTTGAGTTTGGGGGCATGCATATACCTTGCGACCGCCCTCACGGCATTCGAGATATCAGGTATCGTCTGGTTAGAAAGCCACAACAAACTTCCCACCAGTTCACAATACATCCAGTCACCAGTGGGCTCCTCCTCGTCAAACACCTCAAGAAAAATATCAGGTGAAAGTGAGGTGTTCCTACCAGCGGTCACGCCAAATTGCTTGACCGTCTTCTCCGCGAAAGACTTCTGTGAGATTGTCAATAAACCCGCGACCTCGTCTCGGGAATAATGGCAACCGGCATACCATCTCAGCTCGCCAAGGTTATTGATGGGGACTAGGCGGTTCAGGTCCTCGCAAAAACGGTCACACCTCTCCCTGCGGCCTACCGCAAAAATGTCGTCGACGTGAACCACAGCAATGATGGAAACAGACGCCGCCTCGAATAATCGAAAAGCACATGGATCTGCGAGGCTCTGTTCATACCTAAACCTCTTCAGGCTGGTGACCAGGTGTCTATGCCAGGATCTCGACGAATGTTTCAAGCCGTATAGGCCGCGATTCTGGTGCAATACTTTGCCGCTCAGATCTCCACAGCCCTGTGGCATCCGTACCACACGAGTTCCTGGAGTTCGGCCTGGACAAACGCTTGTTGTACATCGAAATGGCATAAATCCAGCTGTAACTCGCAGGCTATCGAGTCATCAAACGGATACAAGACGCGGCGGGGGTGGGGGCAAAAGTCCAATTGTATTCAACTCCCGGGCGTTGGCTAAGTCCTCCTACCACTAGTCGCGCTTTCGCCTTCACTACCTTACCATGCTCATTTACCTTCCGTGTGAACACCCACTTGGCCGATACCACGTTTCCTCCCTTTTGCTCCTAGGCATTTCCGAAAGTCCCAGCTTCTTCGAGTCCGGCAATCTCCTTCTCCATTGCATGGGACCAGTTGGCATGGTATGGCGAGAGCATCGCCTCCTGGTAGGTCACAGGCTCCGAGAGTTGTGCCGCGTCACACGTTGGCAGAGCAGGGGCGGGCTGGTTGGGCGGGCACTGGTTGAAAAGTGCGTGGTCAGCTGGTCGTGCCGTGGTGGACGCCTGGTGGTACGCCCTCGTCTTCGCGCGCGTCCGCCCCGGTTGAAGGAGCTCGTTGTCCGGGGGCCTCTCGTCGTCCTCGACCTGAGAGTTATCGGTCCCCGGTGGGGGTGACGGTGACATCACCCCCGGCGGCGGTGGCACCTCCGGTGGCGCCGGCATCATCACTGGCGTCAGGCTCCCCAGACAGCTCCCGAACCTGGACCGCTACTGGGTGGAAGCGGCCATCTACATGAACGACTGCCTGAAAACCGCGACGACGACGGCGAACGCCCATTTCAAGTCGCCGCACGAGGCATTGTTTCGGACACTGCCGCCATCCGACACCCTCGCCTTCATGCAGCCCGGATTCCACCCCATTCACCATACCCGCAAGTCTGACCCCAAGGCCGAGCGGTGTTCTTACTTCAACAGGGGGAGAAACCATCCGCGTGACTGCGTCAAGGTGGTCACGGCATGCGGGCGTACGAGCAACTCGCTGGACGTCACCTGGGAGATGGAGCACAAGCCGATCATCGAGGCTGCGCCGCAGGCGAGGAAGGACTTAGTGGCGGCACCGCGGGAGGCCGATCTGCACGTCAGGTATTTACCGCCGGAGCTGGTGGCTGTGTCACCGGGGATGTCACCGGTGATGACGGCGGCGCCACCGGCGGTACCACCGCCGGCAGTCGTGATGATGTCACCCCAGCACCCACCGGGGGCCAAAATTCCTTGTGAATCCGACATGTCACCACGTACCAGCATATTTGCGGGCGGTATACACCGAATTGAGCTTGAGAGATATTTTTGAAGGAGACTAGCGACCCGATAGTCGTGCAGGGCCCAAACACTAGTAGTCAGCAGGACCTTGATTATCGTTTCGGAACGGCAAGAGTAGCGGCGCTCGCAGAGCATACGAGGGCATCGCCAACGCACTGACCAATTCGACTAACCCTACAAGATCTATGTCATAGGCAGCCCTAGCTTTGCGATGGCCGCGATATGTCGACACTACGTCCCAAGCGACGACCTCGACAAGCAGGCATACCAGAGGGAATACATCAATGCCCATATGAAAGAGGGGGACGACCCCACCCTTTATTCTGAGAGGATGAGCACCATCCGATTTTGGGATCCCTCATCCGAGAGAAGCTCTCTGAAGTAGGGATCCCAAAATCGGATGATGCTCATCCTCTGAAAAAAAAGGGTGGGGCCCTCCCTCTCTTTCATATGGGCATTGATGTATTCCCTCTGGTATGCCTGCTTGTCGAGGTCGTCGCTCGGAACGTAGTGCCGACGTATCGCGGCTATCGCAAGGCTAGGGCTGGCCAAAGTCATAGATATTGCCATAATTGGTCAGGGCGTTAGTAATGCCCTCGTATGCCCTGCGAGCGGCGGCTACCCTTGCATTTCCGAAACGGTAGCCAAGTTCCTGCTGACTCCTTCTGTTTGGGCCCTGCAAGACTATCGGGTCGCTATTAGTAGTAGGGAGATGGGCCTGACAACACCACCTGCAGCATGTCTTAGGGCACGGCCCGCACGTTGCTGCTGTGGACAGGCACAGTCTGCCTACGAGTACTCGTTTAATAAGTAGAACTACAGTAGCTCGAACAACTCTGGACGAACTCCAACAGCACCAGCACGAGAAGGTTTCGTTTGTGTGTGTGCGTGCACAGAGCCCGACGGGGCAGGCATTGGTGCCGTATGCATTGAGCGCGGTCGACAAACGTGGCCGAGAACAATGTTGAATCACACACGATGACACAGTGCCACAGCAATGACACACACAAACAGAAAAACTACTAGCGAGGCACCCTTTTGTCGTACGCGAAGAAGCATTTTTTTCTTCGGAGAAAAAAAGGCGCTCGCACGCCTCATTATAATATTATTTGGTAGCAAGCTATTAGGCATTTTATTGTCATATTGTGGCACATCCTCGCCCAGCAAAAACGCACAGCACACGGCACAGCTCTGCAGCAGCATGCGGCAGGAGCAGCCACACAGCTCTGCAGCTACAGCGCGTATGTAGCACCGCCATATATATCGAAAGTTCAACCCAAGTACAACCCGCGTCTCGGTGCAGTATGAACTCGCAGCCATCACCCAATACCTGTAACAGCAGCAGTGTCGGCGGCGTTGAGGGGCATCCAGCACTCGTGGCTCAACCGACAGCCTCTCGTAGGAACTAGAAATGGTCGACCACAGTATTCCCCCGACTAATATCGAGCACACGCAGCACAACAAACACCACACATACTGCACAGCACAACCCGAGACATGGGCCGTAATTCCGTAATTCCAACGCCCCACCCAACTCAAGGCCAACTAGCGGATAGCAAGCGTTCACACGATGGCGACCCACCCGGTGAACGCTGCGGTTCCAGAGACCTGACACGCTCGTCGCGTGACTGCTCTCTTGTTCAGCCTGCGCAGTCTGAACACTGTTCTCAACGCCGCCGGCATTGCTGCTGTTGCAGGGTGATTGCATACTCTACAACGAGAAGCGGGTTGTACTTGGTTGGGTTGGGGATTTGGATTGCATGGCGGTGCTATATATATGCGCTCCTGCTACAGAGCAGTGGCTGCTCCTGCTGCATGTGCTCCTGCAGATCTGTGCTCGTATGGTTGAGCCCCTCGGTTCAACAGCATTATCGTTGATATTGGGCATGCCCTTCTCGTGTCCTCGTATGGTTGAGCCCCTCGGGTGGTGGTAGTAGGTACAGTAGGGTATGGTGTGTTACGTGGTATGGTACGTGGTACGGTACGGTGTGTGGTGTGGCACGGTATGTGATATCGTATGTTGGTATGGTATGATGGTACGGTTTCTTTGGTGGATACACTACATGGAAAAATCACGGTATGTTATATGATATGATGTTACGGTGCGGTGGATGTATTATATGGCTAAATATTGCCTGGTGGTATGGTATGTTTCAGTATATAAGGTCTGTAAGAGTCGAATACGTCGGACGAATATCATCTGTAACGACCTTACCAGGGTATATACGAAGTATCAATCATTGGAACATGTTCGAAAATATAAGGCATACGGACAGACGGACAGAGACAGATGCATTCGCAATTACCGAAACAAAGACTCTGTTTTACAAACTGAGAATTAAAACTGAGAATTATCCCAGAGATGAAATTGTAAGATTTAGTCTCATCGACGTCTCTCATAACAACACAAACCCGCAAGTAAGTGCACATCCACCTCTTGGGTACTACACCAAACACCATGGGGCAGTATGGATAGTGTTTAGTACCTGTATTGTTAACGTACGGGGTATGATCATCCTAGAGAAGGATTGATTACCCATCGAAAGCGACGCAGGAACGATTGACGTTTCTCGATACGGGAAAGGAACATGGTACTTTGTTGAGATTACAACATTTCACGCGAAAATACCAAGAAGAAAAGCTACTCAAGTACATCATCCACAACTACCGAGAGTCAGAACTTCCCGAAAAAAAAAACGGGATAAGGTTACGGCTGACACTTGCAGCAAGTGTCAAGCAAAACTACTGCAGAACCACGTTGATTTATGCACTCAAATCGATGAACAAAGACAGTGGACTATAACTGGTGGCGAATATGCTTTCTCCATCGAGGGGGCGTGTCAGTGATTAGCACGCATCAAAGCAGAAGTAGTCACTAGCCTATCGATTCGCTCCGGAAGCACAGTCATTCGATACAGCGCGAAGAGCAGAGCAGCAGCGTTGTGAGCTGTTGAGGCGGTTTCAGAGCGTGGAGTCACCTCGCATGTTTCATGAGGTGAAGCCTCAATAAACCACTCGATCTTACTCAATTTTAGTTTTGATAGGGTCACGCCGCGTGTCGTGGGTCTTCGTGCCTGTTTTTTTTTCTGTTTCGTAGCATGAAACCGATCGTGTCTCACGCGCACACTCTCCCTCTTCTCCTCTTCTTCTCATGCTGTCTTTACAGACACCGCCACCGACAACCAACACAACTGGCCTCAGAGCGCCACTACTTTGACTACGTATCTCCCCGATGGTGGAGCTCACATGCACCCGGTCAGCTAACCCCGACTGCCAGCGCTTGCCTTCTACGGGCTGTCTGGCGTCAATCAGCGGCACACCACACGCCTCATGCGGAAATCTCGCTATTAATAGTACAACCGCGTAGTTTGCGTGCGAAACAGCAAACAAACCTTGTACTTTTGTGTGCCAAATCTTTTTAAATAACGCAACATTTGCAGTCGCCGTCGCCATCGAGTTACGATATATGTCTCCTGCCTAAACAGCCCAAGCGACACTTAACATCTCGATCATACACATCTAATGCGCGTTTCGCAAGAGTGCCCACTCGTACTTCGTCTTGCCTATTGATCCCTGTATCAAAATGCCTACAGTACGTACTCCTGACCCGTACATTCAGCCGCCCTAAATGCGCCTCCTTCCCTCCCGCGAAGTACTATATACCGCTGAACACTGCATAGTCTCATTTTTTCAGACGAGAAACAGAAGACCGACAGCAAGAACACCACGTGGTTCGTACCGTACAGCATGACGATGAGAGGGTCTCTACTCCCGGCCGTACATCATACCAAGTCTTAGGTATACACATTTTTGTTGTTTCCCTCCGACAACGTTCAGCGAAAACCTCGATACCAGCTACAGTAGAATAAAAAAAAGGAGCATAACATACCAGGTATAGGGTATAATTTATATTCACAACACGTAACTTGGTATTTGGGGTTCTTCCCGCTACGAAACACCAGACACAGCACGCCATTGTGTATGTTGAGGTTTATCTGATGTGAACAGATCAATGAAGCCCCACACCAACCGATTTGCGGTAAAAATGTTCGGTGGTGCAGCAGTGGCGGAATCCGCTTCCTACGTGGTGGCGGCGCGGCCAACCTTGAGCGCCTTGCATGTGTTGGCGAAGAGGGACCCCTGGTGCTTAGCAAGCTTTGGGCCGCGTATGCGCATGCGTGCGGCGAACGGGGGGGGGGGGGGAGGGGTTCGGCTAGGTTCAGATAATTATGATCCATCTGGTACAGTATGTATCAACTATTTATAGCCTACAATGCCCCGTGGTTTTCGCCAAGAAATCGATGCCACCACTCTGTCCGGAAACGTAAGGACCGTTTCGGTGTTCACATTATTGCCCCGTACAAGAACCGTTTGGAAGTTACAAACACAATAAACATCCAAAATTACAATCCGAAAGGGTCCTTGTATTTCAGTGCTAAGTGGTATATCGGCCCAGTCGAAGTAGGAAGTGGTACGGCAGGGGGTGAAATCCCCTAATGCTTCCCTCGGTAGATAATTGGGTAGATATTTCTTCATTTCTACCGGAGGCATCTACGGCAAGAAACCATTCGTAGGTTGGGGGTATCGGGGCGGACCATGCGTAAATATGTGCATACCTCACATCCAGAGATTTCTACAGTCTCAAGTGGAGTAGATCGATGATCGATGTCGAGCTATTAATAGAAGGCAGACACATGAGGAAGTCAGACTTCGTGTTTCCTTTTGGTTCTGGTTTCCCTTGGTTTAGTCTTGTGGGCAATGCTTATGAGTGATCAACGTTTAAGGTCATGCGGAACACTGTCGGGTGGGGAACACTGTACTTTAATGATACTATTAATATTGAAAGGACCCTTCTTTGATCCCTTTTAGTTTTCTTCGTCTTTCTGGGGGTGCTTATGAGTGATCAATGTTTAAGCTCATTTCTGCACAATGGCCGATGGCAAAGCACCAATCACAAAAAAATAAGCATGTGGAGTCATCTCCGCACAGGCGCGCGCGTTATGTTTTTCGGGTGTGCAGAAACCGTTCGCAACAGCTGTAGTATACCAGGCACCAAGAGGCATCACGTATACAACACAAATTCAAAATATGAGTTTCGGCGAATTTCTCGATAACACAGCTGAGGCGGGGCCTCTTTCTAATCGGTATTTGAATCCTGCAAAAGCAGCGACGGCGGCGGCGCTACGGGAATGAGGTTTAGCTTGAATACACGTTGCACTTACCTCCTTCTCCAGGTCTGAAGGCATGCGGCTGCCGTCGGAGCCAGCGATGGTGCCCGCGCCGTGAGGGCTGCCACCGTGTACTTCGTCGTTGTTGAACAGGAGCGGAGAAGAGTACCTGCACTCCACAGGATTTATGATAAAAAGAACGCGGCACACGACAAATAAAAAACAAAGTCCATTATTAATAACAAACTTCTACCACTAAAAATGTATTGGAATTCCTACTATTGCTGTAACTCACGGCAATAATTAGTTGCCGCATCCGAGGGAGACGATACGATAGTGTAAAGGTGGTGTGCTACCTACTGAGCTATACTCGTAGGGATAAAATGTTGACCAACCACACAATTAAGGCAAGCCCCCCCCCTCCTCCCTCGCTGCGGCGGCGTCTCGTGTGGGACACGCACGATCCAGTCGGTTGACGCATCCTGTCCGTGTACAGTCGAACGGGCCCCAACCCACAGTTCGTTCCGTTTGACGGGAACCAGGGAGACATGCACGCTATTTTTGGGATGCACGCGCTAGTTTTTCTGAGGAAGGCCATGAGCAGAAACATTAACCCCTGGGAGGCAAAAGTGCCATCTCGCAAAGTCATGAGCAGAAACAGTCCCCCCATTGGACAAAAGCGCATCATGGATGACAAACGGATGAGGAACGATCATGTGGCACAGAATGAGCTGAAGCGGCCACCCACGCCTGCTAGACATAGCGTATTCCGATAAACTTGTTTCGCTGCAATGGAGGCAGTTTCGGGAGGAAAAATCGACGCTCAACAAGTCCACGACGCGTCAAGCCTAAACCCAAACTCTGACGTTAGTTGGCATAGCTCTCGCAAGTCTAAGCGATGCCTGTTAATATTTCTCGCAGTTTTCGTGGCTCACCCGATGGGAACGTAGATCACTGAAGAGACGCCATGCCAAAAAGCGCCCAACACCCGTAGCACGCACATCGATTCACCGGTGAAGACGGCGCAGTCGAACATAAAAAAAAGGCAGCACGTATACAGCGGCGAGGTACAAAAAAAGACCAGAGGCAATTTCAGGATACTATTTCGTCGCCCTCTTCGGACCCAAGTATAGCGAGGATACGCGCTACGAGATATGGGGGCAAATACCGGTGGGGTGCAAAAAAGGAGCAGAGGCAAAGTTAGGAGACTATTACGTAACCCTCTTGGGATCCAGGAATAGTGGCAACACGTGCTTCGATATGTTAGGGTAGCACTTTTTGGCAATAGGATTTTATTCGATCCTATGGTTGGCACATACTGTGTGCGAGACAGGGACTATTAATGACGCTAACCAATGGTTAATTGGGGCTGATTGGGTTGGGGTCAGGGTTAGGATGTGCTAAATTCGTATCGTACATATCAGTGACCCCCAACCATGGTGCCGCATGAGTGCTGAACTCCCCTCCTTTTCGACCAATATCGTTTGCATCTGACTCACGGGGCCCCTTAACCCTTTCAGAACCGGTATCCCGTTTTGGGGACCAATCACTCAAATTCCAAGTAGTTTGTCCTTCAAACGGGACTGCAGTCCTGAAAGGATTCAAGTGACGAACTACCCAATATTGGTGGAATCCCGTGTTCGTTCAATAAGGCATGCCTTGTATACCTGGGCCATGGGAAGGGTCAGCGGGTTGAGCGCACATCTTGTCTTAGAGCCAGTCTTGGGATAGGCATGGGGCTCCTCAAGTAAGGACCCTCGAATACAAAATGGTGGAACAGTGAACCCCTACCCTATCATGCTTCCGGAAACTGAAACGACAGGTAGAGGGTGTTATCAATCGTCTAGGCAGCGTGAGCGCGTACATAGCAGCACAGGTACTATCGTTTTGCGCGCATGCGATGTAGCTCGGACCCCACATTTAGCGTATCCCTTAACCTAGCAAGCAGCCCGTGCTGAGTTGTATGGCCTATGCTAATCAATCGTGGTTGTACGTGTGGTTCATCGCTTTTTTTTCCCCTCTCAATTTTAAAAAGGGTTCATCGATAGCATCGTCAATACCATCCGAGCAATTATAAGAATAAAACAGTACGAAGAGATGCGGCGCCAGCAATTGCCCGCGTTTGTCCGCAATTTGTTTGTCGTCCAAGCCTAGGGTGTGGTAAACTACTATTAATACTACTCCAGACACATATCACGGGCTCCAGACATGCACAACATGCATCAACTTTATCATGGTACCACGGGCTTCTGATATACATGAATCGTTTCATTATGATAACGGACTCCTGACATACATGAGTTGTATCAGTATCATCATGGACTGCCCCAAGGCAGACCAGCCACCCAGTTGAGGCTGGATCCACTGACCGAGGACACGCCATTCAAAACACTAACCCCTCGTCAGACAACAAAGCCCCGAAACCTCCGTAGTCCAGCATCCACCGCCGCAGTATCGCAGGCATAGAGGAACGTGTACGGCAACTCTATCAAAACCACCAACCCACCACTCATACAACTATTGAAAGCGAGCCGACACCCACAGTAATAGAAAAGTAAATCACGAAAGCGATCGAGAACGCAAAGAAATTTCACATCACTCAATAAACAGCACGGACGGACGACCCGAACACATATTTCAGCACAAAATAGTTGGTACCCATCCTTACATGCTCCTGTTGACCCTGGATTAATTCCCGGGGTGTTGCTCGCTACCAGTATATATAATTAGCGCACATAAATGTCCTCAGAAAATGTTAAATCAGGATCTATATATCTAGTGATAGATAGTTCTGTTGTGGGCGGGAGGTTGAAAAAATACTTATCGTCTTCCCACGATGTGGAAATTAACCATTTCTCTAATGTAAACGTGATCCTATGCTAATTCCAAGTAGTTTGTCCCAAAAAACGAGGGTGCAATTCTCAAGGGGTTTAAATATTGTCTTGGGAGTAGTACGAAAATATTGTCGTCTCCTAAAAAACATTTTGTTTTCAACGTTCAACATTTCACCCCCCTGTCCCATTATAAACATTCCAGTACATATACTTTTAGACATGCCACCCTGCGCGGAAATATAAGGAACATTGATATGAAGACCAACCGGTTCTTACATTTCCAACCAGAGTCGTGCATATACTTTCGTACTGGCCAGTCCGGCATAACCAACGACGCTTCATGGACAGGGCGGGCCGTTTGTGCAATCTAGCGTTCCAATTATCAAGTTCTTGTTTTTACGTCAGCGGCTGATGGTACATTTGTTACAATTTAAAAAAAAAAAAACTCACTTCCGTGGTGCACGAGCTGCGTGACGAATGTCAGCGCCGTCGTCTCTTGGCCGCTCGCCTGGCTAGCAGTCGAGAAGAAGCAGCCGCCGGGCTTGCCCACGAGGCTGCCCCTTTGCCACAAAGAGCCGGTAGCGTCGAGGACGGCCTTCATCTGGGCGCACGCCATGCCGAAGCGAGTGGGCATGCCTTTCATGCCGTCAACACGCGGAAAGGGTGGGAGAACGCGCGAATGGTTTGGTTGGTACTGCATCCTTCGAACCCGATGCAACGCAATCAATCCAGTCGGTTTACGGGGTGGGAGATGAAAATCACGTCGACACTAGTGGGAAAAGAACGATTTACTTCAGGAGATCGTAACAGGGGGGTGTACGCCCACCTTTCTCAGCCTAACATCAGAGGGGAGGGAAAATACGTCGAGAGAGATGCCCGCACTTTCTCCAACCTGCCTCAAGTTCAATAATTACGCGCTGGCAAGACGCTTCACACACCAATGCAGAGCGCGCACGCCGTCTCGTTTTTCGGGCACGCTATTGGGTCCGAGGGCTTCGTAGTGCAGGAAGGTGCACAAGGATCTCTCATTTTGAACACCACTTGGTTTATGCTTATGCCCTCGCATTTCTACTATATTTATGTACATATTACCTTTTGTTGGTGTCATTTCCCCCGCCTTTTGGCCGAAAAAATACCCCTATTGAGCACTTTGGGCAGCTTCGATGTTCTGCCGTGAATCTGTTCTGAACAAAACCAAGGCAGAAACTTCGGCGAAAATGTTCAACCCTTGGGTCTGTTTAGAACAGATTCGGCACCAATCTGAAGTCGCCAACGAGAGGCGAATTTACGGCCAAATGGGGCAAACGCCAGTAAAAAAGGGGAAATACATCAAACATCGTAGAATTGCGGGGGCATACCCCTCTCATGTTGTAGCTGAAAGGGAGGGGGGTTCTTGGGCACCCCCCTGCGCTACGGTGCCATCAGCCCCAAAGGCGTGCCCGAAAAACAAAAGATGGTGTGCGTGCTATGCATGGGCTGTGGGCGTCTTACCAACGAGTCATAATTCAATCTGAGGCAGTTGGGGGCACGCGCGGGCACCTCCCGCGGGCGTGTTTTCCCTACCCCTCCGTTAGGCTTAAAAAGGCGGGTATCGACCACCTTCTGACCATCTCCCACTTGCGTTTGATGTTCGCCTCGAAAATCTTGGTGAGGGTGGCGGGGGCGGAGGGCACTCGTTTCCCATCACGCAGTGGTGTTGCCGTTGATGTTTTGAACGGTTAATCGTGTTCCGTCTTATGTCGGGACTGCTGTTATCCTAAAGCCCGAAAGGAAACTATTCTACTCGTAGTGCATATTCACAGACGACGTACACGCAACACGTCTGGTGAGCAGTCCATCAACTTGGGGTAGGCCTAATAACACAGCAGTTTGTTGGACGGGGGACATAAACACCAAACGAGACTGGTAAAGTTTATACCAGTATAGGCTACACTCTCATGGACGTGCCCACGGCAAGAAAAAAACAGAAACATCGCGCAAGATCAAAGTCGAGAGGCTTTTACACACGCCATGCCGACACGCGACACGTATGATAGAGCCGCCATGGTCCTCGTTAGGCTACCATCGCCGACCAGACACCCGCCCTCGCCCTTCTTCGTTTAGACCGTTCTGCAGTTCTGGAATATTCATGCGAACGTTCTCCGAATTCTCACCAAACAGAATGCCATCGGCGTTAGAAAGGTCCGCGACGTTCACGACAGGAATCGTTTCGTCCTTGGGGGGTGCATGCCTGAATTTGGTTGATTTTTCCAGCAGGGATCAGAGAAACAAACGAAAGCGTAAAGTCGGCGACAACGGTGACGGAGCGGCGAGAAATTAGAAAATTGCAAGCAGGAGCGCATAATGTTCACTACGCATGAACGAATGTGTTTCCCGACTGTTGCGGGATGAAAAGCTATGACGTAGTAGTGACAGGGTATCTTAGACCGTCTTGATCTCTCTAGCTACAAAAATACGTACTTCGAAGTACTACATCTTCGTAGCCCGCAGCGTGTTGGTCTTGACTACCATGCAGTCTATAATGGTGGATAAAATGTATTTTGTCGAATTATTGCATGTAGAGAAACAGGAGAGAATGTACAGAATGTGAGATCTCCACGAGAACGCTCTGGCGGCTATGTATTCCCTGGTACCTTGTACCTGGCATACCATAACGCCTCCACCGCGGACGACGAACAGCATATATAGGAGCAAGCTTTAGATCTCGACACTTTCAAATCGTGTAATATATCGACGGGTGGAGGCCAACGCGTGCGTTACGTATAGTAGATCTCATTGGCTCACCCCCCACTTAATCCGACATATCCTTTGACTACTCCAAAAAATGGTCCATCTCTGATTGCAAGTGTGAAAACTTTGTCCGCGAAGCGCGGGTGGTGGGTGTACTACTGTAGTACAAGATGTTCCATGCTGGAATGGTGTGTGTCGACGCTCTGTTGCCGTGAGAGCCTCGACGCATACCGTTCCAAAAGGTTATGAGCCTCGACCTTTCATCTACACGGCGATCGGCACCACGCATCGACGTTTCGCTGAGTTCACGCGAATGCAGTGATCGCACACCTACTACAGCAGTACAAGCTTTAAAGCATGTACTCGTACAGGATGTGTGTATATTGTTGTAGGGATTTTAGGCGATGTATTCCAACAAGAAGGGTTTCGAAAAGCGGTCCTGGTTACTCACATCTTCTCCAGCACCTCTTGGGGCAGAGTCTCCGGGCACCGCAGCATGACACACTCACACCCTGCCTCTTCAATGCCGGCCTTGATTTCCTTCGCCATTGCGTCTATGTGCCCGTATAAGCTTCAGGCAAAGGAGTAATAATGACGCACAGGGGGATGCGGAGGGCTATTTGCTAGTGTTTGTGATACTTACAGTAAACCGGAAGACCACGCCCAGCTCAGCCAGTACAATTTAAAGTATATCGATCACATGCAACGAACGGCATCAAATTGAATAATTTATCTCCTAAGACCTATGCCAATGGGAAAGCGAAGTACCAATAAAAAGTTTGAAATTCAAAGATACCCGCCAAAAAAAATTAGAACACGCTTCCTATGGGCACGTTTAGAAAAAAAAAGTTCCCAACTTTTGGAAAAGCCCGAAAAAAGCAAATCTGGGGTCGATGTTGGACCAAGATCGGCTTGAGAAAAACTCAGGCCGATCTTTGGTACGAAGCGGCGAGATTCCGAGTCCTCGACAGCCATTGATCGACAAAACCAACGATTGCGTCATGAATTCTGAACGGAGTGCGCTCGTTAGGGGCTCCGACCCACCCTTGGGTCACCGTCTTCACACAATGGCCAGTGATGTGTGGCGGGCGCTGGCCAGGCGTACGATAAAAAAACAATTAGCCGCTGGTGTGTACGAAACAGAAGATAAAATTTCTCGATCCGTCTCGAATGGCAAAAAATAGGCTTTTTTTCAGGGTTGGGAGGATACCGCAACACGCCGCCGGCAAGCTCTCGCCCCCTAGAGCATGTATTCACTTTCTATCTTCGATGCCGTCTATACTCGTTGGTCTTGCCCGACACAAAGCGGGTTGGCCGTGGGCTGAGTCTATATGGTTGGCCGTGGGCTGAGTCTATATCGAGATCGAGCATCTATCGTCGCACGAGCTGATTTTTATCAGCGTGTTGACAATTTGAAACAAGAGAAAACAAATTGCGCCGCCTGCAGCCGTTAGAAAAAAAGGAAGAAAAAATCAAACATTTTTTCCCTTTTTTCCCACAGCGGCGGTACGAGGATATTTTCGGCTGTTTTTTTAAAGCAATATTTTTGAAGGAAAACTTTTGGACGTCGTGTTTCCATCGGCATAGGTCTAAAGGCTGTTTATTCGCCTAGCCTATTATATTCTAGCCTTGATATAGTATGTGCGAGCGAGCGTCCTTCATCTGCTTTTACAAACAGAAGTCTTTAATTCTGATTTATCGCCTCCATCACCCACCACGCGCCTACACAGTAGTACAGTAATATATTTGCATCGACACTATATGTACTGCTGTGTATGTGAGATGGGTGTATGTCAGGTTCGACCTGGGTCTGCAGCAAGCTTCTCTTCGTGTAGGGTGTAGCGTGTAGGACACGCCAGGTATCGGTGATGTTCGGCATCGTGGACCGAGCGGAAGTGATCATGAAGCATGACACAATGGATTCGAAACCCACCCATTGTCCTTCGACGCGCAGGTTCGAGTCCTGTCGACGACGCCAATGTGAGATGGGTGTATCTCAGGTTCGACCTGGGTCTGCAGCAAGCTTCTCTTCGTGTAGGGTGTAGCGTGCAGGACACGCCAGGTATCGGTGATGCTCGTCACGGTGGGCCGAGCGGAAGTGATCATGAAGCATGACACAAGTCATCTCACATGACAGTATTAATATTACGGGGGACCATACTGTAGTAAATAGGACCAAATATTGTTGGTAAAAATAGGTAAATATATAGGTTTTTGTGTGAACCGTAGGTCCTATTGACTATGGCCCTCCGTAATAGTCATCAGCAATTACATGGTGATGGAGGCTGGTAATTCCCCGCCTCAACTATCATCAGATCTACGGAGATCTGCGGCCACTTTTAGTACAAGAATACAAGAGCCAATAATATCCACGATAGCTGATGAACCACTGACGGTAGAGTAACGACCTGAGACTCACATGTACAGCAGTACCAACGAGTACGAATATATGAATACTATTAATAATACTCGTATCAATAGTATGTGTACTACAGCAGTGTAATACGGTACTTGTCGAGGTCCTATTACAATCTTTGAGCTCGGATCTTCAGGTTGGTAGGCTGTTCAGGTATTTTGGTTCCTGCTGGGATCAAGGTACGGGCGAAGACCCAACTCAACCCCTAACCCTAACCCTGACCCCAAACCGCAGCCAAAACGGGCCAAACCTGGCCATAAACGCGGCCGCGTTTGCATCGAACCAGGAAATTTCTCAGTTGCGGACGATGATTCCGAAGTGTAGACCTCGCCACTCAATTTTCAAGTCAAAAACACCCCTAAAGATCCGAGCTCACATACTGTAAATACTTGTATCTGCTACAAACAGCCAAGAAAAAAAGTAAAGTCGTGTAGAGCGATGAAAAGCAAAGATGTCAGGAGACACGTCAAGCAAGGCAAAACGTGCGCTGTCAAGGGTGTATGGCCGAGTGTCCCACACTAAAACTTGGGAGTTTGGTGTCAGTCGAGGCATGTCGAGGCGTCTCACAGGGGTGAAAATGCTGTCTTCTGACATCTTTGATGAGCAGTGTATCTAGTACTACCGATGTATGTACCATACATACTTGCACAGCAATAATGCCGCTGTAGTACCCACCTGTAGGTTAGGACGTAGACCTTGCAAGGCTCGGCCATCTTGAACGATTCAGCTGCCAGAAATCGCGGCACCAACCAAGAGAACCCACACAGGAAGACAAAAAAAACATGGCGAAGGGCGGATGGTGGATACCCCTGCCGGTGGGATGAGCAGCAGTTGTACTTAGATACATGCACGTTGAGGGAAGTAGTACGTGCTAACTGCACGCCTCGAGGCTCTCAGGCTGCAGCTACCTTGACACTTGGCAACTATATGTTGCGAGAAAAAGCTGCAGGTATACAACTGCTTGTTGTGCTCGTACCAGGTACTGATACACACGAAGGACACCAGGGTGCGCGTCACAAATATACATGAGCGAAGAAGATCGTCGTACGAGTAGATCTGGTGAATTTCCGTGCACGCTTTGCTCTTTGCTCTGACAGCCGTGTACATGTACCAGGTACAGGACGAGGTGCATACAACTACAACACTACTCAGAAGGAAAAGCTCACACGCTCACTCACTTGATCGATGACGATATACTGCAGACTGTTGGCAGACCAGGCCCAAGAAAACAAGTCGCTAGGTGGCACTGAAGAAGAGCAAGGTTGCTCGCTGCTTGTGGGTTCTGGTTTTGGTGGGGGCGAAGAAACCGACGGAGCTTTTTTGGCGGCCGGCGTGTTGGAGTGTTGGAGTTCCTTCCAGGAGAACATTCGACGGACTATATAGCGGTAGATTGAAATTGCTTCTATAGAAGCTTCGGCGGGTCGGCGACCAGCAACCTAAAAAACAAATAATCCATCATCCTGTAGATAGATAACTGGTGTTATTTTAGACTTGCCTAGATATCGGTGGAATGTAGGAATCTGCAAGAAGTTTGCCGCCAAAACAGTGACGGGCTATGCGGCTGTGTTTTGTTCATCGATGGGAAGCCCATTTGTCCCTCGACCGTGGCCCCGTGGGCTAGAGCTTTAGTTGAGCCTGCCATAGAGCTCGATCCTTCAAACGGCCTTTGGCACACGTGTCCACATGTGTCGGATCATCTCCCATTCCCCGCTTCCCGTTTTTGGGTCCTAAAACATCCCCCCCAGATATCCATAACTCCCACTTTCAAAATTAAAAAAAAGAAAACTTCATAGAGCAGAGCGTGAAGTGTGAGGAGTGAGGAGTGAGGAGTGTGAGGTCGCACAAATACGCCGATACACTCTGTGTCAGCACCCAGTAGATGCCCTCTTTCTCTTGCTAAAGGAAGCGCTGCCGGTATCCATACATACAAGTTCTTACTGACCCGCACCGACATTGTCTTCCGGTCATCGAGAGCTCACCCAGCATCAGCGCATCAGATGGTAGCAGCTTGAGAGGCTATGGCGGCGGACTTGAACAAGAACTCGAGGTCTGCCGGGTGAGAATGTCTGGACTCCGCTTGACTGTGTTCCGTTCACTGTAAGGTAGAGACGTGCGGAAAGGTTGTCGCAGCTTCTTTAATTGTTGCTCTCGTCGGGCTGCAGCAGTACTCAACATGAGACCGCCGTATCATCCTGCCGCCTCTGTTTGATGTTGAAGACTCCCCGCGGTAAACTGGCTCAACAGCCAAATCTGATCTACCTGCTGTGGTATTACCTGGTACCTGATACTAATAACCTGGTACCTGGTACGTCGCAATCTAACTATACTGCTGTGCGTATGCACGACGAGTGCAGCAAGCCAGTGCACCTGCTACAGCGCACTACTCGCGGCAAACAACGAGCGTAGTTGATCGAGTTGCGTATTACTGTTGAGCTGGGGCTTTTTATGTTTTATGTGACATCCAATCAAGGCAGGAAACGCAGAGGGGGGCTGCTGTATCCACAAGTTCCAAGAGCCTGATGACCAGGTGCCATGGTTCATCGCCAAAAAACGCGAAACACATGGTACGCGATAATTACACGGCGCCGGTGATTGCTACAACCCAGCTTGATATATTTATCCAGCTCTCGGACTGAGCTTGTCTGCGACAAGATCGACCGACCAGGCGACGGGGCGACAAAGTTGACTGATCGGCCGGGCGACGGCGCGACCGATGCCAAATAAATATAAGCACGACCGGGCGATCGACGGAGAAATGACGCGACCAACCGCCGTTCCGGGCGCGAACGACCTTCGGTCGGTTGCTCGTCTGAGATCAGGGAGCGACGACGCGAGCGACGACGCGATCGACCAAGGCAGCCCGCGGCCGCAGGCGCTGACAACATGTATCATTCCGTACAATGAACGACTGGGCGGTCGGCTGTCGACCGGCCGATCGACGGTACGACGGCGGGCGCAACTAAAATATGAATATTACGTACGTACTATGAACGAAACCGGCCCAAGCCCACCGAATCAATCGCTGTTAATATTTATTAATACTATTATTAATATTAATACTTTGTACTGGTAGCTGCTCTCTGTACTACTACAACAGTAGTAGTACTACACTACTACTACTACTACTACTATTAATACTACTACTACTACTACTACTACTACTACTACTACTACTACTACTACTACTACTACTACTACTACTACTACCACTACTACTACTACTACTACTACTAAGACTACTACTACTACTACTACTACTACTACTACTTCTGCACTCTACTGCACGCCCTGTGCTTGGTGTGTGTACTTCTGTGTCTGGAAGACCGTTGTTGTACTGAAAGATGGCGTAGGTATCGCTAGGAACTCCCGCTGTTCTCCACGAGTACCATGTACATGTAGTAGGAGACTGGTCAACTACTACTGTGTGCGCTGATGGAAGGCTGGCATAAAACAAAAAAAATGAATGTAAAATTTGGGAGATTTCCGGTTGGACGGCGTTGATCTCCGGCTTCATCCACGGGTCAAAAAGTAAGGCATGCCGTACCAGGTATGACTCTGGGCGGAAATATAATAAACGTTTAGAAATTAACATGAAGACGAAGCGGTCCTTACGTTTCCGCCCATGGTGGTACCAGTTACTATATGCTAGGCGCCCGGGTACAATAGGAACTCGCTGTTTTTTTTTTGTACACTCTCTCACTGATACTGTTTATACAGTAGTACAGGACATCTATTAATATTCATAGTACGAAAACGAGCAACAGGAGAGAGACAGGCTGCTGTTTCTAGGAAACAAGAATTCGGGAGTCGTCTGTACTGAATGTAGTGTAGAACGCGCCCATTCTCGAATAAGAAATCCAGCCTGGGCCAGTTTCCCTGTTTCTTATTAAAGTAGGTGTACTGTATACTGTAGAGCGACGAAGTTGAGGTCGATCGATCGAACGACCTCGCGCGCAACCGGATTGCGCCGCGACCGACAATTCCCGACGGAACGGACGATCGGCGGTCGACCGACCGACAGTGCAACCAACGGTTGAACTGCTTCGGCACTGCCCTCTGCGTGTAGCTATGTTGTGGTATACTGCTGCACGTATAATTTATATTTCGAACATTGTACACTTGTGTCTGCTGTACGCCTTGCTGCAATTCTGTTCTGTGGCACTGCCCCGACGACGCGAGCGAACACAGCCCCACGCTTCACCTGCCTGTCGTGTTAAAGGTCATAATTGTGAGGCAATCGCAATGACAAGCAGCAGCGGGTAGTTGCACCAGTATACGATACCGCACGATGCCTCTGTACTCCTGTGGGTACCGTAGTTGCGAATGCCTCATCTGGGTCAGCTCCGCCCTTGACACTGTCCTTGGTTTTGAGAACGGCAGCGTAACGGTGGTGTTTCATCGTCGCGCTACCTTGGAACGTTTTTTTCTCGTCGGCCGCATTATTTTCTACAGAGAAGCCTCCCGCCGATTTAGCGAGGTCGTGTCCAATGGGCCCACGGCTATCCCGCTAAAGGAAGATGTCGACGCGGCCATATCAAGCGTCTTGGCTCCCGACGACTTAAGGGTCGGACAGTCACCCCCCCAAAGCGGGTCTCAGGTGAGGCTTGTACTTGTTGGTGTTAGAGTTACTAGTGGTGGTGTTGGGGTTGCTGGGAGGGGGATGTTGTTGGTGTTAGTGTTGGTGTTGTTGTCGTTGTTCCTGTTGCTGCTGTTGTTGCGGTTGTTTTGTAGTTGTTAGTGGTAGTGTAGGTGGCGTGGGTGTTGGTGGTGTTGGTGTGGCTAGCGATACCGGTATTGGGGAGCGTTCGACGTCAGTGTAAGGGTCTTTTGGGCTCGTAACGTGTACCATTTGAAAGCGTTCGATAGCAGCTTCAAGTATTAAACTTGTTCATCAGTCGGATAACGTGTGTGCAGCATGATCAAAGGGTGTTGCCCTCTTGTTGTGATCACCGCCCGAAAATCTCGCCAACCACGCCCGGCTTGACCGCCCGTATTCACCACTTTGGAATAAGGCCCCTTGATTTTTCAAAGCGATTGTCCCGTTCTTTTCAACGGAAATGAAATCATTGCCGGCAGATGGCGTAATATTTCGAAAATTCTCGCAGAACGCCTTGACATTTCGCTCGATAGCGGCATATTCCTCGGAAGTTTGGGAAGGCCTACTGCTTTCAACCCTTGGCGTTACGTGAGGAGGCGCAGAAAAATATTAAATCACCGCCAGTAAGCCCAACGACACTTTCGGCGTCACACAAGGAGAAACAGAAATACATTTTGGTTTTCCGCCAGTAACCTCAACGACCTTGGCGTTACGCGAGAAGGCGCAGAAAACGTTCTTCATTGCCGTGAGTAACCTCGACGGCCGCACGGTATGCTCGCAAGAAGGTATACACAAGTCCAACGCCCTTGCCGCTGCGAGAAGCGCAACACACAGCAACCGTCGTCTTTATGCGAAATCCTTGCATTTACCACATTTAAAAGACACCCCTCACACGCCACACCGGACCCTGGATCGTCCTGCCCCTATCCAAATACCCCTCGGTTTCGTTTTCAACGCCAACCCACCGTTTGTTTATGGACACTAGGCTCAAAGGGTCGGAGACACTCGCAGACGTGAAGCGTATGGTGTCCCTCACAGCACCGTGCGGGCTTCGAGTACCTTTGGTACCACCGAGAGGGCTGGCGGCTTCAACCATCGGTCACACGGTGCCACGAACGGTGCGGGTGGTAGCGGTAGCGGTGGCCGTAGCGGTAGTGGTGAAGGCGGCAACGGCGATGAACGTCGCCGCCACCTTCTGGACGCGGCATCGCGGCCGGCGTGGAGCCCTCACAACACCGTGAGGGATGCGAGTACCGGTGGTACCACCGAGAATCCGACTTCCGGCGAGCCAGCGGGTCGCAGTGGCGGCTTAAGCCAACGCCATAGCGATGCCACAAGGAACGATGCGGGTGATGGAGGCGGTAACCGCGAGGAAAGACGTAGCTTTCTTCTGGACTGGGCCTTGTGGCCTGTGTGGGGCACGATCGACGCGCTCAAATGGGCGGGGGGCACTGTGAACGAAGTAGCGGTTGCTCCGGTGATACGCCTTGCTAGCCCTTTGGGGTTGATCGAGTCGACGCTGACGGCGGTGGCTTCCTTGACTCCGCAGAGGGCGCGAGACCTCGGCCGCATCGTCGGAAACTTCGGGGTTAACGCCGCGGGGCTTGCCCAGACGACGGCTGGCGGCGCGCTGTGGCGGTCTTGGGGCCAGGCGGTGGGGTCGTTTTCTATGGCGGCCTCGTCCCCTGCGGGGAGACAGTTCCTGGTCGATTCCGCTACCGGTTTTGTCAAGCTTGCCGAGGCTTTGGACACTCCGGAGTCGAAAAACTGCATCCAGCAGTGGGCGGTGATGGGGGCGAGAGGCTTGGATGCCCTTGCAAGCCGTCACTCGAAGATCTTCGTCAAGGTGGGGCGTGAAGCAGCTCGACGCTTCGCCGAGCGCCATGTATATAGGGGCGAGAGCGTGCTTGCGTGGGAGAGGTCGATCTCACGCGTAGCGTGTCTCGTTGTATGCAGATGAAGGACAGATTGCCCTAATTCGACAGTTCCTAGGCATGCCCCCTTGTTCGACCAACATGACAATTATATCAATATACCCCTGAGTATGAAGCTATAGCATTTTGTTGTTGACCCTTTTCACTACCGGAAAAATGGCCCAACTCTAACTGCAAGTATTCCTATTTTTATTTGTCCCGTAAAAGTGTTGGTCCAGTTCTAGAGGGGATACAATTGATAAGTGCGATGGATTGGCGCACGTGCTCCTCCCCACGATTTCTACGGAAAACGGACAGTTTTTCAGCTTGAAATATCTCGCTTGAAAGCATGCGGCAGCGCTTGATAAACTGAGAGCTAATCATTTTTGGCTCGAGTTTTGCACAACGTACACGAGAGCAAATAATTTTGTATACTGATATTAGTATATGACATCAGTATAGGACACACCCTGTCTCAACGTAAGAGTATGGACCTGGCCCAGAGTCAAACTTTATTTAATGGTATTGCGTACTGCAATGCAAACATGATCAACCTCTTTACTTAGGTCGTTGTGTGGCCCTGAATCGTGGATGGAGTTCTAAATATCGAGGTTAGAACTGCACCATATTCTTGGGGGGGAACTACTTGGAATTAGGGTAGACTCGTTTTTGCAGTGGCAAAAGTGTTAATGTCATGGTCTTCGCAAAAACCTGCATCCGCTTCCTCAGGACATGGCAGAGGTCGTCGTCCGACTGGTGGAGCTCGCCAACTCCCGGGAAGCTACCGTCATGGCCGCCGAGTTCACCGTGAACGTGGCCCACGCTCTCGAGGTAGAGCACAATGCCGGCCTCGACAGGGCCGAAGCCGAAAAGGCCGCGGCCACCCATGAGAACATGCATGTCGGCAGTCCAAGGCCGAGCGCAGCAGGGGGGGGGCAGCACAGCGGACCCAATTTCACCGAGGGTGTGGGTGGGTGGCAGTGACGATAGCATTGGAGCGAGGGCTCCGAGTGTGGGCGGCGGTCCCGCGGACGGCGGGCTCGAGGCGTCGAGAGAAGGCGCGCAAAGCTTAGAGGGGCTCGTGCGCGATGCAAGGCTCGAGCGCGCCCGTCACGAAAGCTTCGGCTTGGGAAGAGGTGACGGCACGGACCGCGCGGGGGCTGGGGCCGGAGGGGGCGGCGGCAGTGTCGACCAAGACAACGACCACGAGGGCAACAGCGGGGGGGGGGGGAGAACTAGATGCAAGAGCCAAGTCAAATGCTGACCGCGGCGGAGGTAGCGGTGGCGGATCGGTAGCGACGGTAGCGGCGATGGCGGTGGTGACCGAACGCCGCCGCCGAAACCGCGTCCTCCCAACGCCCATCCGGCAGTCGGACCTGACGGGGAAGACGCCGTTAAGCGCGCTCCGCCCTGCCGGCAGTGCACTGTACTCTGGCACCTTGCTCGCCAGCCGCCGTAACATGCTGGACAGCAACGATGCCGACGCCTGCCACAGCGCACCGCCAAGCCCCACGGGCAGGAGCGGGTTTTCGTTGGCAGCCAGCGGCGCTACCGCCGCTGGCGCTGCGTCTTCTCTTGGCGAACCGGGTCCAGAGGGAGGACGTTCTCGTCGGCGAGCTTTCACAGAGACAGAAGCTGATCGCGATTTCAGTGCCGGTGGTGGTGGTGGTGGTGGTGGTGGTGGTGGTGGTCGGGGTGATCGTGGGGAAGGAATAGCGGAGTCGGAGCCAGCGACGGTCGGCGCCGACGGGAGTAGAAGTTCGGCTGGCGGTAGCGAAAACGGTGAAGGCAGCGCTCGCCCTGCTGTCGAATACGTGCGAGACGGCCGAGCGTTTCTGCCGAGGTTCACGGGCAGGGCGTTTGCGTCAATCTTACGGGGACAGCCGCTGGGCTTGGGGCAGCAGCTGGAGGCGCCGAAAGACGGCAGCCTTGACGACGCCGTCGCGAGAGCTGCGAGATTATCTCTGCAGGAGTTACCGTCCCCGTCTCCGAGAGCTGTAACTGTAGGAACAGGGGAACGCGAGGCGATGGGTGCCGCGGTAGGCAGTCCTGGAGGAGTGGCCAGCAGCGGCGACTCGCCCGAGTTGTCGGCCGCGAGGAGGGCCGCGCCGGGGTGGAAGCAGCTGGTGTTTGCGCTTTTGCTCCTGTTTTTTGCGGCGGATGGGGTGCTTCATCGGTGGAACAGCGCTTTCGGCAGAAAAGGCAAGGCCAAGATGCGAGCGTCGACCGCGCCCCACCTACCGGCCGCTTCCCGCTCGGTCGCGGCTGCGTTTTGGGGGTCGAATCCGGGCGTCGGTGCTTGCGTCGATGGGGGAGTGAAGATGGCACTTGTGAGATTGGCGGGAGCGAGCACCCGACCCGCACCACTTTCTTACCCCCCACGTGCCAAGACGTCGTTTCGGGCGCGACTATGGCTATCTGGATCACGCCGTCGGGTCCGTGTGTAACGCCGGCCCAGAATGTTGACGCCAAACCGCGGTGGTTTGGGGGAGGGGAGGGAGGGCGGGGGTCGGGTTGCTCGGCTTCGTTCCGATCGTGCAGTGCTGCGGAGCTCCCGAGAGACTCCGCGGCAGGGGCCTCACCTCTCGAAGACGGTGTTTGAGGCTCGTCGAAGAACAGAGGGAGTGGTGGTTCCTGTGATTGAACATGCGATGGTGATGGTAAGAGATGAAATGCCGGAGTTTTTGGTGTTTGAATACACGGGTGCTGGTGGAGAGGAAATGCCGGAGCTTTGACACAGGCCACGTATTTTTTTCGCGTCGACAGGTGGTACGGTACGACGGTTGTGAAGCTCGCGATGAGAGAAGACGAAAACCAAGGGCGAGAGAGTTGTGCGGAAGAGCCTTAATGGTTTTATGTACCGGAACGGGGGGTCGTAGTATTCCGAACCCACGATGCCTAAAAACCAGGTATTTCCCTTTGCTTACACCACAGATTCGGTTCTGATTACTGCCCCCCCCTTGGAATTATAGTTCAATAGGTGGAAGTCCCATGATCGGGTGCGTTGTATACTCCAGTTTGTGAGTGGTGTGCTGCAGCAGTCTGCTTTGTAGTGCGTGGATATACAGAGAGTAGGAGACTCTTAATCTTGGTGGGTGGCCTCCTATGATCGAGGATGTACCAGCAGCAGTGGTACACATGCTGTCGATAATGGTGCCGTCCATTGACGGAATGGGTTGAATACGAGAAGAGTACCGTAGTGTGTTTTCTGGATGGTGCGCCTGCAATATGCTTTATGTTACGTGAGTTCTATCATTGGAGCGTGCACGTACATCTTGGCAGTGTGATGGCCGGTGGAATTGATGTGAACTGCCCGATTTTCTTCCGGGCAGTATGCTTGGGATGTTTTTATGTTTTCTGGAGATGTGAGTTGCCAATGTGCAAGACAAGAGGGAAAATAACTACCAGTACGAAATGTAACTCGCCGATACTGCGGGGCCTATGATATACAGAGGTGGTGGTAGCAACGGCAAATGCGGGCACGAAATGTCTTTCCTCCTTAGGGACCAAGCGCGAAACAGTATGACGGTGGTACACAGCCGGTACGATACCACAAGAAACACTAAACTGATATCCAGACGGCAGGAGATTAGGTACCAATCGCGTCCACCCGCGATAATTGTTTTGAGTCATGTTTTTTTCTCCCAAATCTCAGCCCGCAAATCTGAGACAGGGTGTCTCTCGGTTTTCATGTTCCCTGGTACGCCTTAGTCGGGGGTGCTACACCACACGGTGGCGCGCCCACACGTGAGCGTCCAGTATGGATCCCATTCCCGATGTATTGGTCATGGGTGGGATACATCGCCAAAAAAAAACGCGACCCCAGCAATTGCATTCCTCAGCTGAAGAGCAATAAGGCAACTGTATTTTGTCTAATATAGGGTGCGACGCATCACGCCGCGCACACTTCCACATGCTTCCCCGGCGCAAGAAATAGGCACTACGGCAATCGCGGTGAGAACTACCGCACTAAAATAGTAGTGCGATGGGACCATATTGCGCGTGGGGTGAACGCCGAAGCCGATAACAAGCAGTCGCCCCCCTACACTGTAGTACAATAAAGGCCAACATAGGGCTTGACGCGCCGGAAGGGACCGACCCGCTGGCACATTTCGTTGCCTTAGTCGCGGTGGTGATGGTGGTGGTGGTGCACGACCCAAAACATACGAAAATAAGAGCAAATAGACGTGGAACAGACACAAAAAAAGCACGTTATTCCGCTTCCAAACGCTAAATAGCTGCCCCTGCCTGACTGCAACGTTGGCGAACTCTCGAAAACACCTCTCTGCGCCAAGCGCGACGCAGGGTGCCCCATGATGACATCCTTGAAGGCGTGTAGACCAAAGTGCTGCAGCAGGCGCTCGGCGACACTGCGCGAAACAAACGTGCGTGCCACCGCGCACGAAAACACAGTCTCTAAAAAACAGCTGTATCAAAAACAACGAATCTGATAACCGAAAATCGCGGGCAGCGCTGCTCATTCTGTGTTTGAAAGAGAGGCAATATTATTAGTTGTCAACAACGGTAGTCACTCGTTCAAGCCATAAGCAGAACACAGGCACGCGAGAACCTGGGCCTGGGCCTTGCTCCCATCGCCCCCTTGCCTGCTGCACTCCTTGCTTAGCTTGCAGAAACCAGGTGTGCAAAATAAACTGGGCCTACAGTAGGCCTTCATCTCTCGCTTGCCTACTGCTACCCCGATGCACAGCAAGCACAGTGTTTTCGTTGCGGCTCGCCATCGCGCCTGTCATGCCATCTTGTCAAAGGGCCCACACGACGCCAAAGTAGAAGCGGTGACAGAGACATCCACCCTCGACAAAAACGGCACAGCATCATAGTGCTCTCCTCTCCACAACATCGAAACGGGATGCCAAAACACAAAATAATCCTCCCCGCGCCGTTTCCTTGTCGCGTCAAAAGGCGAGCAAAGAAATTCACGTCCCTTCTTCGATGTCTAAGTCATCCAAGTCTTCGTCTTCCCCCTCGAACAACGCCTCCTCCACATTTAGCGCTGCCGCTGCTCCTGTCGCCGCATCTTTCTTCGACTGCCAGCCACAAATATGAGCGGGATAAAACACAAAAAAAAAAATGAGGACAAAAGGATGCACTAATCATGCGCGTAAAAAATATGCGACAACGACGAGTTGAGTTGCTAGTGCTGCTTGCCCACAAGCACGCAACACTCTAACCGTCACGATGGTTGCTTCGTGCCCGTCGCCACCGCATCGGTAATCCCGTCGTCGTCTGGTGTCCACAACAGAAAGGGCATGCTCGCATTACCTACAGTATATCAACCTGGCGTACCAAATGGATTGCAATATACTGAATAATTTTGGTAAAACAGGTGGTTATATAATGGGACAGAGTGGTACAAAACAGCGCGATAAGACATAGCGAACGGATGGGGGGCGCTTCAATCGAACGTACGCTTTCCACCCCGAGTGTTGGATATCGTATCGAAAGTTTAGACAGAACGAAATATGAAATATCGAACTTGCGATATATCATATTGAACGCGTTTTTTCCTCCATCCCCTGGCATCCCCTAAAAATATTTCCGCTATTGCTGACCAAAACGTTTCGACGTATTGACTATCGAAATAGTATCGCTTTGATTTATCGTTCATCATGTCGGAAGTATCGTGTCGAACTCCAGTCTCGTCCGATACCGATCACTATTCCACCCGGTGCACATCAAAACATCGACTATCGGAGTTGTATCCGTCTGATTCGTCGTTTATCATATCGGTATCGTTTCGAATTCCATTCTCGTCCGATATTAATTTAATCACTATCCCACCTGGTCCACATCAACATGTGATCACTACGCAAACTAAACGTGTCCTACCACGCCTGCTGGAGCTACAGAATTACACCCCTCCCTATAAATAGGGCACATGAACGTTCTTCACGCCAGCAAATGTTGCAGTGCCGCACGCACCTCTCCATTGCCTTCTCGCTCGTCTCCACCCTCCTGTTCGTCGTTGCGTTGCTTCATCATCTCGTTGTCCACAGCATCCGCATCGTCCTGAATAAAAAAGTAGAGGTAGCGCTTAAAAGAAAAAATGTCGCCAACCGATGCGCAAACGCGAGCCACGCTTCATGGAAACCCGTTCACAATTGAACACCGTCGCGGCAAAACAGTGTCGACGTTGCGGCATCAGCGTATATTGGCTTACAACTATGCACGGGTGGTAAAAGTGAACGACCGAACGAACTCCCATCGACCCGGCAGGGAAGACACACAGCAGACACACAGCACCGCATAGCAGGGTACAGCACAGCATGCGTAGTACAGTACAGCACAGCATGCACAGCACAGTCCGTGTGCCAACACAAAAAGCTGTCGTACACAGCATGGTACCAAGGTCCATACTTACCGCGAAGAGCGTGGCGTCGTAGTCGAAGAGTGCTCGTCCGCTGAGGACAGACAATCCCTTGCCCTTGCTCTTCTTCCTCATCTCTGCCTCCATCTGGGTACATAGGTGCCATATGGTACCGTAGGAAAGGGAGGAGCGCCAAGGCAATTTGTGACGGCGACTTGTTGTCAAAAGTGTCCAAGACAGCAGCGAAAAAATCGTGGTAACACGTGGTTTACGCTACACCAGTACACTTCACCTCAGGTTCAGGCATGTTGCGAAGTTGCAGGTCAATCGACGCACCGCTTGCCGTGCTATATACCACCAACAGGTACCAGGTACATGAAAAACAAACAGAAACCACTGCCTGTCGGCACCTTCGCGGGTGGCCACACACGCCCTTACCAAGCGGCGACAACCACCCTTACCGAGGGGGTCAAGACATCGCCCACGAGACCAAGCACTACTGGCGAAGCGCGTCATGAAGGACGCCCATTACAGAAGGGCTCAAGCAGTGGCCCCAGCCGCCCCTCGAGGCAGGCCCCGATCGCACACAATCTCTTCACCCATGGGCAACACTTTTCCTTGCAAGCTAAGCGGCGGGGCCGGCTATTCCAACCCCCTGCAAGTAATCTGCTACGCTGCGCCTCCAGGCCTCCGTCCGGAGAGACTGCACAGCTCGCGATCGCCTCTTTTCCGCGAGCAGGCTATCGCTTCCGTGCGCGCCCCGGGCAAATTCGCTTCCTGACCTCGCGTCGACAATCTTTGCTGTGCTTTCGCCGGTCAAAACCTTAAAGTGTTTCGTCCACGTCGCCGGCGTGTTTCCCGATTAGAGCCGAGATGGCCGACCGGACCCCACCATCGATCGAGGCCACTAAATTTGAGAAAAAGAGTTCTCTTTCTTTTCACTATTAATCATATAAGTGCCGCAATTCCTGCTCTAGGTGTTCTGGCGGTGCACAAGCTTCAATATTTTCCGAACAACACTCTCTCGAGGGTATCGGCCCCACGGTGAGGGGGGGGGCGGTCGAACCACACGCGGAGGTCTCATTTAGCTCGCCGAAAGCGTTTCGTTCAACGCCTCCCGCCCCGCGAGGGCGCGATCGGTTTACCGAGGGGCGGTTGGATGTTCTTCGAAACGTCAACTACGTAGGACGACGAAGAAATGCGTGGTTATTTCGAGCGCTTCAAGCCCAAGACGTGCACCGAGTACGCAATAGCCGCGCCCGGCGACGCAGTCTAGAACAAGACAACAACACCACACCATGAACGGAACAACAACACTGGCAACGACAACATCAACAAATACCCCAACCACCACCACCACCAACAAACAAATAAAATAATAGCTTAGAGCAAAACACGCTTTAGAACTCGCAGGGCACCCGCGGAAAGCCTCCGGCGGCAAAAAAAATACCTTGCGGCGCTCCTCCAAAAGCTTCTTCGCCTTCCGATCCGCTTTCCATTTTGCCAACGTCACCTCGTTCACGGGAGTTCCCTGGCAGTGATGGAAGTACGCCAACAACCCGTACGAGGGAACAGGAGTGAGCGAACAGGGCAGAAATAGAAGAACGCGAAGAAAACAACACCAGAGCATAGGGGTGCGGGAAGAGGGGGGTGGTGGAAAGGGGGGGAGGGGCAAAACACCGACGGCTTCGTTGTCTGGAAAGCTTTGACACGATTCTCGCCTAGCGCCAAATTCGCGGCTACCTGGCCAAATTCACGACTTCGTCTCTAACATCGTTCGAAAATAGTATAGTTCGGCATCCAGCAGTAGCGTTCGATGCACCATTCAATCCTTCAATACATACTCTAACACGTCGTTTAACACAGCATGCAACACATCGTTTCGATACGTCATTTCCCGACACATCATTTCTACACGAAACCCTTTGATGGCTCGAGAGGGAAGACAGGAAGATCACAATTTGACGATTACAGCACCAGCTACACGAAGCACCGGCGGCTGCTAGGTGAGGGGTCAGCGGATGACACATTTAATGTCGAACTCCAATGCAAAGAATAACACGAAACGCGCAAAGCACAAAATATGGTGTGTCGCACGCTCACTCTAATAGTATTAAACTTATTATTTGTGTATCGCTACAACCGCAATGATAAGACCACACTTACTGCAGTACTTGTTTATCGCTACAAACGCTCATGATCAAGACCACACTTGAAAATACAAAAGTGTATCGCTAGAAACACCATCGACCCTTTTAGTGCTGCGCTGCACAGAAATCGAAATACTACTCAAATTCCAAGTGTATTGTCCTCCCAACAGGAGTGCGATTCTAAACGGGTTAATACGAAAGACCAAACGTACTCTATATTAAAATCGCTATAAACACCTTGATAAGACCGCACGTACTCGTACCAGGTTCATGTTTATCGCTATGAACACTATGGTAGGACCGCACTTCCCTTTGTATATTGCTCTATATAAATGCTGTAAAAGGGTCCGGCCCAAGAGGGTGACTACACCGTTCAGCACATCATCCGAAGCACGCCGTTTGCCATTGTACTATAGCAGCGGAACGAAGCACATATCGGCGGCCCCGTTGCCCTTGTCGCGCCGCGCGCCCCCCCCCCCCCCCCCCCCCCCCCCCTCCTTTCCTCTCTCGCCTGCTTTCCCTCCCGGTGCAGCTTCGCTCGTTGCTCCTCGATCGCGTCCTCCAAAGTTTTCTCCCCTTCTTCTATGATGATGGTCTCCTGCACCACCTTGGCCTTCGTCTCCACGGCCACCGCCTCCTCCTTCCCCTTACCAGCAACGCCACTCTGGTGAAGACCCGAGACCGCCGAAAAAAAAAAAGGAAACGTCGCAGGAAATGATGGGGGGGGGGGGGGAGCGACCGGAAGGATGGCGTGCAAACAAGTTGGCGCCGGCGGCTAGTGTTAACCCCTTTTTTTAGGGCTGGGCACTGGCACACCAGTATGTACTGGCAGTAATAATCTACTGAATGACCCGGCCAGTATACCCGCCAGTTGATTTTATCTTACGCACGTCTACGAAACACGCCGAAATATACTACGGAACCTCACCAAACACGTCAGGGGGTGAGAGAGGGGAGAGGAGACAGGATACTACTGCAATCCAGTACTCTGATTGATTTTCACGACAGTATGATAACGCTACCTGACTGAGTCAGCCAGCGCACAGCCCTACTTCTTTTAGGACTGGACTCCCGTTCCGGAGAGAGGTTATTTGAAATTAGAGCGAGATATGTGTTTCTGTACCGCAGTGCAGTCCTACAAGTAAATCCTAAAAGTACGAAAACGAAACTGCGGCAGAGGTGTCGGTCTGATGGCATCCTGCACCAACCAGTGCTCCCCCGATGCAAAGGCTGCTTTGGCCACGACGCCAACGCGAGATATCAACGTAATGACTCGCAAAGTAAAGAAGGCTTCGGCCCGGCTAAGCTTTGCATCAGTAAAAGCTCGAAGCAAATGCGTACCTCATGGCACCATCAGGCGAACATCACCAAAGAAAGGTTTTCATCAGAGTGCAGCAGTACTACTGCTGTAGTGGTCAGCGCACAGCGAACATCACCATACCACTAACCTCAATAACACCAGGTACCTGGTATGCCCCCTACAAAAGATAACCTACTGGTGCTTGATATTCCTAACTCTTGGTAGGCGAGCAAAAAAAACAACAGCAGCAGCAACAACAGCAACGGCTGGGGGCGCCTGCAACAGTAGAGGTGCACCATTTTCTTCCCCGAGGTTCTCCGCTTGAGGAGCTCTTACACCTCAACCAAAAACTTGCCTTCGGGAGAAATCGTACTACATACTGAAGTGCAATGATTGATGAACAATCCCAGGGCCGGGGTTTACAACAATACAAGTTTGCAACACAAGGATGTGATTCCGACGATTTTGGGGTTGAGGAGCCCCGGTCATTCTGAAATTATTTTAGCCAAAAGGTGGTACCCTATCGCGGCACGCGCCTGGGAAGAAGAAAACAAAACAGGCTGACCTATAACCAATAATCAGTTTCAACAACCGATCCCCTCCCCCCTCCCCCATCCTGCGCAGTCGTACTCGTGTGTACGTTGCCTTGTCACAAAGTACATACCCTCTTGACCCCAGCAGTCAGCGCCTCATTGAACAGGGCCGCGAGCTCCGCCTCCTGAGCTTTCTTGGCCTGCAAGGGTCAACGACCGCGAGATGGGGATATTTGGGGGTGAGGCGCGCGTAGGTATGCATACATGAACGGCATCCACAGTGACCTCCCTCCCGTTGCACTTCAACCACCTGCTTCTGCCCCAAGCAGGTTTGACGCTCGACGAAAGTGTTAAGCGCACTACGCCACCACGCTAGTAGTGCGTAATCATGACTAGAAAATAATGTGTTAACTATTTATGGAAAAGTAAACGACTAAAAATACTGAAGTGAGCCAGAACAAGAGCAATCGTAAAAAAAAACAACCAAGTCGTTTGGCGGGAGTGTCCCAGCCTCCAGCGGTAAGAGCATGTCACGAGAAAACTCGCCACCTTCGGCCCCACCGCCCACCCAGCTGCTCTCACCTCAACGTAGCGTGTTTTCTACTGCAGTGCTGTCAAAATAAGCAGTACAGTTCATAGCAGCCAAACAACACGTAGGCTGAATAGTATCGTAGCATGCCTCTCTACCAATACTTTCGAAGAACGTCATGGGACACCCACACTCGTCTTTTCGCGCCATCCTCCCTGATATTACACATATCCCCCCCCCTATAATATATACTGTAGGTTGGGTTGGCGTCGGTTGGCAAGGACACTGTAAAACATGCCGCTCACTACTTGAGCTAGACAACCAGGGTACCGCTTTTTTTTCTTTTTTCTTTTTCGGCGGTCGAACACAGCTGGTTGTCGAGTTATAGATCATTTGTGCGAGGTGAATAACCTTTACTCCGCACAAATGGGAATGATCGCATCACGTAGTGTTTGTGGTACGGCACCCAAGAGGCAGTTACATAGTACTACCATTGCTGTCTCTGGAAGTGGCTACCCCGCAAACGAAATTAACGCATTGAATTGTCATCCATTTGCAAGTCCGCCTCACAAGTGGTTCTTAGTGGGATGCCGCTCACCCTTCATGCGACTCGCCGGACACCTCATGGCACTTCGCGCTTGGTGCAAGCAATGTCTGTCTGGTCGGTGGAAACCCGACATGCTCCGTCCCGGCATTGTAGGGATGCGAGGGTCTATGGTCATACGACTACGGCTATGCATGAGATCGAATACATCTCTCCTATCGAGTACCCCCCCCCCCCCCCCCCTTCCTACCCCACTCCCCACCCCCCCCCCCCCCCCCCTCGGCCTTCGATGCGCTCACCTCTTTGGCAGCTACCTTCTTGTTCTTCGCGGCATCTGCACTGCGCTGTGCCTCCGTGCACTTGACGCTCTTCTCGACGGTGTTGATGTATTTCTGCTCCGTGGACGAGGTGGAAAAGGATGAAGGGGACACCCAAAAAAAGGCGTTTCGAAGAAGGGTAGTGCGGTGTCACTTTGAGCACGAGCTGGGTGGGAGCCGCGCCGGGGCGAGAAGTATCGCGGAGCAACGGCCTTGCGTTTCTGCATGCGGGTTTGTGTCCTCCCACTGAAGCATGGCGTGGGGTTGGGGTTGGGGGGGGGCGGGCTTTGCTAGCGGGCCAAATACTTATCATAGTGCGAGGTCCGCCGTGATAGAGAAAGGCGCCGCTTGCGGGCGAAAAGTCAAACACCATGGCAGATAGCAACTGCTGCTGTAGTGATCGAAGGGCGCGCACTTGGAGGGCGAGACGCAGCAAAGCAGCAGCAGCAGTAGCAGAGCAGCAGCAACGGTGAAGAGTGTGGCACAGCGAGTACGCGCACACCTCTTGCCCCGGGTATCCGAGCATACTATTTATACAGTATATTCAACAGCGTTCAGGCATCCGAGCACTAGATATTCAACAGCGTTATGTTATCAAGAGCTGTGCTATTGACCACCGGTAGCTCTTACGTACCTGGTATATAATACATACTTGGTACCTGGTATATGATACCAGGTACAGCTATTATATCAATCGTACTATTAACATTAATACTACCAATGAGGTACTGGTAGTTATACCTGGTATGTATAATGCTATGCCGTACCTGCACGTTCTTGCTTTTGTTCTTGTTCTTGAGGCCGAAGGTCTTGTCCTCGATGAGCTGCGTAACGAGACAAGCACCAAGAAAGAGTGGTTGCGTCGACGGAAGGCAATAAGCTCTAAGCGAAGCAGATGCAGCAGTTACCTACTACTGACTGTAGATGGACGTACGAGTGTGTATACGACACAGAAAACCGACGCTAAAGTCCAACCTCTACTGCTGTCCACTGGTGGCAAGGTACGCTGTAAAACAGGTGTATATCATACGATAGCTCCTCCCGCGCCCATGCGATTTTGACCCGCCCAGTAAATCTTCCAGCGCATTGCGTTCTAAAAGCCTATTGAACTTTTGAAGCATTCAAGCAACTATATCGTAATACGAAGTACAATAATAACAGCATCGAGTAACTGCTGTAATATCATAAGAGTACAAGAGCAAGTCATGTTCCTGCTCTTCTGTACCTACCAGTATACTTCAGTATACACGTGTATTACTCGTGCGTACAGCAGTTACTGATAATCAACGGGTCGAGCATGTATTTTCATAGACGTGCCATTTGGCACAGGGGGCATGGCACCAAGTGCGGTCCGAGCTTGAACCATATAATACGGCGACCTCACGCAGCTTTACGTTCCAGCTGGCAGCCCTCAGCATGGCGGAAACAAGACCAAGAGAGGGGCATGGAAGCCGTGGATGGGGTCAATTCAAGCAGCGCAGCAGCACATGCCTTAAGGGCGATGGCATTCTAGATTGTGTCGGTTATTAAGGCCGTGCCTCAATACGCAACAGCACTCGGCTGATTGCACTTGGGGCGCAGCAGTGCTGCAAACAGACTGTGCTTGGTACCAGCTACAATACGACTACTACTCTGATGTGGTGTGGTCGCAAAGAGTACCGGCGCACCTGATTCTGCTTCTTGGCAGCGGCTTTTTTGCCTTGCTGCTGCTTCTTTGGCGGCATGGTTGGGGATCAGTTTCTGCACCAAAAGCGCTGCAGCAAATCCAACAACTGCTTCAAGCTTCCAAGTGTTTCCCTCTCCGTTCCTCGCTAGTTCTCCGCTCCTGTTCTCTCGGGCAAGAATCACTACCAGATGGGGTGGTCGTTCAGCTTAGCCTTCGACTCCCCGCCTCCTGTTACCATTCCGAGTACAGAGTACAGACAACAGCAGTGTTGATGAAAACACACACTTAATGAAAACACACACAAACATCGAAGCAAACACAGCTGGGTTTTCAAGTGTTGGCCTTCGAACCAGGGGCACAAGAACACGCCCATCGGACCATCAACCGTACTTCCTGCTCATGGCTCTGGTCAGAGCACTACAAACTGTGCTCACGAGAAAGCACATCAGTCATTCTTGTGGGACAGACAAACATACTGCTGCAGTGCCTGTGTAGTGCGCTAAAAAAGCATGTGGTGCAGTGGGGGCGCATTTTCTGGGCGTGTTTTTTTAGATGGACAACCTGACATAGATGCGGGGCCGACCACCGCTACATCTTCTGGAAAAGTTACGCCTGCACTTCGAAGAACAAGCAAGCCCCGCCCACTCACCATCCGACGTCGACGTAGACTGCTAGCTGGTGCGTCCTATCTTCTTGAAGCAAAACAAAAGAAGAAGTGTCTCACCCAATCCCACATTTCCGCTGCGTGGGGTTTCAAAGGCGTGCATGGCTGTGACACACAGGGGACATATTGAGGTTTAAACAGTGAAAAGATGAAATGGGGCAATGCACAGCGACAAAAGGTAGGGCATTTTTCTTGATTACGACGCATTCCTATTGGTCAATACCTGATAATATAAGGGGTTTACCGAGCGAGATAGATTACGACTTTTGATTACGACGATTTATATTGGCCAAGAGGCCAAAATCACTCCGAAGTCACCCCGAGGCTCGAATTCCACTCACTGGACTGTCAAGTTTCGTGTACGAGCGGCACCTTTCTCGCGGCGCCAACACATCATCGGCAGCAGAGCAGTAGCGGCACAGCAGCAGCAGCAGCAGCAGCAGCACAGCAGCAGCAGCAGCAGCAGCAGCAGACCAGGCAGTCAGAGCTCTCGGTGTCAGGCTCCAGACGCCGAAGAGGAGGAGCAGTGCCAGGAAGAGTACCAACGGCCTCCAGCAGCAGCACCCGCAAAGCAACCGACTTCAACGGGAAGGCCGCTGTAGCCAGAAGCACCAGTGCCAGCACTATCGACAGCAAGCAGCAGCAGAAGCAGCAGCAGCAACAGAAGCAGCAACAGCAGCAACAGCAACCGACCAGGCAGCAGCAGGAAGCAGCCGACCAGGCAACTCGAGCTCTCCTACGAGACCAGGCTCAGGATTTATGGGGGCAACGGCTTGAAGCCGCCCATTCTGTTGTACTCACAGGTGAACTGGGGGTTGTATTACTCTGTTTTTATGTTACAGGCTTGATCCAGAGCATAGCTAAACAACTACCGGTACCAACTTGGCAGTGTTATCACGGTGGTCAAGAGCAGACTTGCCTGTTTCGTCAGAACGAGTGACGCAGTTTGTTTTTTCTACAAGACTCGACATCGCCTCGACCGGTCGTCCGTCGTCCGTCTCTATCAATGCACTCCCCCATCGCGGCACGCCCTTCCTCTTCCACTTGCAGAGGGTCCCTTCTGGGTTCTCACAGGAGACGTTCCCTACTGCTCTCGAGGATCGACTAAGGTGAGCGTAGCCAACCACGATTGCCATGACAAATAATATCTGGGTACGTTTTTTCCTGTGTCCCTTTTTTGTGGCAGAAGTACCTGTACTCTTTTTTTGTCCTTGCACCAACTTGCACGGCGTCCGCCTTTCTGCTCGATGGACCCCTTGCGCTGACTAGCATCGCGATCAAAACGGATGCTGCGCAGGCTTTCAACAACTGCGGCGTAGAAGCGGCGAATACCTTGCACTTGCGCCCACTCGCTAAATTGAAGTTGGTAGCATAGTCGTCTCGATAACACGCCGCCATGACGGCATGCCTGCTGGGGAAGCAGTTGCCGAACAGCGCCATTCCGTTCACCCGCTGTACGAGCGCTCGTCTCAACGACACACAACGGGACTAAGGTTATATGATACCTTCAACTCGGTCATTCTGTGCAAAACGATGGTCGACTCGAAGTGCGCCATCGCGTCGCCTCTGCGTTCCCTGCACTTGAGGACCTGGCCCCCGGTTTAAAAATTATCGAGGAAATACGGTGGCCGGTCAAAGCTCTATCGAATACCAGGTATGTCAGTACTGCAATACGTAACCGTAACGCCCAGCGCCCCTCAAGTGCTACACACAGAAGTACCCTCGTCCTTCCCGCCCTCGTCTACGCCCCTCTCCACGAAACAGGTCTCGTATATGCCCTATCCGCGAAACAGGTGCGCCTGTATAGCACCAGCTACTCTCCGCGCGTGAAGCTCTATGTCACGGGGAAGCTCGGACGCAGCTGGTCGGGCTGTGGGGAGCGGTCAAGATCATGAGGGAAACATCACTAGGTGCCTTCGTCCTGTACGCCAGGTCGCCGCCAATACCTGTGTCATGAAAGGCCGGGCAAGCGACGAGAAAGCGTTGCACAGAACGACATGCGATATCTTCTGCCGCAGGCCGGGACGCAACGCCCGGAACCGGCGCCCTATCTCCCACCTGCAGGAAATCGCAGCAGACGGTGACGAGGGATTTCATGCAGCCGTAGAGGCGAGCGTGCTGCCCAGGAAGGAGGAGGGTTTGCTGAGGGAGGGAGGGAGGAAGGGGGGGCGTGTATGCCAAGACAATACACGGCCAGAGTCTGCTGAACCGTCTTTCGATTATTTAGCGTTGCTGGGCATGTATATCATCCGCAGGCGGAATCTTACAAGCCACCGCTGGACGATGGTGCGGAGGCAATGGCGACTTCAACAACGAGGACCTTCTTACGGGCAACACCTCAAAGCGAGCAGGTGAGTCATTTGTCGTTTGCCGGAGCTCTAACGTAAGGATGGCGGCATGCGTGTAAATATTCTACTTTTTTTTTTGCGTATGGTGGAGTCTGACATTTCTGATGCAAGCGAACGATATTGTGTAGCCCTCGCGTGTGATTGAGACTTCGGTTTCGCTGTCTTATTCGCTCATCTGGCGTGGACGGCATAATTTTCCATTTGATCGCCAGGTAACACTGATGATGAAGGTGACGACGCTGCAGGTGGAGCCAGATCAGGCAACGAGTGGATCGGTCTCGCCCTTGGTTAAGACGACAAAGTCGAGGGTCTAATGGGACCAGGCGACAGGGATATACTGGTGAGCGGCGGGTATAGATGCTTGTAAAACTATCCAAACAACATGTAGAGGCTTGCAAACTTCAGTGCGTGTGTTGGCAGCCTACTCTCGGTTACGAGTCGTGCGAAGGCATGGGGGGAGTACTTTTGTTGGCAGGGAGATGGCTAGCTAGCTTTCTTGAACAAATAGATAGCGGTACTACTGTCGTAATATAACTTCTATAATGTGGTATGTAAACTGTGTCAAAATGCGCGTACCTTTCGGATGAACAAGAGTGGCTACTCACTTGAATCTGCGGACACGCTTCGAAGTCGTTTTCGGGCCACAACCAATCACCGCTGTGGTGGCAACACTGTTCTTGTCTTCTTATTGCGTCCCTCATATTCAGGGCTACCGCCGGTATCTCTGCACTCTCCATTCGCCATTGCCATCAACAGGAAGATAGCCAGCCAACCTCAAAGCTATGCTTCGGTGTCTGAGAAACGCGGATAGCTCCCGATCATGAAAGTCGCCGTGGAGTCGTCAGGGGGGTGATGCAGCAAGCACTGACCAAGATTTCAAGCACTGCCGTGGCCACGCCTCGAAGTTTTGCTCCCAACCCCTCAATGCGGGATTCGTTGGCGCCATCCATGGTCGCCGCCAGGACGGTGGGGGCAGGGGCAAATATCTGAGTCCGCGCATTGCGGATGGATATCGCCAGGGGGGGGTGAGCGGAGGGGATAGCGGTCGTACACCGATGGAGGAATCCGGAAGTTGCCAGGAGTGCACGCACCGCGAGGGTGGGTGGTCTCAGATCGACGCTGGACCCATAATTGGACGAGCAACGGCGCATCGTGCCTGCTGACCCTGGCCCAGGGACGGAAAATGTATTCGCCGAAACGCAGAGGACAATTGAATTTCCTCCTTGCAAGTTCCCTTTCGTCCGTGGGTCGTACGACGACTCGTAATTATGGCTGGCGTGGTCGCAGAGGCGATTCTCTTTAGTTGCCACTGACGTTTAACATGGGCTAACGTGAAGGATTTGGTGTAGCACTGGCTGCTGCTAAATACATTTGGCGATTGAAGTCGTCTTGTTCTTAACACACGTTATGACGTTTTCCGTGTATTGTACCTGGTATGTTTTTTTGGAGAAGACCGAAGGCGATGACTCTGCGTTCTGTGTGTTGTCTAAAATGCAGTGAACTTCGTCATTACACCACCAGACAACTCTCCATGCATCCATATTTAACATAGTAGTATATTATACGAGATACCACTTCCATCGGTCACGTTGCGCAGAGTATCTCTTGTGTGATCCTTCTGTGTCCTCAGAGATAAAATTCTAGAGCAGCAGCTAGCTGCAGTAGTACAGAATGTATTTTCTAGTTTTTTGTTGCCTATGTTTGCGACGACACCCCCGCAGCCATTCACCTGCAACAAATCTACCGGTACTGCCAGTCTATCCGGAAAGTACCAGGTAATCCAACGTGAAAAACCGTTTCGCAATCGGATTTTATCTCGAACAGATATGCACTAATACATGAAGTCGACTTTTGACGCTGAAAACAGAATCTTGCCTTATACCAGAACACAGGTAAAGGAGCCCACTGTAAGAGTAAATGACAGGAAAATGAGATAATTGAATGCGGTTATACTGAACTCAGTATATAACGTACCTTTGACAAATAAGAAATTCGGACTCGACCAGCATTCCGGTTTCTTATTTTTTCCCCACTATTTTCGAGTAATTGGTTTTGTAGCTCGCCCGACAAAAACGCCTTTATATTTTTTTCGCGCTTCGCGCGAACAATCTATATACATTTCTGGACCCCTACCTATGGTCCCTGAGCCTGAAATGGAATGGAATGGCACAGCGACAAAAGGTAGGGCATTTTTCTTGATTACGACGCATTCCTATTGGTCAATACCTGATAATATAAGGGGTTTACCGAGCGAGATAGATTACGACTTTTGATTACGACGATTTATATTGGCCAAGAGGCCAAAATCACTCCGAAGTCACCCCGAGGCTCGAATTCCACTCACTGGACTGTCAAGTTTCGTGTACGAGCGGCACCTTTCTCGCGGCGCCAACACATCATCGGCAGCAGAGCAGTAGCGGCACAGCAGCAGCAGCAGCAGCAGCAGCACAGCAGCAGCAGCAGCAGCAGCAGCAGACCAGGCAGTCAGAGCTCTCGGTGTCAGGCTCCAGACGCCGAAGAGGAGGAGCAGTGCCAGGAAGAGTACCAACGGCCTCCAGCAGCAGCACCCGCAAAGCAACCGACTTCAACGGGAAGGCCGCTGTAGCCAGAAGCACCAGTGCCAGCACTATCGACAGCAAGCAGCAGCAGAAGCAGCAGCAGCAACAGAAGCAGCAACAGCAGCAACAGCAACCGACCAGGCAGCAGCAGGAAGCAGCCGACCAGGCAACTCGAGCTCTCCTACGAGACCAGGCTCAGGATTTATGGGGGCAACGGCTTGAAGCCGCCCATTCTGTTGTACTCACAGGTGAACTGGGGGTTGTATTACTCTGTTTTTATGTTACAGGCTTGATCCAGAGCATAGCTAAACAACTACCGGTACCAACTTGGCAGTGTTATCACGGTGGTCAAGAGCAGACTTGCCTGTTTCGTCAGAACGAGTGACGCAGTTTGTTTTTTCTACAAGACTCGACATCGCCTCGACCGGTCGTCCGTCGTCGTCCGTCTCTATCAATGCACTCCCCCATCGCGGCACGCCCTTCCTCTTCCACTTGCAGAGGGTCCCTTCTGGGTTCTCACAGGAGACGTTCCCTACTGCTCTCGAGGATCGACTAAGGTGAGCGTAGCCAACCACGATTGCCATGACAAATAATATCTGGGTACGTTTTTTCCTGTGTCCCTTTTTTGTGGCAGAAGTACCTGTACTCTTTTTTTGTCTTTGCACCAACTTGCACGGCGTCCGCCTTTCTGCTCGATGGACCCCTTGCGCTGACTAGCATCGCGATCAAAACGGATGCTGCGCAGGCTTTCAACAACTGCGGCGTAGAAGCGGCGAATACCTTGCACTTGCGCCCACTCGCTAAATTGAAGTTGGTAGCATAGTCGTCTCGATAACACGCCGCCATGACGGCATGCCTGCTGGGGAAGCAGTTGCCGAACAGCGCCATTCCGTTCACCCGCTGTACGAGCGCTCGTCTCAACGACACACAACGGGACTAAGGTTATATGATACCTTCAACTCGGTCATTCTGTGCAAAACGATGGTCGACTCGAAGTGCGCCATCGCGTCGCCTCTGCGTTCCCTGCACTTGAGGACCTGGCCCCCGGTTTAAAAATTATCGAGGAAATACGGTGGCCGGTCAAAGCTCTATCGAATACCAGGTATGTCAGTACTGCAATACGTAACCGTAACGCCCAGCGCCCCTCAAGTGCTACACACAGAAGTACCCTCGTCCTTCCCGCCCTCGTCTACGCCCCTCTCCACGAAACAGGTCTCGTATATGCCCTATCCGCGAAACAGGTGCGCCTGTATAGCACCAGCTACTCTCCGCGCGTGAAGCTCTATGTCACGGGGAAGCTCGGACGCAGCTGGTCGGGCTGTGGGGAGCGGTCAAGATCATGAGGGAAACATCACTAGGTGCCTTCGTCCTGTACGCCAGGTCGCCGCCAATACCTGTGTCATGAAAGGCCGGGCAAGCGACGAGAAAGCGTTGCACAGAACGACATGCGATATCTTCTGCCGCAGGCCGGGACGCAACGCCCGGAACCGGCGCCCTATCTCCCACCTGCAGGAAATCGCAGCAGACGGTGACGAGGGATTTCATGCAGCCGTAGAGGCGAGCGTGCTGCCCAGGAAGGAGGAGGGTTTGCTGAGGGAGGGAGGGAGGAAGGGGGGGCGTGTATGCCAAGACAATACACGGCCAGAGTCTGCTGAACCGTCTTTCGATTATTTAGCGTTGCTGGGCATGTATATCATCCGCAGGCGGAATCTTACAAGCCACCGCTGGACGATGGTGCGGAGGCAATGGCGACTTCAACAACGAGGACCTTCTTACGGGCAACACCTCAAAGCGAGCAGGTGAGTCATTTGTCGTTTGCCGGAGCTCTAACGTAAGGATGGCGGCATGCGTGTAAATATTCTACTTTTTTTTGCGTATGGTGGAGTCTGACATTTCTGATGCAAGCGAACGATATTGTGTAGCCCTCGCGTGTGATTGAGACTTCGGTTTCGCTGTCTTATTCGCTCATCTGGCGTGGACGGCATAATTTTCCATTTGATCGCCAGGTAACACTGATGATGAAGGTGACGACGCTGCAGGTGGAGCCAGATCAGGCAACGAGTGGATCGGTCTCGCCCTTGGTTAAGACGACAAAGTCGAGGGTCTAATGGGACCAGGCGACAGGGATATACTGGTGAGCGGCGGGTATAGATGCTTGTAAAACTATCCAAACAACATGTAGAGGCTTGCAAACTTCAGTGCGTGTGTTGGCAGCCTACTCTCGGTTACGAGTCGTGCGAAGGCATGGGGAGTACTTTTGTTGGCAGGGAGATGGCTAGCTAGCTTTCTTGAACAAATAGATAGCGGTACTACTGTCGTAATATAACTTCTATAATGTGGTATGTAAACTGTGTCAAAATGCGCGTACCTTTCGGATGAACAAGAGTGGCTACTCACTTGAATCTGCGGACACGCTTCGAAGTCGTTTTCGGGCCACAACCAATCACCGCTGTGGTGGCAACACTGTTCTTGTCTTCTTATTGCGTCCCTCATATTCAGGGCTACCGCCGGTATCTCTGCACTCTCCATTCGCCATTGCCATCAACAGGAAGATAGCCAGCCAACCTCAAAGCTATGCTTCGGTGTCTGAGAAACGCGGATAGCTCCCGATCATGAAAGTCGCCGTGGAGTCGTCAGGGGGGTGATGCAGCAAGCACTGACCAAGATTTCAAGCACTGCCGTGGCCACGCCTCGAAGTTTTGCTCCCAACCCCTCAATGCGGGATTCGTTGGCGCCATCCATGGTCGCCGCCAGGACGGTGGGGGCAGGGGCAAATATCTGAGTCCGCGCATTGCGGATGGATATCGCCAGGGGGGGGGGGTGAGCGGAGGGGATAGCGGTCGTACACCGATGGAGGAATCCGGAAGTTGCCAGGAGTGCACGCACCGCGAGGGTGGGTGGTCTCAGATCGACGCTGGACCCATAATTGGACGAGCAACGGCGCATCGTGCCTGCTGACCCTGGCCCAGGGACGGAAAATGTATTCGCCGAAACGCAGAGGACAATTGAATTTCCTCCTTGCAAGTTCCCTTTCGTCCGTGGGTCGTACGACGACTCGTAATTATGGCTGGCGTGGTCGCAGAGGCGATTCTCTTTAGTTGCCACTGACGTTTAACATGGGCTAACGTGAAGGATTTGGTGTAGCACTGGCTGCTGCTAAATACATTTGGCGATTGAAGTCGTCTTGTTCTTAACACACGTTATGACGTTTTCCGTGTATTGTACCTGGTATGTTTTTTTGGAGAAGACCGAAGGCGATGACTCTGCGTTCTGTGTGTTGTCTAAAATGCAGTGAACTTCGTCATTACACCACCAGACAACTCTCCATGCATCCATATTTAACATAGTAGTATATTATACGAGATACCACTTCCATCGGTCACGTTGCGCAGAGTATCTCTTGTGTGATCCTTCTGTGTCCTCAGAGATAAAATTCTAGAGCAGCAGCTAGCTGCAGTAGTACAGAATGTATTTTCTAGTTTTTTGTTGCCTATGTTTGCGACGACACCCCCGCAGCCATTCACCTGCAACAAATCTACCGGTACTGCCAGTCTATCCGGAAAGTACCAGGTAATCCAACGTGAAAAACCGTTTCGCAATCGGATTTTATCTCGAACAGATATGCACTAATACATGAAGTCGACTTTTGACGCTGAAAACAGAATCTTGCCTTATACCAGAACACAGGTAAAGGAGCCCACTGTAAGAGTAAATGACAGGAAAATGAGATAATTGAATGCGGTTATACTGAACTCAGTATATAACGTACCTTTGACAAATAAGAAATTCGGACTCGACCAGCATTCCGGTTTCTTATTTTTTCCCACTATTTTCGAGTAATTGGTTTTGTAGCTCGCCCGACAAAAACGCCTTTATATTTTTTTCGCGCTTCGCGCGAACAATCTATATACATTTCTGGACCCCTACCTATGGTCCCTGAGCCGATGAAATACCACTCTGGTCCACCTGCCAAGGACCCACAGACAAACACTGACTGCGCAGAAGCTGGATAGTTAGACACCAGCTACGACGAGAGAGTTGATACTAGGCTTTAGCAGCTTCGAGAGCGCCAACAACGGAAGATAATTGGCGTTCAAAATACCGACGTTGACGAATATACTGCAATTTGTCGTTGCTTCAAGGACAGCGCACAGCAGTAGTAGTCGTCATCAAACTATTACTACGTATTCGTTTTACTGTAATACGTACCAGGTATCTATCCTCGATCACACCGAATGGTACGAGTTGGCCGGAGTGCCACACAGGCTGTGCGAGGAGAAGTGATCGACCTTAATCTCATTTGCATTATCGTGTGTGCATGCCTTGTCCTGGAGCGCTTGCACTACGACGTGGCTCAATTGCGCGATGGGTGGCTTCAGACAGCTACAACAACAAAAAAAAAAAAGTAAACTGCTTGAACCTACGTACGAAACAGACGAGAGACAGCAGAAATCCGAAGACCGCGCAGCGCGACAAAGATTTCGCAATCTCCACTTCTGTTCTACAACAATAGTGGTAGCAGGTAGAGCGTGCATGCGCATGTATTTTCTGAAGTTTGCTGCTGGGTGGTGTTACTTACCGGGTCTATTTAGCTTTTTCACGGTGCCAGGCGTACACAGGACCGGCCGGGTTTGGCCCCCCGTCCTATGCAGCTTTCGTTGCAAGACTTGCCGAGTTCGTCGAAAGAGGTGTCCGTATCTCTAAATCAAACCCTGCCCAGAGGGCCTGCACACCTGACGATGTTCCTGGCTCATCCAGCGTGTGTGTCGCGAATATGGCGCGGTGTCGTAAAGAAGGAATTACGACATCGGTGTCGCATGTAGCACGCCATGTACCCGTTGTGTCTATACGTATTCGGTGTAACACAGGGAAGAACGAGACTCGACTCATCGCTTGCCATCCAGTCTACCTTCGCCATTATTGGATGTCCTCCTGCTCCAAAAGGGGAAGCGCAATTTGGAACGTACATATCCAAGACAGTATGTTGCTTATAACGGAAAATCTACTACAGAGTAGCCTACGCTATCTATATGCAGTACGAAGTAGTAATACGCATAGTGAATACTTGGTAGGACCTATGGTAAATGTAAAAACCTTTATACTTATCTATTTTTGCTAACAATATTTGGTCCTATTTACTATGGTCCCCCGTAATAGTATCCCTTCTAACCAACGAAATGTGTACTTTGTGAGTGTGATTCAGTTCCGGCATTGACCTCCGGGACGAAGCCCTCGGTTCGCGCTGCTGCTCAGAACAGGGGAATCCACCTTCCCCTTCTATCCACCTGGAAAAGTGATCATCGCCGAGAATCGAACTCACGCACCTTATTTGTCGGTTGAAAGGGATCAAAGCCTATACTTTCACGGGGGTACATAGTTAGTAGGACCTATGGTATACATAAAAACCTATATATTTACCTATTTATACTAACAAAATTTGGTCCCGTTAACTATGGACTCCCGTAATAGCTTAGTCAGCACTGCTGACTGAGTAGGCTAGTGTAGGTTGTCCCTTCTAACCAACTCGGCGATCATCACTCTCACATATGAAAAAAGGGCAAGAAGGTGGATTCCCCATTCTGAGCAATAGCCCGTGGCGAGGGCCTCGCTCCGGAGATCAATGCCGAGTACCGAGACCCCACAAAGTGCATTCATTTCGTTGGTTTTAGAAGAGCTATTGTCTAGCAAAACAGACGCGTCATCGCAAGCTAGCCTATTCAGTCAGCGCTGACTGAATAGGCTACTATGCTTTATCCCTTCTAACCAATTCGGCGATCATCGCTTTTCCAACTGGAAAAAAAAAGGGATAGGTGGATTCCTCTACCCCGACCAGTGGCACATCGCGAGGGGTTCGCCCCCGACATTAATGCCGAGACTAACTCGACCTCACAAATTACATATATTGTTGGCTAGGAGATATAACCTACTACTACCGGGCACAGCCTACTCAGTTAGCACTGACTGAGTAGTCGGCTTGTAGGTTATCTCTTTTCATCAACAGACACAACGTCGCCAGCAGTCGGGCCGCCGTCAACAGGCGCTGAAGTATCCACATCAGGCGCCTGGGAGTTAGGGGCTGCGCCGCCACCATCACCAGGATCTAGAACACAATATCCACAAGGGCTGGAACACAACCCCCAGAGGCGGGAGTGTCACCACCAGGAACTGAGCCACCATCACCAGGGGATGGGACGCCATCAACAGGAGGGGCTGAGGCGCCATCACCGTAGGCTGGAACGCTATCACCAGCAGCTGGAACACCACCAGCAAGGGTCGGAAATTCATCATCTGGAGTCACACTTGCTCTTTCACCCGTGGTCAAATCTACTGTTTCGCCCGGAGTCGCACCTTTTGCTGCCGCTGGGATCGCACCGGATGCACCGCATTATTACGTGACCGCCAGTTCGAGACCTACTGTATTCCAAACATTGACGACACCTTCGATAGCGTGTCCACTAAGGGAGCACAGGGGGTAAAAACCCTGGCCAAGCGTGCGGATTTTGCTACTTGCTTGCACTGTTAGAGACCGGTCTCTGTCGTACAAGAAAGAATACCATGATGTCACCCACTGCCCGGAACAGGATATTTTCGGACTTCAGGATGAAAGATTACTTCAGGATGAAATGCGAAAAAAATGGAAATTTGTGAAAAAATACCAAGAAAGCCAACTTTTTTTTTTTCGTTTCTGGGGTGGGTAGATATCACCACAAGGCACCACCTCACGATTTTTTGGGGTCCTAGGACCCAGCGTCGCCGCTCACTGTCGCAAACGGGTTTTCACCTATTTCCGCCGTTCTCGGTGCGGGTAAGAATTCGATTTTTCGTTTTTGCGGTGGTGAGAGGCGATGCGAGATTGTATGACACAAAAAAATCGCGGGGTGGTGCTTTGTGGTGACTTCTAACCACCCTAGAAAAAGGAAGACAAGAAAATGTTTCCTTGGTATCTTTTCATCGATTTCTATATTTTTACGTTTCATCCTGAAGTAATCTTTCATCCTTAAGTCCGAAAATATCCTGTTCCGGGCAGTTTCGCCCATCGTCGCTGGATCATAATCATCTAGGACCAATGGAACATCCAGCATCTGGGACATCCGGAGCATAGCCATCTGGGATACCTGGAGCATCACCATCTGGGGTCACCGGAGCTTCATCGCTCGGGACCATCAAAGCATCATCGCTTATGATCGCCGGAGCATCATCTAATGGGATCGTCAGATCAGTGGGATCGCCGGAGCATCTTCGCCTACTAGTAGTGATACACGGAGCACTGCCTGCTAGAGCACCATCGCCTGGTGTCATCGGAACATCGCCATCTGGGGTCGACGGATCGACACCACCTGCTTCACCAGAGCTCGCACCAGCTTCGAGTATTCGTGAGCTGAGCTTGACTCGTGTCTTACACGACCCGAGCTCAATACTTAAAGAAACGGTTTTCATCTGAAGGGGGGTTCAGACGTTCAGACGCTCATGATAGCGCAAGGACAACCTGTTTATATAGCACTACCTGCTAGACCACTAGGTCAGTTGATTATATAGCTCTACCTGCTAGACCACTAAGTCAGCGCTGACTTAGTGGTCTAGCAGGAAGTGCTATGTAATCAATAAAAGATATGTTGTAGAGTTCGTGGAATGTCGTCGACATAGTAACAGTGATATCCGGGGCCCTCCCCTCGCCAAACGCTACTACTGGTGTCTAGAGGCACACTATCATAATCATTCGTATTGTCTCCAGCGCGCACGCTCGTAAAGAACAAAGTACGAATTCGGCGACATTTGAACCCCCGACCCACCCTTGGGAATTATATGCGAGTAGTACTACCTGGTAGACCACTGTTACTAAGTCGACGAGATTCCACGAACTCTAAAATATAAATATTTTTGATTTTATATAGCACTACTATTAATAGCTAGACTTAGTGATCTAGCAGGTAGTGCTATATAATCAACACAACCGCTAGCAAACGCCGCGGCAGGATTTTCGGAATCAACACAGGACGACAAAGGAGACCCGCGTGCGACATTCGTGGCCTTTGTGTACGCCCGCACGTTGAACTCGAGCTTCCTCCTCTTCCTAAACGGAGGGCCCATCAACATTCGGGCCAAGACGAAGAAACTGTTAGATTGCTCATCAGTCCCAAACGCAGGCACTAACTTCGCGATCAATCGCAGAGGTGTGGAGACGATGGCGGTCGGCTACGGGACGGAGCAAGCGGTCAGCGGTCTACAATAGCAACTTCTTCGTAGAGCTCGCCTCGAAGTTTTTCAAAACGGTGCCGAGGAGCAGCGACAGACAGTAAAGAACGATGTTAATCATTGCCAACCGATCATACGCTTCGCGCACTAAGCACGTCGCTCTGCGGTGCTTCTTCATCCACGAGCTGGTCAAGAGCGGCAAGATCACCCTTCGCCACGTACCGACCGGAGCCATGCTCTCGACATTATTAGGACCAAGCACCTGTCCAACAGCGCGTTCCGCGCGATCACGCAACACATCAAGGACTTTTCCCGCTGAGCACAGACGTTACATCTCGGGGTTTCCATATTTTCAGTTTGAAGTATTCCTTAGGCATGTGTGACGCAATGGCAGTGTTCGAAACAATCATCGAAATCTCAGAGGTTCATGAGATGAGTCGCGAAGACATGTCGAACTGCACCTCCAGAGAAGCCCCCTACAACGCTTCTCGGCACTGTTCGAGTTGAAATTTCTGCTCAATAGCTGGCCATGTGATTTATTGATCATGACGTGAGTCACAGACGCCGAAAGCAGGAGCTACAGCAAGATGTTAGCGGACAGGTATTGGATACGAGCGATAACCTGCTATACTCAGTCAGTGCTGACTGACTACAGTAGTAGGTTATCTCTTCCCACCAAAGAAATGTGTATTTTGTGAGTTCCACTAAGTATATATTTTGCTGGGTAGAAGGGATAACCATACAGTAGTTCAGTCAGCGCTGACTGAGTGGAGTAGTACGCTAATGTAGGCTGTCCCTTCTACCCAACAAATGGTATGCGTGAGTGTGATTCTCGGCTTTCGTCAACTTTGCCAGGCTGAGAAAAAAGGGGAAGGATGATTCCTCTGTTCTGGCCAATAGCGCGTGGCTCACCCCGGAGATCAGTGCCGAGACCGAGCCGAGCTCAGAAAGTACATATTTTGTTGGGAAGAAGGGATAACCTACTACTCTGCCAAGTCGGCGCTGCCTTAGTGAAGTAGTAGGTTATATCTTCTACTCAACACAACGGACTGCATGTTCCGGTCCAGCTGGCGAGACATCATATCTGTCATCAGTACATGACGGCTGAGAACGACAACAACACGTGCATCCATGACAATACAACAACCGCCAGCGCAATGCAGTTAGGAGCTTGACCAAGATCTGCCACGTTCGTCATTCCCACTCTTCTAGTAATAGTAGGCTGTCGAAGAGTCTCTCGTGCATCACTACCAACAACACGCAGCAGAAATATGTATTGCAGGATGTTGAGTGCCCCTTACGAACCAAGATGAATATTCCATATCCCCGCCCAGTACGACCACGAGTAGTACCGATGCCCAGAACGCAGACGCTCAGTCTGAGCAAAACCCCGCCTGCTGGGGTGCCGTCTGTGCCGGTCCCGACTGGTGTTTCTCGTCACTCTCACCAAAACTTCAACTAACTGCGACCTAACAAAAAACTAAGACAAGCTAACTGAGAAAAGCGCTCGAATGCATTTCATCGAGGGCAATAACAATCTCTTCTGCGCAACTCAAAGGACTGTAGCGTGGGATGTTTCACGCGACCAACAAGCAGCAGTGCCATGCTCCATGCTTTGAAATTTAGCTATATTAGTAGGATACAGCAGCATAGTACGTACGAACTATTAATAGCAAGTAGCCTCAGCGAACAGCAGAAAGTACCAGAAGCAACTCAGTTCAATCCTGCTGTCACTGTGTCACTGCCGTGTGCTGTAGGTACTGCAGAAAGCTGGAACAGCAGTAGTAGGAATGTAAAGGGTTCGACGATCTCACTATTCGTAGAATAGTAATAGAAAGTCGCTGCATTTTCTCGGCAATTCTCACCGACTTCCCCCGAGGGTCGCATTACCCTACATACTCGTACGTCGTCGCACATTGAGTAGTATATAAGCTTTGTTCTTGTATGTTTTTAGGGTCTTGCTTTTTCCTCAAGGATAAGCATCCATGGGACATCACACCTCACCGATAACACTCAACATATATACGCTCCTCTTCTCGACCAGAGCAATAATGACAACACACTGGATTAGGGTCCCAATCCTATCTTTCTTCAAAGCCTAGCTCATATCACACAAGTATCACAATATCCGCCTATAGCAATAGCGGTTCACGCACTTGTATCTCTGGCATCATAAACCAGCCACGAGCCACTTTACATGAAAAAACAATACCTGGCATTATGCGATGCAAGCGTAACTAAAGGAAAGTTATATACGTGCAGGGTTTACTTCTATAAATACAAACCATTAACCACTGCTTGAGACTCGTTAACATCCCCCTTCCCGTAGGTCGTTAAGAAAAATTCAAGCACAAAATAACGGCGGCGGTGGCCAAGACCAGCGCGTCAAAGCAACACGTAGCATATCAACGTTCAAGCACAACGCTAGAGCAACGGCCTGCGGCAATGTTGGGGCCACGCGCACTAAACAACAACGCACGAATTACCGAACGACTCCCGTAGCTGGCCAAATGGCCCACAAACCAGCTCTCTGACTCCGTTCCTCGACGTAACGACAAGCCACCGGCGCATACAGCAAGCAGTAGAAGAAAAAAAATACCCCTTATACCACCCTTACTACTCGTTCGTGATCCAATCCATTAGTCGCACTGTCCTCGATTTGAACGGCTGCTTCGATTTTTCGACGCACGACGTACTACTTTTGGGAGCTAGCGATAACCGCAGCCGTTCGGCGCTGACCGTCTCGACCGTTCCACGGATGATACCCTGTTCCGTACGCACGTACCCTTCTGCTTCTACAGGGCACTTTGGTTCCTCGACGTGTACTTTGCGCTTGTCCCTTTTTCTATCTTTAGTTTTCTTCTTGCTGGAGCTACGATCGAGCGTTATTTGCGGCTGGGCCTGTACACAGGCATCCGGCTCGGAGACTTTAGCAACGGTGCTGTCGTGTTCGACGCGTTTTTGTCGTTTCGCAGCCTTAGCCCTCTTTTTGCTGCCGCTTTTGCCCGCATCCTCCGCCTTGGACTCCTTTGTCCCTGCGGTAGTCGAGAGTATCGTTTCACCAGCAACGTGTGCAGGCTCCCCGTCTCTCCTTTTCTTTTTGTTTTTCTTCTTCACCTGTTCGGCGGAAGAATCGGGGGATAATTTCGTGACGTCCGCCCCGACCCTTCGCGCAGAACTGTCCCCTTTGAAGTCGTCCCGTCCGATGTTCGTGGCGTCGTTTCTTCTCCTTCTACCCCGCTCCTTGCTGTTCGCCTTGATCGCCGAGCGCGTCGGCCCGTCAGACTTTGTAGGACTGTTCACCGCGCTCTTGCTTTTCTTCGGTTTGGTCCGTTTCGAAGAAGTAGGGGCCGCGCTATCTGCACCGGCATCCTCGACAAGCGCGGCGCAACCCCCTACCCCCCCAGCCTCGCTTCGCTGCTGCGCCCGCACTACCACGCCCCCGGCAGGTGGGCTCCCCGGGTCGCATACAAGAGAGTCAGAACTCCCCCTTGCGGCAGCACTCAGCAGGTCTTCTATCACCTTGGACCTCTCACGGTAGGCCTTCCGAAGCACCCCGGCCGTCAGAACGACATCTCCACCGATGCTGACACCAGTGACGGCAGCTGCGGATGAAAAGCGCACACGCTCCTCGTCCGAAATCTCCGAGGCCTGCCTCGAGCGAAGCCACAAACGAAATGCTTTTGCTGCGACGATGGTCCTCACGGGCTCAGACGCCCCCAGCCCCAGCGCGAAATGGTCGCGCAAAGACCTATTATGTGTGAATGGCGAGAACAGAAGCACGTTCAAGAAAGCGATACGTGCCCAAATGATGGATGTCACTTTACGAGGAATACTTGAGAACTTGCGCGAATTACGCGACAGGCGCTACGCAGTTACCATTTGCTCTGAACGTGCCTACTGTAGTATATAACAGGAAAGGGGCAGTTGAAAAGTAAACGTACAACCGAGATCTCATTAAAACGCGGAAACACACACATACCAGGTACATCGTCTCCTGAACACAAACACACAACATTGCGCATTGACTACGCAGAAACCCAGGACTTTATTTACGTTCAAATCCGCAAAACACATAACATTGCCTGGTGGCACCGCGAGTCGCTTACCGCAGGGCGACCATGTTTGGTGCATTCACGGCCACGCCCCGAACAATCTTAATCTTCTTTCGAGACACGCACTCCTCGCCATTCACAGAAACCACCCCAAGTTTCATTTTCAGACGCATCGTTGTCGCTTCGGCAGCCTCCTCTGACTCCAGATGGATACCCCACAGCCAAGGTAACAACTCTCCATCCTCTCCAGTTTCAACCCGACACCCCTCGGCCTTTGACCGACCACGCTTCTTTCCCCCAACGTTAGCGCGCGAGAGATTAGTGGTCACGGCCACAGAAGAAGCGGCGGTGCACTCCCCACGTTTGCCTTTCGCCTTTTTTGCCTCCGGCCGCGGAGCGGCAACGTCACTGGCGCGATACGGACCTAAGTCTGGGCCAGCCTCGAGCGTGCCCGACATGACCACAGGGTCACTTAAAAAACGCTGAGTCATTATGGTGAGCTCGTTTAGATTGGCCGCCCGAAGATCACCGGCGATGTAAGGCGTTTCCTTGATGTACCCGTGTCGGTCTATCCGCACGGTTACCACGGTTTCGTCCTGAATATTCGACTCCGGATTTTCGCGGTCGAACGCGCGCATGACCACTGCCGCGACCTCCTTGCACACGTGGTGCCGTGCTGGTTCGTCCATGGGGAACAGTTCGTCTCTAAGTGCCCTGCGGTGGAGATTTGGAAAACAGAAAAAGAAAATCGAAAGCGCACACATCAGCAGAATACCGGGGAGACTGCAAGACATGATTCTTGCATTCGAGCCGCGATACTGACTGCATCTGAGCCCGCTTGCGCAAGACATTGCAAGGCGCTCAGGTCTGTAGTTAACATCTAGCCCATGTTGCTGGATACTAATTTGTGGCTTCTGCAATATGGCAATCTCGAGGACCTGCAACATGTACTTGCGTAATTTCAATATATTTTTCGTTCAGAGCTTACAAGGTAGACTCCATCTGCGTCTTCTTGTAAACATGGATCCGTCATACGTGCACTAATAGGCACCAGGTGGATTGCCCTTCTTAAGGGGAAGAATTGTAGTGGGGCAACCACTCGACCAATCAACTACTTGATAGTGGTGCACACGACCTTTCAATATATCAATCCGTCGATTCCCTACTTGTGAACCTAGGGTCTCTGTGACGGAAAGTCCAAATGTGTCCGATCAACAAGGCCATACTGTACGCAAGTGGCTATGGTGTGGAAGGAGCAATGCCGTACGCAAGTGGGCACGACCGTGAAAAAAGCAATACTGCACACAATTGGTTATGGTCGTGGAATGAGCAACACCCTATATTTGAACCAAATCAACACGCTTCAATCAAGTGAAACACTGTTTCCGAATCTTGGTTATAAAAAAACTGCAAGGACAATTAAGCAGGTCAAACGCCTAAAGTAGGACGAAATATAGTGACATGGTCCAACTAATTGTTTACTCGACTTTGACCCAGTGCAACACGGTTTCGATTCACTCTGAGAATATTGTTCGATTCCTTTTGTTTCTGGGTTTACATTTACATCTTAAATCTCTGTCTACGACGTACTCTGTTCGGTTTTCAACTGTTTTCGGACTTCAACCACCCAAAAGTCATAAATTGAATTCCCTCACAACTCCCGCAGAACGCGCGTTAGCCCGTACATGGCGCACGAAACACACACTATGTCGTGAACACAGGCACAGAGTGCAGGGTTGCGCAACTGCGGGTGGCTTGCAGGGACTAGGCGGCGGGTTTAGGGTCAGCAAACAATAACAGAGAGCAAGGTGATCCAATCGTAGACCAAGAACGATGCGCAGATGACACCAAATACAAAAGTGCGAAGAGAGAAAGAAGCGATAAGGCGAGAGAAAATACATCACGGAGAGCTGTCGTTTCGATCGAAAACATACGGTTGATTGTCACTTGTTTTATGTTCGGGTTAACATTTCCTGATGAAAGCCTGACCTAATACCCCAACACCGACCACCACCACCTCGATCATCTTACACGCACGTGTTAGAATGCGCTGTTGTCGGGGCCGAATTCGGCAGCTTTGGCGACGAACAGCACGTGTAACCCAAGCTTCATGTTCTTTGGTCGCTGCTGCTTGCTGTGTTTCGCACTCGCATCCAAATTGTACCTGTTTTTTTGGCCGCTGCCCTACGGATGAGTAAAAAAAAAAACACAAAGCGCCACACTTCCATCCAACCCTAAATATGAACACTTGGGGAAAAGCAGGAAGATATCGTTCAAGATATATTCACTGATTCCTAGTTCCACCCAATTATCATGCAGTAAACTGTCAAATCAGCGCGGGAGTGAGGCTTCAAGGACGACGCACATCTCCATAGACCAATACTGCTTCCTGGAAGTACACGGCACATTGAAGAAACTTGTCGGCCAAACCACCTGGCGTGGACACTTTTCTTCTTAGCTATCAGGTACGAGTATTCAAACTCTCAAACAGCCGTGATATCATACTTCCAGCTCTAGACTAGACAACACCTACAATAAACCATCAGCACGAAGACACAAGCCACTCGCAGTCATCGAGGGGGGGAACCAAGGAACAAGGGCAGAAGACGCGGAACTGATACATCTGCCAGTCAAAAAACATCGTCGCCCACCTCAGAGCCAACACGGAGCGCTTGCAGACGTCAGTGGTCTCATGCCTCACCGACACGGACCTGCCCACGGTTTTGCCGTTCACGTGGCACGACTCCTTGGAGAGGAGAACCAGCATCCGGAGTTTTGGGCGACCCCTGCGCTCGCCTCCCACTGAATCCACCACGTAGATCCCCCAAGGCAACGCCCACGACGCACCGCCTTCGCCCCTCACGGCCCGGCGTCCTTCACGCTTGATGCGGTTTTTCTTCGGATCGACCACGCCAGCACTCAACAGGTCCCTTGCAGTGGCCACAGTCTCGAGGCACGCAGATGCTGGGGGCGCGGTCGGGGCACGGTCGAGGGCCCCCGAGACTACGGCCGGGTCAGCCAAGAAACTGACCACCATGAGGGAGAGCTCGGCGGGGGGGTCTACCTTTCGCAGGTCGCCGGCTAGGAAGCTGGACTGCCTCCGGTAGACGTGTCGCTTACACCCGATGGAAACCGTGTCTGCGTCCAGGATGCCCGAGCCCGGGTGCTCGAGGTCGAACGTGCGCAGGATTAGGGAGGCGACGACCTGGTGCACCTGGGAGCTGTTTGGTCCGGATAAAGGCATCAGCTCATCTCTGAGTGCTCTGCGGTGGCGTATGAACCAGTGCCAGTACCAGCAAGAGCATTCGTAGGACAAGGAACGGCCGGGCGAAACGCGGTCGGAAAGTTGCGCATGAAGCAGTCAGTAGACGGTGGCATCAAGGTCTCTTACTCCCGAGGAAAGCCTAAACATTTGAGAGCATTTCGGCACTAGAATCCTGGCTTCCTCCACGACTCTGAGCTGACCTAGAATCTCGGAGGAAAACATACAGCGTGCAGCTTGTTAGATAATACGAAAATATACTATGATACGAGCTGCAGCCACGAATACGGCATGCCATAGCAAAACTCAAATATCACATATTTAGTATCATACTGACCGCCATGAACAGTGAAAGAGGGTGACATAGACAGTTTGTTTTCAAGGACCTAGGACTGGCGTTACCGCCGAAAATGTGACCGAACCAATCACAGACCTTCACTTAGGTCAAAAATAGTCATGCGCTTCCGTATACGTTTAGGAATATTTTTTATTTTCCCCGTTTTTTTTTCTGAACGAGCCGCTTTCAGGTGGTCCGAGCCATGTTTGAACAAAGTTTCACGCAAAAAAAAATGAGGATTTGACTGCGTATGATCTGCAATAAGTGATGTTTAATGCCCAAAATCGATTATATACTGAAATTAAGAAACCCCGCGGCGATGGCGGAATTTGCACGTTTACCGCACAAATGTCCAAACGTCCACGCTATTCTTAAAAGATCAACCCTGAACTTTTGCACACGTGTTATTCTGCCCCTGCCGAACTATTGACGAATGTTTTATGGGGGTTTTTTCGTCGCCGAAAGTTAGGGATCCCTCGAGACTCAAATCTCCCCCCCAAAAAAAAAAACGAAATATCTGTCGACAAAAAAACAGCCGAAAACGGGTCGGCAGGGGCCCATAGAACACATGTGCCAGATTTCAGAGGTCCATCTCCCAAAAACGGCGTGGATATTGGAATTTGGGATGATACGCTCGAACCAGCCTGTCCGACGTACAAAAACTACACACCCCGCGCGAGCACGCCGATCGAAGTACACGCAGCTTGCAAAGATGAGTTTCGAGGACATTTCCAGCAAATTCGATGTCACACCCGAGTTTGTATTTGGATTTATATTTTTAACACGGTACTCGTACCCGAACTCAAAGCTGGCGTACTTGGAATAAATATCTTGTGAATCATAAATTTCACGGCAACAACACGCGACCGAAGACAATGACGTTACGGCCACCTGGAAATGCCTTCGCAGACTGTACAGATCGGCGGCTGTACGTACAGCAGTATTCTCTCACTCTTCGCGCTTTACTACAGCAGAAAATAATAGCGTTTATAGCAAGCAATACGGTGGAGATTTCAATAGCACGAAGAGCAGAATAGCAAGTACGGTGGACGTTTCAAGCCTCCTCATTTTGCTTCGCCGTGTAAGATCCTACCTGAACATAGGATAGAAGGTACTACTGCTGTACGCTTTCCTTTCCGTACGATTTCCATCCTGTGTCCTACACTGCTGAATGCTTTCCTTTCTGCCACCTCGAACCTGTGGTGATTCGACTCTTCCGTGCTCCCTACTCCAATCTCGAACAGTGCCTAGAACCTCGCCCATTGGTCGAGTGTAAGAGCGTAGCAGGCGTGTGCCCTCGAACTAGACCCCGACTATCCCTCTCCTCTCTCATACTATTAATACTATACCCTCCTTATAATCATAAAGTTCACGAGAACAATACGCGTTCGCTTCGTGTAACAGCAACCCGTCCATTGTTAGTTTCTTCGGGTGGGTGACCTTGGCTTCGTTTACAGCAGGAGTAGTACTTTTGGGGGCGGAAAGTGCGATGTGTGTGCGATGCATGCCTCGCCGAATACCTTGATCTGTGCATTCTTGATGTAGTCGGCCGGGTGGCGTTGGCTTCGTGTCTGCTATGGCTTTGTTCATTGGCTTGAGCATTACAGGAGTATATTTAGGTGCTTCAAGGAGTTCTAATGAGTTGGGCGTCGGCTAGCGGTGCTTTGTGGTGCAAATTATCTCAGTATAAAACGCTATTGCATTGAACTCTTCTTGTGTGGGTTGGTGCGTTACTCTGCCGTACCGTCATTTCATCTTGATACAAAACGCCCTTAACACGCTCCCTGTCAAGGATTGGTGTGTTTCGCGTCTCCACTGTCAAGGTCTCTTATTAATAATAGGATTCGCTTCGATGATGCGGGCACCATCAGCCGCAGAACCTTGTAATTTTATCAAGATATTCTGAAGAGCCAGATGCGCCCGCAGTCCCGATCGATGCCCGCCCGTACTCGTATCTTACTGCTGTATTCAGCGAGTATCAGGTATTTAGTATTTAGGGCATTTTGCTACTGCGAGTACTCGCAGTATTCGCGGACGGAAGACTGCCAGTACGTCCAGTACCCGCACTGCAGAATCCTGAAATGCTTGAAATACAGGGAATATCCGCAGTATCGAACTCTGAAATACTGGGAGTCCGCAAGTATCCGCAGTCAGGCAGTACGTCGTCGTCCCCGGTGGCTTGGTAGGTGGTCGGCGTGCCTGTCAACATCAATTTCGTGGGTTCAAGTCTCACCGAGTGCATGCTCATAGGGACTTTTTCTTGCATAAAAAATTTATAAGCGGAAAGCGCGAAAGCGTGAGTTGGCTACATTCGATGAAAATCGACGAGCAGTGGGAATGCTGAACCCTATGCGCGACAAAAAATAAAGGCACGTACCGGGGGGGAGAAGGGACCACACCTGTGACCACGGCTTGTCCAGAAGATCGTCGAGGGTAAAACCTCCTACGAGTAGGCTGGAAAGTAAAAGTGATAGATAAAAAAAAAAAAAAAAAAAAAAAAAAAAAAAATTACGTACTGAACCTAGAAATACAAAGGAGTACCCGTAGACAAAACTGCTGTATGGTGAGTCGGCGTAGATATATCATACGAGATACGTGTTACCAGGCAAACCAGGGCAGAGTGCCACTATTGCTATTCATAGAACGGAGAAGCAAAATCTTCACCTTAGAGCAAGTATGGTCTCCTTGTTCGACACATTCCTCACGTGCTGCACCGTGACGCGCTTGCTGCACCTAATACCGTTGACCTCGCACGACCCTACACTCGCTTGCATTCGGAGTCCGTGATTTTGGTCCTGGAATACATCCACACTTCTCGGCATCGAGTACGGCACCCCGTCAATCTTCACAACCCTCTTTGTCCCAGAGCCAGAGAATTCCATGTTGAGTTCACTCATTGCCAGGCCTGACAAGCTTGAGCTTGCGATCTCTGCACCACAAGGTCTACAACAAGGGAGCGCCACCGGGGGATGTTGGACCAAACGTCCCGCTTGCAGCATGTTTCGCCACGTTTGAATGGAACTCCTATTAATACGAATGCCAGCGTCGTGAGTGTCCTCGCAGCAGCAGTAGTACTAGCTCACAGAAGACACTGCTTGTAGTGCCTCTCCCCAGTGGCCACAGGTCTGATGATATTTGACCCTGCGCTCGCCGCGGCCGCCAGAAGGCACGTGCGAGCTCAGGCCAAGTCCCAGAAAGCGTCGTCAGCTGCTGGGCCGACAAATTCTTCAGAGACCGGCACGAGTTCAAGCAGCAACACGAATGTCAAGGTGTCCCAAGAAGCAACCCTCGGAAACGCAGCAGCAGCAGCAGCAACAGACTCTGCTTCTACAAGCGCAGATCTCGGGGGCACCGCAGGGAAGGTGATCGAGAGGGGAGAGCATGCAGGGCCAGCCATTGGTGGCGTTGGGGGCGGGATTGGGGGTGGTGGTGCGCCTGCGCTCTCGCTGGCTCGAGCCTCGAGTGCTTTCACGAACGGGGCGGACTTGGAGGGAGTAACTCGAGTGGGCCCAGTCGCGCCGCGACCAAGGGCCATGAAGCGCCGGGTGTTGCTGAAGATCGTCGTGCTTGGGTGCAGCAACGTGAGTCGCGTAGCGCGTAGCTTGCCGTGGTGCACTCGTCGCGAGCGAACAGGTGGTTCAAGAGGGCAATGCATGAGAGGAGCAAGCGGCAGCAGTGGACGTAAACTATCTATCATAATTCTACGACCGAGTATGGTCGCTGTGTCTGGTGTATTCTGCAATATTCCAGCTGCTATATTCGAGGTACACCCGCAGGGGTGACAACACCAAAATGAGTGCCCAGCGTGGAGGAATGTCGATGTCCCGCATACAGGTACTGATGCTGCAGCGTACGAGTATCGTATGATCGCATTGCTGCGGCAGCAGGCAGGTCATGAGCGGGAGCGCTTGCCGAAACCGCGCAAGATAGCGGCCTATAAAAAACCCGGCCAAAAGCAGCAAGTTTCAACACAGCAAACCACACTGAACGAACACACACCGAGTTTGAATTTTTAATTTTTTTACCAGATGTTAATTTAGGATTTTTTTGGTGCTGTTGGCTTCGCGTGGTGAAGGTCGTTGAAGTTCCAGTTTATTGAAGGCAACAACCAGCAGCAGCAGCAGCAGTAGCAGCAGCAGGTTGTTCGCCTCTCGCCATTGCTCCTCTGTCTTTACTACAGTAGACTACGTAACCTCGCTTTCGTCGCATCATGTACCCGTTAGGTACAGCAAATAGCAACGCAATACTCTGCTGCTGTGCCAATGCAATGTCAGTATTATACGCTATTGCCGGGGACCATAGTAAATACATGTAGGACCAAATATCGTTAGTAAAAATAGAGAAATATATAGGTTTTGGTGTGTACCGTAGGTCTTATTTACTATGGTCCCCCGTGATATCCGGTCGCCCCGGTGGTCTATTTTTGATAATAGTGGTTACTGCTGTACCCTCAAATGCTATTCAACTACAATTACCGGTATTGTCGAAGGTTGCACAGATGCTCTCATTTCGTACTCCGAACACTGGGAGCACTGGGAGTATGAGTAGTACAGAACTCCGAGTACAAGAAGTATACGCGGTATAAACATCAGAATACCCACTCTGAGTATCAAGAGTATTGAACTCGTAAAAACTACTCCCGTCTGACTCTACAGTAAGTACTCCAGTTGCCCCCCCCCCGCCGAAAGTAATTTTCTCCAACTCCCACCCGCGGAACCATCCGTGAATGTTTTCTGCAATAGAATGGGGAGGAAAATGTCGAAACGGGGCACAGATGGTCGAAATATACTTCATGGCATATTCCGAGTACTCGCAGTGCTGCCAATACTCGGCAGTACCCGCAGTACAGAACCCTGACTTACTTGAAGTACAGCAGCATTCCACGGTATTGGACCCCGACATGCTGCGAGTATGGCAGTATCCCCAGTAGAGAATCTCGAAATATTGCCAGTACTCGCAGTTTCCGGCAGTACATGGAGCCCAAATACTGCGAGTACACAAAGTAGCTGAAGCAATTTCTCTCGGAATTGCTTTCACTTTACTCCGAGGTACTGGAACATCTGTGAAAGGTTGCACAGATGCTCCCAACATACTTTTTTTTCGGAGTATCGAGTACATTACGCACTATACTGAGAGTATTGCAGTACTGGCGACCTAAATACTGCGAGTACTCGAGTATGAGCAGTACTGAAGGCCCAAATACTGCGAGTAATAGGAGCATGAGCAGTACAAGACCTCGAGTACAAGCAGTACCCGCAGTACAAACATCCGAAATACTTGGAGTACTCAAGAGTATCAAGAGTATTGAACCCATAATACTGCAAGTGCAAGCTCGCGGCATGTATATAATCCCGAAATGCTACCCGACTCTAAGTACTCCAGATGATCCCCGCGAAAGTAGTTTGCTCCAACTCCCACTTGTGGAACCATCCGTGAATGTTTACTGCATTAAAATGGGGAGGAAATTATCATAGCGGTGGACAAATGTTCGAAATATACTTCATATAATACTCCGAGTATGCTGCGCATATTGAGAGTATTTTGGTACTCCGAGTACTCGCAGTACTCGCGGTACCAACGGACGGACTGATGCCAGCACTTGGCAATACCTACGGTGGTACAGAACCCTGAAATGCCTGAAGTGCCGCTGTATTCCACAGTATTGAGCCCCGAAATACTCCGAGTATGGCAGTATCCGCAGTGCAGAATATCGAAATACCGCGAGTAATCGCAGTATCCGGCAGTACATAGAGCCCCAATTTGGCGAGTACACGAAGTAGCTGAAATGTGTTCTCTCGAAAATATTTTTCTTTACTCCCAGGTACTGGGAGCATCGGTGGGGAGATTTTGACTTATTTGCACAAATAAAAATTAGGTACAAAACGGTAGCTGATGAGAGCCCATACCGTGGGTAGGCGCCATTCAACTCGACTCGACGAGGGAAGAAAGGGCTTGACTCTTCTCGCGATACAAAAGCAGGACACGAACCGTGGTGGGGAGGGGGGAGGAGAGCCTGCTACAAGTACGTGACCCCGGATCTGAGTTACGACTATTACTAGGAGGGAGAGAAAAAATATGGGCGAAGGTAATAAATGGGATGGAAGTAGGGCAGACTGCGATGCTCACGTACAGCGTAGGTTGGATGCTTCGTACAGGGCAAAGGCTAAAAAAAGTGCGATGAGGCGGTGATCTGTGCCAACTTGGACAACATCTATTTGTAGGCACGAGCCTGTCAGGGAATTTCGAATGTCGGCGCTCTTGTACCGACCCTGCTCCCAGTTGGCACCCTGATCCCGCCCGCGCCTGACCCCCCCCAAACTGACCCTGGGTATAGAATTAGCCGCCGACAGAGCCCACCCTTGAGCTCCCTGATCCCACCCGACCTTATCCACCAGAATCGGGGTTTCGACCAGAACGGCCGTAGCCAAAAGAAACAGCACTATTAGTACTTTAATTTTATGAGTGTCCGACCTTTGTCTTTCTCCCACAGGCTCGTGTCTACAACTACTATTACGGGAGTCCATAGTTAAATGGGACCAAATTTTGTCAGTAAAAATAGGTAAATATATAGGTTTTTATCTACACCATAGGTTCTATTTACTATGGACCTCCGTAATAGTATTACGGAGGACCATAGTAAACAGGACCAAATATTGTTGGTAAAAATAGGTAAATATATAGGTGTTTATTTATACTATAGGTCCTATTAACTATGGTCCCCTGTAATGGTTGCACCCGCCAACTGGGGCCTGCTTTTCACGCAATACCATGGTACTCGATTGTGACAACATATCACCAGGTACGGCTGTACGTACCTGGTACCGACTTCATTTTGTGCCGGCGCCGACGATGGCCTGATTTAGAAACAATGAAAAAATAGCACCCCCGAAGTGACGTTTTGGGATGAAGATCCACCATATTTTATCCTATGAACATGGCATGTGAACGTTTGGGGCATCATACATTTTCTTAGCATGAAGTGCATCGTGCTGCCTGTGTTGTACGCAGATTGGGGAACTCCGCATTCTAGAAACTCCGCATTCTGGAAAGATTGCACAACGAGAGCAGAAAGCGGAGCGGAGAAGGGTCTAATATTCTGGTCCTATTACCGACTACTCGCTGAATGCGGTACTGATGTCAGAGAGTCATATTAACAGCAGCAGTGTAGTTGTGTGGTGCTGGCTGTGAAACCGAGTCGGCGCATGGCCGGTGGTTGAGAACTCGAGGTTTTGCGCTGCCAGTACGCACCGATATCATATTATGAAACTGTGACCACTATCAGTACAAAGGTACTAACCCTGTTGGGGCTGCGAGTAGCTTAACCGAGTAAAGCAGCGAGAAGTTTGGTATTGAACAACTGTCTTGTGTGGGCGTGCCGTAATACAAGCACCTCATGTCGCTATTACGGGGGACCATAGTAAACAGGACCAAATATTGTTAGTAAAAATACCTAAATATATAGGTTTTTATGTATGCCATAGGTCCTGTTAACTATGGACCCCCGTAATACTACGAGTACTGCGTGTTGTATGCGTGTGCTGTTGCAAACCGTTGCAATGTAAACCTGACTTGAAAATCGACATCCCCTGGCCTCGCAGCCCGCGTTATCGATGCTGAAATAATCGTTATTGTTCGGCAGTTAGTATTGGGCGAAGCGGCTCGTTTGGGGCGCAGCCATGCCGAGCCGCCCTGCGCAAGCGATGTCGATGCTCAGTCTTCAGTCAGCCATCAGCCAACATCAGACACGTTCTTGTTTGATAGTTCGCGTGTACTCGTACAACGTACGTCATTTTCATATCGGGAAGCAGGCCTTTTCTTTTTTCGCCGATGTGTGACCGTAACGACCGTCCGCTGGCTCCATTGAAAACGGCCCTGCTACTGCTGCTGCCGCTGTAGTTGCGAATGCATGAACGTTACGTACATGAATCTAATTTCCTCGGGGATGGTGCATGCGCATCGAGCAATGAGAAAGAAATAGGACGAGGAAGCGGATGAAAGCTCAAACCGCCTATTAAGAACAACAGGAACTGGGGAAGTGCAGTTCTCGGTTCCCAGTTGTCTGTTGTTGTTCATAAGGCTGTGAGTCAGAGCCGATTCGTCCGATTCAAACGCTTTCGTTATTTGCCCGATTTTTAGGACTTAGTCGTAACGCCTTTCTCCGACTCTCTGTTGACCAGCTGCGCTCGCTCAAGATTGTCGATAAATCAAGCTACCTTCGTAGCCGATTTACTGGAAGATTGTAAATAATGTCTCTGAGATGTTATCTCGTCTTTCCGAAACAAAGAAATCACTTGATTATCAGTAGTTACAAGATCTCCCTTCGGAGGGGTATCATTCGTACTACTACTATTGTAGGTTTCGGATATTGACGAAGATGGCGATACAGGCGTGCATTTCGGTTTCTTGTTCTGATGGAATGCCAAGATGCTGTCTTTTGACTTTCCTGCCTACTTTTCCAAAGATTTTTTGTATTCAACCGAAATTTCCCTCCGATTCATGTCCCTACTGAGTTCTCAGCTTTTCAGTAGTACTGACTGTAGAGTAAGTTAGTGCTCGTGACTCGTCGTACTCGCCAGCGCTTGAGCGCCCGAGCTACAGCGAAACACCTAATCTGACCTGGTACTGTTTGTTGTGGACTCCTTATGACAATATTATAAAGTCATGGGCATACATACTCCTGCATGTACGAACGGTATCTTATTCGTCTGAAGCAAGGGGTCGGAATCCGGACTGGAGCAGTGACTGCCTGATTGCAAAACTGCGGTACTACTGCATTAGGATGTCAGATTCAATAACGGGCGCGGACCAACGTCGACGCAGCTTGTTCCTATTTTTTACGACAAGATGTTCGCCTCCGTCCCTTCATCTCTTTCCGCTCCCGCGAAGGACATTAGTGTCCAGCTCAACCATATCTCAGCTATTCCAGAATTCGAGAAGATGATGCTATAATATTGTACCAGGTACCTGGTATCATTTTAATACCAACATATTACGGGGGTCCATAGTTAACGGTACCAAATTTTGTTAGTAAAAATAGGCAAATATATGGGTTCTATGTACACCATAGGTCCTGTTAACTATGAACCCCCGTAATAGGACTCGTATAGACAACATTACGACGTGAAATAGGGCTTGCTTGCTGTAAAATCTATGTACCAACTATACTACAGCAGTACAGTAGTAGCATTGGTACCGCAGCATTCTAACCGCCGGTGTGACCTCCCTGCCTGTGTGTTCCGTCAGAAGAAAAACAAACAGAAGGAACGCGTTGGATATCGCACCTGTGATTGGAATGTGGGTACTGGCTGTAGCTGGAACATTCCTAATCCCGTTCCTCGCGGAAGCGTGACCTTTCTTCAGAGCTCTTCAAACATGCCTGGTACTATATATACGGCAATTCCAGGAATATTTTTTCATGTTGACTTTATACTACTGCTGTATTAATACTTCGAAGTACAGCAGTATACTGCTGTACGACGTATAGTTTATATGCTACCAAAGTATATTTTATTTCATACTGATACACCGGTATGTACACGAATATTATACCTGCTTTATTTGTTTTTTTTCATGTTGGTGGTAGCTTGTTATTATAGAGCTCTACCGATACATGCCTCCCGACTGAGGACCATTCCTCTGGTCCTTTTACATTCAGCACCACCAGTACGTCGGCGGGGGGGCTCGGTCGTTCCGGAAAATTTTATTCGTCACGGGACAGCCTTCGCGGACTTTAATAGCGCGCCGCGCAATGTATATAAAACCCCTGTCCTGGCAGGTTTGTAGATTACAATGGGAATATTTAGTCATTCCCATTGCTATTAATAGAGACTTTAGCCAACTTTTATGAGAATCCTCGGCAGACATCGATCGACAAAACCAACGACACCGTCATGAAATCTGAACGGAATGCGCTGGTTAAGGTGTCCGACTCACCCTAGTGTCACGGTACCCACACCTCGGTCGGCGATATGTGGCGTGGGCTGACCAGGCGTCTGATGAAAAAACATTTTGGCGCTGGTTTGTAGAAGACAGACGACAACAAATCTCGACCCCTCTCCGATGGCAAGAAGTAGACCATTTTTTTAGGTTTGACATCGATCGACAAACCCAACGACTACGTCAGGAACTCTGAATGAAGCGCGCTGGTTAGAGGCTCCGACCCACGCTAGTATCACAGTGCTCACACCCCGGTCGGCGATATGTGGCGTGGGTGGGCCAGGCGTCTACTAAAAACATACTTGACGGCTAAATAGTGTGTAGAAAACAGACGACAAAAACTCTCGATTCCTCTCTGTTGGCACAAAACAGAACTTTTCGAATGATTTGACGAAGAGCGTAGGACGCCGCGGCCAACCTCTCGCCCCCTAGACCCCACGGATTCCTATTATACCTCCGAGGCCATTATTAAAACTCATTTGCCTTGCCCGTTACGAAGCTCGTTGACCGTGGGTGGACTATATGTCGAGATCGAAGGTGAATCGTCGCGTAACTCCGGGTGTGCGAGCTGCGAGCTGTGTCTTTCTTCTTCTTGTTTTGTGTGCGGCGAAATTTCAGCGTGGTTCGCGTGGTTCCCGTTAATACAGCGATTCTATTGGAAGATGGCTCCCGTCGTTCGCGCTATTTCAGCCATTTGATTGGAAGATAACTGGCGTCAACTGCCCCGTATTATTTTAGACTTGCCTCTTCCGGTCATTCCGTCTGTCGCACCCGAAACTAGACTTTTCCCTCCTTCGAGACGCCGAATCTGACTGTTTTTTTTGTATTAATAGTATTTAGCTCTGATTGGCTACATACGGCCATGGACCATGGACTCGCAAGCTTTCGGTCTTTAATTCCGATGGTATCGGTCCGTGGGCATCAATGATGTATCGATCTATGAATCTACTGTAAGCAATAGGCAGGGCATTCCGTTGCAGATGTAGGTAGTAGTACTGTTTTACTCTCTATGATACCAGTACCAGGCATGTATAGTAGGCCTTTTTTTACGTTTTAGGTAAGGTTTGGGAGGCACCTCGTGCAATAGAGTATTCCTACACTTGAGGTATATCGCTAGTTCTTACGGGGCCAAGGAATCAAGCCGCTTATACGACAATCCCAATTTTTATTTTATGCATGAGGTAAAAGTATAGGAAACGGCAATGAAAAGTGCCCCCTGTGTGTTTCCAGTATTAGGAGAAGGCCGTTTGCAGAATGAAGAATATGTTACTTTGTACCTACAAGGTTCCCCTTCGGTATGTGGGTAATGTGAAACCCCGGGGCCGTCGCGAGGCGAAAAGGAAGCCACATGTAACACACGTACACCTGTGTTCCATTGCCCACAACTTGTTTTTTTAGGTGCAAAAAAAAATGCGAATATTATTGAAACCGGGGTTTGGCAGAGATCAGCCCCACAGAGGGTCTTTTGAGGCACTCCTCACGGTCACCGTGCTGCCCACTGAAGGCCCCAAATGGCACAGGACGCTCAGAGGAACTCAATCAAGTCATGATAGAGCCTGTTATGTGGCTGGTTGGCGCTTGCCCGTCCTAGGCTGGGATAAATTGGGTTCATCGCAGCTTCAAGCAAACGACAGCTTCGGTCGAGGCAATTGCGCCGCCCGATTAGGCCATTTTCACGGCCGAGGTCCGACTCGAAGGCCTTGACGAAATTGACCAGATTTCCGTGTGTGTGCTCGCATACAGCCAGTCATGTCATTTCCGCCTTGCGAAATGAGGGATCGAACCTCCAGCTGCCACGGTCGACCTGAGAATGGTGCCTAAAAAATCACCAAAAACATGCACGAAACGGCCATCCTGCTCTCGCTTGTGCCGACAGTCGAAACACGCTAAAGAGTTCCGTTTTCTGTCCCGATGCATATGCAGACACGTGGTACGTGCTGGCCTTGCTAGTACAGCAGCTACTGTATCCTTGGGAAGAGTAGCGGCAGAGCGACGGAGCATGTTCTAGGCTTCTGCTGCCGGACTTAGACCTACCCAAATATCATATTAGAAAAACCGTCACTAAAAAATTACAGAGGAAACTGGTCCGTACGAGTATGATACGAGCACACTTTTCTACAGCAGCCAAAAATATGCTTGACTTCAGTACAAGAAAATCAAGTTCAAACGCCTAGAACCGTATTTTTTGCCCATTTTCAAACTTTAGCGACGAGGTCCGACTGGAAGCAAGGCACGGAAACTGCTGCCGCTTTGCCACCGTCCCGGCAGTGCACCAGGGAGCCCATATCTGCCTTGCCAAATACTGGATCAATGGAAAAGTTTTGAGCTAGAGCAGAACAACGAAATATCGGTGACGAAAAAAAAAAACGGAAGTAGAGGTGCTTCCAGGCATTTATTTGATTGTACAATTGGCCAAAATGAGTTTATTTTGTGGGCAATGCAACACTGTACAATTGGCCAAAATGAGTTTTTTTGTGGGCAATGCAACACAGGTACGTATGTATAGCTGTTCTTGGCAGAAACGTGAGCCATGGGTCAACGTATTGCCCCAACGAAAGAGTACTAGTCAGCAGAAACTGAGCACTACTCTTTGGTTGGGATAATACACTATAGTACCTCATGCCACACACGTTTCCGCAGCAGCAGCTAACTCGTGGCAACAGCGGTTGCACTACTGTAACATCACTATGAATAGGCATCAATTCGGCTGTAATTCTTCATGTGCAGGTATACATACGGTTGAGGGCATCATGAAGAAAATTTATCTGCCTTTATGTCATGAAACGTTTCTCCTCGCGTATAAATGAATGACTGTCAAAAATAGTATTCTCATGGTTACAGGAGCAGACTCGTGGCAACAGCAGCACTATACTATTAATACTACTATTACGGGGGACCATAGTAAATAGGACCAAATATTATTATTACGGGGGGGGTACATAGTTAACAGGACCTATGGTGTACATAAAAACCTATATTTTTACATATTTTTACTAACAAAATTTGGTCCTGTTAACTATGGACCCCCGTAATAGTAAAAATAGGTAAATATACAGGTGTTTATGTATACCATACCACTCTGACCCGAAATATAGGGACCGTTGGAATACAATTATTCAATACAAACGATCCTTATATTTTGGATCAGAGGTGGTGGTCCTATTAACTATGGACCCCAGTAATACCTACTACTAGTGTAGGACTAAAATTTCATACAACGGCAACAGTTGAGGCAGTTTTTTTTTTTTGTCATTTACGTGCTCGGTGTGAGGTGTGTGGTGTACATCAAAGGGCTAGGTGAAACCTATGTGACGCTCAACAGACGTGTGCTGCTGCTGCTTTGTCTGCTACTGCTCCTGCTGCTGAGGTTGATGAAAAAAACAACACTGGGAAGGTAAAAGCGGGGGCGGTTTAAAAATTGTTGAGACTTTCAACGCAGAAAAAAATCAGCAGGGGAGTTTCAAAGTGCACACCTGTGGCTAGTCGTACCATACGTGTCCTGAAATTTTAGTACAAATGGGATCGCGGCCAGGCAGTCGGGCAGTGTGGGCCGTGCCCGAGGCTACACCGAGATAGGGGGCAGGTCAGCGAGACGAGAGGCAGTATGGGCCTGGCTCTGTGGCTCTTGCCTGTTGCGATTACCTGCTGCTGATAGCGTGCAACTGGACACCAATACCTGGCACCAAATTCTCCCAGGTAGACGGACCGATAGAGGCGGTTTATTGGTCACGATCGTGCTCGGTTTTAGGTGTACACCACCCGTCAAAGGGCTTGGTGCAACAGATATGACGGCCGATTGATGTGTACTGTTGCTGCTGCTGTATGTTGTTGCTGTTGCAGCTGCAGCTGACAGCTGACAGCTGCTGCTGTTGCTGCTTCTTCTTCTGCTGAGGCTGGACAAAAATGTACAGCAGAGGGGGCTTAAAAATGTGTTCGAGGGTGGCGGGCTATTTACTTACGAAAACAAATAAATGTAAAAAAAAAATGTAAAAAATGTAAAAAATGTGGAGTTTTCCATGTCGCCTACTCGACTCGGCGAGGCGGAAAGCAATCCCTTGTTAAGTAGAGACAGCTCAGCGACGTTAAATGCCCCGAGCACCGCCACGGAGCTCGGCGGGGGTCCAGACATGCGTCGTAATGTACCCACGGCCCCCTTGCTTGCCGAAAGTGCGATAAAGAATCCTTGGTCGCCGGAGAGCAGCATGCAAAAAAAGTGCCTTTTTTTACTACAGTACATCTAAAAACCCTAACGATGATCCCTGCCCTTTCACCCTAAGGAGTTTGTCCCACAAGGTTCCGGCTAAAACATGACGTTGGGTCATTACGGCAGTGTTGTAAAGGCTACTAAAGTAGAGTTGTACCCCGTTCGTCTACTACCCGGGTGGGTACCCGACGGGTAGTACCCGGGCCTGTCACTACCCGTCCGGGTACGAGTAATAAAGAATACCTGCCGGGTAATTAGACCCGATTACCGGGGTAGGATACGTATGTATGCCTGGTTCGAAATACATCTCTCTATACCCCCGAAGACCTATGTAAACAATATCTGGTATTGGTTGACAAAAATGTCAGGGCCCTCAACACGCACACAAACATGTTTGTTGAAAAAGGCGGAGGGTTCACACCCGGGTATCCGACATGCGCGGGTACCCGGGTACCCGACATGAGCAGGTAGCTGGGTACGGATACCGGGCATGAACGGGTATCCGCGTACCCGTTGTGTCTTCGTTCGGGGTTAGGTGTGTTCCACATTGACTCGTTACTTGTTATCGCGCCGGTGTGAAATTGTGGTTTTCCCCTTGTCGTGCCGCTTTTATACAGTTTTGCCTGTAGACAGCACTGTATGTTGTCCGGGTACCCGTGTATCCGCACTACCCGGGTTCGTGTGCCTGAAAAAAACGGGTACGCGGCCACGGGTACGGGTAGTACCTCCGGAAAATGAGCGGGCACACGTTCGGTCCGGGTATCCGACGGGGTACAACTCTATGCTAAAGGGGGTGTTTATCTTTAATGGCGCGACCATATTACGTACGAGAAAAGAGGTAAAACAGTACCAGCACAACTTTATCACACCTACCCACCCACCCACCCACCCAATCGCTACACTTTCGCCGACCCTTCACTACGGCAATATGCACTGCTGCTGCTGCCGCTGCTGCCGCTGCAACCAGCTGCACCGCATCGTTCTACGGCCGCAGTATTCCGGTACAGTGCTCGACGTACTACAGCAGTGTCGTACAGCACTTACGTATCATACGCCTCTACCAGTTGCTGTTTACCTTGTACATGTACTGTAGTGTTGGTGTACCGTACACCCCTCTGCTCGTCCTCGCACGCCCAACGAGATTGGCCGCTAACCGCTTGCGCTGCTTCGGTGTCGCGTCATGTGCTGTCTCGTCGTGTGTTCGTGTGTGCGCTGATGTTTTTTTATCTATAGGTCGGAAAGACGAGTCTGATGAAGAGGTATGCAGCGAACGACTTCTCGGACAGGCGTCGCCCGACGATCGGGGCGGACTTTATGACCAAAGAGATCGTCGCGGGGGACCAGCCCATGCTTCTGCAGGTAAGTCCGGACCGGGCTGAATATCCACCCCGTCGCATCTGACTCAATGCCCTTACGAAGAAGACCTTGTCCCTCTTGTGGAGCCTGAGAGGAGAGAATTGACGATAAACCGCTTCGGTTATTGCAATGGCCACTGCAGGGAAAAGTGTCATGAGACACGTCAAGCCACGCAAAACGTGCACTGTCAAGGGTGCAGGACCGAGTGTTTCACACTAAAAGCTATTAGTTTGGTGTCAGTCAAGGCATGCCAAGGTAACATGTGCTGTCTGTCGAGGGGGTGAAAATGCTGTCCTCCGACATCTTTGACTGCACGGATGGAGGGTGGTACAGATCGGTGGCCGGATTACGACGCAAGGAGTCGTGCAGCACGGGCACGAAATGATCCTATGCCGGTACCGCTGGGCGCCGACGCCTCTCGTGTAGTCTACAGACTCTTGCTGATGCGCAAACGTTGCGGTTGTCTCGGTCGCTATCAACGGGGGTTCTGATTGGGGTTAAAAGGTTCCCTGGTACCTGCTATTACGGGGGGGCATAGTTAATAGGACCAAATATTGTTGGTAAAAATAGGAAAATATATAGGTTTTTATGCATACCATAGGTCCTGTTAACTATGGACCCCCGTAATAGGGCTTTTCGCTGTCAGGACGAAAAATCGCCGTGACCCGCGCTGTTGCTCAGGGGTTGAAGGGCTACCTGGTAGTGCATTTCGCTGTCAATACGTCATGCCGTCGTGGTGAAAACGCTGACCCGCGATGTTACTCTGTGACCGACCCCGATCACTTGCCTTGCAGATATGGGACACGGCGGGGCAGGAGCGGTTCCACGGAGGGTCTCTGGGGTCTGGCTTTTTCCGAGGCGCGAACGCAGCCCTCCTCGTATACGACGTAGCTTGTGCAATATCGTTCGAACAGGTGGGGAGTGGGGGGTGGAGGTAGGGGTGCCAAGAGGCAAAGGCGATGATGCAGGAGAAAATCTCCCCAAGCTATTGTTGTATTTGTTGCTCGCATAACCTTTTGTCTCAGGGAGTCGGGGGGGGGGGGGGGGGGGGGGGGGGGGTGTACTCGATAAGAGAGATGTACTCGATCTCATGCATGGGGGGGAGGGAGGGGGGGTACCAAGAGGCAGGACGATGGACGATGTTAACGCAGGATAGCATTTTTGTTCTGTCGCTCGCTTAGCCTTTTTTGTCTTGTTGGAGAGTGGTTGGGGTTGGTGGTACTACTACCAGAGTGGAGGGTGAGGATGCATGATGCTATCGTCAAGAGTTGTTTTGGTCGTTTTCTCGTCACTCGCTGTCATCTGGCACGGCCGCTCCTGTACCCTGTTGCTCCCGCTGCTGTTGCTGTTGTTGCTGCTGCCGCTGATTCTGCTCTTGTTGCCACTGGTTGTGAATCGGAGCCGATTCATCCGATTCAAACCACATCGGAAGCGAAAAATCGAGCCGAAAAATCGAGCCAATGCTCGCATTTTTCAGATGTATTCTTGTCGCCTTCCACCTACTGTCGATAAATTGTGCGAGGCCGATTTTATTGAAAATAATCGGTTAATCTTCGCCGAAGAATGTTCTAAAGTCATATATCGAATTTTCGCTCCGATTCACAGCCCTAGCTGCTGCTGCTGCTGCTATTGTTCCCATTGTTGTTGTTGCTGTTGCTGCTGTTGCTACCGCCGCTGCTGCCGCTGCCGCTGCTGCTGCATGGATGTTTGGCAGGTAGCGATGTGGCGGGAGGAGCTGCTCGTGCGATTGGACGTGGACCCACACGATTTTCCCATTGTTGTCATCGGCAACAAGGTATGTACTTTTATTAATAGTATCAATTTGATGTTTTTTTGGCAAACCGAAGGAGGCTGTGGGCAGGAAAGTGATAAATAGATCGGCGAAAGGGGGGAGGGCGGGAGGGAGGGAGTGAGTGGGAGGGAGGGGGGTGTACTCATTATCATGCATGCATGGCCGTAGTCGTATGACGACAGACCCTCGCATCCCTACAATGCCGGGACGGAGCACGTCGGGTTTTGACCGACCAGGCAGACATTGCTCGCACCAAGCGCGAAGCCCCGTGGGGTGTTGGGCGAGTCGCATGAAGGGTGAGCTGCATCCTACAAAAAACCGCTTTCGAGGCGGAGTTTCTTGCCTATGGATGACAGCATGAATGAATTGATTTAATTTCCGGTGTGGCCACTTCCAGAGACAGCAATGGGTTTACTATGAAACTGCCTCGTGGGTGCCTCACCACATACACACTACGTGATACGATCATCCCCCTTGTGCGGAGTGAAGGTTCTCTTAGCACAAAAATGATCAACTCGACCGCCAGCCGTGGTAACCGCAAAAAAAAAACAGACGGTACTCTGGCTGTCCAGCTCACGTAGTGAAGGGTGTGTTTTACAGCGTCGTCGCCAGCCGACGCCAACCCAACCTGAGGGGGAGGGAGGGGGGGATAGAGGGATAGGGGGAGGGAGGGAGGGAGGGGGGGGGGGGGCTCGAAGCAGGCACCCCTGTTGCAAAGCTCAGACGAGGGGTAAACAATTATGGTCTGTTGGTAGCCGAACGCGGTGGCGATGGCCGCGAGAGGGGAAGGGGGCGGGTGATATCTTCTACCGCGGCATTCATCTGAGCCAACGGAAACATTGCGCGGCCTTGTCGTGTATAGCACCACCGGGCCTTGAAATATGGCGCTTCTATCCGGTCCAGTCCAGTCCAAACCGGTCCTTTGGTGTCCTTTGGTGTCCTTTGGTGTCCTTTGCCGGTTCCGACGCCGCGAAAGCACTTCAATCGGCAATTTAGTGTTGAAATTTTGCTGCAGTTTTTTTTTTTTTTTTTTCCATCTCTATTATCCAGCCCCCCACACCCCTCCAAGGCATACGCCTGATTTTGTTTTGCGCGTTGATGACTTACAGGTGTCGTTACAGACTTCCCCCTTTCCATGCTCTCTCCCGCGTCATCACCGATGCTCTCCACGCAGCCGCTGTTGTCGCCGCCGCCGCTCGGTTATTGGTTATCTGGTTGCGCCGCCTGCTCTGGGGGAACCAATCGCGTATCGGACAGAGCGTGCATTTTCCGTTATGAGATGTTACGCAAGAGCCGTATCACACAGACCATACAGATCCTACCAGGCAAACACGTGCGTAAAAGCCGTGTCATACCAATCACACCTGGCAAACGTGAGGTAGATTTTTTGCAGACAATGTCAAGTCAGGAACCCCCTTCCTGTCTTGCCCGAAAGATGTGGATCATGAAGCTGAGACCTGATCTGTCCGATCTGTGTGATCTGATCTGTCCAACGTGTGGAACGAATAACGCAGGTTGACCTAGCCTCGGGCTTACCGATGGACGGGGAGCATGGAGTGGACAAGGAGCGAGTCCTCAAGTGGTGCGAGATGCAGGTGCGCTTTGGCCACCACGCGTGAAAAAACGTGCGAGTTCTGGGCGAGGAAGAGAGTTGTTGGGCACGGGAAGGCGCGAAGCGATTGATTTGTTTGGAGGGGGGGGGGTGTTTTTTTTTTGTGTGATGTTTTGGTTTTCGCGGGCACACAGCGCACACAGCAGGCACGATTGTGTTTTTGGGTGGTGAGGCTTTCGAACTTGTTCCAAACCCCTCGCACGTCCCGCCGACGACGCCATTGTGAGGAAATATCGCAGACACTTGGAATTGTTGCACTACCAAAATGCTGCCTACCTTGTACACCCGAGTTTTGTACCGAGTAGTGTTGAGGCATGCAGCGATAGGGGGCGCACCCAATGTTTTCCGGGGCATGAGCTCTACTTCGATATATACCTCCACCCGAACACTGATGCTGAGAGCAGTTTGCCCTTTGTAAGGGCAAACTGCAGTCCCATTTTGGTCGCTAATCACTCAATTTCCAAGTAGTTTTGTCCCCTAGACGGGACTGCAGTCCTACAGAGGGTTGTATATAACCCAATGGGCATGAACAATCAATCCCACGGCCTAGGCGAATACATGCATGCAAATATTACAGCGAAAACACGAATGGAATGCCACCGATAAGGCATGCCTTAGGGCGTTGTCTTAGCCCTCCCCCCAGAGAGCATCGGAACGAACCGAAAGGAATGTTATTTGCCACATGAATTGGTGCTGGTTGGTCGTGGAAAACGAATACAGCAGTAGATTCAGTGCAGCCCGAGAAAAACAGTACCAGGTATTTCTTGGAGAAGGGAGAAATGTTGAACCCCGTTTTGTTCTGCGGGAGGAGCGAACGGCCCGACCGAACGAGAACGAATAGCATCTTGTTGGATGTAGATGGACACCAATTTACGCACGACAGCGTGTCGGCATCGTGGCCTGTGAAAAAGATGCCGTTCGTGCTGATTCGGCTGGCGAGGCCCAGGATTCTGCATGAACACGTTTTTATATGTAGGAACGGAACGAATGACCGCGAGCAGCCTCGTTCCGCTCCGCTCCTTCCCATGCTCTTTGGAGAGAGTTAGGACACGCCCTTGTTGGAGATAAATCATGCCTTATTTAGGAGATAAATCATGCCTTGTTGGAGATGAGGCATGCCTTATTGGTGATAAGGAGCAACCGATGAGACATGCCTTTGTGGAAGTGAGACATCCCTTCTAACAAGGCATGCCTTACCACAAGGCCAATAAGGCGTGCCTTATCACAAGGCCAATAAGGCATGCCTTATCACAAGGTCAATAAGGCGCGCCTTGCTTTGTTGGAGATAAGAAATGCCTTAATTGGCGATAAGGCACGTCTTGTTGGCGCTAATGCAAGCTTTATTGATAAGGAATGCCTTATTGCATGCCTCATTGGCGATAAGACGTGCCACATAAGCGATGAGGCATGCCTTGTTGGCGATGGGGGATGCCTTGTTGGCGATGGGAGATGCCTCGTTGGCGGTAAGACATGCCTTATTGGCGATAAGACCTGCCTCATTGGCGATAAGGCATGCCTTATTGGTGATGAAACATGCTTTATTGGAGATAAAACATGCCTCATGGGCGATAAGGCATGCCTTGTTGGTGATAAAACATGCTTTATTGGAGATAAAACATGCTTTATTCGAGATAAAACATGCTTTATTGGAGATAAAACATGCTTTATTGGCGATAAGGCATGTCTCATTTCGATGAGGCGTGCCTCATTGGGCAGCAGCTCCTCGGTTGAGGCGCCCCCTCGAGTGTAAAACGGTCAGACCACAAAGTGCTGTTGTACCTACCCCTATCGTATCTGGCACGCCTCCTTTCTGGACTCCTTTCTTAACCCCGTTAGCACTGCAGTCCCGCCTTGGGTACGAACTACCCAGAGTGCACTGCTAAAAGGTTTAACCCTCTTGAGACACTTCGGAGGGGAAAGTTGACGATGTTAAGTGACGATTACAGCAACGGCCCCTGCGTGACTGGGGCATTGTACAATGGTTGGTGGTCCCAGTTACAATGGTTGAATGTGAGGAGGGCCGTACGGCACGGACGTGCCTGTAGCATTAACCTCTACCGGTGCTGCTGCTGGGTGCTCACGCTGCTCCTACGTAGTATCTGGAAGGCGGTTTTGACGAGACAGAAAAAACTATCAATCATTGTTCTGGTCGGTGTCTCGGAGTCCCGAAGGGGTGACGACTGCCCTTTCTTTTTCTGCTTCTTCTTCTTCTTCTCTTGTCTTCCCATTCATTAACTTCGCTCTTCTTGTCTCTCTCCTTCGTACTATAGTAATAGTAGGAACTCAGATGCGGGGGCACACAGCAGGCTCTCCTCCCTCCTCCCGGCTCGTGTCTTCGTTTTTATCGCGAGAAGACTTCAGCGGCTTCTTCGTCCGTCGACTCGCGTCGATTTTCGCACTGTAAAAAACAAATACGTGTTTAATATGTCCAAAGTCTAGTTGTTTCAAGTAATGTGTCCCCCGAACGGGCCTCCAAAAGGGGTATTATAGTTAATCAACCCGATTTTTTACCACACCGTTTGTTGTTGGATCAGGGCATGGGGCACATCGAAACGAGCGCGAAGGATGGGACGGGAGTGGAGGTAGCGATGCAGGCGGTGGCCATGCTGGCTCTTGACCAAAAACGAAAGCGAGAACGAGACTTGGCGCTCAACCCCTCTCTTGGCGGAGGGACGACGCTTGACCTCGCCGACGAACGTGCTCGACAGCAAAGAAAAGGCGGGTGTTGTTGGGCCTAGCGGAGAAGCGGCCCTTTCATCCGGAAGGAGTAAGATGGATGTAGGCGGGGGTGAAGACTGGCTTGAGGAGGGGGTTGTTTTGGAATGCTTCCCCCCCCTCTCGAGGGGCGGTGGGAGGCTGGCTTGGGGAGGGTTTTTTTTTCGGACAGCTTCTCCCCCCTCTCGAGGGGCGGTGGGAGGCTGGCTTGGGGGGGGGGGAGGGAGGAGTTGTTTTGTAATGCTTCCCCCCTCCTAGGGGCAGGTGGGAGGCTGGATTGGCTGCTGGTGTAGCCTTGGCCCCCTCTGGTGTCCGGAGCATTGAAGACCGCCATCTAGAAGGGAGGATGGGGGGGGGGTACGATGAAGGGCCGCTTGCTCGTTCCGGTGGATGATGTGCACCATGTGCTTGCTGTGTGTGGTTGCTTTTGAAGGGATACTGCTTGGAAAGCTGCTTGGAGGGTTGTCTACGTATGGTGTGGTCTTCGAAAATACCTGCTTAAAAGGATTGCTCGAAGAACTTACCTTTAGAGTGATTGCTTGACGCGTCGCTTGAAGGGTCTAGTTTGGAGGGTAGCCCGACGGATATCTTCGAACGACTGCTTCTAAAGGCTTGCCTAAAGGGTTTTGCTTTAGAAGGCTTGCCTGAAGGAGTTTTTTGTCAAGGGTTGCTTGAAGGATTGCATTTGAAGGGTATTGCTCGAAGGGTTGCTTCAAGGGTTACCGTTGAATGGATATGGCTTGAAGAGTCGCTTTTGAAATATCCCTTGAAAATCGTGCTCCTGGTTTTCCAAGACGACGGACAAGTGCGCCCGGTGCTAAACCGCTCCCCGGAACAGAAGGCAGAGCGCCAGCATCGTACCGTACCGTGGGCAAGGCCGCGCTTTGTGAATATGATACTCGTAGTTTTGTTTCCCGTGTTCGAAACTTGTGTTTTACGCGCACGCTTGAGGCCTTTTTTTTTGTCCTCTAGGGGATGGGAGGGGGGTCTACTCGTGTCAGGCATGGCCGTAATTGTATGGCCATAGGGGGGGGCGGGGGGGGGAGAGGCCTGCTATGGGTTGGGTTTTTGGGTGTTGCCCTATCTCTCTTGCCGGCCGGACGGTCGATCGAAGCAAGCAAGCGTTGATCGTGCCGGTTTTGGCCAATGCTTTATGTTTTTCGTTTTGGCCAAACGGTTGTTAGGGTCGGAGTGCAAAAAGAGGAATGTGGCAGGCGGAGGGGCGGCAGCCACCGGATGGGCCTGAAAGAGCTACGCGTGCTAAAAGCTTTGCCGCCACGCTCTCGACATGCTGACGCAGTGAACTAGTTGTAGCAGTAAACGAGAAGAGAAAAACCGACCAATAGGAAAAATTGGTAATTTCTTCCCCCTCTTTTTTTGTTTCCGTTTCCGCAGCTGGCATGAAGTACCTCGCCTCCTGCCGGGCGTACACAGTCTCGTTAAGGTGTGTTAGTAGGGTATGTACTGTAGGGTTACCCGGTTACATACGCGAGTATGATCCAAACAAACAGGTATTGATACCCGGGTACCCCAGAGCAAAGGGTACCCGGGTACATACTCAAGTATGATTCAAATAACCAGATCTGGGTACCCGGGTACCCTAGAGTATTAATGAGTACCCTACTTAATAGGCTATACTGTTAGAAGAGGAAGATACTTCGTACCTCGTAGGGGAGCACACCATAGTAAACTCGGCGCAGCTGTTTACTAGGAGAGCTGCAGGCCGCATGTCGACGTATTTGTTCCGCTGGAGGTCGTCCGTGGCCGTGGTATGTAGCATAGAACCGTGGAGCGGTCTTTTCTTTCCTCCCCCCTCCCCCCCGGTGATGGGTGTACAATTTCGTCCTCGATCGGGTCGCGGTGCAGTCGCGAGGGCCTCGTTTCTCGGTTGTATTGTGGGACCCAATCCGCGCAGTGGTCAGAATCCGCCGGCGCTGAAACGGAATTGTTGGGTTGTGATAATATGCAGAAACTCTTGTGGTATCTATAATATTTCCCGCGCTGTGAATGTGTTTGTGTTTTTTGTGTGCATCGTGCATTCCCCAGCCTCGCGCCTTTGGGAGGGAGGGAGGGAGGCGGGCGGGCGATTTTTTTTGCGATTGGACTTGATCAGGTGGCAATAGTTTTAAGTGACGGATTTTATGCCTTTGGCGACCATTGTGTCTCTCGTCGGGAAGAAGAGCCAACAGCGCAGCAAAGAAAGAGAAAAGAGTGTACTACCTGTACTCGTATATACATACAGTAAGTTGAAACCCGAAACAGATGCGCGGTGTTTTGTGGTGTTTTTTTCTTTGTTTGCGGTCATTCACTGACGTAGAGCTATCTTGGTCGGCGCGGGGAGGAGAGAAAGAGAGAGAACTTCCGGTTTAAGCTGTCTGAAGGAGCAGGGGCAGGAGAGAGTCTCCGGCTTGCGGTGCCCGCCCAACGGCGATATAGCGGGGGAGAATCACCCACACTCGACCCTTTCAGTAGTGCAGTGCACAGAAACCTAAATTTGACTCTAATTCCAACTGTTTTGCCCGCACAACGAGAATGCATTCCTTCAAGGGTTCTGTAACTCGTACCCAGGAGACAATACGGTATGAATGGTGTGTTGCTCGTGTCTCATCTTGGTCGTTCGTTCGTTCGTTCGTTGTCCTTTGCCCCGCGACTCAGCTTAGCTCTCCTGTCAGGCCGCGCAGACGTTTTCTCGTGTTTTCAGCGTTCGGCTCAGTGAGATTTCCTGAGATATTTCTTTCTGTTTGACATACATGCGCAAAAGAAACATTTTTTTTTTGTGGAACTTTTTCTACCATCGTTTTGTTCTTGACGAAAAAAAAAACAACAATCTAACAATCCAACTCTCCCTCGGGTGGCAGGGTGTTTTTTTTCAAGTGGGCGCGTCGTTTTCTCCAAGCGTTGTTTTTTTCGTGTACAATAAGCAAGCACCAGAGTTCAGTTTTCGCTCGTGTGGGACAGACAGTTTCAAGCAGCATCTTAAGGAGAAAAGAGCAGTATTGATACTGGCGGAAACCAAACCGTCAAGTAGGGAAGGGGGGTAGCATCGGCAGCGAGAGGCGCTTCCACCATCCTTTTCCCGTACTACCTGACAAAAACTGGGTCCGAAAAAGAGACGAGGCGTTTTTATGCAAGGCACGTTGTCTTCTCCCGGTGCGCATGGGTGGCGATTCGTTTTCACGCAATCGCCTGGTTATTGGCAAAACTCAACCCACCCGACCCCTCCCACCCATCTACCTATCTACACACCTACCCGCCCACTCACCCACTTGTCGATAAACTACGACACACTTGTATATCGCGCAATTCTGGTCGGAAAGCAGCCAGCTTATCGCCGCGTGATCACAACCCTTGCCCAACCGCAATAAAATCAACCCACTCTAATTCCAGGAAAATTGCCCCCGAAGAGGTGGGTACAAGTGCGAAAGGGGTTAAGGTCGAGGACACTAGTTGCAGCTACTGGGTTTTTCCAATAAACATGAGCTCGAGGGATTAGGAGCGCGGGGGGGGGGGGCGGGTTAAGACAGGTGGAGGGAGCGGTATGCCGCTGGAATCGAAAGCTTCCCCCGAAACTCGTTGCGCCCATCGTGGTTGTGACCGCTGTTTCCTGCGCGTGTCACATATATAATGCCATCACATCTCATTGCTGCCTCTAAAGCGCACGACCTCCCTGGACCTTCAAGAGCAGCAGCAGCAGCAGCAGCAGCAACGCTAACAGAAACGGTCATCGCTCCCTTCCGCCCTGACGGATAACGCCGGCGCTGATGCTGACGCAGACCCCAGCCTTAAGGCCAACACCGACGCCCACCCGAACGTTATCGCCAACCAACGTTAAAGCTAACACCAACGCTGATGCCAAAGCCAAGGTCAACGCTAGCGCCAAAGCAAAACGCTAACGCCACACCAAACAAACGCTGACGCCAACGCTACCGTCAACGCTAACGCCGCCGCCAAGCCTAACGCTAGCGTCAACGCAAACGCCAACACTAAAGCTACGGCCAAGCCTGACGATAATGTCAACGTTAGCGCCGAACGCCAACGCTAACCCCGAGGCTAACGCTAACGCCAACCCTAACGCCGACGTTAGCGCCGAACGCCAACGCTAACCCCGAGGCTAACGCTAACGCCAACCTTAACGCCAACATTAGCGCCGAACGCCAACGCTAACCCCGAGGCTAACCCTAACGCCAACCCTAACGCCAACGTTAGCGCCAAAAGCCAACGCTAACCCCGAGGCTAACGCTAACGCCAACGTTAACGCCGAACGCGAACGCACACGCTAAAGCCGAAGCCAACGAAAACGCCTACACTGACGCCAACGCCAACGATAAAGCCTACCGGGCGACATATATATATATATATTAATCAGCGTCCAAATTACTACCAGTAACGCTGACCTAACCGAGACGCCAACGCTAACGCTAACGGGCATCGTTTTTTTTTTCCGCCCTGATAGACGGGAGCCTTCGCAAAACAGATGCCGCTGCACGCGATACTTGTAAGACCACCGCTTTTCCCGTGCCTACAACCCCAGCGCGACGAATGATGCTGCCTGCACACAGTTCCTTTTTTATATATCTCCCGCGGATTGGTAAAAATAAAGCTTGAGCTCACCACACTTGGTACGTTTAGAATACGTGTCGTGTCAATTTAACCCCGTCGCTCCCGTTGAAGCACTGTTCCTCGAAATAATGTTGCCACAGTTTTGAGAACCTCACCGCACAAAGGCTTCGAGATGAACAGAAAACCTTCCCCCCCCCCACGCCCTAATAACTGGCACAGATTCCTGGCCAATTAAACGAAACGCATCCCTCGCCAATTGGACAAACACCTCCCTGGCCAACTAGAGAACGAATCCCTGGCCAACCCGAGCACGCAATGCTGACCAATCCATCCCTGGCCAATCAGACCACACATTCCCTGCCAATCACGGCACACATTCCCTACCAATCAGAGCACGCATCCCTCGCCAATCAGCGCAAGACAGATATACCCCTCATGTGTGCGATGCTCCAGAAGAAACACTCTCGGAAGTACACTCTACAGGTGCATAACATGTACGGGGCGTACTCTTTCAACACCTACCTGCTACCACTCCGTCGGAGCTTGCACCGACCGTTTTCGTATCCGCATGTATTTTTGGAGAGAGTTGCACAAATCTCGCTTGAAAAGCGATGAAACTACACAGGGAGGTAGGTGTGTGTACATGGTGGAGGGAAAAAAGGATCCCTCGTGCTTGCTCCCGCCAACCATGCGCGGTGATGTCACCACGGCCCCGTTCACGTCAGTGCACATTATGCGGGGTGTGGAAGCTACCGTGTTTCACAGGGGAGAGAGGCGGAGGCGAGGCGCGCGGGGGGGGGGTGTACTCGATATCATGCATGGCCGTAGTCGTATGACCATACAATAGACCCTCGCATCGCTACAATGCCGGGACGGAGCACGCCGAGGGGGGGGGGGGGGGGGCGGGGGATGAAACACCCGCTAGAAACATGTCGAGGCAAAGCACCCCTATACTACCAATTCATAACTGTTCGCTCACTACTATAGTACCGGTGCAACTAACTATGAATACCAGCATACACCATCCCCGTCGACCTTTCTACACTAGGTTGCCGCCGCGCTGATAAAAATATAACGAACCTCGCAATGGAGCAAGCGTGGCACAGCAGCAGTGCAGCAACACAGCAACGACCCGGCGCGCCCGCCCGTCCACCCGCGCACCCGCCTGCCAGCCAACCCACCAGTCCATGAGCGCGAAGGGGAAACCTGAAAATAAATAATACACGTTTACACCCCCCAAGAATGCACTCATCTACCGAGCATGACAAAAAAAGAAAAAGGGGAAGAATCTAAAAAAGAGAAAAGGGGAAAAAAAAAAAAAAAAAGCAACAAAAAAAAGGGAGATCCCGCACTACAGTATGATCGTACAGCAATTCCAAGCTGTTTGTCCCGAAAAGCGTGGGTACAGCGGTGCTAAATAAAAGGCGACAAGTGCAAGTCCTTTCAATCTTTTTGGGAAGAGCGTAACAGCACATCATCTCCTGCCGGAACAGTTCGGACACACACCCTGTATGTACAGCAGTAGAGATCCCTCTATGGTGTGCCGGTGTGGACCACGAAACAATACCGGCACCACTCCGCGTACTGCCACACTCTGCTGGCCGTACTGGTTGATCCCGCCTGAGCCAAGCGAACTCATAGGAACTACAGCCGGCAACCGGCACTCCAGAGCGACCACTACTGGGCTCTTTCGGTACATAGCCCAGCAACCCCTGCTATGAATACATCGTACGGCTGTAAAAAAGTCGGCCCTACTTATCGGTGATCATCCCCTCTCGAGTCCCGCAAGGGTCTAGAGGAAAATCGGGGCATCTCGTCGTAGCTTCGATCGTCACCTATTCATCACTTTTGGCCGGTAACATACTAGTAGTACCCGTGTGATGTTCACAGCCGAGAATATAGTACCCGTTTGATGTTCACACCCGGCATATAGTACCCGTTTGATGCTCACAGCGGGAAATATAGTAGTACCCGTTTGAAGTTTACAGCGGGGAATATAAATGACGTTCCAAGCCGCCCGGCATATGGTACCCGTTTGATGCTCACATCCGGGAATATAGTAGTACCCGTTTGATGTTTACAGCCGAGAATATAGTACCCGTTCGATGTTCACAGCCGGCATATAGTACCCGTTTGATGTTCACAGCCGGGAACATAAAACCCGTTTTATAATCACAGCCGAGAGTATACTGTAGTACCCGTTTGATGTTCACAGCCGGGAACATAGTACCCGTTTGATGTTCACAGCCGAGAATATAGTACCCGTTCGATGTTCACAGCCGGGGGGGGGGCATAGTACCCGTTTGATGTTCACAGCCGGGCATATAGTACCCGTTTGATATTCACATCAGAGTCCAAACGGTGATCAGATTGCCGGCCAGCGTGAGACGTACCAGTCTGCTCGTAAACATGAGGGGGATTCAGATGGCCACAAAAGGTCCAAAGCGTACCTCCAGACAAACGACCAACCAAACTCGTGTTGGTGGCGATATCTGCGGCAGTGCTGAACGACAGCCACAACAACAGAGCCACAACACGAACAAAACAACGCGGCTAACTGACAAAGCAAACACACAACAATACAAATACTTGTAGAGCAGCTTCAACAACGGTATTCATTGAACAAACAACTCGGCAACCTGGCAAAGCACTACACAACAACAATAAACACTTGAAGAGCGGCGCCAACCACCAGAGTGCTGCTTGATTGCGAAGTTTGGATTCTGGCACGAGGAGATGGCGAACATACAAATAAAATAACCATTGACCCTTTGACCGCTACAAAAACGTACCCGACACTAATTCCAAGTAGTTTTACAACAGTAATAATAAAAAAAACGTGGGGGTAGCTCTAAAGGGATTAACAATACTATTTTCTTCGATTGCCACACCAAAAACATTATCATCAGTCTCTCTCGTTGCCACAACCCGCTCCGGTCATCGCCATTAAAGGTAAAAATTCGGCTGCTGCAAAGAATCCTGAGGGCTCGTATCTCTCCTACTACCCCCCCCCCCCCCCCCCCCCCCCCGCCGCTGCTCGCTTGGCGGCTCGACCGCGGGGACATGTGCCCCCCGTCCCCCCCTTCGGACAAAAGCTTCAGCTCGACTCCGTCCGGAACTTTTCCGCTCCCTGCCGTAGCCTTCGCCCCCCCCCCATCGTGTCCTGTCGCACGGCTACGCTTTCGCAGGATGCTCTTCACCGGGTCATACCTTGCTGCTGACAGCGCTGAAAAGGAAGGAATGAGTGCGCGGGGGGAAAGCGGGGGTGGTGTATTCATGTCTTACATGGCCGTAGTCGTATACGAGTATGACCACATAATGGATGCTTGCACGCTAGAGTGGATGTGTGGGGTGGGGGAGGGACAGCTGCTGTACCTGATACTGATCATGACGACGATCACGATGATAATCATGACGATGGATGATGACGATGATGTTATCACACTGGTCCACTCTCCTGAAACCGATTGCACTTTACATACCAGGTACATAGCCCGTGAACGCATCATAGCCACAAAACAGGCACACAGCGTTCCGCCAAAAACCAAAGCGAACAAAAAAAAAAAAACGAAAACACGCATTAATCCATGAAAAGTTAAACAAAAAAAAAAAAAAAAAAAAAAAAAAACAGAAAAAAAAAAAACGCGAGGCGACGCACCACCACCGCTGTGAGAAGCCCGTCGCAGTACGAAGCAGAGGGCCGCCAACACGATCACGACCATGGCGAACACTGTGCCGACCAACCCCGCCGTCACCGCTCCCAGAGCCGCGTCTGACGCCGAGTGCTTCGCTTGCGCGGAGTCGCTGCCGGCTACAGTCACGGGGCGGCGTCCCTCCACGCCCCCTTCCCCCGCCCCTTGAAAAAGGCCGAACGTTTCTGGAGGAGGGTTGGACAGCTTCACGGCCCACCCATCCTGCCACCGCGCTGTCGTGGTCGAAGGGGGGGGTACGAAAGAGCGGGTAATCGGTGTGTGAATGGGCCGGGGGGGGGTGTACTCGATAGGAGAGATGTACTGTCGGGGGGGGGGGGGGGGGTATGATGCCATCATTATCATTCATGGCCGTAGTCGTATATGACCATAGACCCTCGCATCCCTATCATGCCGGGACGGAGCACGGCGGGTTTTCACCGACCAGGCAGACATTGCCTGTTGCACCAAGCCCGAAGCGCCGTGAGGTGTTCGGTGAGTCGCATGAAGGGTCAGCTGCATCCTACTAAGAACCGCCCGTGACGCGGGGGAAGGGGGAGGGAGGGGGGTCATGTTCTTTGCCATCCGTGCGGTGGTGTTTTCTGTCGCTCAAACTCTTTACTACTACTACCGAGGGCCATAGAAAATAGGACCAAATACTGTAAGTAAAATATCTTAAATATATAGGTTTTTGTATGTGCCGTAGGTCCTATTTATTATGGACCTCCGTAATAATAAATTTCACTCTGACCGGGAACGTAATACCCGTTTCATATTCATGCCAGATACCAAACATGGCTTATATTAACGGCCATAGTGGTACTTATACTGCTGCAAGATACGTATACATATTTATTACGTCCATTTTTTTGGTACATTATTTCCATCCCATTTACGATCTTCGCCTTTCTTGCTCTCTTCTTAGTAGTAATAGTCGCAACCCCGATCCGGGGTCACGAAGCAGACTCTTCTCCCTCCTCCTCCCCACTACCGTTCTTACCTTGGCAGGCTTTTTTTATCGCGATAAGGCTTGGGCCCTTCCTTCCCTCGTCGACTACCACTACGGGGGACCATAGTAAATAGGACCTACGGTACGCACAAAAACCCATATATTTACCTGTTTTTACTACGGTGACAAATATTAGGTCCTATTTACTATGGTCCCTCGTAATAATAGAATCGTAGCTCTCATTCTGATAAGATCGCCCACGACATGCGTCTACAGTTGGTGGACCACACTCTAACTAGTACGAAAATCGGTCAACTCTTACTCCAAATAGGTTTTGCACAGAGAGTGGGCGTACTTACATTACAGGGAGGGATTACGCTGAACCGTGAATTCTCTTTAGGGGGGGGGGGGGGGGGGGGGGGTGCGCTGCGCGACGCCGAGACCATCTCGCACGTTGTGGCATCTAATCCACAACAGCGCACGAAAAGTTACGCCGCGCCCCCTCCCGGCCCGCCCGCCGGCGCAGCGCCAATAATCCATGCCGACGAAAGCTTCTGCGCTTGGTGCAGAAACTCCAGTAGTACTGCGGAACGTCTGTGTGCCCTCGAGAAGCAACTATTGGTACTAGCAATATAACACAAAATTACTCAACTGCTGACTAAAATACAGTCAGATATTATAACAACCAACACACACCATAAATTACAGCCAAAAAATAAAACACGCACAACAAATGCGAAACAACCAAGCAATACAATACAATCCATTTTTTATATTGATAGTAAGATACAACCAACTGACAGAACACACTTCCCTCCCGAATAGGAGAACGATGTGACATTCTTCCGCCATACCGATCAGCGCAAAATACACACCTGGCACGTTCGAATACAGCGCCCCGCGTGTCCACCCCGTCAAGTACAGGGGACTGTTTCCATCCGTCCCCCCCTCCTCCTCCGGCACTCGCGGCTCGACACCAGCCCGGGTCTCCGGTCCCAGCACGAGCCCTACGGCCTGGTCGCCTGCTCCGGAGCCAAACTGAGCGCCCCAGATAAGCTTACCAGATTTTCCGTCGAGCTGCCGCCATGGCGAAAAACATATGGGGGGACGCACGAGGAAGGGGAGGGGATGTTGATTGAGGGGGGGGGGGGGGGGGGGCGTACTCATTTGTTGCTTGCCTTAGTCATTTGACCATTGACCACGCATCCCTTTCGAGACGGAGCATCGTTCCTACTCCTGCTAGAGACGCCCCCAACAGTTGGGCGCTCACTACGTTGTTTCCATATGTTACACAGAAACTTCTTGCTAATCTTATCCCCTTCCTGCCTGGCCGCCTGTGGCCACCATCTATCTACTAGGATAGCGATCGTTTTCTCGCTGCTATCTAGTGTACCAAACTCCTCCATGTCACATTCGTCTATTTCCCTCTTCTCTTCTAATGCATCCCGTTCCTCCTTGTACATTCCGCTTCCTCCTACTATGTGAGTTCTACTCTCTCTATTTATATGCCACAAGGGCACATATGCGCACCTATATATTTCCTCCTCCTCCCAGCTACTGGTATACCTCTTTCTTCTTTCTGGCTGGTTCAGGTCCCCCACACGAAATCGCAGTTTCAGCGTTTTCGCGAAGTCCATTGGGCCGTGCAAATACGTTTCATTCCCATCCCTTCGTTTAATCCTCCGTATATCTCTAAACGTTTCTCCGATTTCAACTCGTTTCTTAGCGATAGCCTTTCCCTTCTTTCTACTATTTCTTCTACTTCTGTCTTGTACCTCCCAAACCTCTCTGCGGACACCATCTCCGCTTGGTTTCCTCCTATACCCTTCCATACGTTCTCGATTACGCTATCCCACCTTATTCCAGCTCTCGCCCTTTTGTTGCTTTCTCCCATACAAGCTCTATCAAATATGGCTGGCAACCTCTTCTTTGGCATGTCTCTTACCTTCATGTTGCCATTTCAACTTTCTCGTGTCTCTCTTTGTCTCGAGGGGGTAGGTACATTCCCAGTTCTGCTCTTAATACCGTATTACTAGCCGTACTTGAGCATCTAACTGTAGTGTTTCTTTAGCTGCTGTCATCTGTACTGCTGTTTCCAACTGTTTTACGAACTTGCGTCCCCTTCACCTACTTCTCGTGCATGTTCTAGCTTTGGTACTATCACATTCATCAGGATACGTCTCTTGACTCTAGGGTCAAGGTGCGAGTCTGCTAGGATCGCATCCATCTTGCCTGGGTGTGTTTTACCCTTTCCTATTACTTTCGCTATGTGTCTATCCCAAGAGCAGTCTTTTGATCTCTACGCCAAGGTATGTATACTGGTCTACGATCGGTAATTAATCTTTTCCGCACGTCCAACTGAAATTTACCGGGTGCATCTTGTCTTCATTAACATACAACTACTGCGCACTTCTTGACGTTCGCCGTCACCCTCCATTTCCTAGTGTATAATTCTAGCGCCTTCTCTATTTATTTTTGCAATCCTTCGGGTGTTTCTGACATTCCCGAGGAGCCATCCGCAAACATCAATCCCGACATCGTATCTTCCCCCACCGTGACTCCCTGCTTTGCTGCTTCGACTGCTACTATCAGGTCGTTAACATTTATCTTGAATAGATTGGGGGGGGGGGGGGGGGGGGGGTACTCATTATCATGCATGGCCGTAGTCTTATGACCATAGACTCTCGCATCTGCCGGGACGGAGCACGTTGGGCTTTCACCAACCAGGCAGACATTGCTTGTACCAAGCGCGAAGCGCCGTGAGGTGTTGGGCGAGAGTCGCATCAAGGGTGAGCTGCATCCTACTAAAAACCGCTTTGAAGGCGGATTTTCTTGCGTACGGATGACAGTCATCAATGAACTGATTTAATTTCTGGTGTGGGTGTGGCCACTTCGGCAAGGGAAGGGTGGAACAAAAAATCAGCACAAACTGGCAAAAATGTACTTTGTCTTGACTCATGAGAGGTGGGCGCTCAGAGCTCCGAAAGTCGGTTTGATACCACAACAGGGTTCGAGCCAAAGCCGACCTGACTCGAGATGAGGTCCACCTCTCGGTATGCTGTTTGCTGGAGGCGCCTCACCTTGGTCGCCCCTCTCTCACCTCTGCCCGTCGCGGCCTCGTCCGGCTCGCATCGAGTCCCGGGGATGAGCGCTAAAATCGCGTTTTTTTACAAACAAAAATTGACCAAAAACTGTTTTAATGTCGAGTGTCTGCTTCTCATACGGACAGGCATCAATCAGCCTTATGTCACACCATACTATCAATATAATAGGTGCCGAGCGGCTCAACGCACGGCCCGTCCACATTTAATGCAAGTGCTTCAGGGGTTCGAAATCCAGCGGAGTTTTTTTTGTTCAATTATTTTTGTCGCTTTTTTTTTTTTTTTTTTTTTTTTTTTCGTCTGGCGCCATGCGCTTGCTATGTATGCTGCTGCTGTTTGTCCTTGACATAAGTATGATTTATACTACTGCTGTAGTTTCACGTTGAATTATATATATTACGTATCACCACGCATTTTTGCTATGCTGCTACTGTTTGTTGTTGACACCGTCATTCTATCACGGCGTATCATATCATACGATACAAGCAGGTGTTTCGTTCATGTACCAAACTACAAGTGATCGTATGAATACCACCGGTAGTGCTTGCTCTTGCTGCTGTTGTACGAACAAGTGCCAGTAGGTAGCAACGGCACCTCGAAGAAGGCTCAAGAAGGAAGACGACAAAATAGCCCTGGATGAGGGCGGCACGCGATGGTAAAACAGTCGGAACGTTCGAGCCGGCTTTTCGCGAACTTCGTGGACGACTCTGTTAACTCGTGAAACAACTTTTACAATGTCGATTCAGACACTGCTGTGCCAGGTGACAAAACTTGTGCCGGATGGCAACATTAATTGTTTGCTGGTTTATTGAATCTGATTTCAGCGTCTTCTTTCTCTTCAATCAAGCACGGTTTACTTTCAATGTACCCCTTGGCAATACTGCTGTCGCATTCACGGCCGCGATGTGCCTTCACCCTCGGTCATCACGGGGCGTGCGCGTAGTCAAGGTGGGATTCAGCCCGCCGCGGCGAAGCTCCCCCTTGCGGACGATTCATAACAACTTTACGAACGCGTATGACACGACTAAACGGGCACTGCTTGCAAGACTCCTGGGCGAGGTGACCAATAGAGCACACGCACCACACATGCCGCCGCTCGCACCCAACGGCACATACAGGCGACCACAGAAGCTCATGGCTACGCGGCAAGCCACCCCTCCCACCCCCGCGACCCCCTCCCTCAAAACGGTAACCGTCAATCTTGAAAAATAATACTTCACGTAACGTGCAACAAAGCAATACTCCCCTCCCTGCCGCTCACCCAACGAACTAGCAAACCAAACCCGAGAGACACAACCATCCATCTCTCACCTTTGCGACGACCACATCCGTAACATCTGAAGCAGGCTTGACACCCCCGTCTCCTCGCCGCACATCCCCCGCCCCCGCCCCAGCCCCCTCTCCTCCTCTCGGACCGTCACCCAACGCGCCCCACATAGATGACGTCTCTCTAAAGTTCTCCCCGTCGCCCAACGCCCCTCTGTTCGAGAGTCCGTTTTCGTCGTCGAATAACCTCCCCGAGGCCGCCCCGCACGCGTAGACATCCCCATGGGAGTCCACAGCGACCCCGTTAGCGTAATCGTTGCCGCTTGATCCCCCCTGCCATCCCCAGATGCCGGTCCCGTCGGTGGCGTTTAGCTTGGCGACGAAGGCGTCGGTGTCCTGGCCGGCAACTGCTCTCGTTTCATTGGTCATAAATAATTGTTTCACAAAATCGGGGGGGGGGGGGGGGGGGGGGGGGGGGGGGGGGGTTCATTTATTTTGGGACGACGCACGCGGTGAAGAAAGTCGAAGAAGGGCAGTGTCAGGGTCAACACGACTGTGAAATTTGTGAGGGGTATCCATGCGGATGAAGGATGTTGCGCTGCATGCTGCAAAAATGGTCCCCAAGCAGTCCCGAAGGTAAGGACATGGGTACCGTAAGAGAATAGGATAGGGATAGGATAGGATGGGGAAAAAAATCGGTTCCGTTCAGGAACTTCGTCGGACGAAAAAAGAAAAAGCTCGAGATGCATCGAAAGGTAAGGTTCCAGGGGTGCATACTTTCACAAATCAACAACTCGAGAGGTGGAACGTAACGTGGCAGCATGGCGGAACTCGCGGCGCACGAGCACATGCTAATCGTCAGGGACAACCCCACGGGAAACACACACATACCCCCCGTCCCTCGCCCCGCCTTATCCCCACCTACTAACGCTGCAAAGCCGATTTTAATCACTTTACTGTACGAAATCACTGCAACTACCTGTATACGCCCGCTCCAAGTATCACGAACAGCTTGCAAATACGTTTGGCTTTGACGAAACGTTCGATCTCACAGCCGAAGTTTTATTTTTAATAATAAAATTTATTACCCAACTCACATTCGAAAGGCTTTTCTATCTGAAAAGGGGGCTTTTTCTCACCTGTGCTTTCGAAGAGAGCCCCCTCCGTATTCCCCGCGATGACGACGCCTCCATCGTCGTCCACCGCTATCGCGCAAGCCGAGTCTTCCACGTACACGCCAGCGTAGGAGCTGCCCGTCCAACCCCCGCCGCCTGTGCTTCGCCACCGCTCGGCCCCGTCGTGCCCGCTTATCCTAAGGGCGAGGTAGTTGCTCGCGCCCATCCCTATCGCGATGAGAATTCACCACGTCAGCGGTGCGCATCCGCAAAAAGAGGAAGAGGGGCAACAAGGCGTTTACTTCGTCGGTCACTAATGCGGCTGTTGCCGGCAAACATCATACGTACCAGGTAGCAACCAGAAGCTACTGTAGGATGAGACCCCAGACCCGTGCATTCGTCCCTTCTACGATCACGATACATCTTCCCTCGTATATATTACGGGGGGCCATAGTTAACAGGACCAAGTATTGTCAGTAAAAATAGGTAAATATATAGGGCTTTGTGTATACCGTAGGTCCTATTAACTATGGACCCCCGCAATAGTAGAAACTACACCCTATACATAAGTAAGTCTACCAGTACTAACTACCAGTACTGACTAGAGTAAATCGGTAGACCTACGACAGATGACGGCATTTATGTTCAACAATACCATATAACAGCGTTTTTAGGTGGCACGCAAGAAAACGACGCGGTCGACGTACGTACGTACAACCATTCTATCGGTCGAACTCACAGCTGACGTGCTCGTGGTCATACGTGGGCAAGCAAGTGCGTCGCTGGACGCGTGTTTGCCTTGTGGGGCCGCCAACGCTTTTTTTTGTTGCTGGGGCTCCCAGCTTGAGGGAGCTCTATACCATTAGCAAGCCATTAGCAAAGTCACACAAAAGTTGACCCCGAGCAAAAAAGGAAAAGTTCAGCTCTCGAGCAAAAACAATCCCACGGCCTACAGCAGCAGCAGATATGTGCACCATGTGAACATGTCGCTTGCACACCTCAGACAGGTCATCTACAGATAGATCATGACTTACAGTAGATCGCTTAGATCCTGTCACCTGCTGCTGCGAAAGGTTGTGCAGGATCTGCATACCTATACTAATACTACTACGGGGGTCCATAGTTAATAGGACCTATGGTATACATAAAAACCTATATATTCATATATTTTTACTAACATTTTTTGGCCCTATTTACTATGGTTCCCTGTAATACATACCTGACCCAGAAAACATGTCTGAAATATATCGTATGCTACATATTGTATGGGTCTCGCCAGGCAACACGGAGCTAGATCACACACACAAGAAGAGCGCGAATAGATCTATCTGCCTTGGAACCATCTAGCTCATGAATTGGGGACCGATTATCTGCCCGAGCTGTGTGCTATGGTGGGGGGAAAAAAAAAACAGCAGTCCAACCATGATGGCTACTTCCTCGGTACCCTTGACCCCTTTAGAACCGCAGTCCCGTTTGGGGCACAAACCAGTCAAATTCCAAGTATATTGTCCTCAAAACGGAACTGCGAAGGATCAAGGAACCCCGTGGACGGCAAAAAAATACAACCTCTATCGTAGCACGTGCCATAGGCCATACGTCATACGTCATACGTCATAGGCCATGGGTCGATGGAGAGCGGGCGGTTGCTAACTTGAGGATTTCGAGACACGCCAGACGCAGTAGCTGGCCACCAAGATGAGGCTTTGATGGCGAGTGTAGGGTTTCCTAGAGACGGGCTGTCGCGGGGTGGAGGGGAGCGTGGAAGGTGGCGTTTTTATCTCTGAAGGGGCGGGGTTGTTCAACCGCGGTTTGAGGGTTTTGAGGAGTGGGGCCATCGCACTGTTCTGAGCTAAGTGGGCGCCCCTGGGTAGGAAACGAGAATACAGAGGAGCGACAACCACAGTCTGAGGACAGCGACCAGAGCAATAAAACGCAACGACCACAACAACAACCACCGCAATAAGCAGGGCAATGACAGCAGGGACGACGACGACGACAATGACCACCACGAAAACGACATATTATAGAACACAACAATAACAACCACCACAGAAGCAACAACGCAACAACCACAACAACCTCACCTATCACCTACAACATACGCTAATGACGACACCAAAAATAATCGCACAACTACCACCACCGCCACCATCACCAACAACATAAAAAAAACAACGACATCATCAACACCAACACTACCAACACCACCTACATCAGCAACACCACCAAAACCAAAGCTTTTCTTCCATTTTTTAACCATCACTTGTACTCTCCAGCTCGAGCCGTGGGACACAGGCGTCTTCCCTTCCCCCCGCCCGCCCGGTATAAATATCCCTTCGTTTTTATCGAGCAGAGGGATCATTCTTTTCAGCATCCCCACTGCTCGTCGATTTTCATCTTTTGCTACTACTAGTGCCGTAACTCACGCTCTTGCGCTGTCCGCGATGAAAAAACGGCACATAAACTATTACGAGGGACCATAGTTAATAGGACCTGTGGTATACATCAAAAACCACATATTTATCTATTTTTACTGACAATATTTGGTCCTATTTACTATGGTTCCCCGTAATACTTGTTTTAGGGTTTTTTGCGAACAGCACCCACCTACTGACTGACCTGACTCATCGCCGGTAAACCCGGCGGCGAACACGTCTCCCGTCTGGGTGTCCACCGCCGCGGCCAGAATCCCCTGGCTTCCAACCCCTCCCAAGCGCGACCCCCACATGACCTGTGGCGAAAACCAAGAAGCAACACCAAACGAGCGACAAAAACAAACGCTCCGGGTCAAAACAATTTCGGCAGGTTCGGGGGGGGGTGAAAAGTCGGTAGTTAGGGGCAAAAACCCGTACGCGCAGCATTCTTCATTGCAGCCGTCCGTTCGCATATACGGCATCGCTATGCTATCGACATGAATGCCCCCGAAAGGCAACGGGTTCCAAAGCGTTTCGTTCAGTCATAATCCGTTCTGGTCCGTTCTGTACCGATCCTTATGCCAGTTGCGACGCCCGAAATGATATATGAGGGAAAATCTGGCGTCGCGTACACGATCGAGGACAAGCGCCAGGAACTAACAACCAAAGAATCAAAACAAAGCCAGCGACGAATCCATCACACTCGAATCCGTTACACACCTGATTCCGTAGCACCCGAACAGTATACACTCGATACCATCACACATCTAAATCCGTTGAACATCCGCATCCGTAAAAAATCCGAATTCGTAACACACCCGAACCCGATACACACCCGATTCCGTAGCACCCAAACAACATACACTCGATACCATCACACATCTAAATCCGTCATACATGCGAATCCGTCAAAAATCCGAATTCGTGCCACACCCGAACCCGTTACACATTCGAATCAGTTACACACCCGAATCCGCTACACATCTAAATTCCCGTCACACATGCGAATCCATCACACACCCGAAGCCATCAAATGTCTGAACCCGTCACGCACATATCCGAGTGCCTCTCGCAACGCCACGCTACACCTATATATAGCAAGGTATACAGCACTACGAAAATAAAATGCCGTGGCGAAATAAAACCCCAAAAAACTCACGCTTCCGTCTGACGCGGCCAGCTTAGCGCAGAAAGGCTCCGATTTTTTTTCTGATGTCACATCCTCCTCAGCATCATCGCCCGCGCTTGCCATATAAAACACGGGGTCCTCGTACAGGCCACCGGTCGTAGAGCCGCAAACGACCACGTCGCCGCTAGACGGATCAACTGCGAGAGTGGCCGCGGTATCCTGCCCCAATGTTCCCACCTGGGAGACAAGGGAGAAGGGAGCGGGGGGGATACTCATGTCATCTATGGCCGTAGTCATATATATATACGACCGCGGACCCTCGCATTCCAACAACGTCGGGACGGAGCACGTCGGGTTTTCACCGACCAGGCAGGCCTTACTTGCACGGGGAGAGTTCTACCGCGGGTTACCTTTATAGATGCTGATAGTTTGAACCTTACACCACCGCAAAAAAAAAACACACACACATACACAATTTTCAAGCAGTCTGCCCAAACACGTACGTGGGCACAGCAGAAAAGGGGCCGAAGAGGTCCGACCTTGTAGAGAACGGTTTTCCGCGAAGAAAAAGCAACAGAATAACTTTGGGCGAGAAAGCGGCGTGCCATGCGCCTCAATGTTCTCACCCGGAGGAAGGAGGAGGGAGCGCGGAACGCGGGGGGGGGGGGGGGGGGGGGGGGGTCACCCGGGTTGCTTTGAGGTACTGTTTACAGCTGCGACAGTATTGAGGAGGGCGTTCCACGACCAAAAAAACGCCAGTAAAAAGTTGGGAGGGCAAGGAGCCGCCTGGTCCTGCGCCGGTGTTCCCGCTCCGAGGAACTGGGAAGGAGGGTCATGCATGGCCGTAGTCGTATGACCATAGACCCTCGCATCCCTGCAATGCCGGGAAGGGGCACGTCGGGTTTTCACCGACCCGGCAGGCATTGCTTGTACCAAGGGGAGGGGGGGGTCACTACTTTGTGGCTAGAAAGAGTTGCTGGTATCACAGCTGCGGCGCTGTTCACGAGGGTCTTCCGCTGAGAAACCAACCAGGTATTCATTTATCGGGGGAAGACAGCAGTAACCAGGAAGGACTCAATATGCTTCGTAAAAATAATGGAATATGAAGGTTTTGGAGTATACGATGTGGGTCTTGAATACTATGGTCTCCCGTAACGACAAACTTTGGGGCCAGGGCGTGTACCATGGGTGTTTTTTCTGCGGGTTGCATACCGAGCGTCGGAGGGCGGGGAGACTGCCGCAGGAACGGGTGCGAAGAGGCGGGAACGGCAACCGCCTCAGGGCGCGGGACAACACACGAAAAACGACGCACGGTATGGCACCGCGCAAGAACCCCCTTCATACCCTTGGTAGGGCACCGACACGCTCCAAAGCTCGGCCTGGCGACAGAGGGAGTAGGCGGAACTCAAAAGAAGGAGGAGAGGGAAGGAGCTCCAAAAAGGAGGAGGAGGAACAGGAGAAGAAGGAGCTTGATAGGAGGAAGAATTGGGGGCGCTTAAAAGTAAGAGGAGGGAGGGGGGGGGGGGCGCAACAGGAGGAGGAGGAGGAGGAGGAGGAGGAGGAGGAGGGGGAACTCGAAACGACGAGGAGACGGAGCTCAAAAAGCGGGAGGGGGAGAAGGAGCTCGAAAGAGCAGCAAAAAAACTCGACTGCTGTTGTGCTCGGAAAGTCAAGCGCTTGGTCTCGCACGTCCGACCAAACGAGCTCGACGAGGTCATAACACCATCGACGGGGGGTCTGCCGCGGCTAAAAACACTTGTTTTTTTTCCCCAGGCCTCAACCCCAGCACCAAAACTCCACATAGACCCACCTACCAAAAAAAAATCGAAACAAATACACAAAAAGAGGAACCACTCGAGCGAAACAAAAAAAAAACGCCTCCTTCGCCTTAAAAACTCGCCTGATAACCCCACAGCAACTCCCCATTGCTCCCGTCCAGCTTCGTGACCCAGATGTCCTGGCCCGTGCCGGCCTCAACACCGAACAGGAGCCCATGCGTCTGTCCCGCCACAAAAATATTACCGCTGCTGTCGGTGCTTACTGCGGAGCTCCAGTCGGGCGAGCCGGGCACACCGATGCTCCTGCAAACAGAACCGAGTATTTACGAGCGACTATTACTGTCTCTCTACACCGGCAGGCGTACACCATGGAGACTGCCCTATACGAAAGCCGATAGGGGGGGGCTTCGTATGTAAACGTAGATGGCGTGGTCAGCCGTTAACCGAGCAGGCCTCCTTAGTGCGATGTTGGCAAGAGGGGTTGACTGGGTGGAAGCGCCAGAGAGAAAGCGCAGGGCCATCTAATCTCGCCCCTACAGCAAAACTGCAACGGACAGCGCATATTATCATGTATCATCCCATTCATTGATACTGCTATTCATAGACACCGTTCTGTCCGGATTTTTTTTTTTGGCAAATTGGATCTTCACGTTAACGCCCAAACCGTTCTTAAATTTCCCGACATACTAAGTACCACTCTGTCCGGAAACGTAGTGAACTTACGGTTTTTCATACTGACATTCAAAATTCCCTTATATTTCCGGAAAGATCGATAGCGTAAAACTCGTACGAACTCGACATGATCAATCACAGCGCAAAGCCAGTGCTTGCTTGCGCTTGCCGACACCTACAATTCGCAAAACCAATACTGCCGCTATCAGGAAACGATTCCTCTCGCTACAGGCAGACGCCGAAACGCCTCCCAGCTCCTCCAGAGGGGGGGGGGGGGGGGGGGGGAAGGGGGGCACGTCGGCTCGCTCCTACAGGCCTAAAAACAGCAGTAACCAACACGAGACCATAAGGATTATACGAAGCCAGTTACCAGACCGACCAAAGCGCAAGTCATTGAGGACTTCTGCTGTGCTTGCCGACACCTATCGTTCGCTTGCAAGACTATTATGGTGTTATCACGAAACGCTCTGTCAGTACACAGCGCTCTACAGACACCGTAACGCCTCTCACCTCCTCCACATGGGGGTGCCGTCTGAAGAAGACAGCTTCATGACGATCGCGTCCTTGCGACCGTCCATGATGTTGCCGCCATCCTCGTACACGTGCCCGGCTAAAGCTACATCACCGCGGGATTCGATGGCTAGCCCAACCTTCCCGTAGACGGGGGGGGGGAGGGCGGGGAGAAGGCGGGGGGGGGGAGGACGTAAAAATTATTGAAAAGTATGGCGAGCATCAACCCCAGAAAAAATACGAGGTCCCTGGGGGGGGGGCGGGGCGGGGCGCTCAATATCATGCATGGCCGTAGTCGTATGGTATGACCATGGATCAGGGGGGGGGGTTCATTTGTTGCTTATCTTCCATCATTTGACAATTGACCACGCATCCCTTTCGAGACGGAGCACCGGTCTTACCTCTGATAGAGAGACACCCCCAACGTTTAGGCGCTCACTGCGTATTTTTCATTTATTGGGAGTGTACTTATATCATGCATGGCCGTAGTCACATGACCATAGCATAGACTCTCATACAGGGAGAAGGTAAAGGCACGGCGGGCTTGCCTTATGAAAACGGAACCTCACGGCGAGGTATACCTGCTATCTGCTACCTGGTATACTATTGAAACACGGCAAACTTCTGGCTGTACTTGTACACGTTTTCTATTGGTTTCTCGCTCAGAGAACGTGCTGCTTAGTTTCTCTTGTCTGCTCGGTGGGAGAGAGAGCATGGTGCTTTGCTTTGGGGGGCTCGTACGAAATATTCCCTCTTGTTTGCTTCCTAAGAAAAATCACGCTCCATACATGAACAGTACGGATTTACAATGTATAGTAGATGGATGTCCAGCTCATCTGCCATGTGCCGGTCTTTTGTCATACCTGGTGTAATAGATCAACGCGTATACCGTAAAAAAACAGAGTACAGCTGTCGCTGGGCATTCGTGCAGCAGGACACCAGGTATTCGTTAACTGTCAGCTTGTGTGCGTCGTCGGTCGGTCGGTCGGTCGGTCGGTCGGTTCAGCCATATCGAAAGGGGGTTTGACGGCTTGCAATGCTTGGAAGAGCGATTGGGTCCGAGGGATAGGCTCCCATCCGTCTTGCGGACCGACAGGCTGATCTGAATACGGTGTTATACTTTCCTATTACGGGGGACGCTAGTAAACGGTACACACAAAAACCTATATATTTACCTATTTTTACTAACAATATTTGGTCCTATTTACTATGGCCCCCCGTAATAACAGCAGCAGCGTCATGGTACTCTGGTATAAAACACAATAACCATTCAACAGAAAATAACACATAAACAAAATTCGAAATAGCAAAAATCTCAAAAATGCAGAGCGCGGAGAGGAGCAAATTTATTTCGAACCGCCAGCCGGGCATCGGTCGTTGATTCATCAATCGTTTCCGACACCCGTGGGTCAGGAAAAGAACATGGGACACGTACCGGAACGCACGTGAGAGATACCATGACCAATACAAACTAGTGCCGTAGATTGATAGATTGGTGCCAAAGCTTTAGACCACGCGGAGCTCCAGCAAATGTCCAACAGACCTGAAGGTGGCCGTTCAGGCCAAGTTGCGAAACCGCGTTGGTTTTTCGACAGGTAGCGAAGAAAAACCGAACAATATAAAGAGGCGATGCGCCGTGCCCTGGGGAGAACTGAAAAACTTAACCTTTCACCGAATTCCGAACTCCGACCGCAGGCCGACTGCTCCGACCGACCGACCGACCGACCGACCGTTACACTGCTGATAAGGCTTTGGGATCTAGGTATAGAAACCTGAAAAACGACAACTATTGATGCCCCGTTTGTTAATGGCGGCAAGCGCGCAGCAACGATACGAGTACCGTCAACATGCTGGTCGCGCGTCGTATACCTCCGAAGGTTGTACTGCGGACACCATCTGGGGGGACCCTTTTAATGGTAAAACATACCACTCTGTCCCGAAATATAGTCACCGTTTGGTTTAACAACTAGTGTAAACCCAGTGCTTATAAAATGGAAGAGAGTGGTACAGTAGTAGTAATCAGAGCCCACGGTGGACCGGAAAAAACACAGCAGGTACCGAGTAAGTGCATTCCTCTATTTTTAAGTACTCACCATGTGTGATTCTTATCACTATATTAAGATTCCCCGTAATAACTGCATCGTCCCATACGGCGTCCCCGGTAGCTTGGTAGGTGGTCCGCGAGCCTGTCAAGATCAATTTCGTGAGTTCGAGTCTCACCGAGTGCATGCTCATAGGGACTTTTTCTTGCATAAAAAATTGATAAGCGGAAAGCGCGAAAGGGTGAGTTGGCTACATTCGATGAAAATCGACGAGCAGTGGGAATGCTGAACCCTATGCGCGATAAAAACTAAAGGCACGTACGGGGGGGGAGAAGGGACGACACCTGTGACCACGGCTTGTCCAGAAGATCGTCGAGGGTAAAACCTCGTACGAGTGGGCTGGAAAGTAAAAGTGATGATTAAAAAAAAAAAAAAAAAAAAAAAAATACCTCCTACGAATGGGCTGGAAAGTAAAAGTGATGAATAAAAAAAAAAGAAAAAAAAAAAAAAAAATACCCCCTTACCATAAATACGTAGCCAGGGACGCTTGGTGTGGCCGATGGAGTGATCGTCACACACACACAACACATGCTTTCGGCACTTCTCTGATTTCCGGAAACGAACCCTTCTCGTAGGGCAAACTGCAGTCAGTTCCGTTTTGGGGACAATCCACTCCAAAATTGTAAGTATTACGGGGGTCCATAGTTAATAGGACCTATGGCATACATAAAAAAAAACTATATATTTACCTATTTTTACTATTACGGGGGTACATAGTTAACAGGACCTATGGTATACATTAAAACCTATATATTTACCTATTTTTCCTAACAAAATTTGGTCCCGTTAACTATGGACCCCCGTAAATAACAATATTTGGTCCTGTTTACTATGGTCCCCCCTAATACTTTGTCTCGAAAAAGGGAGTGCAGTCCTAAAAGATTCAACACAAGCGACACCGACCAGACCTCCGGTCGTGTACATGCTTGTACTCCTGTAGAAGGTATTGTACAGCAGTAGTTGGTCAAGCACGTCACGAGAATATCTGTGCAGCAGAAGGTAGAGCGGTTTGCGGCGTGTCGGAAGCAAGCTCTCGAGATCGAGCACTCTACAGCAAACGCTTCAGTCACTTACACACGCTTGTACTCCACTTACGTATACAAATGAAGCGCTTGCAGAAAGTCAGAGGATGCTGATCGCGGGATAGGCTGTTCGTGGAGCTCTCTGCTGGAAAACATAAAATACATCTCACACTGCAAGTGTGCAACATAGTGCTGCTTGTGCCGCACCCGCTTGCCGGTGGTGGGTTGAGTACCATGGGTGGTATCGTACCGCATGTTTTTGTTCGTACTACAGCAGTATTAATAGTATTAACAGCAGTGATTGCGAGTTAGCGGCAGCGCTAAAACCGTGGGACCAGACTACCAAGTATACCAGAGGTAGCCAATGCGGAGGGGGCTCTCCCAGCTCCCAACCAAACCGTTGACTCCTGAACTGCTCGGTTTGGGGCACATCCTCATGCTATTGCGGTAGACTACTGCTTGTAGGGGGGCTTTGAGCTCGGCAGTCTTCTGAGCAAGCCGTCGTCACAAATGTCTATGAATAGTCTACAGCAGTCTATACTCGTAGCACACCCTTCTCCCTTTCCCCCAGGTAGACGCCTTGATTCTTATCGCGCAATGGGTTCAGCCTTTCCACTCCTCGTCGATCTCCGTACATTTGCTATATCTCGTTTATAGCTGATGAGATTGCTGTATAGTAGATGAACATACTCATGATATCATGCCCTCGTACATACCTACGTCGTACACACCTACGTCCCTGGGGTATATTCGATGGAACGTTCAGTTTCTGGCTGTTCGGCCCATGACCAACAATAGCAGCAGTGGAATACTTCGTCTGCCATCACAGATGTGTTCCGCTTTTTTTTTCGACATTGCTACGAGTACCTGTGCGTCGTCACCATTTTTCAAGGTTCTGGGTTATGTTGCGTCGCATTTTTCATTTTGTGTCTGTCGCATTTTGTACATACAAATGCTGCTTGTGTATATCTGGCATAAAACATGGTACGAAGAGAAGATGGCTCTGTCGTAGTGATGCAGTCAGTTATACTCGTACAGCAGTGCTGACGAAGAACACTGAAGCTATGTACACACTGCTGTACGGGCTATGATATGTGTGACCCTTGTATAGCATTGAACCAGCATTGAACATTGTCATTGGCACTGACATTGGCATTGGCATTCATTGATTGAGGAAGTATATACGTACATGGAGAGCATGCGCAGCGTAGACTTGCTGGACTACACCGCTGAATATGTGACGAACTACAACCACGTCGGAATTCGGAAATTCCTGCGCTGCGGCGTCTGCTGTGCACACTGCTGTGCGTACCGTACCGTACCGGTATACCAGTACCGGTATAGCTTGCGTACATAGCATCAGTCACATTTGCTCGCAGACTGATCTCTCATTTACCCGGGACGACTTGGCGTTTACTTTAGGCTGTACTATTAATAGTACTGGTATACTCCTGTACCAGGTACCTGCTGGTACCATGTAAACCAGTAGGGGTCCTACAGGTATATCGTTATGTCACAGACACAGAAACTGCTGTCGGATGACCACCCCTAGTTGCCTTCGCAGGATTCGTACCAGTTCTGTAGCGCCGTGCTCCCCCTCGAACTGAGACGCCCACTCCGCCATGGATTTGGAGATGCCCCCAGTCGCGAGCCCACCTCAATGCACCGAGCTGAATGTCAACTGGCAAACAGTCAAGTCACGAGTACCAGGTATCTCGTAGACACAAGACACCTCCCGGGAGACCCCAGCGACAAACGCGCAAGCAACACGCTCTCAAGACCGCCCCCCTCTGTTTCCTCTGTAGCTCAGCGAAGTACTGGATCAGGATGCTCTGGGGTTATCGCTTTACTATCCCCGTACGGGATCACTAGCACTGTCGATGACACGGAAGAGAGCACTAGATGGACTGGGCGTGGTATGGGTTCGTTCCCTCTTCTTGGAGCCTCTTCTTTGGAAATTCGTCGGAAGGGTTTCCATTGGTAGTGTAGCATGTATGGTCAGGGCTATTGTGTGCTAACTCTATACGTTGTTTTCGAGCGGGCCTGCCGCTGCCATGCTTCGAGCGAGTAGCAGCGAGTTCCGGGTCTCTCCTCTCTTCTCTGTCCTGTTCCCGTTCCAAGGTTCCGAACCACGTGTTCCTCTTGGTGCATCTTTCTGTTTCGCTGCTCCCGCGGGTGGTGCTCCAGATCGTCAAGAAGCTTGGACGTTTACGCGTGGTGAGGTGGGCCCATTCATGGCATTTCTTGTCGTTGGTTGAAGATTTCGCTCACGTCACATCTATCTGCCGTTTTGTCCGCTCTTGTTCGCGAAGCGTTTCTGCCACCACAAAGTAACGTCTGTAAATATGTACCTGGTATGCGTCTATGGTATAGATGCTCTACCTATCACCTTACCTGTGCTGTCGCCAATATCTGCTACCTGGTACACAGCAAGAGCCCTTTGGGCATGTTGCTTCGAAAAGGCTGCGAGGTCAGCGTAGCGATATTAAGATCTCGTTTCCAGAACCGCAAGTAAAACTGGTCGCTCTCTGTAGGCAAGCAAGGCACAAGGGCCCTGCAGCGGCAGTTGCTGCTGTGTTTTTTACCAGGTATGAAATTGCTACGTACGGCGGGTAAAATGGACGATAGACTCGGATCGCTGGCCGGTGCAAAATAATATCCCAGATGGACTGCTGCAGCTGTGTTGAGCGTTGAGCAAGGTGTCGATGCGGAGCTTGGGGGAAATTGTCCAACCGCACCCTTGATGCGTGTTGATGGTCGTTATTAATATTACTATTAATTATTAATAGTAGCTTGTGTCGGTGCGAACAGCTGCGAACAAGCTGCGAACCTGTACGAGTAGATCTATATATTCAGTTGGGATACCCTGGAGTATCGTGTATCGTATGATCGTATGCGCCATGCACCAATGTATGCCTTACGTACGTACTCGTTGTGTACCGCTGATAGGTACTCGTAACGTGGTATTGATATTACGAGAACCATAGTAAATAGGACCAAAATATTGGTAGTAAAAATAGGTAAATATATAGGTCTTTATGTATACCATAGGTCCTATTAACAATGGACTCCCGTAATAGTATGTACCAGTGTATGGTATGTTTGCGATAGTCTTGATTAAGCTGTAGTAGACCGAATCGACCGTTGTTGCGCCTTACTCGAGCTGGAGCTGGGCTATGAATAGTCAAACCGGCATGTATTATTACACCATCAATCGCTGCTGTGGTCTATTGTATGATGTGATAATTCATTATGAAAAGAGCATAAAAAGCATAACAGCCGCCGACGATGAAGTCAACGACTACTATTAATAGCTGTAACTGAAGGTTTCGGTTTTTCCGTCGGTCGCCCGCAACAACAGCGCCACCAGATCTCGGTATTTTCGACACCTAAATTAAATATGCCGGCATGTGACTCACTTATTGACTCCCCTCCTTCTTAAGCAATACTCCATAGGCAGCAGCAGCTGCAGAATTAGCAGCAGTAGTAGTGGTAGCGGCCGTTGCATTTACTATTAGTATGTTATGCCTCGAGGTACTGCTGTTGTGAACAATTTCAATATTACAGAGCAGTAGTCCCTCGAGATGTCGTTGCCGCCTTGCCTCGACTCGCACTCAGCCGGCCCATCGAATCACCAGCTCGTTAATGGTTCCGTCCCACACCACCCAAACTGTCATGTACACGCTCGGAAAGAAAGAGACATATTCCACAGCACCGAGTGGCCCTTCCGTCAGCAGCAATACTCGGCATAGCTGTGTAGACAGCTGAGTAAAATAGCTGGTAAAGAGCTCTACCAGATATGTTATACCTAGTACCTGGCAATACGTGTATATCCGTACCAGGTAGTGGTCGTATTTCGGAGGACCTGAGCAAATAGGACCAGATATTGTTAGTAAAAATAGGGAAATATATGGTTTTTTGTGTGTAACGTAGGTCCTATTTACTATGGTATTATGGTATCCCCCTCTGCCCTGTTGCGGTGTTATGGTTTGTAGCATTCGTCCCCCCTCATCATACATGGCAGGCGTTGTCGCCTGCTTTTCTGATGAGCGCCTCGCCCCTTCGTTCAGAAGACATCTGGCGAGGCAAACGGCAACTAATACAAGAGCTTATACCATCATCAATCACCTCGTGTGAGTGATCAGAACAGATCCAAAGGCATCAACCTGCTATTAATAGCAGTAGTCGGTCCCTAGGTCCATGCTGCCTTACACTTAACAATGGTCCTCCGTAATAGTCCAGAGCGGTAGCAGAAATGCAAGAGTATCAGTTGTCGTATCATACTCGTACATACCCTCTGGTAATATTTTAATAATATGTACAGCGTGGTAAGTACTCGTACAACAGTGCGCCGAGCGAGTGCTTTGGTTTGAGGTTGCGCCACCAGCGGTGCACTATTTGGTAAGCTCCGTGCAATTTGAGTTGATCGACCGGGTATCGGTCCCAACCAGAAGCTGGCATCTACTAGCTGTTGTGTACCACTCCGTGATGGACCTACGTACCCCCATGGCGCCCCCCCCCCCCCCCGACAGGGAGCCTGCTTGTTTCAACGCACAACCGCTCGGCAAGATCCAAAGATCCAAAATTATCGAAATATCTACGTTAAAGATCCACAGACCAATTATGAGGGAGAGATCCGACTTTTCAGTTCAAAAGAAGGCCAATCATATCATGCGAGGGCGGTTTTTAAGGAGCCCATAGACAGGCATCCCCATGAATGTGCTAAGTTCGGCTTGTGTGCCGCGGGCCGAACAAAAGTCCCCGTACGGGCTATTGCTCTTGCGCCCCACCCATACAACTTCTGGCGGTGGGCTGGAACCGTAGGGTCGCGGAGTGACAACAAAGACATGACCACTATTGATATTACGGGGGTATATAGTTAACAGGACCTATGGCATACATACAAACCTATATATTTAGGTATTTTTACTAACTATATTTGGTCCTGTTTACTATGGTCCCCCCTAATAGTAATGGCAACAACGATGACAGCACCAACACACAAACAGTAACGACGACAACAACATTCTAAACAGAGTACCAACAACAGCAACAAGCTGCAGGGCGACACTGCAGTCCCTCTTTGTTCAGCAAGTCGTTAGGAGAACGGTTCCTCGAATCCTTCTCTTACTGCTGCTGCTGCTGCTGCTGCTGCTGTGCCCTCAGGATATGACCCTGATAGCGCTTGCTTGCCTTTGCGCGAACCACCCTCCGCCCCCCCCATTGCTCAGTCTTCGTCCGTGCCATTGGTATATAGGTCGGCATGTCCGACCCGCGGCCATCTGGCACGACCGTGGCTGGGAGCGGACTGCCCTTGTCGCCACGGTCATCCCTGGCCCCGCACAATAAACGCCTCCGAGAAGAGGGAGACGTTTGCGGGGGAAAGCGTGGGCGTGCGGCAGGTGAGATGCTGTCTATGAAAATGAACGGGGCGACTACACCTCGCCACCTGTGGGCCACGGAGGCTGAACTAGCTCCATTATAGACGTTGTCTTAGACCAACTCCTTTTGTTTGTTTTACGCGCCGTTGTTTTTCTACTCGTGTTCCACACAGCTTCTCCGTGCAAAGCAAGCACCCTGATGTCGTTCCGTACCTCGCGAAAGTAGTGCCGCCGACTGTGTTTACCCGCGATGGAGTTGTGAATCCACCAGTTTGGGTTTTCTTCCCTCTCGCAATCCGCCGTCCAGCCCTTCGGCAGAGCGTGGAGCCCGGTCCGCCAATATTTATTTGAAGCATGTGACCCTCGCCCCCCGGACACGCAAGACATACGTCGAGTAAAACTGCGGCAGAGATAGGAGGAGTGAGCTGTAGCTACAATTTAAGCAAAAGAGATGGTAGAGAAGGAGAAGGGGATATGGAAAGACGTAGTCAATAAAAAGAATGAAAACTTTCATGGCGGGATGAAACAGGTGTGGGTAGAGATGCATAAGGGATCATGGGTTAACAAGCAGGAGAGGCAGACACGGGGATAGCAAGGGTACATAGTGGTTAAAGGTGCTAGTACTTCAGAGGAGAAGAGGGAAGTACTACAGACAAGAGAGCCTTACCGCAAGCTATTACGGAGTACCATAGTAAATGTGACCTACGGTACACACAAAAGCCTATATATTTACCTATTTTTTCCAACAATATTTGGTCCTATTAACTATGGTCCCCCGTAATAGGAACGTCCACCACTACCGAGGCGTTCGACGCAGAATTCGAGAAGGAAACCAGCGCGTGGACATAGGCGAATGTAGATGCATCAGAAAGGGAAAACAGCGGTTTAAGGGTTACAGAGAGTTAGTTCACCAGGGAAAAAGTAAACAAGTCTGTAGCTAAACTTGAGAATGGAAAGGCATCAGGGGTAGACCTGATAGTAAATGAATTTATGAATTATGGGGGAGAAGGAGTGTTTACGACAATGGTTATGTAGTGTAATTGGATATGGAAAAACGAGCACACACCTAAGAGGTAGAGAGAGGGAGTAATAGTAGGAATATTCAAGAAAGGAGACAAGGTTGACCAGGGGAACTATAAAGGGACAGCGCTACTAAACGCCATAGGCAAAACTTTATGTATGATATTGAACGATAGGAGGGAACAATGATGGAGAAGGAAGAAATAATAAGCGAAGTGCAAGCAGGGTTTAGGCCTAACCGTAGCTGCGTATACCGTGTGTGTACACAATAGGTATGACATTTCGAGGTAGGGACGATGCGAGGCTCTCAGCGAAGTTATTTATTTCTACGACACATTATAGAGAACTGGGTGGTGGAAAAAGTTGTGGGAAATTGGGATCAAAACGACATTAAGAATGATGAAAAAAATGACGGAATGTACTACTGTAGATGTGCTGTGATGCTACACGGGGAACTATCGAACTATGTTGTTATTTTCCAAGGAGTTGCACAGGAATGTACACTGTCACCATATTTATTCGAGGTATATAATCATGACACATGATAGTAGCAGTCGAACCAGTAGAGCAGGGAGTCACGGTGGGGGAAAATACGGTATCGGGCATGATGTTTCGAATGTATTCGTAGGAATATTAGAAACTCCCGAAGGATGGCAAAAACGAGTAGATGGGGCACTATTAATATAGTACACTAGGGAGTGACGGCGAACGTAAAAAAGTACGCAGTAGTTGTATGTCATGAAGATTAGGTAGATCCGGTGATTCAACTGAAAGTGGAGAGAAGGTAAATTACCGATCGTAGACCAGTATAAGTTGTTTGGCGTAGATATCTCAAAAGATTGTTCTTGGGATGCACATATAGCAAAAATAATAGGGAAGGGTAAAGCACACGTAGGCAAGATGGATGTGATTCTAACAGACTCGCACCTTGACACTAGGATTACGAGATGTATTCAGAGTATTGTGATTTTACCAAAGCTCGAACATGCAGGAGAAGTATGGGAAGGGAACGCGAACTATGTAACACAGCTGGGAACAGTACAGATGACAGGAGCTAAAAAAGGTACTCAGTAGGATGCTCAAGTACGACCAGTAATACGGTGCTAATTGGTGGGTAACAGGTCGTATCCCCTAGATCGTACCGCCTCAATACCACTATAACCCTTCAAGGCCATCCTGGCTCCTCGTGGGTACTCTGAGATTATCTCTATTAATAGATATGTAGTTGCTGACCCCCGGGAGTGTGGTAACGCCACACAACCCACCTCGGTATGTCTCCACACCCAAACAAAAGAAAGAGATTGCCTGCTGCGGGACTACGGTCGCACAAATAACATACCTGGGAAGTGCCCACTTAAAACGAATAGAGACGTGAGAAGATTGAAATGGCTATATAAAAGTAAACAACATGCCAACAAGAGGTTGCCAGTCATAGCTGTATGGGATAAAGTAACAAAGAGGCGAGCCGGAGTAAGGTGGGATAAGCGTAGTCGAGAAAGTGAAGAATATAGAAGGAAACCAAGAAGACAAGCTGTCCGTAGAGAAGTTTGGGAGGTACATGACAGCAGTAAAAAAGGGATAGAAATGTGGGAAATGCTAGCGATAAGAAATAAGATGAAAGAGGAGGCACTCTTAGAGATGTACGTGGGGTTAAGAGAATACATGATAATGAAAAGGTATTGGCACGGCCCAGTGGATCACGCGAAAACGCTGAAACTGCGATTTCGTGTAGGTGACCTGGACCTGCCAGAAAGAAGAAAGATGTATACCAGTAGCCGGGAGGAGGAGGAAGTAGATGCACAGATGTGCCCTTGTGGCATATAAATAGAGAGTAGAACCCACAAAGGGGGGGAATATGACGTGTACAAATAGAGATGGGTCGCGTTTGAGGAGATGGGGAAAATGGACGAATGTGACACGGGAAAGTTTGGTACACTAGATAGTAGCGAGAACACGATCGCTATCCTAGGAGATAGATGGTGGCCAAAGACAGCGAAACAGAAAGGGGATAAGATTACCCACACAATGTAATGAGCGCCCAAATGTTGGAGCTGTCTCTATCAGGCGCGGGAATGGGGCTACTTCTCGAAAGAGATGCGTGCTCAATGGCTATATTACTAAGGCGAGCAACAAATGAGTACGCCCCCCCCCCCCTCTGCCTGGTCGGTTGTCGGTGAAAACCTGACATCTCCGTCCCGGCATTGTAGGGATGCGAGGGTCTATGATCATACGACTACGGCCATGCATGATAATGAGTACCCCCCCCTCCCCCTGCCCCCGCGTCCATACAACTATGCCATGCATGACATTAGTACCGCCCCCCCGCTCCCCTCTAATTGCCGCTAATGCGCGTGTGATTTGCTTGCTTTACTGCCCTGTGCACGTGTTGCAGATAGTGCGGTGCCCTCTGAGGTGCCTTGGAGTTCGCCCAGAAAGTCCACCCTCGGGAGCTCAGGTCGAAGCCACAGCCTGAACCGGGACAGTCATCCCCACCTGCTCGTCGATGTCAAGACGTACAAGGTGTGATGTTTGCGCCGACGCGCGCATTTTATTTTCGGCCGCTGTTCCCCTGACGACCGCTGGGTATCAACAGTTAGTGGGCGCGGGATTATGAAAGGGCTTAGTGTTGCGGCCCCGGGCCCCTATTATGCATGTTTCGCGTGGCGCCGTGTTGCGGTACTCGATATTGCGCACACGGGCCCCCACGGAGCGTGCTGCGCGTGGCGTGGTATCGCGATGTCTCTGCTCGGTACCGGCGTTTTTTCCCATGCGAGAAAGGCTCCAACCTCGCGTTTTTTTGCTTTCAAGCTGACAGGCCTGCACCCGATGAAATGATGAAAGCTCAACGCCGTGCTCACTCCTGACATACCAAGTTTGGGTGCTAACTGTACTGTGGTGTTGTCTGGTGATGGATAGAAATGAAAACGCAGCCGAAAATGAGTGCGGTTGGCACGGGTCATGGGCCACCTCGCTGCTGGGAGGCATTCGCCCGACCTTGCACCGCGCTGCTGCAAGCCTTGGCTGACGCCGCAGGCACATCTTCCTCTGCTGTGCAATTCTGCGAGCTTTCGGTCTTGTCTTGCGGGGGGCGTGCGTGTTTATCGACGAGACCAATGGGCCGGTGGCGAGTGCCGGAGCCTAGTTCGCTTCTAGCGTAAGGCCGAACGAGATTTTTGGTGTCTGTACGTATATTTGACACGTTCGCAGGTGTGTTTGGACGGGGGTGTTGGATGTCTCCTTGCCCAAACGGTCCCAGCGATTTGCTGCTCGCACAGCATGCTTAACGTGAAACACCCATGGATGTTTTTGTGATTTTCAAGCCAACTGTAAATGAATACTTCCCCCTGACAAACACGCGGAACGGCTTGGTACAGAACCTACTCGCGGGGAAAAGACAGAGCGCAATAGTTCCTACTTTGGCGGTTGTTGTAACTGTAAGAAACGTAACTTGAGCAAGAACGCCGACGAGGGCGTTACATGTACCGCTTTCTATCGTCGGCTCAACCAGCAGCTGCTGTAGTTAGTTTCGAGAACATGGCTCTTGCCAAGTATCAGTATGTCCCGAGTCTTGAGCATGATTCATGACCTCAACAGTTGACTCGCAAACCGTCCCTGACCCGCTCGTTTTTACCCGAGGCAGGACACGCTGTATGGTAGCCTTGCCCTTGAGCCAGTAATCCTCCGGTTGATGGATACGCCGCAATTCCAGCGCCTGCACGGACTGAAACAGCTGGGGACGAGCGACTATGTGTACCGCAGCTGCACGCACACGCGTTTCGAGCACTCCGTGGGAGGTGAGTGAGGAAGGGCAGCGTGACGGCTACTTTCTGCATCACGCCGCGCGCGGGAGAGAGAGAGATGTGTGGTAAGTCTCTGGGGGATGTGGCACGGGTGCTGTCCAGCGGGAGTGTTGATGCCATACCGTCGGTTCCTGTTTTGCCTCCAACCTTTTTTTGTTTGGTTGGGTGTTGACATTGTAGGCGTGGACTTTGGGGACGCTCAAGCCGTCCTTGTGATAGCTAGCTCCTTGTGGTGAACGCAGTTATGATCCGATTCGTACAAGCAGGTCCGTTCATCGTTCGTGCTGTGCGCCAATCAAAATCAGGTGCTTACGTCAACTGTTGTGGATTTTCCATTTTTGACCCCGAAGACTCCAAACTCCACGCCCGGCGATCCGAATCGCGCTCCGCTGCCCACCCCCCCCCCCCCTCCCCGCCTTCGCACATGCCTACTACCAAAACGTTCTTGCACACGACAGTGGCGCACCTCGCCCAGCGGTTCGCCGAGGGTCTCCGAAGACGACAGCCCGAGCTTGGGATTTCGGCTTCGGACGTGATGTGCGTTAAAATAGCTGGGTTGCTACACGACCTCGGACACGGACCGTTTAGCCACATGTGGGACGATGAGTTCGTTCGCCGCGCAGGGGTCGTGTGGAAGGTGGGTCGATGGGTGGGCAGGTGGGTGAAGTTGGTGGAGGGGTGTGGGGGGGGGAAGGGAGTACCGCGTGCTTGGAGAGACAGGGCAGCGACGTTGCGGAAAGGTAGCCCAGCCTAGCATGCGAAGCGCAGCTTGCAGGTGTCCCGCTCTCTTTTTGTCGAAATCAAGCAAGCGACATCTTGTACTGGGCTGACTGTTTTGCGCCCGACGTCACGCGTACCTTGCTGATTGCATGTGTGTTCGTTGTGTTTGCTGGTGCGGCCTATGCGTGTGATCGTGAAGCACGAGACGGGGAGCGTGAACATGCTGCGCTTCATGCTGAATGACAACAATATCGACCTGTCGACCTACCAGCCGCCCCTATACGCGAAAGACTTGACGTTCATCGAGGAAATGATTCTGGGAACTCACCAGGAGGCAAGAAGGGGACGAGGAGCTGATAAGGAGTTCTTGTACGACATCGTTAACAACACAAGGTCGGCTTTTCGTGTACTTCAGTAGAACAATATACGAGCCGGGGAGGGAAGCAAGGGTTACTTTCGGACAGAAGGAAGATTTAGGTTTGTTTTGAGGTGTGAGGGAGCGCGCGCTGTGTGGGTTAGGGAGATTCCTATCGTGCCGCCTTTTTGCATGCGTACAAAGTCTGCTGGAGAACGAATTGGTTGCTTTGCATTGCCAGCTCAGAAGAACCGTCCAGCGTGCATAGCCGGTACCGTTGTCGGGAAATATATTCACTGATAGATTGTGCCGCGTAAAAAATACACCTTGCAGTAAACACCTGGTATATTTGTAATGCAGGAACGACTCAGTAGGATATTGGGTTTTGGTGCTGTATTATATGGTGGTTTACTTGAATACGAAACCATCAGTATAGGCAGCTTCGACACCTGTCCTCTGTGATGTATTAATTGGCTCTATTTTTACTCTACCCGAATCAGCTCTAGCTCCTGCATGCTCCTCTGCAGCAGCGCCATCGCTACTGCGTGCTCTACTGCTCCAATGCCGTCAGATTATGAGCCCCTCTACACCTGATATGCTGTCCTTTGTGGGTGCCTGCTTTAGCGGCCACATATGAGGGGAAGTGCACCGCCTCGTGTAAGCGCGCAGCCCTACGAGTATATAGTGCCAACCTGCGCGCATGTCGCAACAACCCATTGCATCGACATGATGGGGGTATAGAGCGAGACGTCGTACGACAGGGGTATGTTAGCACTTTTTAGCTAAACTATTTCTGACTGGCCGGGCGGGTCCCTTCACCCAATATCGTTGGAATACCATTGTCAGTAGTAGTGTTTTGCAACATTCGTCGTGATATACCTACTACAATAGCACTAACAGGCTTTGAGATAGTTCATCGGGCTGCACTTTTATTGTAGTAGCTTTTCTCGAAAAGCAGCTTTTGGGTAGTACATAGAGCAGCTCAAACGAGGAGCCTGAAAAAAAAAACAGGTGTTGCCCTCTAACTCAGTAGTAGTACAGAAATATTGAGGGGGAACATGGTAGTCAGGACCAAATATCCTCAGTAAAAATACTGGAATATATAGGTTGTGGTGTATATGATGGGTCGTGATTGCTATGGTCCTCCGTATTACCAGAGTACACTAACATGCGTTAGCCGTTAGCCAAGCCCCGCTCTTCTTCGTGTGGCTGATAGTGTAACCGATTTTCGTGGAGTTTTCCCTCTCCACTCCCGAGAGGAAAAAACCAAGAGAAGTGTAGATCCTAGCTCGCCCCCGCTATAACCGGCGGGCATGTCGAGGCCAGGCGGGTGAAAGGGTAGCGTGGTAGCCCCTGTTCGCCACCGCGCTAACGCCGTTGCGCCGTCCGAGCAGGTCGGGTTTGGACGTTGACAAGCTGGACTATTTCCAGAGGGACGCGCGCAACTCCGTGGGCATACGGTCGGTTGACCTCGACCGGTTCATCGAGCTCGCTAGGTATGTCCAGCGCTACCTTGGGCTGCTAGGATCAGCGTAGTCGCTTCGGTGTTCTTCTCCGCCCCCGACTCCCCTTTAAAAACAAATGTGGACCCCGCTTAACCTGCGTCCTATATACAGCGTAGACAGCCGAACGAGAGTGATGTATTCTACCAGCGATGTGTGATATCCTGCCTTCCGATCCTGTGGCAGCTTTAACCAGCGGCAGTACCTGCTGAGGTGCCAAGAACGACGCTGCCTTGTTCGATCTTTTTTTTAGTTTGGTCCGTTTGACATCGCTGGGTGAAGGCAAACCGATTGTGGAAAATGGCGCAAATGAAAATCAGCGACGGGAAAGACAACGAGAAAGCAGAAAAAATGTTCCGTTGACCCCCCCCCCCCCCCCGTCCTTGCTCACCTTTGCCGTCCCACGACTGCCGGTAAGGGTCCTGCCGGCGACCGACGAGAACGGCGAAGTTCATCGGATGGTTTGCTACCCCGACAAGCTCTGGACAGAGGCGCTTCGTCTTTTCCAGACCCGAAATGTACGTTCCTCAGGCAGTCCCATTCCGGCCCACAGGAATGACGGAGGGGAGTGAGGCGGTGTTAACTGAGGCCTAGCGTCCAAAGAACTATTGGTGCTGCGGGTTTGAACCCTTTTACTCTTGCGAAACATAGCCAAACTCTACTACTTCTTAGTGTGTTGTCCACCGTGGGTTTGCCGTCCCACGACTGCCGGTAAGGGTCCTGCCGCGACCGAACGAGAACGGCGAAGTTCATCGAAAAAACACTAACGACCTTAACTTACCCACCTTCAACCCCCCCGCCCCCGACCGACGACCGAGCTTGAACACGGACCACAGACCAAACCACCCACACGACCCCCTTGAACCCCACGTTTGACCACCCCCCCAGAAAACTGACACCCGACATCACAACACCCACCAAAAACACCACCCCTGACGAACACCCCCGTTGGTTTGCTACCCCCCCGACAAGCTCTGGACAGAGGCGCTTCGTCTTTTCCAGACCCGAAATGTACGTTACGACCCCCCTCAGCAGTCCCATTCCGGCCCACAGAATGACGGAGGGGAGTGAGGCGGTACCGACACAAACCAAACCACCAACCACACACCCCCACCGACACACCCAAAGACACGAACCCAGACCAACCCCGTAACTGAGGCCTGACAGACCAAACAGAAACGTCCAAAGAACTATTGGTGCTGCGGTTTGAACCCTTTTACTCTTGCGAAACATAGCCAAACTCTACTTCTTAGAACTATGGTGTTGTCCCCAGTGTGTTGTCCCAAAAACAGGCGTAGGTGAAGTTCTAAAGGACTGTAGGTACCGAGTGGGTCAATGATTGATGTTGCTACTTTTTTGTGGTGCTGGTGGCGTTGTGGTGTTGGTGGTGGGTGTGGGCTGCTTTGATTTGCACGCCGCCGCCAGTGACCTCGGTCGACCGCTGCCGCCCCCGCCGCCGCCATCGAGACGAAGCTGCAGGCGCCCCGTTTCGCTTAACTTAGCGACCATTGAGGCCGCACCGCGAGCTCGTACGTACACGATACATACCTTTATGATACTGGTACCTGGTAAGAGCGAGTGGAGGCACAAGAAAGGCCCGTTCACAGAATTCTTCTGCTGCTGCCTCTTCGTTCCTATGCTTGGCTTTCACCTGACCAGGGCAGCTTCCTCGCTCTGTGTTGAGTCTGGAGGTCCCTTCGGCGGACGCCTGCCCCTTTAGTTGCAGTTCTTTTCGGCAGAGCCCAGCCACGGTTCTGTCTTGTGTTGTTTCCCTTTCGGCGCACCGAGGCTGTGCTGCTCCCGAGCAGCCAGCCGGAATGAAACCCGGGCAAGTGCCGCCCCGATCACGTCCCTGAAACGTGCCCTTTGCGAGCTCTCCGAGGGTGATATGAATCCCCCGATGCTCCTGTTGAACGGTGTGGAATGTGTGCGGCGCGACTTGAGCTCCCGACGTCTGATTTATCTTGACTGCGCAAAAATGCCACACGTGATTGTCAGGAACTACACCAGTCCGTCTACCAACACAAGGGCGGCAAATCCGTCGAACTCATGTGAGAATCCGCCCCCAGCCGTTACATTCGCCGCTGCTGTCGCTGTATATAGTTGATTAAAGCACGCTTTTCTGCTACGTTGTGGGGTGCTTTCTCGGTATATCGCCGGAACGCCGAATGGCGCTTGTCTTTCAGCTATCTGCGCAGCTGGTGTGTCTGAGTGGGCGAAACCTATCGTCGGGGCTTCGATAAGAGGTTGAGCTTCTGATTTGTGCTTTTCAGAAACGGCGTCCTCCCAACAAGAGAGGGGTTGGCGAGGTGATTCATCTGGAGGTAAATGTCTGAAGTCATTCTTTTTCGGGAGGTTGGTGGGGGGAAGCGGGGGGGGGGGGGAACTCATTATCATCCATGGCCGTAATCGTTTGACCATGGACCCTCGCATCCCTACAATGCCGAGACGGAGCACGTCGGGTTTTCACCGACCAGCCAGACATTTCTTGCACCAAGCGCGAACAGCCGTGAGGTTTGGCGAATGACGAGTAAGCTGTATCCCACTAAGAACCGCTTGTGAGGCGGCCTTGCATATGGATGACAGCGTCAATGAAGTGATTTATTTTCTGGTGTGGCCACTCCAAGAGACAGCAATGGGTTTACTACGTAACTGCCTCGTGGGTGCCTTACCATTTACACACTCAAGATATGATCATCCCCCTCGTGCGGAGCAAAGGTTATCCCTGCACAAAAATCGACTTCCAGCCGTGGTGACCGCCAAAAAATAAAAAACGTACCCTAGTTGTCTACTGTAGCCCACGCAGTGAGAGGCGTGTTTTACAGCGTCGTCGCCAACCGACGCCAACCCAGCCTATTTATATACCAACTATCTAATGTTGGGGGCTTCTTCTGGTGTTCACGGACACTACCTCTTGTTTCCATTGGTTCCTTCGTCTCTACGTACCGTGATTTTCCCAGTTTTAATGGCACCGCTTCCCCCCTTCAACACTCTCTGTTCGCAGTTTTCTCTTACCGTTTTGCCCCTCCCCGCCCCCCCCCGCTGGCCCCTCATGGCGAAGGCTGGTGGACGCTTTCCAGCTAGCGGATCCGCACTTTTCCGTCGCGGGCACCGTGGATGATAAGCACCCCGACGGGCGTTGGAGGATGAGCGAGGCGATGTTCGACTGCAAGGCCTATACGTGCCTCAAGGTGCAAGCGGTTTGTGGTCGATGGACGCCACCCTGATTTCTTTTTTTTCTGTCCTAAGCCGGATGGGGGAAAACCACGCTTAAGCTCACCACACTTCCACTTATGCGTCGTGTGCCAAATGAACTCTGTTGTAGCCGGTGGTAGCTGTAAACCTGGGGGGGGACGGGGCGCAAGGCTTGGTTTGGTTTGGTGTGCTGGTTTGGATCGTCCATCAGCAATGGAAGGTGATGCACAAATTGTTCAAATATGGGTCGTAGTGATACTACTGCTATTACGCGGTCTGTCGAGGGGAACATGAACGCGGGTACAAAATAGGAAAGGGCACGTGCGTCGAGGTATCCAAGTTTATGATACTCACGCCAGCTCCTCGATATTAGCTCTCGCGTGTATTAATGGTTCTCTGGACAATCTGTGTCTGGCTGGAGCTTCATCGATGGCATCGCATTTCCTCCACCGCCGCCGTTTACACCACCACCACCACCACCACCACCACCACCGCAAAGTACGTTCGCCTGCATGTAAGCCGCATATTCGGGCGCGCGCAAGCCCTGTAGAGTGTCCTTCCGTATGACGTTGCCACGTTGTGATTTCCCAAAGGCAGACCACCCCTTCCTGTCCGCCATCCTCGTTTCTCGTCGCCGTGCGGCGATTTCAGGACTGCACGGTGGACTTGGTGATGAATGACCCCAATCCCAAGCTCGCGCCGGCGAAAGCCATCATCGATCGCTTGCAGCGGAGACAGCTCTACCCCTGCGTCGGAACGACCGAATTCGACTTCACGGAGGCGGGAATGTGAGACTCTCGAACGTCTCCCCACACGCAAGCAGACTTTTTTATTGCCAGACCCCGTCGTGCTGAGTGCCCCAGATAGAAAGGGATACCATCCCCGCTGTGGTAGCCTAGACGTTCTTGCTGGGCCTGCAGAAGACGCCGTCAAGGGCGGCAGCAACGGCGAATTAGCAAGAGGCGCGGTGTATGATATCTGTCGTCGAGAACTCAAGCGTCGTGGTCGCGCGTTGCTGCATCGGTGCCGGGTTGTACCGTTTCCGGTCGTCTAGCAGGTTTCAGAATATTCAAGTTGGGGGGGGGGGGGAGGTGAAGTTGGGGGGGGGGGGGGGGGGGGGGGAGGTGTACTCATTTTCATGCATGGCCGTAGTCATATGACCATTGACCCTCGCATCCCTACAATGCCGGGACGGAGAACGTCGGGTTTTCACCGACCAGGCAGTCATTGCTTGCACCAAGCGCAAAGCGCCGTGAGGTGTCGGGCGTGTCGCATGAAGGGTGAGCTGCATCCTACAAAGAACTGCTTTCGAGGCGGATTTTCTTGCATATGGATGACAGCGTCAATGAATTGATTTAATTTCTGGTGTGGCCACTTCCAGAGACAGCAATGAATGGCTTTACTATGTAACTGCCACGTGGGTGCTTCACCATATTCACACTACGTGATACGATCATCCCTTTTGTGCGGAGAGGGGCGGGGTCTCAACTAGAGGATAAATGCGAAATTTGATCGTTAGGGGGTACTGGTGATGGCCTTTCCCCCCGTCCCGTCCCCCCTTTCCCCCCTCACCGTAAATTATACAAAAGAAAGAGGACAAAAACTCAACCGGGAGTCGGAAACGTCGCTACTTACGTCCATATATTCGCGGCTGCAAAAACCCTCCTCCCAAAGACAATATCTGGACTTATACGCGAAAAAGAGTCGTCCCTGCCTACCCACCGTTGACAAAAACGCCTCGCCGCTGTTTGCGTGCCGCCGCCTGTGTGTCTTCGTCCGAGAAGCACCGAAGATGAGGCCAGACGCACGATGATTGACATGCTTAAACGCCCCTCCACTCCGAAGGCAGCACTCCTCGGGAAGGTGCCGCACACGCCGCCACAATGCGCTGAAAACGGTGAAGGGGAAAGCGACACAGACATCGAGGACGACGAGGACAGCGGCTGCGGAGCGGAATCCGGCATTGCGAACGGGGGGGCGGAGGTGGACGGGGGGCATCGACGCCGCCAGCGGTGGGCGAGGAAGTGAGGCGTGAGATGGAGAGTAGCGCGAATCGGAAGTACCATCTTCCGGTGACACGAAGGATGACACACACCCTGATGTCTTTTTTTCTGAGCCGACTTGCTATAAAACAAGGGGGCACGCACAACAAATGTGATGGCTCTGGAAAAAGGTCGTCGAAACCTTGCCATAGACGCACCGCCCGGCGTTTGCACTTCCCCCGTGGTCGAGAAAAACGCTACATCACTTGTCCTAGGGGTTGTGTTACATTCATTGCGTGGTGCACGATACACTTGCTGCTGGGCGGCGTGCTGTACTGAAATGTAGCCGCTCGATGTCGGTCGGAAGACCATCGGCTAAGATTTTCTTGTGCTTGACAGTATGTACTCATACGGTAGGCCACGACCGCGTGCGGACTTTGGGCAAGAAGTTGGCTGAGCGGGCAACGAATGAGTGGCAGGTCAAGCTCGGTCGGAAGACCAGCGGGTAAAATTTTCTTGTGCTTGACAGTATGTAGTCATACGGTGGGCCACGACCGCGTGCGGACTTTGGGCAAGAAGTTGGCTGAGCGGGCAACGAACGAGTGGCAGGTCAAGCTTGCGGGAGAGGTTGAACCTTTTGAGCTGCAGCGGTAAATCAAGGCTTTGATCTGACCGTTTTCTGTCTGTGAGACAAGTTTCGTCGCTTCTCTTTGATAAGAAGGCTATTCAATACCCGTGTGGGCTGGCAGTCGTCGCCCTGAACGCGAGAGCGACTCGGAATGAACCGCAGAAAGTGACAATAAAGCGGGTCCTAATATATACAACGCAACTTTATCGCGCGCACGGCGCAGGTGATGCTGGAGGAAAGTGATATCATCGTCGAATTCATGCACATTCACTGGGGGCTCAAGGGGGCGAATCCTGTCAATCGGGTGAGCAGGCTATCACTTTGGCCTCAGATTATTTTTGTTCGTGTTGGGTGGAAGAGCAAACACGCGGGCTTGCTTCGACGCCGTCGCTGATGCTGCCCCCGTTGAGTCTACTGCTATCGCTGGTCGTGTGCACAACCCTTGCTGCCGCTGACCCTCAAGCAGCAATTGAACTTGTTTTACGACGGCCCGTTTTTGGGGGCTGGGGTGGATGGATGGAACGGTCGACACGGGCACACGGTATTCGTACTGTCATCATGCGAGCGGCGTAAAGTTATGGGTGGTGGGGCTATCTACTCGTACAAACTATATATTTTCGACTTTGCTCATGTAAAGAAGGTGTTGCAGCTCTTCTCATACAGCTAAACAAGCACAGAGGGCGCGGCTGTGCTCATGTGAGTTTCCTTGTGCCAAGCCCGACGTTCTTGCCCTGTCTTCCGGTCTTCGTGTCCGACGGAGTCGGAAAACAATATTTCGTCCGGCTCCACTAATCTGCCCTTCGGTGCTCTTCATCACAGCTCAAGGTGTATCGTTAATATAAGCTCCCCCTTGGTGCAAGCAGTGTCAGCCTGGTCGGTGAACGCCCGACGTGCTCCGTCCCAGCGTTGTAGGGATGCGAGGGTCTCTAGTAATACGACTTCGGCCATGCATGACATGAGCATACCCCCCCCCTATATAAGCCATACGACTACGGCCATGCATGAGATCGAGTACATCTCTCCTATCGAGTACGCCCCCCCCTATATATATATGATGTATATATACCAGGTATATATATAGGTTGGGTTGGCGTCGATTGGCAACGACACCGCAAAACATGCCGCTCACTACGTGAGCTAGACAACCAGGGTACCGCTTTTTTTTTTGACGGTCGGTCACAGCTGGCGATCGAGTTAGATCATTTGTGCGGGGGGAACAACAACCTTTACTCCGCACAAGGGATTAATCGTATCACTTAGCGTTTATGGTAAATCACCTTGGAAGAAATTGCATATTCCCCCCATTGTTGTCTGAAAGTGGACACGCCGGAAATAAATTAACTCATTGAAACTGTTATCCATATGCAAATCCGCCTCACAAGCGGTTCTTAGTAGGATGCAGCTCGCCCATCATGCGACTCGTCGAACACCTCACGACGCTTCGCGCTTGGTGCAAGCAATGCCTGCCTGGTCGGTGTAAACCCGACGTGCTCCGTCCGTCCCGGTATTGTAGGGATGCGAGGGTCTATGGTCATACGACTACTACCATGCATGATATCGTGTACACCCCCACCCCCCCCAATGCCCTCTTTCCCCCGCCCAACCGTGGGCTTCGTTTTCTGCTTGGTTCCGCGCAGCTGAGATTTTTCTCGAAGTACGCCCCGACCGCCCCAGACACCCGAGGAGTGCGCCTCGACGAGCAAAAGTTCTCGAGTTTTCTGCCGCAGACGTTCGAGACGAAAATGCTGAGGGTAAGTACTAAGAGCTGAGGATAAGTACTAAGGGTCGATACTGCAGCCCGAAACGTTCGGTTGGTTCCTCGTCGCTTTCGGGGCGGAGGTGGGCTTGGTGACCCCGCGCGTGAGAGCCCCCCACGGTGAAGCCCAAGGCCCGTCAACAGTGGTGCCGCTTGAGCTAAGCACTCGAGGGGGTGCCGCCGAACGGTTACTGCAGCGATAGCGATACGAAACGACAGAAACAAGCCTGGCGCGATCGGTTCGGTTCGGTCCGATTCGAGCGGCACGCGCGACTGTCACGACCTTCTCTTGCAACCGTAAAGGCCACGCGAAAGCACGACGCGGCGGGTAGGGTTAGGGTGTCGCTGTTGCTCCTGCCTCGTGCGTGCCTGGCATAGGGTCAGGCGGAAAGGTGACTCAGGGGTGCGAGTGCATTTCGGATGCTGTCGGGTGTGCCACTTGCGATCGAATTGCTAGGTCAGGCATCGTTGTGTGAGCACGAGGTGCTTACATCTCGGCGACGGCAGCGCCTAAGTTGATTTCTCAGGGCTGGTCGCGCTCCGGACTGGGGGCACGCTTGAGTTCTGTGAGGGCCAGCAGTTGATGTGGGCGCCGCTGTGGGAGGGTAAGGAGAAGCCTTGAGCGGTCGCAGCGTTGCAGCGCATGCGCCAGTGGTATAGGCATCTCCCACGCAACCCGCGTCTCGACTGGGTATGGTAGGGCTTCCGCTGTGTGCTGCCACGCTTCGATCACTAAAACCGTCTTGGTCCTGCGGGGCGTGACATGCGCTGTACGATGGTTTCCTCATTATGTGTGTGTCCCCCGTGAACACTTTTCCTGCAGCCCGTGCGTACGCACGCGCGATCGTGTAGTTGTCCTTCGTGCCCGACTCTCGTTCGTTTTATCTGCCTTTTATAGCTGTGCTTCGAACTATAAGGGTTACTCTCCAAAAGGTAAAGGTTGGAACTCGGTCAATCCGAGGGACTGAGCGACCGTTACGCTCGAAAGCGAGCTTGTTTGTCGGAGGCTCGTTGTCCACAAGACAAGGCGCGACGAACCTATGAACACACACGGGGAGTTTATTTTCGTTGTTGTGTGCTGTGACCGTTCGACAGGTGTTCGTGCGGGACCCTGCCAAGGTGGATGCAGCAAGGAAAGCCCTGGATATGTTCTGCTCCGAGTCTCGCTGTGCGAGCCCTTGCCCTCTCCTGTCGCAAGATGACTAGCAGCGCAGTCGGCGAGCGGCCTCTGGGCAGGCAGGATGATGCGAGCCCGGCAAAGCAAGGCGACGTCGGTTTTTGAATTTGCCGACCATTGTTTTGTGCAGAACCAACCTTCTGTGGGTGGTGGTGTTGGTGTTGTTGTGGCTGTTCCTGTTATTGTTGTTGTTGTTGTTGTTGTTGTTAGTGTTGTTTTCCACGATTGGCCGCGGGTTAGGCCGCGCTGCGTAGCCATGGTGCCATGATATACGCCCATGTTGTCCCCGTTGCCATTGTCTCTGGCGACGGACGTTGTTTTTTACCGGGCGTTTGCCTGCCGCCTACCCTCTCGCCGACCAATGTACGTAAATAAGTGTGCAGGCATGTAGGTATGTACTTCAGCAAGTTTTGAAGAGGCTAACAGCATGGCAAGGCTAACTCCATCGTATACAGTTCTCTGCATTGTTGGGGAGGGAGAGGGAACATGAAAATGGCTCTCTACGACCTTGAATCGATTCCGGCTGCCTGTCGTCTATCGATTGGCCAGTGGCGTTCACTATTACCTGGTACCAGGTATGCAACAGTAGGCTCATCGCAGTACTACTGTAGTATATGCTTGTCGTCAAGGCTATTCACGGATAGTGATGTTTCGAACCAAAAGAAGGGTAAGGAGGGGCGGAGATATCTTGTTGTCTGAACGGCGCCTTGAGGCCTTTTTTTTTTACCGGAGATTTTTCTTTCCCAGAATTCAAGAGTTTGGAATTTTTGGAAATTGTATGAAGATACAGAGGCGTTCTGCCACAACTTGTGGAATTCTTCAGAAGCACAAATATCAGGAAAGTTAAATTTTACACAATTGAAAAAAAATCAGGAAAATCTGGAAGATTGAAAAATTGCACGAAAAAAGCATGGACATCATGGAAAGAAAAACTCTCGTTTACCGTGCCAAACACACCCTTGTAATATGTCTGCGTCTTACTCTGTTCCGTTCTTCTCACCATGTGGACCATCTCTCCATTCTCTGCGTGCCACACTTATTTGTTCGATTGTTTTGGTGGGCTGCAACCTTCCATGGGCAGTCGAAAACCTTTCACCACGTGCCGGGGGGAGGGTGTCGGATGGGGCGTACAACGCATTGATCGATTTGTTTGTCAGGTGTTGATATGATATTAATACCACACCGTGAAGAATGTGCACTCGGTTGTCTCACGTACTATGCTTCTGCTTGCCCTGACTCGTTTTTTTTGGTCGCTCGTGTGGAACGGTAGTCCCGGCGCAGACGATGTTTTCCCGTTATGCCTGGTGGTGGCAAGGGTTTCGGACGCGCGCCGAGGTGGGGGGTGGTGATTGGGTCACGTTGTTGAGGAGGTTAGACTTCTAATTGGCCCGAGGAGAAGACAACATGTATGTATGTATGTGTGCAAGGAAGGAGGCGATATCATTCAGGGTACGCGGGATATACTGTAGTAACCACAACGATTGATTGTGCGGAATAGTGCCACAATGGCTCTGGCTTAATGCGCACAAAACGTATCTTTCGCTGTTGTCTCACCAATCATACCACCGCAAGGCGACTATTACGGGGAACCATAGTAAATAGGACCAAATATTGTTAGTAAAAATAGTTAAATATATAGGTTTTTATGTATACCATAGGTCCTATTAACTATGGACCCCCGTAATAACATCAAGATGCATACCGACAAGTCCCACTCGGACTCCTTCGAAGGTGATTAGCTACAGTTTGATTTCCGAGAACCACTTTCGTTCATGATGAGCTTACGGCTGGCGACGAAACCCAACAAAGAACACCCCCCCCCCCGTCATTATATATATATTATATATGGGTTGGGTTGGCGTCGGTTGGCAACGACACTCTGTAAAACATGCCGCTCACTACGTGAGCTAGACATCCAGGGTACCGTTTGTTTTTTTTTTTTTTTTTTTGCGGTCGCCCACAGCTGGTCGCCTAGTGAGATCATTTGTGCGAAGTAGAGAACCTTTACTCTGCACAAGGGAATTGATCGTATCACGTAGTGTTCAAGGCACGGCACCCAAGAGAGGCAGATACATAGTACTCCCATTGCTGTCTCTGGAAGTGGCCACACCGGAAATTAAACTAACTCATTGAAGCTGTCATCCATATGCAAGTCCGCCTCACAGGCGGTTCTCAGTAGGATGCAGCTCACCCTTCATGCGACTCGCCGGACACCTCACGGCGCTTCGCGCTTGGTGCAAGCAATGTCTGCCTGGTCGGTGAAAACCCGACATGTTCCGTCCCGGCATTGTAGGGATGCGAGGGTCTATGGTCATACGACTACGGCCATGCATGAGATCGAGTACATCTCTCCTATCCAGTACACCCCCCCCCCACGGGTGTATGTACTTAAAAGCACCGCAGGTGCACTTTAGATCGTGCTTGGCGCTAGAAGGCAATCGCAGGCCAAATCCTCCTACGAAACGGCGACTCTCCCCGCGTATTTCCTTTAGAAGCTTCTAAAGGCTTTCCACGCCGACATTCGAAACGTGTGTGTACGTGTCCGCTTGCACAAAAAAGCTCCAAAACTACGTTGTTTCCCCCCTCCATACGATGCCTGACGAAGGCCTCACGACGCCATCACTTAACCGTTGGCAATGCATCGCTCATCATCGTCTCACCCACCCTCGCCAAGTTTCAGCTCGTTTGGCGCTACCTGTGTAAAGTTGGGCTGTTTCACTCCTCCATCGTCGAACACACCTTTACGATTGTTTGTGTACTATATACCCCCGCACAGTATCGTTTTCGAGTCTAGAAGAACCCGAGAGAGCCCGTCTGTGATCCCGGGCAAACATTTAAAACCCTCTGTGGCGTGCAGTTAGTCCTTCAGAACGACTGGAAGCCTGGTTGCTGTACAGTGCGGCCACCACGCCTCGTTGTTTGCCGTTTTTCCGTTGCGTTGACGACAAATCTGGCCGGGGATATCATCTTCATATCTTTCGTCGACCGCCACAAAACTAATAATCTAAAGGTCAAGCATGATGACTGAACTAGTCGACGTACAATTCAGGTAAAGCATATGGTGACAATTACCCAGTGCCAACTGCGGTCTCTAGAATGGAAGATCATGTCTGCCTGTCTGTCTCTCTGTCTCCTCTCTGTCTGTTTGCCTGCATGTCTCTCTCTGTTCGTTTACCCAACTGCCTGCCTACCTACCTTCCTTTTTGTCTGTCCTGTATATCTGTCTGTCTGTCCACCATCTACCTGCCTGTCTGTTTGTCTGTCTGTCTGTCTGCCTGTCTGTCTGTCTTTTTGTCTGTCTGTCTGTCTGCCTGTCCGTCTGGCTGTCTGTCTGGCTGTCTCTCTGTCTGCCTATCTGTCTGTCTGTCTGTACGTCTGTCTGTCTGTCTGCCTGTCTGTCTGTTTGTCTGTTGTCTATATGTATGCGGTGTAGCGTTTGGAGCCTATAACGGGGGTCCATAGTTAATGGGACCAAATTTTGTTAGGAGACATCGTAGGTAAAATATATAGGTTTTATATATGTATATCATAGGTCCTATTAACTATGGACCCCCGTAATAGGTTCAGTAGACTCATTCCAAGAAGCGCACGTCTGAATCCGTCGCGTTGCGGGCATAAATCGTCTGCGAGTGGTTGAAAATCCCTAATCAGATCGTAAAAACAATCGACCTACGTTGCTAGCACCTGGTAGATCGCACGTCGTCGGTTGCGGTTAGCTGCTACGCTATTCGATCTCTACAACTATTTAATCAGTCGAACTCACAGCTGACGTATTTCAAAATTATAAAATATAAATATCTCTGCAGTGCAGCGCCAACGGTGTGCGCCGGCGTGCTGTCCCCTAGGTGTTCATATTTTAAAGTTGGATAGAAAGAAGCAGTGACGTTTCTGGGATTTTTCGGACTTCAAGAAAAGCAGGGAAATGACCACAAAATGCTTGGAAGTCAAACACAAGCACATTTTAGTATGAGTGAAAAGCACATATTACTGATAGCAACAGAGGCGAAGAAAGAACAAACATGGGCACCACGTTTCGTTCATCGCCCAAGCCACATACTTCGGCCCCGGGAACCGTGCCCCTTACTACGTCAGGGTGTTTCATATGGCGATCGTGGTGGTGGTGGAAGGGTGTTAGGGCTAAGATCAGAGATCCGATATCGGCTGGGTTGTCAATCCCAACCAACAGAAACAAGTGACAACACACATTATTATTTCGACGTATTCTTCGAGCCCAAACGTCAACCCTCCCGCGAAGTATATCTCGCCTATTTTTTGTTGTTGTTCGCATTGCTGTCTTTGTGTCATCTGTGTATCGTTCTTCGTCTACGATTTGATCGCCTTGGTATCTGTTAGTGTATTTCCTTTCCCTAAACCATCATGTTTCGTATGCCTGCGTACGGGCCATCGAAGGCTCTGGCGGGATCGTGAGGGGGGGATCAATGCGTGGCTTTGGAGTGGCTAAAAGTTCACAAACATCCCAAAGCCAAACAAAGTAAACGGAGCTTCAGATTCAGACGTGCAAGTGCTATTGCAAGTGAACAAATGTTCAGTCTACAAAGATGCATTTAAATAAAGGAAAAAGAAACCAGAGAAGGCAAACACACACGAGACGAGAGAACGACGACACACAAGAGACCAGAGAAAGACAACACACAGATGATACAATCGCGATAATCGGGGTCAAATGTATATGATGTAACACTGGAAATCGCTTGCCATCAGGGTCGAATGTAAAAGGCGTAACACAGGAAATTGCTTGCCATCGGAGCCAAGTAAAAATTTGCTTGCCGTCGGGGTCAAATAGAAATTGCTTGTCGGAGCCATCCCACAGTAGGGGGGCACCCGACGTTCCTGAGCCCCTCACGTTAGGAACTCAATATCTCACCCGATACAATACTTGGAAGAAATTCGTTCGGGCCATCCGACCGGCACTTGTATGCGCTAGTCCTAAAACGAATATAAGATATTTTTTTTCATCCTAACTGGTAGTTCCTCACTTATGGAACTCAATTGGTTAGAAACCTTTCACCCAAAAAGTGCAACCCCTACCGTGGGGTGACTCGTCGTCGATGTCAAATAGAAATTGTTTCCCATCGGGGTCAAACGTATCAAGTTACAACATCATAGGAAATCGCAGCTGAGACTCAGTTTTACAAACTGTGAACAGGAAAACGCTAGCCATTGGGGTCAAGAAACAGGATCAAGAATCGGCGTGACAAAATCAAGTCAAAGTGCGCTTCAATTTGTTTAGTGGTTTGAAATTTATCCCACACAAAAACCAGCAGATATAACTCTTGGGAATTATTTAGCAGTGTATATTCCAGCAATTTTACTAGGCAGACAGACGGACGCCTTCGGCTTTCAAGTAACATGGTGTGGAATGCGTGCACATGACAGCTCCGTCAGGACACTATGGCCCCTCTGGCTTCGGAGCCTAGCGTCCTTTTTTACATGCCGAGTACGGCAAAATATATGTGCGAAGAAACAACGCTGGTTGGTAACAACCGGTAAAGAATCATAGTATGTGGTACAACAACGCATAGCAATAATTGGTAGTATTCTTATTTTTTGTGGTCAACTCATCATATCTAACTTTGTATCGTACACTTACCGTGCCAAAAACAGGCCTGCCTGCCTGTCCCTGCCATTGACGGACAGCAACAAAAAACACCACAACCACCACCACCACCACCACCACAACAACAACATTTCCTTGCGGGGAGGGTGCTCCGAATGGAGCTATAAAATAGTGCACCAACACGTTCCAAGAGCACGCCATCGCAAAAACAGGCATGTCGCTTCGCGGTGGAGCCTGGCTTGTAGCGACAACTCTCTCGAACTAATGACAGCGCTATTTACTGGTAGTGACTATATACTTCGAACTGTTAATATTGCGGCTTACATGTGATTATCATAACTAATTTATGTTATGCCCGGATAACGGGCACCGCACACACTAACGCGCAAGCAAACCAAGCGCTATTGCTACTATTGCTCCCCCCGCTATTACATAATATCTTATCATCGCTCACGGGGCTTCGTCTTTGCTGGCGGCTACCACCGCCACGATGGGAGCTTATATCGAGCACGCCCCGCAAAACAACCTCACCGACAAGATCGGCTTACTACGTGTGGCGCAGGGGCAAACAAACATGCATGATGACTTTCCCAGGAGCTTGGATAACAAAACAAAAAACAAAAAAACACTGTGCCAACCTTGCTCGACAATCAAAACTGGCTTGAATGGCAAAACAAAGGGGCGCCATCAGGAAACCCAAACGAGCTGAAGTAGCGACAGGATAGCATTTCTAACAGGAGAAGGGGGGCGGGCCGTCCGAATGGCTCGGAACGGTATTCCCAACGTGCCGCTTTTCTAGCGGAATCTTTCCGACACCTAGTCACCTCAGCGGCGTTCAGAGTGAACGTGCCCAAAAGGTACAAATACAAATCAGTCGGGAAAAAAGTCGCCACCCTCAACAAGTAAGCTCTCTACTGTATAGAGCCCTTTTATCGATACACTGCTGCTGCTGTAGGGGTCCTGCGATGACCCTTCTTCCTGGAAATAAAAAAAACGAGGCTTGGGACAGGAAACGGAATTATTATCCCGGCGCCTTTCTTCCTCCTCCTCCTCCTCTTCCCCCCCCTTCGTTCAAGCAACCACGCATCACTGATGAAACGCCTCCGCTAACTGGGTGCTAAACGTCATCGAAGAAGCTAAATTGTCCAGTTAATCTCCGCTAGTGTTTCTCCCACCTGCGTACTCTGGGGTATCGACCTACGACTATATTACGGTGTGGACTATTCATAGTATGTGTTTCCTCCTTTAGGTGCTGCGGTTTACGGAGCCTCCCCGCCCCGCCCCCGCCCCCACCTCCCTCTTCTCTTTGCTGAACGCGTCCTTGCTTTTAAAGCCCCCGCCGCATTTAACTACAGATTCCGGACCAAAAGCGCTTGGCGAATGAAACTTTATCGATCGCTCTGATTCCCCTCTGCAACAAGCGGAATAGCTCCGCAACCATAGGAAATATCGGGTACACCACATAAACACGGTACATTGATATATATTCGTTATACTCGTTACAAGGAAAACTACAGCTCGTGTGTGGGTGTACATTTACTCTTTCGTGTGCCAATCATACTTTTGGTTTTCATTTTCTCCTCGATGTACGTTAGCACGTTGCGCTTCTATATGCTGCCGACACCCACCCACGACGCAACTTGTTCCGGCCACCAAGGGTTGACCCGCAAGAATTAATCATCCCTCCGTCTCTGCAGCAAAAAATCGAGCGTGCCAACGACTACTGACGAAATCATGGTCCAAGACTCGTCCGTCTTGATGTGTTCGCGAGTGGCGGCAGAAAAATAAAACCCAGCAGCGTCGGAATGAGCCCCACCATGAGTAGCAGTAACAGCACGTCAGTGGCTATACGACACGGAAACAATAGCTGGAGAAATCATGCACATTGCCGGAACGGATGCATAGCTCTACAACTCCAGAAAAATACTTGTAAGAAAACGGAACAAAACACAGTGCAAGTTAGAAACACTAAAGTGCCCCCCCCCCCCCCCACCCCCTCCACTCCGCCCATGCATCTGTTGACAAAATACCAAATAAGGCGCTCGTTTTTCTACGTGCCCCCTCACCCCGACCAAAACAAAAACGATGGTAGTAGAACATTGGTCAGTATTAGCCCGTGTTCTCATACACGCGCATTGCGTCGTAGCCGCCACAGTTCAGCGAAGCGTCACCGGCGCAGGGATAGTCGCAGTTGTCACCCTCCCCGATGGCCTTGAAAGAGTCAGTGTCCGAGCACCAGCACTGCGCAAGCCGGGGCGAGAGCAAACCATGGGTGGGTCAAACGTGGGAGGGTCCAGGAGGGGTTCAATCAAGACAAGGCAGTGGGTGGGGGTGTCGGGGTAACGCAAGCGCTTTACAGAGTTTCTGTCACTTTTAATGAGGCGAAAAAACAAAACGTTGTCGGTCAAAAGCCGGAGTACGCGTGTGCGGTGGAATTGACAAACGAAATACGCTGGCAATACGTACGTATAGTCGTTGTTAGCATCACCACATTACAGTAGTTCAATTGTAATAATTCAAATAGCCCCGCGGCCATTAAATAAACGACTACGGCCAGAGTCGTGTTCTTTGTCCACACAACTACTGTGTAAGTACATTTCGGTTGCATCTTCGTCCTCACCTCCACTCCCCATTGCACGCCGAAGTAAATCGTCGTCGAACAGGCGTCGGCGCAAACCTGCCACCGCGATAAAGTGCGCGGACAGATACGGAAGACCAGAAACAAACGAGACGAGGGGGAGGAATGGAAGAAGGTTAGACTTGAAGAGAGAGCGGGAGCGGGGGAGAACCGCGGCAGGAGTGTGCCGCGTTATGGCTCCGTCCACAACATCAGTAGAAGCAGCGCGAGGGGCGGATAAACGCAATCGTGCCAAAGGGATGTAACGCAAGCAAACCACACCGGCACTCGCGGACACTGGCTCGCATGCTATATGAGTAGTGTCAGGAACCGGGTGCAGTCTACTATGAATAGTGCTCCAACTCCATTTCCATGATATACCAGCGCACTTTGTCGCAGGACCCCGATGAAAACAATACCCCGTCCACACGCTTCTTCTTGTTGCCAGCGTGCGTTAGCTTGAACAATTACACGCGCAAATGATGCACAGCCCAAACAAAATGAACGGGAATGTCGAAAAAAAGCGGTCAACCTGAACGGCAAGACCAACCGATGGGCTTCGGCGAAACGGAACAAAAAAAAAAACAACTCAACAAAGGCAAAACCCCGTGAGTCGACCTTGCCACCAACATCACAAAACAAACGAACCACCGTGCACACATTCAAGCACATCGCCTGGCCATCTCGACTACATCGACGGCCGACAAAATACAAAAAACGGTAAGATCATACCTCGGGGGTCATTGGAAGGCTCGTTGTTGCAAGTGACATGATACGGGCTTCCTTCGAGTCCATATAGCAGCCCAAATCGACCATGGTTGCACTGGTGTACTCGTACGCGTTGAAGGCGAAAAATCCACCACAAGTCTCGCTGGGGTTGCCGCCACAAGGGTAGTCGCAAGTACCAGACCCGTTGGCCTCGATGTCGGTGCCCGCTGCTCCGCACCAGCACTGAAACAGGAGAGGGGGGGGAGGACGGGGGGGGGGGGGTACTCATTATCATGTATGGCCGTATTTGTATTACCATAAACCCTCGCATCCCTACAATGCCGGGACGGAGCACGTCGGGTTTTCACCGACCATGCTGATATTGCTTGCACCAAGCGCAAAGCGCCGTGCGGTGTCGGGCGAGTCGCATAAAGGGTGAGCTGCATCCTATGAATACTAAGAACCGCGTTTGAGGCGGATTTTCTTGCATATGGATGACAGCGTCACTAAATAGGGGGCGTGAGTGTCGGGTTGACTTGTGGGTGCGAGCTGTTCGTGGGCACCCATTCTATGGTTGGAGCCTGTGTTGTGACACACATCGGACAGCTCACCATCTACATAACCTGGATCCCAACCTGAAAGTAGATCTAACCCAGAAAACAAGTTCTAGATCATGCAACAGATTGTACGGCCTCCACCCGGCAACATGAGCTGCACCTGGTAGATCATAACATATCAGGAATCTATCTGCCCTGAAATATCCATACTATTATCGAGTGAGAATCTGATCCATCTGACCTCCATGATTTGTCCCGATGTGTGCTAGATTGTGGTGAGTTGACGAGAAAACAACGACCACATACACAGCAACCATCCGGTTCATTTGTTATAGGCGATCGTTAGGTCAAACAGGTGGGGGGGGGGGGGGGGGGGCATGCGGGGGTCATGCGGGGTGGGGCAGGGGGCATACGTTGATTGAGTAGATATGGAAGAAAGCAACGATAATTTGCGACCGAACATGGAACGGAAACCGAAGACTTGGAACAACGCAGGCCTGTGTGCGCCACAAAATCACAACGAAAAGGAGAACGCTTGCCCTCCACCAGGAACGCGATTGCCCCACCCAGGTGGTGGTCTTGCAGTAGAAGAAAAAATCGATGATTCGGCTACGGTTTGGATGCCCGGTAGATATTTTAACAGGGCTTCTTACGCCGTGTATACTATTTACCCTTTGGGACTACAGAGGCGGAAGAGGGACGTCAAGAAGTCGACGATTAGAGCATCGGCCACACGCGGCAGCCTATCATTAGATCACCAGCCTACTGGATTAGGGGGTGATACATTTAGTGCTGTGAGGACTTGCTCAGCACGCCCGCAGCATGATATTACTCGTACTGCAGATCGCTCACACTGTTAATAGACCTTCAATAGACGTACTAATAGGCGTATTAATATACTTATTAATATACTATTGATGCGACTATTGTTGGTGAAAGCGTGCTTCTCAATTTTTTGGCCGTTCTAACTGGGTCCCGAAAAGGTTCTCTATTATGGCATTGTAACGCTTTAACCTGACTTACCTCTATGCCCCACTGAGTCCCGAAGTACTGGCTGCCCGTGCATTCACTGGCGCACATCTGTCGCGGCGATATTGTGCGTTCCAGAATCCACCCATTATTGGCAGAAGCACGATCGACAGACACAGGAACAACAAAAAAAGAAGATGGATGGTTTTAAGACGTCAGAAGATCACGATACGAGGCCTCCTTGTACAACAACCCGCCACGCTTTCCCTGAAGTGGATGCTATGCTTCCCGCATTCACGGCGACGGCGTCTATCTGACAGCGGCAAGGGTTAAAAGCTGACGCCATAGGCGCGGCCTAACTACACAGCTAGTCTACAGAGCAGGACGCGGAAACCCCAAAGCCCTCAACGCACAAACCTACCCGCAACAGAGTACGTTCACGCATTAACAACATCACAGGTGAGGGACGGTGGCTGTGATGGAAGGCGTCGGGAAAACTACGGGAGGCCGCGTCGCATGCCCTCCGCCCACCCCGAACATGGCGCGGCAAAGTCCTCATGTAGAGTAAACTCCTGCTAAAAATAGAAGTATCCCACCCGTACACGGCCCAAGACGGCACTGCGCTTTGCTGCTGAAGGAGCAAAAGCGGCAGATACGAGGCCGAACAACTAAGCAGATATAGTTGGAAAGAGCGCTTCTCTCAAGCCTCGAAAAACAACTCGGAGAACTTATCAAAGTACAGCGGCCTCTAATACAACGACGATTTTCACGATCGATCGCGATCGCTCAAAGGCTATATACAAAGTATACCGACACACAGACGCGGACAGAAAACGCAGCAAACATGGCCCACAATCAGACCACTTTGGCCGGTAATGTTAGGGTCGTTCGGGTTGCGATATTATCCCATTTGGAACGGCACCTACGGTCTATGGGACACCCTGCCTGCTTTTTTTTTTTTTGTAATCATCATTTTTACTCTCCAGTTAACTCTTACGAGGCTTTACCCTCAGCGATCTTCTGGACAAGCCGTGCGTGGTCACAGGTGTCGTCCCTTCTCCCCCCCGGTACGTGCCTTCATTTTTATCGCGCATGGGGTTCAGCATTTCCACTGCTCGTCGATTTTCATCGAATGTTGCTAACTCGCGCTCTCGCGCTTTCCGCCATTCGATTTTTATGCAAGAAAACGTCCCTACGAGTATGCACTCGGGGAGACTTAAGCCCACGAAATTGGTCATCGTAGGCACGCGGACGACCTACCAAGCCACCGGGGACGTGGGATGATAACTCCAGTATATTTATTAGTCGTAGTGATTATACGTGCCCAAGTAGGACCTCAAATTTCCGGACAAAGCGATACAAAGAAAAACCTCACGTCCACAGTAATTTCCGGACAAAGTGTTACAAGGAAAAAACTCACGTTGCGTCCGCAATCATGAAGACAGAAGACAGAAGACAGTGTATTTTCTGGCCCTTCTAAGGCAAACTTCAGTTCCGTTCTGGGGACGAACCAGTCAAATTACAAGCAGTTTGCACCCTCAAACGAGACTGCATGCAGTCCTTTTAAGGACTGCAGTCCGGTTTGGGGGACAAACCGCTCACATGTTTTTTTAACAAGCCCAGAGAGCAAAGTGGTACAAAGCAAAAACTCACTTGCGTAGTCATCAAATTGTCTACTACAGGCCCAGTGAGTACGCGGGGGGACTCCAAGTCGGTGTAGCAGCCGAGAGTAACGTAGTCGTCCGATGGTGTTGGTGGCACCGGAATGATGATCGTGTCAACGTACTGGTAAACGGAAATGGCATCTCTGTCTCCACAAATCTGGGATTCATTTCCGGTGCAGGCCTGGCCGCAAGTTGCCGTCCCGAGCTCGGCAGGGTTGTCGCCGTCTGCAGAGCAGAAACACTGGGGTGCGGTTAAGGTGCGCGTAGGGGTGGGGAAAGGTAAGGCTGAGTGGCGATGGGGGTGGTGAATCGTGAGCAGAAAGGGTATATGCCTACACAGCAGTGTCTGCTGCTCGTAAAGAATACCAGGCATCTTATGAATACACCCATGCTGCTGGTGCTGGTGTTGGTGTTGGTGTTGGTGTTGGTGCCGATTGGACTGCGCACCATGATTCGCCGTCTCGAATATTGGGACGTTGGTTCCATCTCGCTCGGCAACACCCTCTACATATCGGCCGCATTCTTGCGTGCGCAAGGGCGTGAGTCACCCCCTCACAGCTCACCTGGTCTCCGAACTCAGTCCCGAAGTAAGCTGAGCCGGTGCATTCCTTTGCGCAGCTCTGGGTCAGGTTTCCGGCGAAGAGAGGAAAAACATGGGGGGTGACAAGTGCGACACAATCGTAAGGAGTGAGCGCCCCAGAAGAAACTCAAACAGTGCACGCTTTTTTCGATGAGGCAATCGCACCCCCGCAACGACGACAATAGACTGCCAGCATAAAACGTACCAGTGCAGGAGATCGACAGCAATCATCGCCACAACGCGAGCCGGCTTTACCATGATGACGAACTACTACTGTATCTAGGATCATGAAGTTCGGGGAATTGGGTCTGGTCCGTTTGTCGTTCCAGCATAATATGACAAGGGGTACTTCAGTACTTCAAGAACAGCCCAAAACAATACGTTAGACCTTAATCTTAATCCTGACCCCGGCTCTTACCCCGAAACGACTTGTATCCCGAAACAAACGGTCGTTTGTTTAGTGTACTGAGTAGACCACATTAAAACTCATAGCGTAACACAAATTCTCCAAATTTACATACCTGATACAATATTATTATCCTGCTGCAGATAATTGTTTAGTTTGCGTGGCAAAAAAGCTACGGCGCAACGCCGACGAGTGATAAGCATATCAACTCGCGGTGCATTGGTCAGCCTCAGCATCCCTTCGACCTTTGGCAGTATGATATGATTATGACGTGACGCGGTGGTCGCGTGTTGCGTTATGATCGTTCATCCGTCACCTCGATGGTGTTCTCCGCGTTGTTCAACTTAAACGAGGACGAGAGCACGCGGTTTGACGCGCTGTCCACGAAGCACCCGAAGCTGACGTAGTCATCATTGCCGTCGGTGGGAGGAGAAACAATGGCCAAAGGAGATGGCGTCTGAGGAACCCCGGGGCTGAAGGAGTACACCTACTCGAGTTCGTATTAGGGTTGCGGGGGGGGGGGGGGGGGGGGGGGGGGGGGGGGGCAGTGGGGGGGGGGGGGGGGGGGGGGGGTGAGGTGCGATTGCGCCTTCGGTTTTGCCACAATGGTCTTTCGGGGACGAACCGTCGCGCGGGTCGATGCTGCACATCGCGAATGTTACGCGTTACTACGTATTAATACCGTGTTAAAAGTTATATATGGGCATGGAGGATACTGATAACGTTTTGAGGGCAGTACGGAGTAAGGGCAATTATCAAAAAGTGAACGCGGAGTGTTCCATCACCTACGAGCAAAGCAAAGCAAAGGCAAACGCACTACAACTAGGACAGTGCGGTAATACTCTCCCGTCGGTGCTCGATATGGACCCTAATATTTATAACCGTACCGAGATGTGCATAGTTATTGGAGCACATTGGTTAAGCAAGGACACTCGGGACCACAGCTAGCAGTCAAAATCAATAGTCATGTTTGTGAAATATTTCGTGCTTTTAGAACATACCTCTCTGTACTTTTTGCCAAAACGCAAGGTAGACGACACGGGAAGCCCGACCAGACACATTAGTCGAGATCCGGGCGCGATCCGTGCAGTGTGAAGCGCGTGGCAAGCGCTCGAAATTATTTTTTCGGCAGGAATGGATAAGATGATTTCCCCGGTTTCAGTTCGTACGAGAGGCCTTATTTTGTACGGTATGTACATACCGGTAAAATGTTGTCTGCTTTTTGTCTAGGCTCTCAGGAGCACACAGCCCAGACATGCCCCAGGTGGATAACAGACAACATGCACCAAAAGCACAACGTCACAACGCTGCCGCCCATACACCGTGTGTGCGATACATCCATATACGCTGTACTGCTGTGGCTGGTTATGTTCATAGGAGCCTGCGGTCCGTAACCCACCATCTGCCTCTGTTTGGTGCTGCTCATGTGTGACAGATCCACGCACATTCTGGACGGAAATGTAAGGACCGCTTGAATTGAATATGAAGATTTCAACTGTTCTTATATTTCCGACGTCCTGACTGTGTTTCTCGCCCGAGGCACATCCCAGAAATACACCACGCGCGTGTCGGAGTTCCGTGGTGTACTGCTATGGCTAGTTGCTTTATCGGAGGCTGCGACCCGTCATCTGTCATCATCACCTCTCTCTCTTCTGCTGTGTGTGCGGTGTGTCGTGCGCGCAGCGAAAATATGGATATTTGGTAATTTAGTTAAGATGATCGGGATGCTCGATTTCGCGAGTTCGATCCTCGCAGAGATCGTGTCTATTTTTTTACCGCAACAGAGAAACCACAACAGTAGGCCTAGCCTCTAGGCCTATCAATCGGCAGCGAGCAGTGCCGTGCTCTACTCGTGCACCTCTCACGAGAAGCTAGGAGGGGGCGCGGGACGAGTATGGTCGTTCTTCTCTTCTCTCTGCCTCTGGACAAATTAAGCCATTCAGTTTCCGTCGGTAGAGCCCATAGACTATAAATAATTAATTCCGTCGGTTGTGAACAAAACAGGCAACTCTAGCTAGAATAGAAATACTCCTTACTCTAGATAGTATTGTCTAATACAGATTAGAATCATGTCAAGATTATATTAAATGGTTTGATCTCTCAATGAAATAGAACTATAATCTATGATAACTTTTTTATAAAGATTCGGAGTATATTACTATCGTACGCCTTTTTTTCAACTTTTTTCTTCAACTTTTTTTTTTGGTACTACTAATATGTACTCCGTACGTAACCCAGACACCACAATGTTAAGATCAAGGGTTGCGGGACACTTTGTATCCCTGGACAGGTCTGCCTTTTAAGTCGGTAATCGTTGGTACTCACGTGTGTTGCTTGCTTAGCTATTATAAGAAGATCAGTTTTATTCCTTTCGTGCACGCGGAGACTGAGACCAAGCTCGCGCGTCTCTGGAAAATTTCCATCTAAGATACGCCTTCCAAGTACTACAAATACGTTCCCAGTGACTGAACCCAGGTAATTACCGGGCTTCCAACCTCATACAAAGCAGTATCATAACAACGAGACAACAACAGCACATGATCAGACCTCATCACGCGTGTCCGGTAGTTTGTCCGCGCTGTGTTGCTGTGGCTTCCTATTTTATATTTATAGCTGTTTTTTTATCGGACCCTGCGATCTGCAGATCCGGGGGTCTCTGCTTTTGTGTGATACACGCATTGCTATGATCAGAGGTCGGGACACTTTGTATCCCTGGACAGGTTTGCCTATTAAGCCCGTACTAGTTGGTACTCACGTGTGTTATTTTGCTTAAGAGATGGAAGAAGAGCAGCTTTATTCCTTTCGTGCCCGCAGAGACTGGCAGGCAAGCTCGTGCCTCGCTGGGAAAACCCCTGGCTTTCCATCTAAGATACTCCTCCCAAGTACTACAAATACGATCCCAGTGCCTGAACCCAGGTAATTACCGGGCTTTCACCCTCATTCAAAGCAGTATCATAACGCTAGCCCACTCTGGTGAGCCGTATATGCAGAATTATGGGGAATTTGTGGAAACCCCGATTCTACAAGCTAGAACATGAGTCGAAGATGCAGCTCTTCAAAACCCACCCCCACACCTCTGAACGGCAAGGCAACGAACCCGGCAAGGTACGTCAAAAAGAGAAATAAAGGAAGGCCTTTAGACTTGCAGTCCCGTTTGGGGGACTTACCACTCAAATCCTATGTAGTTTGTCTCCGAAACGGGATTGTCATACCAAAAGGGTTAAGGGGCAGGAATACATCGTCAACGAAAGCCGTCGCTAGACCACCCGCAACGTGGGTGGGGCGAGAAAATGTCTACGGATTAGCGAAGTGTGACCACAAAAAAACAAGGCCGTCCTGTTCCCCAGTAGGTGTTGTTGTCATAACGTTATCCAGTTCCCCCCCAGCTCCCGAACGGGGGGGGGTCGGTAGGACGAGAAGAAGTACCAAAACAGCATGCTGCCACAGGTACAACAGTGCAGTGCTGCTGCTGCTGCTGCTGCTGTGCGATTTTCGTGGATAGTCGAGAGTGGTCGAGAGTTCCACCCCCTTCTTTGGTGCGTCCTGTTCTATTCCTGCAAATAATATCCCACCGTTACGGGGGGCCATAGTAAATAGAACCAAATTTTGTTCAATAAAAATAGGGAAATATACAGGTTTTCGTGTGTACGGTAGGTCCTATTTACTATGGTCCCCCGCAATAGTACCTGTACTTGCTGTGTTCCGTGCGCCACGGCGTGTGTGTGCGGTGTGTGCCCCGTGTTACGTGTAGACTGCCTTCAAACCATTTATGTTGTCGGCAGTCCTAGGTTTTGTGCGGGAGAGGCGTTCTTCGCCGTGAGCGCCACAACAAAGACATGCATTGGCATACTGACAAATATGATACAGTGTCCGACGGAACCATCAAGAATATTTATGAAAGTAGATTCAGTCAGTAGTAGCAACAGTTCCACACTATTCTCCATGTACGTTTTTGTCCCCCATAAAGCAGGTGCAGTTTCAAAAGGGTCTTCTGCTGTACAGGTCTATATGCACATCAGTGATATGCAGATGTTTCATAACACGTTGTCATATCGTTTTCAATTCGTTCTTGCGCCACTCTACTGGGCACGTCCGGAGGGGAACCTTGTACTTATTATTTCTTTTTCGCAAAATGCCGACGGAAGCCACTCCCCCCCCCCCCCCCCCCCCCCCCCCCCCCCCCCGCGCGCAACTCGCGCTTCGTCGGCGTACCTCGATAGCGTTCCTGCCGCCGCAGAACTCGTCCGGAGTGCCGGTGCAAACGGTTTGGCATTGCGCCATGTTGAGGGGGCCGTGCTTCTCGAAGTTGTCAGCGTTTCCCCCGCAAAAGCATTCATAAGCGAACTCCACCCCGAAGAAAGTCGAACCCTCGATGGTAGCGCAGTACGAAGAGCAAACCTTCGGGTTGCCCAAAGAACAGGAAGAGAGGCAGGCGGGGGCCGGGCGGGGAAGCAGGGGGAGGGGAGATATTATATACTTGGTGTACCTTATCACCACTGGTTGACACACTTGAGTAGTCCAGTGCCAAACTCTGACTCGAGGTCTCATGATAAGGCTCTCCCCTCCCCCCTGACCTACTCCGACTTCCTACCTTACGATTTTGTCTTGCGCTACGCCCAGTTTATCTGCTCTCGCACTGAAAATTATCCCCTGGTAGGCGCTTTCCGCGCAAATGTTCAATCGACGCGAATTGATCAAATCCCCCTGACACCAAAACTTCCAACTCAGCACACGACCAAATCACTCACGACGGTTAGGAAACCCCTCACCAGGTTTAAGCTAGGTGCCGTGCCCTTGGTGGCCATATGCAGGGTCATCGGCTGGTTCTGGTCGTGATCCATACAACTGAACCGAGGCACCCGAGGCGCACACACGTCCGACATGACATCATCGCCGAGGGCCTGCCCTTGCTATGTACGACGTTGGTCTTTCGTGGGTTGTACTGCTTACTCTACTGTAACTATCGCTTAATACTGGCGACTATATTTACGGTATAATTCTCTTACCGCAGGGCTCATGAGGTCTTGGCTCTCAGAGCAGGCGGCCGAGGACGCGAGAGTGAGTGCGCGGTTGCTGCTGAAGTCGCCGAAGCAGCCAAGAGACTGCGGCAAGGGAAAATCCGAGAGCGCCGGGAGGGGGGAGGGGGGGGTACAGGTGTCGCCGATGACAATTCAAGCGGCGGAACGGACGGGAAGTGTGGGCGTGCTGTCTACGACAACGAATACGGGAAGTCCCGCAAGATGCCTTCTGTACACGGTAAATAGCATTCTACCAAATATTGTCAGGGAGAGTGTTTCCCCTTCGTCCGCTACTCCCCGCATCGCTAAAAAATGTTTTTTGTTGTACTACGAACGCTTCACTAGCTTCCTGCCAATGATCCTTACTGCATACAAACACTTTTTGAGTGGAACACAGCACCTCTTCTCCACTCTAACCGGCTTCTTTTGTGATATACACGATGCTTCACAGTTATGGCTTTCTCCACACGTACCCACCGGCGGTTTCATAAACACAACGAATGCCGTGGCTAACCTTTCTCCTCCACGTGCCCCAAGACGCAAGAGCTCTACAACAACAACACTCACAACAACAACGGCGTCAGCAACAATAACAACAATGAGCAACCATCGAAACATGCCCGGGCTCAACGCCAGACAGAAATACTCACGTAGGGCGACTGGAAACAGGTACTTACCTCGTAGACAGGCTGGGTCTCTGCTTGGGCGAGGCACGTTTTAGCGCAGAGGTCGCCGCACGGCAGCTGGTGTGGGATGCGGTCGGAGGTGATAACGTATTGCTCGCCCTGTAACGACACACGTTGAACGACAACCGATTCCACGTAAGTTTTTCATAGTTGGCAAGGGACTTGTTTGTCGTCTATTTTTGCAGTATTCGGCTTGAGTGTGTGGGGCCATGGCAGTCGACAGCTCTGGAATTGAATGTAACAAATACCAGACTCCGCTCGTTCTTCGAAGGCGCTGGTGTGCACCATCCAAAAGGAGAAGGACAACGGTCTGCAAAATAGAAGCAAGCGACACTATCAATAGCCTGCTTCAAGCTCGTGAAGTATCACATAATAGGAGGTCAGGACACCAAAGGCAGAGAACCCGACCAAGCGCGAGGAAATGGCAGTAAAAAAAACGACTGTTTCAAGCGAAGAAAACGCGACAATAACGCGGCCGCGTCAGCAGTAGTTGTGTATCAACAGCGATAGTGATGGAGATACCGCAGCAACCAGCGGTATACAACCGCCGCGACTCTGGCAAAGGGAACTATGGGAGAGATGTGTCAAACAATAGCTGCGTATCAACAGTGACCAGCCAAGCAAACGCAACTATGACACAGCCGTTCCAACAATAGCTATAAATCACGAGCAGCCAGCGGTATGGCAAACCGCAAATACGACACAGCCGTGCGAGCAAAACCTATTTCTCAACAGCGACCAGCGAAGAAAACACATCCTTGACACAGCCGTGTCAGCAATAACTGTGTAGCAACAGCGACCAGCAAAATAGCAACCGCATCTGTGACCCAGCTGTTGAAAAATCATTCTTAAATAAGACAACACGCCCCGCGCACGACAGAGTTGGTCGGCACGCCTCCCTTGAAAACCGTCGGCATGAACTTATGTTCGCGCTCGAATGATTTTTAAATACGTCCACGAGGGAGCGCGGCACGAGAGTGAACACGCTGTTATCATCCCATTCGCCTACGAGCAACCAACTGCTGTGCTTTCGTGCGGCAAACCCAACAGACGTATCAAGCGTTGGTATGATATTGTTGCTCGGGGCAAAAACAACGGCACGCCGATCATTCAAAGTTAGATGGCGGATCGATCCGAGTGAAGGCATGCATCGTGTCGGCTCACGTCGTTCCCCTCCGCAAAGGAGATGATCGAGGCGCTTCCGTCGCTGATTATGGTCCCTGGCACCCACACGCCGTTCCCCTCGTTGATCAAGTAGTAAATGTTCCTGGAGAGGGAGAGAGGGAGAGGTCAAAATACAGAGACGCTGTGCTGACATCAGCGTTTGCCCTGGAGGAGGAGCGAAAAGAAATTCGATATCGGCAGCCGCCCACAGTTTTGGGGAGGGGAAATTTCCCGAGTTTGCTTTGCCTGGTACATGCTTCAGCCTCCGTATCGATACCTACTGTCCCGTGATAAACGTAGAGCACCACGCGATAGATCTCATGCTTATCTCAAGAAAAAACAAAACAAGTCAAAACGAGAGAAAAAAGAAAAAGCGCTGAAACGATACCGGCAAAATTAGGAAGACTCAAAGACAACGATGACCCCTGTTCGACTACTCGTAATACAATATGAGATGTTTCTTAAATCTACGTACATATCGTCTCCTGAATAAAAACAATCACACTATTAATATTAATCGCTCATAAGTCGTTGGTTAATTATATACCACGGTAGGGTCTATTAATAGCTCTCCCCGAACCAACCAATGGGACTTGACTGTTTCGGCGACGGGGAAAAAATCGGCGGCTGGAAAATGAAAAAAAAAAAACGTCCGCCCCGACCGGGAAAAGTAAGAACAATATGGCTCACTTGTTCTGGACATCCGCGAACAGGAGCGCTCCGGTTAGAACCTCGCTGAACCTCTGACCACGGTAGGGGTAGCCGCCTGGACAAAAACGGCACAACAGCGGGAAGAGGAACACGAGGAACACGGGAGGTGTGTGTGTGTCTGTCTGTGTGCGTGTGTGTAGCTGTCTCCGTCCAGTCTGTTGCCGTTCGAGCAAAACATCCTTGCCACTTGTTCGCCACGGTTCCTGCGGCAAGGCGCTGGCCCCACTGCTTGTACAGCACAGGACACGATATGAATTTCATAGCCGTAGTAAGAATCAGCCTGGATTTCCTACATGGAAAAGGGGGGCTTTATTACTAACTTCAGTAGAACAACTTTAACCTAACCGCGCCAAATTTTCTTGATGTTCTGGAACTCCCATCCTCGTCTTCTTAGTGTCTTAGTGCTTTCTCCTCAGTACTCGTTTTGACAGCAGTAGGTCCTGGCTTTGTCAGTACTCGTTGCGTTAGGAGTAATTGTCCTGGCTTTCTCAGTACTTTGTTTTGATAGCAGTACACAGGCGTCCTGACGTTCTCAGTACTCGTCTTTTTCAGCGATAGGTGTCGTGCTTTTCTCAGCACTCATTTGTCTTAGCAGTAGTTGTCCTGGCCTGGCCCCCTCCGTACTCGTTTCGTTAGCAGTAGGTGTCCTGGCCTTCTCAGTACTCGTTTTGTTAGTGTAGGTGTCCCGGAATTCTCAGTACTCATTTGTCTTAGCAGTAGTTGTCCTGGCCTCCTCAGTACTCATTTTCGTTAGCGGTAGGTGCACTGGCCTTCCCAGTACTCGTTTCGTTAGCAGTAGTTGTCTCGTATTTCTCAGCAGCAACTATTTTCCTCACCGATGACGGCATTCCCAACCACAGTCCGGGCGCCGCAGAGGTCGTACCCGTCCGTATACTCGTCCTCTTCTGGGGTAGACGAGTCGTAATCAGAGTGGCAGTACTCGAAGATGGGGAACACGAGGTTGGAACGATCGAGGTCAGAACAAATTCCGATACGGTCCTCCTGGGCTGATTGACAACGCGAGCCCTCGAACCTGCTCCAGCCGTAGTCGTTGCCGCACCTACCAAGCGTCAAAGGGTGGAGAACGAAGCGGCAGCGCCTCGTGAGATCAAAATGATCATAAGCATGCACAGAAAAAAAAACTCGGGGGAAGGGCGCAAACGTAACTGTCTGGTGCTCTCACGCGAGAGAAAAGAATGCCGCCGCCCTGAACAAAAAACCTGTCGAGATGCTATTGGTATGTGCATGCGCGCAGGGACCGGCGGACCCTCTGTCGACGTAGAGGCAGTACGATTGTTTCGCAAAGAAATTTACTCACACGATCAAGTCGATCGATTCCACTTTCGTGTGCCCGACATCACCGCAGTACAAGGCGTCGTCGGCGCTGTCGAAGCCGCATCGGTAAGGGTTACGGAATCCCTTCGCGCAGATCTCTGTTAAAAAAATCGACCAAATAAAACATCGCGGGGGCAGGGCAGAGGAGTGAGAGCGGAAGCGAGGGCGAGTGGCGGGGGGCGGGGGCGGAGGAGAGTGTGAGCGCATGTGGGTGTAGAGCGGGGGGGGGGGGGGGGGGCGTCTCACTTCGCCCGCAAACGGACATTTCTATGAATACATCCATCCATTACCAGGGGGGGGGGCGTCGTAACAAAATCATCTCGTTAGGTCATTGGCCAGCAGAAGGGGTTTAGTCATTCGGTCACATTCGTATCATAACAAAAAAGCAGTGCCGAGCGAGACGAGGATCGCATCGACCTCGGTCGTCTGCCATGAAAAATATATCTACGCCCTTCGGAGTTTTGGCATCGAGGTAGGCGAAATAGGTCAACCCACGCCCCCCCCCCCCCCCCCCCCCCATCCCGCCCCCCCACTACATACCCGATATATATATATAGGTTGGGCTGGCGTCGGTTGGCGACGATGCTGTAAAACACGCCTCTCATTGCGTGAGCTAGACAGCCAGGGTACCGTTTTTTTTTTTTTTTTTTTGGCGGTTACCACGGCTGGCGGTCAAGTTAGATCATTTTTGTGCGGGGAGAACCTTTACTCCGCACAAGGGGGATGATCGTATCACGTAGTGTGTATATGGTGAGGCACCCACGAGGAAGATACATAGTGAACCCATTGCTGTCTCTGGAATTGGCCACACCAGAAATTAAATCAATTCATTGATGCTGTCATCCATATGCAAGAAAATCCGCCTCTAAAGCGGTTCTTAGTAGGATGCAGCTCACCGTTCATGCGACCCACCAAACACCTCACGGCGGTTCGCGCTTGGTGCAAGAAATGTCTGCCTGGTCGGTGAGAACCCGACGTGCTCCGTCCCGGCATTGTGGGGATGCGAGGGTCAATGGTCATATGACTACGGCCATGCACGATAATGAGTACACTACCCCGCCCCCCCCCGCCCCCCTCCCCCCCCCCCCCCCCCCTCCCCTAAGATGTGCCGACATTGTTCTGGAGTAGAAATCACAACTCTAGCTATGTAGCTACGCGAAGACAGCACTTCTCGACCGACGTGACCGAAAACACAAGATATCGCAAAGGAAACACGCAAGTCAGGTCAAGCAAGGAGCTTGAGAACACGAAAGAGGGCCGGACATCTCGCCAGTCCGGGGCTCGACCAAGCCACACCTCGCGTCCGCACACGAACCTTGCCTCGGGTACAATAATAAAATACAAGAGGACCGACCCCCCCCCCCCCCCCCTCCCCATCTGTTCGAAAGATTTAGGTCTGAGCTACTCAGGCGATTACTTCTTTGGTTCGCTGGCTAAAGTAGCTCGGTGGTTCAACCTGAATAATTCGAACACCCCTCCCCCGACAAAAAAAAAACGAGCAGCAGAACATGATCTCCTCCAGAGATAGCCGGTAGTGTCTACGGAACAGCCCAACAATACTGATTAACTCATGCCTTGTGGTATTCTATGTAATGTGTGTATTTTATAAGAAGCAAAAAAAAATTGTGGCCCACCTTGCAGGTCGCCTTCCAAGTTCCCGGCGGGGATTGTGTACGTCGGCTCTTCCGAGACCGAAATCCTTACGATCGATGCCAGAATAGTAGTGAGATCCCCGCCCGCTCCCAAGGGGTCTTCCTGGGGTCCACCGTCACCGATCGCCCAGTAGAGGTCGTGAGAGCCCTAATAATTACGGAGCACACAGGAGTTCCAAGAAAAAAAAGGGGGGGGGGGGGGGGTACTGATTACCATGCATGGCCGTAGTCGTATGACCATATATCCCTCGCATCCCTACATATGCCGGGACGGAGCACGTCGGCTTTTAACCGACCAGGCAGACAGTGCTTGCACGGAGCGCGGAGCGCCGTGAGGTGTTCGGCGAGTCGCATGAAGGGTGAGCTGCGTCCTACTAAGAACTGCTTGTGATGCGGACTTGCATATGGATGACAGGTTTAATGAGTTCATTTATTTTCCGGTGTGGCCACTTCCAGAGACGGCAATGGGGGTACTATGGAACTGCCTCATGGGTGCCTTACCATACACAATGGTACGTGACACGATCATCCCCTTTGTGCGGAGTTAATGTTCTCCCCGTACAAAAAAAATATAACTCGACCTCCAGCCGTAGTGACCGCCAAAACAAAACAAAAAACGGTACCCTGGCTGTCTAGCTCACGCAGTGAGAGGCGTTTACAGCATCGTCACCAACCGACGCCAACCCAATCCATACATATCAGTAACACAATGTAGGAGAGGGGATAGGGGGGGAGTTAAATAATGCAGCCGGTCTTGATACCACGACGGGACGGTTTTTGGCGATGAGTCAATGTGAGAACAACAACAGAAGCCTGGTTCTTAAAAATAGGATGTAATTTGTCTTGTCTTCGACCCATCGCAGGAGCACCGTTTAGTCTCGAGATACCACGAGCCTCGCGTTCTTAAAATGGTTTCTAGGAACTTTTTACGCTCCCCTTGGTGCTTGTATTCACATAACTTTCAGCCGAAGCTCGCAGACTCACCGAAGTCCCGTAATCAGAGGGCTTGAAGCCACACCAACCCCCAGAGTGGATGCTAGTGGGTTTAGGGGAGCTCTCCAGAAGCACCTCCTCCGAAGACAGGGTTGCGGCCGCATTGCCGGAGGTGTATTCGAACTTACTCAAGCGGTTGATTTGTTGCGGGTTATCCTATAAGAAGAGAGCGTGCATCGCCGAGAGCAGGGAAAGGGGGGGGGGTGTCGTCACTGCCCACCTAAAAATACATCTCAGCCAACACGAGACAGCAGGACAGGAGTGCAACCGAGCTCCAAGGTAGCTGGGACGGCGAGATTGGCGAGCACGAGGAGGGTATAAATGATTGAAACCTCTATGGCTACCTTCGGATACATATTTTAGTGCTTCTGTGGGGCCAGACGGGCGAGGGACTTGAGTGCAGCAAAAAAACTCAGACGAGCAACCAGCAGTGGCCAATTCACGGACCGAAGAAGGAGGACAGAATGGTACGAACGCAGACAAGACACTTGTGTGGGGACTGCCTACAAAACAAACGTGCGCCCACCGTCAAGCGAGCGTTCAATACTCACCAGAAACCAAGGTCGAGTGCGCGCACGCCACACACAATCCACCCACTACGTAAAACCGACCGTTGCGCCGAGGCTATATACGACCTTGGACCACCATACGTATTTTACAATCAATTTGTTGAAAATGCTACAATTAACATTCATAAATAGGCGATTATCTCGAACCCCACTTCGCGACCTACCTCGTCGCCGTTTGTGATGGTGTAGCTGACGTAGAATAAGCTGTTACCGGGTTCGCCAGGAATAATATTGAAGAAGGGGTCGAACGCAAAGTCCAGTAAGCCCTGGCAAATAACGAAGGCAAGGGCGGGAGACAAAAGTCACTTTTTGCATGCCCTGCGTACACGAGAAATCCGTCGTTGGACTTTTATTTGTTGCGATAAAACTGCCAGAGGGCCTCATTGAAACGATGTTGGGCAGTCCCGTCTTTCCCACGATGGTGGCTGAGAGGGATGTTCGTCTACACCTTTGCACAGCTTCGACGAAATTGTTGAAACATACGGTAACTTGACAAAGCATGGAACCCTAGCTCCGAACCGTCTGAGAAATTTCTCGGAATGAAGATGCACGCGGTGAAGAGGTACTACTGTAGTGTGGACTGCCGATAATCCTGGTCCAAGCTTGCCCAAGGCGTAAACACTACTGGTGGCTGGGGTAGAGCACGAGAGAGCTCAGCACGCGTTACTCATAGCTCTTAGTCGATACCAGGTATCAAGAAAATAAAAAAGGGTACCATCGGACGGCCTGCAGGACGAACCCTTCATCGAGATCACCACCGCCCGAGACAATATTGCCTCGCCTGCACACCACGAGGGGATGAAACCACCCAGCACACGCCACAGTAATGCAACTGCGAGACCTGTTCAATCGAAGCGCAAGCTGTTTTTCAGGAGCGATCACGCGGGCTCCCTCACCTCTTCGAAGGCCTTGTAGAACTCTGTAAGTACGCCGATATCCACCACTTGAACAGAGCTTGATGGTTCGTCCACAGACACCTGCAGTGTCACGAGCGGCAGGCGCCAATGGGGAAAACCACACGTGTTGATTTTTTTAACTGGCATGCAACATGCACGCCACTTATGAATCAACACCAAACCTGCCTGGGTGCAAGCGTTCTACTCGTACCGCAAGTAATGCAGTCGACGACATCGTAGGGGAAAACAAGTACGATATCGACCCCTGTATACACTTCACAAGCGCACCCACCGGGACGCTATCTTGTGCAGGCAAGGGACAAAACCTTGAGTCTTTGAAGCTTAAACCAATCTCGATAAATGCCCAACACGCTAGCATACAATACTGACAGACAGAAGGTAACCGCACTACGCGTCGGCATGTGCATGGATCAAAGGTAGATTCCGGGTGTGTGTTTTCGCTTTCTGTAGCCACCTTTTTGGGGAAATGTAAATCGAATTGGTGTGAGACAAGGGTTTTGCAGTATACAGTAGAAACAAGTAGTCAAGGGGGGGTATCATACCAGGGCAATGAGATGCAGAAGGTATACAGCGAGGCGAATACGAAATCCCCCCCCGGCCACTACTCGTACACTCGCCGCTTCTTCACCTCCCTAATTTCGCCGTCCTGCCCAGCGAGCCACCACTTGGTCCCGTCCGGGGTCATGTGCATGGCGATTGTGTTGCTCGGCAGATCGTCGTCGTCACTCAGGTCGGGGAAGGCCTTCACCAGGCCACTGCTCGTAAACGTCGTCTCTGCGATGGAAGCGATGGGCGCACAGCACACAACGAGTGGATGAATAAGCTGATTGCATTAATTTTTTGATGTTACGCATCGCCTACAGGAAAGTAAGGCGTGGTACGAGATCTCCGTCGGGCGATAACAACAGCTACACCGCAAAAACATTGGGTCGTGTTTACTCCAGTCGGTCTCGCCACCAAACTGCTTGCGCTAAAAACGATGGTGTTAGTACTCACTGCTGTACTCATGCTTCGGGCAAAGTTTACAGTAGTACAGCAGTATAGTACCAGGACACGGGATAACAGCCCCCCCCCCCTCATGTTACTACAGGTTGGGCTGGCGTCGGTTGGCGACGATGCTGTAGCAAAACACGCCTCTCACTGCGTGAGCTATAGACAGCCAGGGTACTTTTTTTTTTTTTCCTTTTCTTTTTTGGCGGTTTCCACGGCTGGCGGTCAAGTTAGATCATTTTTGTGCGGGGAGAACCTTTACTCCGCACAAAGCGGATGATCGTATCACGTAATGTGCACATGGTGAGGTACCCACGAGGCAGTTACATGGTGAACCCATTGCTGTCTGTGGAGGTGGCCACACCAGAAAAGAAATCGATTCAGTGACACTGTCATCCATATGCAAGAAAATCCGCCTCAAAAGCGGTTCTGATTATTACAGGATGCAGCTCACCCTTGATGCGACTCGTCGAATACCTAACGGCGCTTCGTGGTTGGTGCAAACAATGTCTGCCTGGTCGGTTAAAACCCGACGTCATTGGAGGGACGCAAGGGTCTATGGTATGGTCATACGACTGCGGCCATGCATGATAATGAGTACCCTCCCCCCGCGTCCGCCAACAAACCGCATGCAGGCCCCCCAGAACTGTACAAAAACACATATGTTGGGAAAACCTACTAACTTTACAAGCCATACTTCGAGTTGGTTAACTTCAGTAGTGAAAGGGGGGTGACTATTCATAGTGACCGCTGTGCGCACGTCGAGCTGATGAGACCGCCGTTTCACTGTGCAGGTACTTCGAGAAATTAATTATCTGATCTAATAATGACCTCTCTTTGTTTTCCGGGTGGCATCTTTCTCTTATTGTTGACAACGCTCTTGGGCACAAGCTTTGATCGGTGTGATACAACACACCGGTACCGGTAACTTGTTATTTGTCCCAAATGTGAACGAAAGTGGCTGGTGAGGATCCCAACCTCACATACCTTCTTCGTCGATAGGGTACGACCACAGCTGGTCCTCGTCCCCGCCAACGTGCTTGCTGCAGTAACTATCTCCGCCGTATGACTTGAACTCGATCTGGTCAGCGCAGGCCGTGGTTAAATCGTTGCAAAAGTCGGCCTTCATCGTCATCCCGTCTTCCACACCAAGCTCCGCGCCGAGGACCTCGTAGAGATGTCCCGCGTAGGAGCTGCAAGGCCCGCATACGACCTATAGACGGGCGGTGGTATGAGACAACGAGTCGATTAAAAAAATACGCAGTGATTGTATTTGGTATACATTTTGAGTGTATCTGGTATATCATGCTGTTGAAAAAGCGCACAAATTCACACAAAACAGTTCGGCGGTGTGGTATAAATGGTCCAGATATACGTCGGCGACTGTTGATATCATACAGATTTACTTCCATAAAAAACAAACAACAACAATCAAACGATTTTACGATGGGTTGGATGGGGTGCCACTAAAACTATAGCCAGTGATTTTGCGGCCGATCTCGTTGCGCCCACAAAATATATACGACGTACCACCGCTTCGTAATAATAGAAGACTTCTTCGACACGAAATTTAGTAAGCAACCCCCAGAGAAGTCATACCGGAGGAAATCAAGAAAGCAATGTCAAGCCCGAGATTTAGCCAACAAGCAACCCCCCCCTCCCGTTGGGCACTCTTGGCAAGACTATTTTTACTCATACATCGCAGTAAACGCTTGAACTTTCTGGTGGGAGTTGCGCATATAGTGGCCTCAGAGGATAGGACACAGGTACTGCTGCAGCTTCACCCCTATAACAACTGCCCTCTCGTTGCGCACTAATTAAGGAGAAAACACTTGGAAATAGAGTCCGCTTTACTTTTTCTGTACAGTGCAATACTATTCACAAAAGGGTCAACGAGAAATAGTGCCAGGAAAATTATCAAGAGGTGAACAAATGATGGAACGGCCATCGATCTTCGATCAATCAGGGCTCATTTGAAAGTTGTCACCAATATTATGACTGCTTCAAGTTTTGTCAGCCTTGACTTCCTTGACCCCCCCGTTCTGTTTCGACAACAAGCTGCTTAGCGCTAGAATAGAGTTGGAAACATTTATGCAGTAGTAATTTTTTGGACAGACCACGATCTACACCATCGATAGTAGACGCTAGAACCTGCTGTTAGGAGTTGTTGCGCAGGATCGATCTACTGCTGTATATAGTTTGAGGTAGTATGGACCTAGGGACCGACTACTGCTATTAATAGCAGGTTGACGCCTTTGGCTCTGCTCTGGTCACTCACACGAGGTGCTTGACGATGTTAGAAGTTACAAGCTCTTATATTAGTTGCTGTTTGCCTCGGCAGATGTTTTCTGAACGAAGGGGCGAGGCGCTCATCAGAAGGGCGGGCGATAACGCCTGCCAGGTAGGATGAGGGGACGATTGCTACAAGCCATAATGCCGCAACAGGGGAGAGGGGATACCATAACACTAGCCCACTCTGAAGGGCCGTATATGCAGATCCATAGAAAGCTCAGGCACGAACCAAACCGCCCCGGAGAATTCGGAGAATGGATCGAAGATGCGGCACTTCACAACCCACTCCCACACCTCTAACTTGCAAGGCTGTAGCCGATTACACGTGGACACTGCGAATCAGGTAACAAGTCCGAAAGTACAGGCACGCGAAAGCAGGCAGAACTACCCGGAATCTACATCGAAGAACAAACCTCAGACCAGGTTTACAACCAAGACATTGCAGGATACACGGTTCCCACCCGGCAGCATGTGCTATAGATTATACATATCATACAGATCATACAGATTAGGAATATATCTACCCGTCCTGAAAGATCTAGAGCATGAGAGGGTCGTGTCGGGTCAGGAAGTGTTCAAAATCTCACGGGTCGGGTCGGGTCGGGTCAAAAGGTTTTCAAATCTCGCGGGTCGGGTCAGGTCGGGTCAAGAGTTTTTCAAATCTCACGGGTCGAGTCGGGTCGAGAATTTTTCAAATCTCACGGGTCGGGTCAGGTCGGGTCAAGAGGTGAGCAAAAGTTCACGGGTTGGGTCGGGTCATGACTCGCGAGAAACGGGTCACTCGCGGATCGGGCCAGCATGACCCGTGAGTTGTTTTCTGCCGATCCGCGGGTCGGACGCGCGCATCCGGCTCGCGGTGACTTGGTAGGTGGTCGGGTCGGGTCACAGGGTGTTCAAAATGTCACGGGTCGGGTCGGGTCGGGTCAGGAAGTGTTCAAAATCTCACGGGTCGCGTCGGGTCGGGTCAAAAGGTTTTCAAATCTCGCGAGTCGGGTCAGGCCGGGTCAAGATTTTTTCAAATCTCACGGGTCGGGTCGGAGCAAGAAGTTTTCAAATCTCACGGGTCGGGTCAGGTCGGGTCAAGAGGTGATCAAAAGTTCACGGGTCGGGTTGGTTCATGACTCGCGAGAAACGGGTCACTCGCGGATCGGGCCAGCATGACCCGCGAGTTTTTTTTTTGCCCAACCGCGGGTCGGACCCGCGCATCCGGCTCGAGTTGGCTTGGTAGGTGGTCGGGTCGGGTCACACGGTGTTCAAAATGTCATGGGTCGGGTCGGGTCGGGTCAGGAAGTGTTCAAAATCTCACGGATCGAGTCGGGTCGGGTCAAAAGGTCTTCAAATCTCGCGGATAGGATCAGGTCGGGTCAAGATTTTTTCAAATCTCACGGGTCGGGTTGGGTCAAGAAGTTTCCAATCTCACGGGTCGCGTCAGGTCGGGTCAAGAGGTGATGAAAAGTTCACGGGTCGGGTCGGGTCATGACCCGCGAGAAACGGACCACTCGCGGGTCGGCCAGCATGACCCGCGAGTTGTTTTTTGCCGATCCGCGGGTCGGACCCGCGCATCCGGCTCGCGGATCCGACACTTGAACTAATCCCCGCTTTCTTACCCAAAAGCTTGTCTCGTACCAATACTCAAAAATTCTCCTTTGGTATCATACTCAAACATTCGAACACCGCGAAATCCATATCATACCGCATCTTTCTACACCCACTACAGCCAGGCCACATATATCGCCGCGGGGCACCAAAATGAATATTAAATTGTTTGTAAAGTGTCGACCTACAGGCCGGATCCGCGGGTCGAACCTGCGGGTCAAGACTAATGGTCTCGCGGGTCAAGGTGACCCAACCCGCATGAGACCCGTGTCTCACGGGTCTCAATCGGAAGGTGGCGGGTCGGGTCAGGTCGGGTCAGGTCGCGTCAGGAGGTTTTGAAATCTCGCGGGTCGGGTAGGGTCGGGTCAGGAGATTTTCAAATCTCACGGTTCGGGTCGGGTCGGGTCAACAGTTTTTTTAATCTCGCGGGTCGGGTCGGGTCGGATCAAGAGACTTTCAAAATCTCGTGGGTCGGGTCGGGTCAAGTCAGCACACCTCAAATTTTTCGCGGGTCGCCCAACCGACCCGACCCGTGAGGTTTGACCTAACCCGCGAAAAGCCCTAGAATATAGTTAGATAGCACTTGGAAGTAGTGCGAGATATTTTAAGCAGTATACTGGGTACTACATAGTATTTTAATACCACCAGGGTTAAAAATACGAAAACTTGAGTTTTTTTTTTTCGTTTTTTTCGTTCGCTTAGGTATAACCCCCCCCCCCCCCCCCTCCCCCACAACAGGAAGGGGATAAGATTAGCAAAAAGTTTCTGTGTAATTTATGGAAACAACGTAATGAGCGCCCAATTGTTGGAGGTGTCTCTATTAGGAGTAGGAACGGTGCTCCGTCTCGAAAGGGATGCGTGGTCAATGGTCAAATGACTAAGGCAAGCAACAAATGAGTACCCCCCCCCCCCCCCCCCCCCCCCCCCCCCCCCCCCCCCCCCCCCCCCCCCCCCCCCCCCCCCCCCCCCCCCCCCCCCCCCCCCCCCCCTTCCCCCCCCCCCACGAACACTATGTGTGTAATAAATAACAACCAACCCCGATCGCATCGCACATATACATGACCTCCTCACTCACTGCCGCACGGCTCCACACTCCACAAGCAAATCCTTATTATTTGCTGGGTTCACCACACAGGCTAAAAAAACTAAAACAACGACATGTGAGAAAACTTGACAACTTCCACAACTCGGACAGATAGATGATCGATTTTTCCCCTTGGATAACATGAACCTCTTGAGGACTTCAGTCACGTTATGGGGAAAAATTACTCAGAATTTAACTGGTTTATCCCGAAAACGCGACTGCAGTCCTAATAGGGTTGAGTAGATATTTCAGGGCAGACCTATACGACGCGTACAGCAGCTACAGTGCCGTTCTCATGTTCCCGGGTGGGACCCGAATATTCCGCATCATCTACAGTGGCGCATGGTTTCCTGGGTTGCATCTGTACTATGCAGCTCCTGCACAACCTCTCACAGCGACCGGCGAGGAACTAGATCATGATCTATCTGTAGATGGATAGATATTTTCCGCCGGAGGTGTGAAAACTTCCGAAATCAGACGCACCACAGGTATTCAATTTCCGGTTTTCGTTCGTTTCAATTTTCAAACGTCACAGTAGCAGTAGTACCGGTAAAGTGTCCTCCCAACTCCTGAGAGGATTCACAGGATGGGTGGTGTTGTTCTGAGTTGTGGCACGTGAATCCGTAGATGAATGAGATGCTGCGTGATATGTATGTGCAACAAAACCCCACCAATCAGTACACACAGCAGACAACAGCACTCGTAAGTATCAGGACGAGAGCGAAGAAATATACGTGGAAGTATCGAAATTCGGAAATCCTCGCGCAACAAAATAGAACAAACAACGGTTTATCACTTATTTGCTCGTGGAGACCATTCAACTGACATTACGACGACGGGATTTAAGCCTATGGAGTACATACACGTACACCGCACGCAGGCACGCACGCAGGCACGCACGCACGCACGCACGCACGCACTCGACAAAATTATAGTACCATGGCGCCATCGTGAGGTTCTATGACGATGATACGACCGCAGCACTCTCGTATATATATACGAACTTCGAATGGAGTGCAAGGTACCATGTGCATGGTATCATTCGGGATTCTGAATGGTAGCAAAGAGCGAGAATGGCGGGGAATCGTTTAGACTATTTACGGGGGACCATAGTAAATAGGACCGACGGAACATACAAAAACCTATATATTTTCCTATCTTTACTAACAACATTTGGTCCTATTTACTATGGTCGCCGGTAAATATTAATTAAAAATACTTGATTTTCAGAAATAAAATTTTGAACGAGAGCTCGTACGACGTACTCGAACGTACGTAATGCTGTCGTAGGACCCGTGTTTTTAATTTGTAGTGGGACACGTGTACCTGGCAAATACCTGCTGGCATGTGTTGTTTATATAAGGCGGAATCAATGATACATCGCCATGCCAACGTGCTGGGTACGAAAAGCACGACAGACGCAAACCACGAGCCAGATCTGCTGCAAGACAGAGAGGGATCGAAGAAAAAACGAAAAACAAGAGGGAAAAGAAGGAAAAGAAAGGAATATAATAGCAGTTTTTACAATAGAAAACACTCGTACAACATCATACTATTAATATTAATATAGAATTTACGGCACTTCCACATGTCGTTCGGGCCAGCCGCCGGCTGAATATACGAAGTAAGCCAGTCAGAGCCAGCAGCAAACGGCTCGTGCGAGAGCGAGAGCATACGCCTGTTGATATATACCAGGTACAGGGTAGTACTATTAATACTACTGCTGTACCAGTGTATTATTAATAGTAATGACAATAAAATAGTAATAATTAAAAACACGAATAAATGATGTGTTTAGCAGAACAAGAACAGCAAGCAGATGTATTAGAGGACTTACGTACTGAAGGATGCGTAAGTGTACAGCAGTAGCCTCCAATCTACGAGGAGAGCACGTGAGACGAACCCAGTCAGCTAGGGCAAGATATACTTGATTTACGTCGACGGCTGTCGTTATTACATATCCTTGTTTCTTACCAGGTAATAAACAACGGCGGTTGCAGTGTCTGTGGTCGTTAGGGTGTAGGGTGCATGACCAGCGTATCGGCTACGCGGCGGGACGACGGAAAAACAATAACGAAAAAACACAACATTCTACGGCAGGAAGCACGGCAGGTAAGATCCTACGCGCTAAACTGTACGCCGAGACGAAGTGGGGGAGTGATGTGAGAAGCTGGCGCACTCAATGCAATGTACATTTACAAGGAGGAAGCAAGGAGGAGGCCATACCTCTGTTGCGTTTCCAAAAGGATGGGGTATATCTGAGACCGATCGTACATACGGCTATTTGTTCTCCCCGAATCCGGAAAATAAATAATTTGGAGAAGGCATGATTTCATGGACTACAGTCATGCTAGTACGGAGGACATATTACACACTGCTGTGTAAACGTCGAGAAAAGCTGGAATGTCATTTCTACGCCCTGTGAAACCAAATAAATGGCATGTTCAGCGCCGAATTCATCGTTGATCCTGATAGAGTTCGAGAACAACAAACAGCTGTACGTACTGTAGGTAGCTGCTGCTGCTGCTGCTGCTGCTACGTGTAGCAGCCGTGCCGCTGCAACGAACGGATGACAAGACGCGTTGTATGCGCGAGAGGCACAGGAGTAGTACCGTCGAATGGATTGCGCGGCCGAATCTGTCGCTGTGTGTGTGACTGCTGTCGCTGCTGCTTTCTGTCGCCTTTTTCTCTCGAACAACTTGAAAGAAAGGGGAAAAAAAAAAAAGGGGAAAACGGACAAGACAACAAGAGGACGGCGAGTCGGGTTGACAGCGGAACGGAGAGCAGTGTTCTGCCTCGTCGCATCCTCCATGCACCACACGTCAGCACTAAAAGACTTGAGTGTTTTTCTACTCTGTAATCCCTTTTTCACTATTATTGTTAATAATAATAGGGTTATACGTAGCTGTTGTTGCCGCTCAGCAAGACCAACAACGTTATTTTCCCGTCCGTTTCTGTCTCATCAGATGGCACGGACCCACTACTGTCGCACCACGAGCAGGAATCAAGAGAGATGGGAGCACCATCAAATAAATAATCAACTCACACAACAACCAGTAGTAGTTACTGAGTAGTGATGTGGAATTCCGTAAAGCAAAGGTATGTAATTCTCCGCACACACCTGCTTGTAGTAATCTGCGCAATCGGAAGACAGCGACCCGCCCGCTTGCGACGCGGCAACGTTGAAACGTCCTATCGCGTCGGCCTCTTGGGTGGGGGTGCAGCAAGCACCATCCTTCTCGAGCTCGCAAAATTCGAGCTCCACGTCCAGGGTCGGAGTCTCGTCTGGGGTGAAGCAGCCCGGGTGGGCAAAGACGCCCGTTGTTGCGAGCTCGGCGACCAGAATAATTGCCGCCGCCGCAGTGATGTGGAGATGCGAGTGCATGGTGACCAAACCACCACAGCAGCAGCAGCAGCAGGAAGGTGGGGATGGGGTGGCGTGGGTGTGGTGTTGTTGTGGTGGTGAGAGCGAATCTGCTTGAAAGATTTCCTGTCGTGGAAGTAAGGTGTGGGGGGGTGTTCTGTTCATTCCTGAGCACTTACTTGCAGCGTACCACGGAACTGAGAGAGAGACTGCTGCAGTTGGGGACCAAAGCCCGAGCTCTAGATATACAGAACTATATCCCACTCTGTCCGGTAATTTAAGGGACGTTTGGTTAGTGACATAAATATCCAAACGGTCCTTACAGTTCGGACAGAGTGGATTATTCGAGGGGGAAAAAAAAATCACCAAACAAACACGCAAGGATCCAAGGTTTCAGTACACGGCAGCAAGTATTATATATAGTTGAAGCTTGAAGTAGAGTTGTTGTTGTGTTGTTGTCGATGTATGGTGAGATGTATGACAGCAAAGGTCCGATAAATTTACCACGAGTAGGCTTTGCAATCTGGGAGGTAGGATCTTTGTGGGTGTTTTTGACTTGAAAATTGCGTGGCGTGGTCTTCACTTCGGAATCGTCGTCCGAAATTGAGAAATTTCCTGGTTCGATGCGAACGCGGCGCAGCCGCGTTTATGGCCAGTTTTGGCCCGTTTTGGCTGCGGTTTGGGGTCAGGGTTAGGGTTAGGGTTAAAGTTAGGGATATAGTCAGGGGTTGGGTTGGGTCTTCGCCCGTGTACGTTGATCCCAACAGGAACGAAAATACCTGAGCAGCCTACCAAAATGAAGATCCTGCTTCCCAGATTGTAATTGCTGTTGGTTGAATAATTTTCTTCAACTATAAATACTTTTCCGATGATTCTTGCGTGTGGCCTTTTCGGGTCAATGCACGGCACAACTTGTGTGGTATGTGGTATGAGTACTGCTTGCTGTGTTGCTTGTTGGCGTGTTGTGGCTTGTTTGTTGCTTCTCCCACAGCAGCAGCAGTGCATGCGTCTGTGTTACCTGATGAAGAGCTACCTACCATGCCTACATATCACACGTGTATATTATTCTTGGGGTGTACCAGGTATGCAGTACGTACGGATCACATACACCGCTGTGGTATAGGTCCTGGAGTATCTCGTGTCGGGCGCCCGATCCTCTATTCAAGTTTCAAATTAATAATGTGTTCCTGGCACGTTGCAGACACAAGAGCACGACCGTAAGTACTACATACAGTTGTTCCGGAAGTGAACACGACGAGTCTGCCATCACCTACAACAACTGTCAGTAGTACCTCCACCCCACAACCCACATCCCACACATTTTCTGCTTGAGATCAGCTAGCTCTTCACTCAGAAGATTAAGCGCAACGAAAAAAAAACTTTATTCTCTCCGCTCTGTACTAAGCCTTGCTGTACGTATTCCACCATCGGCCAGTTCTTATGCACATGCATCATGGAAGCATGGCTTCAAAAAGCCGGTTTCCGATCGGAGACAAAATTGGCATTGATTCTTCAAGTTGAGTGAAAAAGTGCCTTTTCGTCATCCATTTTTTTTTTCTTCCAACTGGACCAGACAGTTTTCGATCCAACACGCCAGTCGGACTATGTTTGAAAGTCCCACCGCATACGAGTATCACACACCCACCCACACAACACAACACAACACGACATATCACACGACCCCACACCACGAAACATGAGCGACGCTGGCTTGGCTGATGTCACTTCTGCTGCTGCTCGCCGCGAGTAAGCATGATACATCCTTATCTACGCCCGTCTGCAGCACGTGTCAGCACCCGATGGCCGCAGTGCGCGGTATCGATGACCTTTTGCCAACTGAACTGCTGCTGCTGCTGCTCTGGTCGTAGCTTTGGCGGCTCTCGAAGAAATCCAGCGCCGCGATGGCCTCAAGGAAGAACGAGATGGAGAACACCCCGCGTGTGTGTGAAGCTCACACGCTGCTCGAGGAAGAAGCTGAGCTAGACATTAGCATGCATGTGCGGTTGGGCGCAGCTGCTGGAAGATGAAGACCTCTCTGACCCCACGAGCCTTACGGCGAAGCAGTTTCGAACCTACCCTACTCTTTTTTCTTTTGAGCAGGCTATTACGTAATAATATATTGAAAGTCGCAAAAACAGCTGTATGTTCTATATTCGATCCGACGGGCGATAAAACAAAAGGATGGCGATTTGCAATCCAGTCGCAAAAATAACCGATCGAAAAGCAGCTTTTTCAATCCACGTTTCCGCCTGCATACAAGTAAAATGTAAGAATTGGCCTTTTTTTGTATATCCTTCGAACTGTCAGCTATTATTACGGGGGACCCTAGTTAGTAGGACCTATGGTATACATAAAAACCTATATATTTACCTATTCTTACTAACAATATTTGGTCCTATTTACTATGGTCCTCCGTAATATTATTATCTGCGACGTCGGGGGGGGACTCCCCTGGCGTGGTACGAGAGCCGCGGCACACTCTCGTTGCCTTGCTGCCAGTACCCGGGAGTCCCTCCCCCCCAGCCGGCTGGCCGGGGCTCTAACAAACGCAATCTCGGACAACCGAGACCCCCAATGGTAGAAAACCATTGACACACCCCACTCTCCTGGTGAGTGCCCCGAATCGCTACCAGTTAATCACCGATAATAATAAAAGTATAATACGGTGTGGCCAGCACCCTGTAGCCGCTTCGTTCCACTCACCTTCGAAAGAAGAAAGGGGCGGGTGGGCGGGAGAAACCACTACAGTAGGCCCAGCCTCTAGGCCTATCAATCGGCAGCGAGCAGGGCTGTGCTCTGCTTTGTGCACCTATCACCAGAAGCTAGGAGGGGGCACGGGACGAGTGTGGCCGTTCTTCTCTTCTCTCTGCCTCTGGGCAACTTCAGCTATTAGTTTCCGTCGGTAGAGCCCGCGACTATAAATGAATAATTCCGTCGGTTGTTAAAAAAACATCCATCTCACGTGAACTTAGAGATACTACGCGTTGTTGTATATTATTCGAATTGTCATATTATTATTGTTCTCTGCGACGTCGGGGGGGGAGTCCCCTCGCGTGGTACGAGAGCCGCGGCACCGGCCGCTGACTCTCATTGTCTTATCGTACTGCCAGTGCCCGGGAGTTCCCCCCCCCCAGCCGACTGGCCGGGGCTCTAACAAACGCAGTCTCGGACAACCGAGAGCCCCAATGGTAGAAAACCATTGACATACCCCCATACCGAGGTCGCGTCGATACTACGGTGTTCGACCCCAAACAGTACCCTGACCTGGCTGCCTCTGCCCTATCTTACCCGTCTCAGCTTGTTTACGACATACGATACCCGCGTTCTCTGGGTTATTGCGGGTGTGCGTCTTGGAAGACTCTGGGGACTTCCATCTACCTTCTCTCTGAATCACCCTCTGCGGCACTTCGCCCCCCGCCGCTAGAGTAGTGGTTGCGCCGATACGCAATGAATGGAGGCCGACTTCGCTGGAGTCGTCTCCTGCTTCCGCTACCACTTCGCGGAGTGCCCCGAGGGCCTCCATGCACCCCCACACTCTGACCTCAATGCAGGACCGATACGACGACAGGGGGGCGCTTTCTGGCAACGTCGGATATCCCGACAACAACTCCACCATGAGAGCGACGGCACCGCCGCCTGCTCCTACCCCGGAACGCGCCCCGAAGGCGTCGTCGCGTGTGCGCACGATAATCGATCCTTGCTGAGCCTGGTCGCCTTTATGCCCTCGAAATAGAACCTCGATGCTGGTAGTCTGATGCCATGCCTCGAGTTCAACCGCCGCCCCCCCGCGAATAACGCTATGTCCCCCCTCGTCAAGCAATGCACGGGGTGTACTACTCCGGACGAAGAGGCGAATATTCCGTCAGACCTCGCCATGAAAAAATAGCCCAAAGCTAGCGACAGCCAAAGCACTCGGCCGCCCGGGCCCCACGACAGTAGTGCCAGGCCCTGTCCTTCCAACAACGTGTCCCACGATATACGGCACCGAATTCTTTTCGGGGTAACGGCGGCAACGTGCGACCGTACCACCCCTTTCAAAGCGCGTTTAACAAGCGGCAACGACGTGGGAAACTCCATCTGCACGTTCACGTGGTGAAAGTATAACACGGCTGATAATTTACTGGCTATAGTACCGGCTTGATTGCCCTCCGACGCACACCACGCTACGAACTCAAGTAACGCCTGAATATTATCCGAATTGGAGGCTGACGTGTCGAAATACGGAGCCTCCCTTATCAACCCCCGAAAAGCGGTCCAAGACCGGAAACCTGACGTATAAGCTCGGTGAGACAACACCACAACAGTAGGCCTATCCTCTAGGCCTATCAATCGGCGGCGAGCAGTGCCGTGCTCTGCTTGTGCACCTATCACGAGAAGCTAGGAGGGGGCACGGGACGAGTGTGGCCGTTCTTCTCTTCTCTCTGCCTCTGGGCAACTTAAGTCATTTAGTTTCCGTCAGTAGAGCCCATGACTATAAAAAATAATTCTGTCGGTTGTGAACAAAACATGCATCTCACGTGAACTTAGAGATACTACGCATTTTAATAATATGATGAGTAGATAATCGTTTTCTGCATTTTCTATACGCTCTCCCCCAGACAGCCCAATCCTCGATACCGTAAAACAAGACTGAATACCTACTACATACTACTGCACATGCACATCAATCAAGGGAATAGAGTTTCTCACTTCGCAGCTTCTTGAATCTCTCAACACCACAGCAGCAATAATATATCGTGCAACAGCATCTAAACAGCAGTACCAGGTAAGTATCGTATATAGTATTGATAACAGTAGTAGAGGTACAGACCACTGTGGGAGACTTTTGGGGGTAGGCGACTTGAGAGTGCCTCACATTTTTATACTGAAATTACTGTGGTGTATCCTAGTACACATCCTGCACCAAATATCACTGTTTGCCGTCGTTATTATGCTTGTTCTATACCACAGCACAGGCAATAATATCTACTGATTCAGAAGTGGTATGCTGCAGCACCAACGGGCTCAAAAACAAAAAAAACGTGCTCGTACCTACTCGGTCTCCTGCATTATTGATTTTTATAATGGAAGTAGGAGGAAGCTTCCATTATAGAAGCTTCCACCACTTCTACGGAACCTTCTACTACTTCCACGGAAGCTTCCATCATTTCCATGGAAGCGGGTGGAAGCTGCCACGAAAGCTGTGGAAAAGCTTCCATGGAAGCGCTGGAAGCTTCAATGGGAGCTTCCATGGAAGTACGTGGAGGTTTCCATGGAAGCTCACGTAGAAGCTTCCACAATTTCCATGTAAGCTTCCGCGGAAGCTTTCATGAAAGCTTCCATGAAAGTTGTGGAAGCTTCCGCGGGAAGTCTGGAGTACTACCACGAAAGCAATTTCCCCAGAAGCTTCTCGGGCTGCTTCCATGCTAGCTTCTATCATCACTTTCACGGAAAATCTCCAAGTACGTCTACTTCCTTGGAAACTCGTGTGAGCTTCCATTGAAGCGGTGGAAGCTTCCATGGAAGTATAAATAGTACAAGATTCCATCTAAGTAGTGGAATATTCAATTGGAGTCAACGTTCCACGACTTCCATGGAAGCTTGTGGAAGCTTCTACTACTTCCATGAAGTCTTGGAGGAGCTTCCACCACATCCATGGAAGCTTCCACCACTTCCATGGACAAGCTTGTGGAACCTTCCACTGCCTCCGTGAAAGCTCGTGGAAGCTTTGACTGCTTCCATAAAGTCTTAGAGGAGCTTCCACGACTTCTACGGACACTTCCACCGCTTCTATGGACGTGGGGTTTAGCTCCCACGACTTCCGTGGAAGTGGTAGAAGCTTCCGCGACTTCCCTCGAACCGTTTGTGAGCTTTGAGAACTTTTACGGCTTCTGTGGAAGCTCACACAACTTCCTTGGAAGCTTACTTCACTCACATACAGATAGCACAGGAGACCGGACTGTTGATGTCCTTTATCATTGATTAAGGGGGCTGGACCTGGTCGATTTCCACAAACTCGGCGTTTACAGAACCGAACGAACTTTGGCTAACGAGTAGGCAGAGTTTGGTTGCAAGTGGTGCGCCCTTACCCATGCTGATGCCATATCAGTGATGGGTTTCAGTGCGATCGAGACCGCCTGTCCCACAACGATTTTCCGCGGACAAATTGAATCAATGACTCGGACATCGTTGGGACTTGGCGACAGGTACAAAGCGGCGAAACGGTTGAAGGCGCCGTTCTATCGTCGAACATGAAGCTAGATTATTGATCGAATTCTTACACTTGAATCCTTGCTCTGTAGTGCTTGTTTGATATTGCTTCAACGCTTACTCTTCAACCTTTACGCGAATGTTTTCTCCAGATTGCGAGAGCTGTACGTGACACAATATATGACCCCTGAAGAACCCCGATGATATCCGGCACTCAAGTTTTCCTGCGATAAATACAAAGAAGGTAAACCTGTAAGCTCGCCTTCCTTTGGCCGTTGTTCAATTGCGTAAGTGAAAGGGAACGGCAGCGGCTGTTTTGCAACTAAGGAAACCCTGGGCACCGTACGAATCATCGATCGTGCTACAAATCAAGCGTGCGTTTCACGCATTGGTCGACCTTGTATGGGAGAAGGGATCCTTCAAAACGCCACGGTCGTTTGTCAATATACATCCCCGCTGCATTGATGACCGACGTCACATTGCTATATCCCGTTCGGCGTGGTGTTTTTCCGTAAGGTAAAGTGCTACCTCAGTGATTTCCTCACCGCTATCGAGCAAGCGTGGAGTCAGCGCGTTGTTCGACAATGTGTGGCCGCGCGGGTTCTTCAAAACTCCCACCTTAGTCGGCAATGCGTGTACCCCGCGACAAACGCGACTCACGGAACACTGCAAAATCACCTTCGGTCTCGTGCAGTTTAATCAGGGAGAGCGGTATTGTCAGTTATTTCCACGCCCCGAACCAACACCCCAGACACGGCAGGGTACTAAACGCTTATAGTGTTATGCCCCAACGACATTCCCATCCACTCCCCTTCCCCCTCCTCCGCTGAATTCCCCCCGGTTGGTGCAAGAAATGTCTGTCTGCTTGGTTGACAAATACAGTATTCCCATTGCTGTCTCCGGAAGTGGCCACAACAGAAAACATTTTTTTTTCATTGGCGGCTGCCATCCATATGCAAGTCCGCCTCACAGGCGGTTCTTAGTAGATGCCGCTCACCTTTGATGCGACTCGCACAACCCCTCACGCCATCTCGCGCTTTTGGTGGAAGTAGTGTCTCCCTGTCCGGTGAAAACCCGACGCACCCCGTCCCGGCATTATAGGGATGCGAGGGTCTATGGTCATACGACTACGGCCATGAACGATATGAGTACCCCCCCCCCCCCCGAACCCCTTCCGCGATACACTGACGTGTACGTTGTTCAAGAGGGCGCACGGCATCGGCCTCGTCGCTAATGCCGGTTAGGCCCCCACGATGTACACACGTCCGTATTGGGAGACAATGCTGGCACGGCAGAAGACTCCACGGGCATAGTTACACGCGCCCACCCACATACCGATCGTCCACCCTCGCCCTCTATCCCCCCCATCCCCTCCCTGACAGACCGTCATTCGACAGTATGTTGCTGACCACATGCCGTATCCCTTGTCTTGGAAAGACCACACGGACATCGGCCTCACGATTAAGGTTACGTGGTACGAAAGAGACGCATGCACTTCCGTAACGTGATAAATATTAGATGCAGCCCGAAGACTCAGCTGTCGAAGGTAGGGTTACCTGCAAGTATTTTTCAATTCAACAGGCTCTCGTTTCGGGCAAAATGCATTGATTCAGGGAAAACACGACCAGCATCGGTGGCATCTGCTTCACCACGTGTCCGAACCCTGCCAGCAGGGAGCAAGAAGCGTCGTGGAGTTGATTATAACATCGTTACTCGATACGCCCATGTCCAAAGAATCCGCTTGGGGTACAACGGTAATATTTGTACAACATAAAGTGATATGTGAAGGGTTCATGAAGCATGTGGTTCGCACGTGATAGTTGACTGTTTGTCTTCTGCGGGAGACTCAGCGATAATCGACATTCTACGAAGCATAACTTCTGTGACCATCCTGAACACCTTGAAATATATTTTACATGTCACTTGCGTCGGTACAAAGACAAACGAAACTATCGCTGCATGATTATCGAAGATACTATGGTTATTTGTCTCGTTTAGGTCTCCGTTCTGCATGCCATATGAGTGCAGGCTTATTCCTCACACAAATGCACACAAACTGCACGATCTGAGCGACAATAAAAACATCGACCACTTTTACCGTGAATCCATGGGTTGCTGCTCTCCGCCATGAAACTGTCCCACAACAAAGACTCGTCCCCGTGGTCGTCAACCTCCCACAACGTCGGATCGCCCCGCGCCTCCGGTGAACAAAACTCGGCGCATTCCACCACAGCATGTGCTAGGAAATCGAGGCAGCCACCGCCGAGGCCATGTCCCCCAGAGTTCCATCTGCTGTACTCTGCCGTCTATCGTGTGTTCCCTGTTGTGCGATCCCTTCTACGGCAGCAGGCGTTATCTCCAATCTATTGTTACTATTGGGTACCCAAAAAGAACTCTACTATTACGGGGGACCATATTTAATAGGACCTACGGTATATACAAAAAACTACATATTTCGCTATTCTTAATAACAATACTTGGTCCTATTTACTGTGGCCCTACGTAATACTGATGTACTCCGATAGTATATAGAGGACAATGTTTTTTGTGTATTTTGTCGAGAACGGTAAACAAAGATGTACATCCAGGCGAAGGATGGCTAGGGGCGACCGCTCACACAGGCGGGCGGTTCAGCGGTGGCCAGTGGGGTAGGGTGTGACCGGCAGCAAGTAGTTCAACCGTAGCTGGTGGAGGTGGATGTGATCGGCGTACTCGTGTACTGTAGTTGTTCCATGTTCTTCTTTTCGTATCCAGTACGTTTGATTCGTTTCTGTCGTTATTCTTTTCGCTCTTAGTTGGCACACTAGACGGACACAAGTTGACGACACTCACTAATATCCTTCTGGGCGAGGTTCCAGCGAAAATTATACAATATTTCCAGAGTACTGTAGTACATTAGCGTACACATAGCCGGGCGGGACTGGCGTTGGTGTCGTATGCGTTTACAATGGTGGGCGGAAGTGGACGGAAAGCTTGTCAGCCACACCCCCAAATACACTTTATCTGGATATAGATCTACCGAAGAATACACAATTGGCAGCACATGCGATATTGTGCGCTCCTCTATGAAGGCGGTGTTTCGTTTCCGCCGAAAGCAACAACGAAAAAATCCGCCCTCCTCGTCGTCAGTTTTGGCGGCATTCAACGATGGTTCCCGTTGCACCTGTTGGCGGTATTAACTTTGGATAACGGTTTGGGTGTACATGCAACAGGATCCACCTGCAGCTATCACCATCGAGGGCGCCCTTGCAAAAGGATACTCGTGGTGGGACCCTTCATAAGAGCGCACGAGACCAAATAGAACCGTGCGAGTACACGTTCGCACGGCGGCAGATTGGAGTAACGGAAGGCAGCTGCTATCCCGGCATAGTTGCAACGAACGTTAGACCGGCGCTGTTTAAGTACGGAAGGCATAGGTACGACACCATTGCTTCATGAACATGGAGTGCACCTTTCGGTAATATTATTCGCACCTAAAATACCACACCTACCTGCCGATGATTTTGCGAGTTCCAAGCCAGGACGAATCTGGATTGTTTTGGCGGCAGCGCCGTAGCTTGCAGGCGTTATAATAGAACTACTTACAGATATCTCACTCTCTGAGCGTGCTCGGTTGGTACATCCCTGGCCTCTCAGAACTCCCACTTGGAAATCGCCTCCTTGCATTACTTGCCGGACCTTTTCAGCGGGTATTAGTTTTCTTCATTTCTCTTTGCATTTTCAGTCCTTTTTTTCCCCTTTTTCTTATTTCGTTTCGTGTGCGTGCGTGTACTCTGAATACGACACCGCGGGCGATCGCGGCACCGTCGCGGGTGTCAGCGGGTGCTGGCGGGTAGAGGGGGGGTTGGCAGGAGCGCGGTCGCTATTTTCGTGGCTAGGCGTCGCGTGTGCCTCGAGACACGAGAGAAGCATGAATGGGCTCTGTCTGGCCTCCTTGTGTGGTTCCGGTTATCTACTATGTGCGAGTATATAAAGGTCGTTTTGAAATGCAAAATAAATTTCATTAGAACATAATATCCGGGCGGCTGGCGGGCTCTTCCCATACGGAGTCCAGACCGTCGACTTCGATTTTTATGCCCTCGTGTTCCCACAATGGAGCTATCCCTGCTATGATGCCGCAGTTCAGGCTGGCAAGGAAGTGACCGTGTGTGTGATGCGTCGAAAACATGAGCCTGAATAGTCGCGCTTCATCAGGCTGTGCGTCGATATGAGATAGAGCGGAAAGACATCAGAGACAAATGTGCGACAGCAGGTGTGTAAGGACTGTTGTTGTTCGACAAGGAGAGTAATCGAGTCGGATGCCACTTGTTCTTGCGCGGCCAGTTCACTTCCAGTATTCTGTGGTTAATTACAACTACAAAATCATGCAAACGTGGGCCCACTCGGTCTTACGCCATGGTAAGATACTGGCTGAACTTAAATATGGTAGGGCTTTCCTTGCCGCCTGGTGATTGGCCAAAAACGTTCGTAGCCATTGCTAACTTCAACCGTGCATGACGGTGGCCAGAAGAGTCTAGGTGTACCGGTTATCCGACGCGTGTTCTGTCACCAAACTTGCGGGCAGTTATCGTCAGTACGTGTCTGCTTTATTCAAGCAACTGCCCACGGGCGTGACCGTGGTTCGCCAGTCTCGCGAAAAACGTGATACCTCGTAAAATGCCGGGGATTCACATGTACCTACAGTGCTCACACGAAGAACTGCACAGAAAACAACGTGGAGTGCGCAGACCCAGCAAGGGATCTGAATTGAGGGGATGGTGATGGGGGGGGGTTGGGGGCAGTCAGTCTCATGCATGCCCGTAGTCGTATGATCATAGACTCTCGCATCCCTACAATGCCGGGGCGGAGCACGTCGGGTTTTCAACAACCAGGCATATATGTGCACCACATTCCCGTCACACGGTTTGGCGTGATTTTGTCCATGGTTCGATGAATTCGCCTTGGATGGCGTTTTTATCTGCTGCGTGATGCGGCGCTTACGCGGTGGTGGAGGATGGTGAGTGAAAAAACGCTCGTCGTTTGAGGGGCGGGGGTTATGTGGGGGGTCATATCGTTTTCATGCCTCTATGACCATCTTTGATTGGCGTTGTAGTAGGTTGTGGTGGTGGTTAATGTTTACCAGGCAAGGTATATCAAGTGGGGGACGCCCGGAGGAGTCTGAATAAAGAAGTTCGTGAACACTGGGAAGGGTTCATGGTTGCACCATTGTACCGTACTCGATGGGTATAGTCGTCCTTCTAGGTAGCGGCTTGACTATTCGTATTTATGTCAAAGTAAGTTATGGACGCCGGGAGGGCGTTCAGGACTTCCTTCTGGCAGTTCTGTTACGGTCAACGACTACGTCGTTGCCAACGATGAAACAATAATCATTGGGGATTGCGGGCAGGGGGGGCAGAGGAATTGTTTCGATGCATTTCATACATGTTGTAGCCTTTGTTGACATTTTATTTTCTGGCGGTGACGTTATTCTCGTTTGCCGTAACGCAGGTAGGCCGTGGACGCTGGGTGGGGGTGGTATAATATTTGAAATGCCGTACCTTGGATTTTTTTTCCGTCTGTGGAGTGGTGACCGCAGACGGTATCGGGGCAGGAGGGGTAGGTGCGTTGCCGTGCCTTTACTACTAAAAAACCAGGTATTCGCATATTTGACCGTTTTCGTTGTTGTCATTGCGCATGCTTGGGTTACGGTCGTGACTGGTGTGAGGAGGGGGGGGGGGTATGACGTATTTGCCTCAAAGCCGTACACGTGTCTGGCGCTTTTCTCTCCTGTGGCAGGCGGCGCGTGTGTCGTGGCGACACGGGGGGGGGGCGAGTTGGGTGTAAGAGATGTTGACGCCCCAACCTTCATCGACACGGATTGCTGCCTTAAGGTGTGACTATCGTTTATTCGTTTCGCGTGCTTGGGAGCAGGGGGCGGTTGGGAGAGGTGGTCCGGTTTGTGGTCGACATCAACGCGCCGAAGAGTGGGCCTGTGTTTTCGGTTGTTGCGGTCGGCGCTTGCGTAGTGTTTGTTAACAATGTGATGGTTGTTTGGTGGTGGGGGTGGAGCGGCAGATGTTATCGTGTTTTGATCTCCCTGTCGCAGGACTGACTGATATTTTGTCCTGTTGCGGCCGTGCGTATCTATTTGGATCCGAGCAAATTCTTCGTAGACGTTGGAGAGAGGTGCTATTCTTATCGTTCTAATCCCTCCATGCCTTACCCTGTACACTGCCGTGTTCTAGTGTTTCTGGGAAGGGATATACTAGGACGGGGCGATGATAGTGTTTGTGTGCCTGCCGTTGCCCTGAATTCTGTGTCGTCCTCTTGTTGCGGTCGGCACTTGCGTGGTGGCGATTTGCCCAAAAGGAGGTGTCCTTAGGTTGGTTGATAAACCCTACGGGAACAAGCATCTCTAAGTGCGTTGGATATTGCCTGATTTTGTGTGGTTTAGGGCAGGGAACGGCTTGCAGGCCGTAACATTGACGTCACACTTGAGCGGAAGACCGCGAGGTGCTTTCGGGGGGGGCGGGGGGGGTTGTACGGTCAACCGGCGTTATGCTTTCGCAACCTCAACTTCTTTCCCTTCGTCCTCTACTGAGCAGTAGCACCGAACGGAAAGGTTTCGGGGGCGTACGCCGACAGGGAATTTGTGATCTAACGTTTTGTGCAGTACACAACGTACAAAGATAAATATACGAAGTATATGACTGAAGGGCTTACCGGCTTGTGCAGTGTGCCTGCCTCTTCACTGCTTACAATCGCCGTCCAGCGTATTGTTGTTTTTTTTTTCGATACTTGCTACTACTATTAGTAGCTGCCACCAGAGTGTTTGTGTTACCTCTGCCTATATTGTGGGATACATCGTACTTTATTACCTGCAAATACACAGCAGCACTTCGACGCAACAAAAAGAACAGACATTGTCGTATTGAATGGTGAGTGTGGAGCAAAAAGTACTACACGTACAGACTGCTGAATGACTTGGGACACGTATACGATACTACTTGAACCTCGACTGAAAACACGTGGTAAGCAGCTTGTTTATAAATACCAGAAATATTGATTCCTCATCATGGCAGACGTTTATTTATAGAGGCTCTAGACAGAATGCTTCCCAGCAAAGCATCCATTATGTATATTAAAACCGTGGAAGCTTGGCGTCAGCGGCTGAACACAGAAAAATCGGCACCGTGGTAATAGTGCATGGAAGCTTGTCGTGTACGTCTTTCCACCAGCTAGGTTCTTCCTCTCTAGGTCCTCACCATGTTTACATAAGGGGTTACAACAATATTGAGATATTGCAGAGGTAGCATCTAACTTGAGGTAGCATCTAACTTGAGAAGCTTTATATCTTTCCCAAAATCTGATTTTGCCAAACAATAGCGGACGCTTAAGCTCGGCTTATCGTAGGCGTTGTTGGAAGAACATTGCAGAATAACCGAGAGTGTCGATATTGGGTGGTTCTTTAGAAAGACCGCGAGTCAGAAACGAAAAGGGCCATAACTTGCTTCTTCTATCGTAGTACGCATCTGAACTACGGTTCTAAAAAAAAACACGTACATATACACTTGAATACTTACAAGCCAGTAGTGGAAGCGAATAACATCATTGGAGGCTTCCGAAAAAGAAGTTCCCACTGCTTCTCCCTCGTTCAGCGGAAGCCCCCAATTTGTTTCCTTTCGTGGAAAACTTACGTTTGCTAGGTCCCGTCGAAGCCTCAATCTATTTCCCTTTTGTTGTCGAAGACAGAAGAAAGACGTGGACATTTGGGAAAATAACATAGACGCGCATGGAAACCATTGGGCGTGCAAGTACGACAATTTTCTTGGGAGTGAGTTCACGTAATTGGAAGAAGCTGGTACCAAAGCGAAGGTCATGGAAGCCCGTGAAAGTGAACGCATCTCTTTGGGAGCTTCCGGGGAAGCGCTGCTGGAAGCTTCCGCCGGAGTCTCCACAGGAAGCATCTGCGAAAGGTTCCAATCCCATCGAAAATTCAGTTTTCCACCGCTCCCATTGGAGCTACCATCACTTCCATGGAAGTGGTGGAAACTTCCATGGAAGTGTTGGAACCTTTAATGGAAGTGGTGGAAGCTTCCACGGAAGTAGTGGAAGATTCCATGGAAGTTAGTAGTGGAAACTTGGGAAGTGGTGGAAGCTTCCACGGAAGTAGTGGAAGCTTCCATGGAAGTTAGTAGTGGAAAATTCCGTGGAAGCGCCATTAAAAGTGGCAATGGAAGTTTCCATGGAAGCGCCCATATACGTCCGCGGAAGCGACTTTCATGGAAGCTTCCATGGAAGCAGTGGAAGCTTCCAGGAACAGCCCGAAGGTTGTAGAAGTACTCTATAATTGATGGGAGTGCACAGAAGCCAATGGAAGTAAATTATGCTCCTCGGAAGCTCACATGGAAACTTCCACTGTCACGTTCATGACGCTTCCACGTAAGCTTCCACAACAAACTTTCATGGAAGCTTCCAGCTTCCATGGAAGTGGAAGCTTCAGCGGAAGCGGTAGAAGCTTCCATGGAAGTCACTGAAGCTTCTACCACTTCCATGGAAGCTTCCACATTTTTTTCAAGCTTCCATGGAAGTGATGGAAGCTTCCATGGAAGTTGTAGAAGCTTCCATGGAAGTTGTGGAAGCTTCCATGAAAAAACAAACCAATAATGCACCGGACCCTACGTACTCGTACACACTACACACCATCCACCAAACCCACAGACACGTTTACTTAAGATGTTTATGTGTTTCAGTGTGCAAAATAATCGTGAGAGGGTTTCAGCATGGTGACCATAGAAAAAAAACGTAGAAAATAAAACGCCTTGGACACAACACAGCAAGCAAGCAGCGTATGACCCACCGTTGGGTACGAAACAACCCAACAGCTGTATTCAAGCCAGCATTCGTTGGTATAGAAACTGCCCGGGGCTTATGTTTGTGCTGCCTGTGATGTTGGTTACGCCCTCTATTGTGTGTGTTCGTTGTTGATGATATTAGTATAGTCAGTCATTCGTAGTCACAAGCGATATTTTCTTATTTTCGTCCTGTCGACCCCCCCCCCCCGCGCACGCGCGCGAGGTCATGGCGGGGGGCGATTAGAGTAATGGAACCACTCATACTGAGGTACGGGACTTCTGTTCGAAGAGTTTGTGTTGTACCTACCTCGACCATGCATCTCCCCCCTCCCCCCTCCCCGGGGATGTGGTGGTATAATAGGCTTGTGATGATCCGTTTTGAGAATTAAAGCATTTTAGCCCCGTCCCGCCTCTCGCCGGCGATGGCGGTATAGCTATAATATACCAGGTCCTGGTGCCCCCCCCCCCCTCACCCGTCGCTGGAGATGTATGTGGCCGTGTTGCTTACCAGGTAGGTGTTTAACGTTATTTTTAGCCTTTTTCGGGCGACCTTCCTTCCTTTTGACGTTCCTTCAGGGGCTCCGTAGGGTAGCCTCGCAGGGTAGAGGTGTGGGAGTGGGTATTGTAAAGGAGCAGCATATTCCATAAGTATGCCCTGTAGTTCATGAAACCGGTGTTTCTCAACCTTTAACTGATCTATTTATTATACGTCTCGTCACAGTGTGGGCTAGATAGACGTTATGCTGGAAGGCTTGAAGAGGTCCGGGATTTCGAATTGTTACGAGAAAGGACGGCTTACGTATCATCTGAAAGTCTTATTTGTGTAGGGAGCAGGGGTGCAGGGCGAGGCAAGAAGAGCCGAGACCCACATGCTCAGACCTTTCATTGGGTTCCCATGGTTGGATCATGTGTCACACAGCTCTTCCAACGAAGTCCACATCACACATACGCGAGTGTCAACGCGGGAACTACCTGTTTAATAGGCAAACCTGGTTGGGGATTGTGTGCCCCCCCCAAACAACTTCTGTACATGGTGGTGGTGGCTGTAGTGTTGCGCAATACATATCGTACTCCCCGGTTGTCGACACAGGTAAGCGTGCACTGTTGGCTACGATGACGGACAGGGCTCTCGCGCCTCGCCCACATAAGATGCGAGGCCAGATAGACGTACCACACGGGTTCATAACATCAACAACAGCAACAATAACAACAACAAAAGCACCACCATAGGTGGGTATGAAGTTCGAGGCAGATCAACCAGGTGTTCTCCGAGCGAGGGGCAAGTAAGCACTGTTCTGTACGGAGTATCCCTCACGATTATGAAACAAATCGTCTATTTTCCCCACGAATTTTGAACCTATGTGTGCAGCAGGAGAAGAACACACATCTGAAAGCACGGAGCATTTCCACGTTTGGGTACTGCTGCTGGTTACGCTCCTATCACAGCAACACTACATTCCCACTATAGACATATTCCTGGTACAGTAGTAGTATATACGCTTGACCATATAGATTACCCTCTTCCGCGATTAACAATAGTTAGTTCGTGAGATGCCGCGACTCACAGACTGCGACTGATATCCTCTGCGACAAGTACTACTACTACCACTGCTGTACGTACTATATCTGGTACTCTGGGAAGACGATCAAGGAGACAACTACTTCTGACCCTTCGTGGAAGCAACACCCCGAAGTGCCTGTTGGTGCCCCCACGAATTTTGAACCGAATAGGTCAACGATTAATGCATCCACCAACCTCTTTACACCTCCCAACCGCATCTCTCTCCTCGCGCGCTCGACTACAACGCTTGAGCAAAAGGCGCGCCCTAGAAAGGAAGACTACCTACGTTTTCGCTCGACAGTATTAGTATTATTAGATATACACCCTAACACTAAGCTAACAGTGAGCGTTGCCTGTTATCTCACCGGTTAGGGTGTATCTATAGTAAGCATATATTTAGTTTGCAGAAGCACGTCGCCCCCCCCCCCCCCCCCCCCCCCCCCCCCCCCCCCCCCCCCGACGCCTCAACAAGAACCAGATTTAGAGCATGCGTATGGAACGTTTTCATACTGACATCGTCTTGGGCGTGGCGTTCATGGTTCTCATGGCCGAGTTCGTGGACTTTCATGATACTTTCATGGTGCTTTCATGGTGCTTTCAGGGCGGCCTCTCATGGCCCCTCTTGGTTTTCATCGCTTTCATGGCACGTTCGTGGTACTTTCATTAATCCTGATGGAACTGTCATGGTTCATAGAGCTTTCATAGCGCCTTCGTGCAACATCCACGGAGGTGTATGAACTTTCATCGTGCGTTCATGGCGCAATCATGTTTTTTTTCATGGAATTTCTCCATGGCGTCTGCATGGTGCTTTCATGGTGCTTTCGGACCATCTGTGGTATTTTCATGGATTTTCATGGGTTTCCACGGACTTTCATGCTACCAGTATTTCATTGTACTTTCGTGATGCTTTCATGGCCTTCCAAGGCCTTCCGTGGGATTTCATGGTGCTTTTACGGTGCTTTCATCTCGTGTTCAGGGTGCTCCCATGGCTTTCTTGGAGCTTTCATGAATGTCAGGAGACTTTCATGGACCTGCATACAGCGTTCTTTATGGTACGTTCGTGACTCTTTCTTGGTGCTTTCAGGAAGACTTCGTGGACTTTAATGGACTGTGGTGGGCTATCACTGCGCATTCGTGGTGCTTTGGTCGTGTTTTCATCGTGTTTTCATGGACTCGGATGATGCTTTGATGCTGCCTTGATGCTGCGTTCATAGTGCTTTGATGGTGCTTTGGTGCTGCTTTCATGGACTTTGATGGTGCTTTGAAGGTGCTTTGATGGGGCCTTCACGGCCTCTCATGGCTTTCATGTCGATTTCACGGTGATTTGATGGACTTTCATGGGGCTTTCGTGGTGTTTTCATAAACCTTTCACGGGTATTTCGTGGGTATTTCCTGATGCTGTCACGGGATTTTTTAGGCCGCTTCGTGGACTTTCATGGTTCACATGATCTCCCATGGCTTTCATGCCGCTTTCATGGCTCTTTCGTGGATTTGTATGATACTTCTATGGGCTTGCACGACATTGGACTTTCATTAACTTCCTCCGTTGACTTCCTTGGATTTTCATGATGTTTTCATGGTGCTTTTCATGTCGCTTTCATCATGTCTTGACGGGGGTTTGGTGAGGCTTCGATGGGCTTTTGATGGTGCTTTGATCCGTATGCATGGGTTGCATGGGCAATAATTATGTTCTATTGTGCTTCTCGTGGCGCTTTCATGGGATTTTCGTGAATCTTTCATAACGCCTTTGCGATTCTTTTTTTGTGTTTTTATTGTGTATTTATGGGTATCATGACTTTCAAGCAGCTTTCATGGATGTTCTTGGGACTGTCATGTCCCTGTATTCATGGATCTTTCGTGGCCTTTCATGGCCTTCATGGTGCCTTCATGGGTTTTCGTGGGACTTTCATGGGCCTGCATGGTGCTTTCATGGTGCTTTCATAGGGCTTTATCGCGCTTTCATGAAAACTTTCACCGAATTTCATGGTATTTTCATGGTGCTTTATGTGGATTTCATGGGGCTGTCAAAGTGCTCTCATGAGGCGTTCGTTCATACTGTAGACGTTCATGGGCTGGGTGAGCTTACATGGGCTTTCCTTTTACTATTATCATGTTTTCTGATGCTTTCAGGGTATTTCTATGTTGCTTTGATTTCGCATTGATGGTTCTTTGATGACGCTTTAATGATGATTTCGTAGGTTGTTTATGGTCTCCTATGACTTTCATGTCGCTTTCATGGTGTTTGAAGACCTTTCATGGTGTTTACATGGATCTTTCATGGTGCTTCCATGGTGATTTCATGATTGTTTTCATGGTGCGTTCATTTTGCTTTGATGGGGCTTTTTACTAGGTTCTCATGGTACTTTCATGGCGCTTTCGTCGACTTTCATGAGCTTTCCTGGGCTTTCGTTGTGATTTCATGGGCTTTCATGATTTTTCATGGTCTTGATCACATTTTCATGGCACACTCATACGGGTTTCGTGGGGCTTTCATAGGATTTTCCTTGAATTTTAATTTCATGGGAACTCAATGGAACTTTCATGGAGGAGGTGTGATAATGTTCAGGGTGCTTTGATGGGCTTTGGTGGAAGTTCACAGACTTCGACGGACTTTCATGGATTTTCGCGCGGTGCTATCATGTTACTTTCATAGACTTTCGTGAAGCTTTCAAGGCGCTGCCGTGGAATATATTAGAGCTTCATGGAGCTTTCATGGCGCTTTCATGCTCACATGAACTTTCGTGAGTTTTCATCGGACTTTCGTGGAGCTGTATGGATTTTCATAGTGCTTTCATTGACTTTCATGGGACTTTCGCAGACTTCGATGGATTTTCACGGGCTTTTATGATGTTTTCATAACGCTTGCACGAAGTTTCATGGGGTTTCTATGGCACAGTCATCGAAGTGTATAGTCTCTCGTGGTGCTTTCATCTTACTTGCATGTCCTTTCATGAGCTTTCATGGCGCTTTGATGGGCTTTGGTGGTGGCTTGGGGGTGTTTTGATGGGAATGTTCAAGGCGCTTTCATATTTTATTGTGACGTTTCCATGGGACTTTCATGCAGGTATGCGGGGTCTCAATGTGCTATAATGGCGCATCAAAATACCTTCGGCGCTATTTCATGGTACTTTTATTGAACTTTCACGGCGTCCCCGGTGGCTTGGTAGGTGGTCCGCGTGCCTATCAAGATCAATTTCGTGGGTTCAAGTCTCACCGAGTGCACGCTCGAAGGGACTTTTTCTTGCATAAAATTGATCGGCGGAAAGCGCGAGAGCGTGAGTTAGCTACATTCGATGAAAATCGACGAGCAGTGGGAATGCTGAACCCTATGCGCGACAAAAAATAAAGGCACGTACCGGGGAGCAGAAGGGACGACACCTGTGACCACGGCTTGTCCAGAAGTTCGCTGAGGGTGAAACCTCCTACGAATTAGGCTGGAAAGTAAAAGTGATGATTGAAAAAAAAAAAAAAAAATGTGCTTTCACGGCGCTTCCTCGGTGCTTCCATAGTGCTTTCATGGACTCTCGTTGCTTTTATGGCGCTTGCGTAGTGTTTTATGGAGATTCATGGACTTTCATGGTGCTTTCATGGTGCTTGCATGGGGTTTTATGGGTTTCCATGGGCTCTCATGGTATTTCAAAGTGTTTCGATGGCGCTTGGATAGGGCTTTCGTGGTGCTTTCGTAACACTTTCATGGGCTTCCATGAGGCGTTTTCTTGCGCTTTCATGGGGCTTTCACGGTGCTTTCTTGTTACTCTCAAGGACTTCTATTGCGGTGGAATGCCAAGGATACGAAAGTTTTCCACAAAAAGGCAAGGCGGGAGTCTCAACGGGGGCAATGTGGATCACCCCAAGATCTCGAGACGAACACCTTTCTCTCGATAGACATAGAGTGTGTGTCATAGCGGGGTACAACTCTACTGCGCTCTTATAGCTTTACGTAGCTCGCTCCGTTATCCACTACGCAAGGAGAGTACCGACTGAGACAGCTAGCAGAGATGGCTTAGCCGGACGTGCCTCGGGCGATGTGGGACAACGGGGTAACAGGTGTCAGTGTTGGCATGGGCTTGAGAGGTTGAGCGTGCTTTGACCGGCGTAACGTGAGGCGCTGTGACCCGGGTTGATCTGGAAACACTTACAATACACGGTGTTTCAGTAAACGGGCACATCTTGAAGGCCGATGGCCGGAGTTGAGACTCCATGATGAATAATAAGCTAGCGGCCTTCAGAGGCAGGTGATGCTACTCTATCATGAATGACACGCGCACCGATCGTCTCTGTAACGTGGTGTCCCATCCGAGAAATGAAGTCGGGTGGTCAGCATGGTGCTGTCATGGTGCTTTCGTGGGACCTTCATGGGGTTTTCATTGCGTTTTCATGATGTATGGGGATTGTCATGGTGCTTTATTAAGGTGGTTTCATTATGCTTTCGTGGACTTTCAATAGACTTTCATGGCGCTTTGATGGACTTCGATGAAAAAACAAGGCTGCTTCTATGTCCCTTTCGTGGTACTTCTACGTACAAGTCCATGGACGTGTCATGAAAATCCCACGAAAGTCGCATGTAAATGCCATGAAATATGTAACGGGCTATTTTTGGACTCGCATCGGGGTTTCGCCCGTGTAAGCCTATGAAAGTCCGTGAAAGTCTCATGAAAGCCTATGAACGTCTAATGAAAGTCGCACGAGAGCCCCTATAGAATGTTAAGTATTGTGCGTCATTGGTCCGATGCCGTCAAGACGACGTAGACCATAGCAACTCGACTTTGAACTGAAGAACTGCGGGCACCCACACATATCATGAGCTACCGCATCGCTTTATCGAGCGCCGGAAAGGATGGTCAACGATTCGCGTACCTCCAATCCACCATCCATACCGACATCTCGGGTGAGAGGAGTTGTGCCAGGGCATGACAACATTTTGGAGGAAAATCATCCACGAGCAGGACGCGTTCCCGTTGGAGTTCTGGTAACTCTTCTTGCAGCCCGGCCTCACCACGTCGGAGAAAAAGTTGGCCGCTTGAAATAACTACTTGTTGAGCTACTGCAGGCACGTCCTGCATATGGTTTTGATAGAGGTCTACCATAACCACGGCGCTAGCAGTCAGCGCTGGCTAAGTAGGCTCGTAGGTTTGCGCGTCAAATCAACATTATCGCGAGGGCTATGCGGACAGTGTCGGCCGCGGCTAGAGGAGATCAGTCGCAAGGTGAGGCAGTTTGGGGTTGCGGTGTCCGGAAGGGTGGAGGGTATGGCGGGTGAGGGTACGAACGCTACACGTTTCAGGAAGTTGATTTGTTATCACAGTCTGCTCCAACGCCGTTAACACAGTTAACGGGGCGACTGTGTTTGCGGAGGGGGTCAACTGTGTGCCAGCACTCACACCGTTTGTGGACAAGTGGTGTGAAGGGAGACTATTGCAAGTGCCACTTCGGATGGACTCTTCCGAGGACACCCCAACGGTCCAGCGGGGGGTCCGTACAGGCCGGCAATGGTCTGTCTGTGCTTGCGCCCGGTCTGAAGCGTTTCCGAGAGGAATCCGAGGAAGGGAAAGTGGAAGCCTTCATATACATGGATGGCATATCTCCCGGCCTTATGGCGGTCATGGCCAACACGGTTAGAGCTATTTTCCTTCCGCGGCGAGTTAGACGGCTCCCGCATCATGGCCAATTCACCAAATCATGGGGCGACCCCCGAAAGGACACGCCCCAACATCGGAGGAGATTTCGCCCTTGCAAAGCGTCGACTTCTGCATCGCTGAAGGAGGAGTAACGGTAGTGGGCGTCCCGATACTCGCCGAGGACTACGTCGTTGAGCGAGCGCCGAGGGTAGGTAGGAGCAGAGGCGTCGGCCGCCTGGGGTGCTACCTTGCTGACATGCCGATCAAGAAGTCTGCGGAGGGCAGAGGACCCGCCACCTTGAGCGGGTCTTGGCTACGGGTTTGGCCATCGTAGCATGCAGGAGGGCAGATAACGGGGCGCAGTGCACACATTAACAAAAGCTTGAGGCAGAGGGAGCGGGGAGACACAATTATTCTTCGAGAAGATGTCTCCGAGCAATCGGGTGAAATTCCGCCTCGTCAGCAATCCCAAGCGCCCCATTTTACGGGTGCGGGAGGGTTGGGGTTGCCGTCGACGGAAGTAAGGGCAGTCCGAGTATATATATGGAGCAGTGGTGGTATCTTACCGGAGGTTCTGGTGATTCGTACCGGTCCGTTGGGAAGCAAAGTGAAGAGTGGGGTCCCTGAATCGAGCATCATGGCCCAGCTCGGAAGGATTCTGCGGAAGATTCGCGGTCCTGGGGGGGTCCCAGAGGAAGAGATGGCCGACACGGTCCCTGAATTTTGACTAAAGTGTGGTCTCGGCAGGAGGATGCCGCCCCGGCTCCTAGAGGTCGGCATGCTTGCGACGCACGACGTGGTCACTACTGACACCCGGAAAACTCAACAATGGTTGGGCAAAATGGTCAACCGATGCGGTCACGTCGCGCATGCACCTTATCTGAACCAGCTGCCAAGGGCGGCACGCCCACCGCAACCGGACGATCCGCCATTGATAGGAGAGGGGGGTCCCTGATTAGCATCGATATGATGGCGGGCACCGGCGGCGAGCCATATCCGACGCATTGTACACATGTAAGGATGCAGTGCGCATGCCATCAACATAGAGCTGTGATGGTCACGCGTGCTACAGTACTACCAGGTCAATCGATAGTTGAAATGTAAAATCCAGCAAAAAAAGGTTATTCCCACATGTTCCCTGGCCGTCTGTCGTTATCGGATCATGGCATGGAAATCCGCGCCGTCGCCACCAGGACTTGGACGACTTCGGCTCCGACTCTTTTGGAATAAAAAATTCAATTCACATATCTTGGCACCACCTCGGGACGAAACTCGGACCTTCTGGCTGGCCCGGACACACGGCTTTGCTCATAAGTGACGCGTCGGCTATGCTAATACTAGACGAAACTCGGACCTTCTGGCACGCACTGATGGGCTTCGCTCTACACCTTGCGTAAGGGTGGGACATCGGAGAGTGTGCGTGCCACACGATACGTTCTGAACCATTGTGCTGTACCACGAATTATGCCGACCACCAAATACTACTGTAAAAAAGCCACCTGCCCGCGGCAGGGTTAAGACAGAACCTACTCCAAATGAAGGGGGGCAGATGCTCGTACAACGCCACGTCATCAGCACAGCAGTGTGACCTTTCGCAGGAAAAACTACAAGGACGATAAAAACACCTCAAGCAAGCACCGTAGAGGAAACGACGGAGACTTTACGTTTGCTGTGTTGCAACCCTTGGGGCGGGTGCGGGCATCTATCGTACCGGCACGCGAAGACCCGAAAACGCGGGAACGGACAGCAGCGCGAAAGCGCACAGCGGTTTGTATCGGCCCGGCAATCCCAAACGACCGCTTCTTTTATCGCAACGAATAGCTTCTTGGGGCCACCGTCGCCAAAGCGACAAAGCAGACTACGCTGTAGAAGGTATTCACCGCTGAGGTAACCGCCCCGCACAGCAAAAAAAGCAAGAACGTGCACCAACGCTTTCTGCGGTAGCGTATGACAACTGCTCGACGAAAACATCGACGACAAAAAAAAAAACTCAAGAGTAGCGGGCCACCATCGAGAAAAGGGCTAAAAAAACCAAACACGACGACCAGAGAGCACGCGGCGAATACCTGTGCTGCCCTCCCTACTCCAGACCATAAAATCCACGTTAACTGGCGTCGTAGTTGCAGTACGCCAAACAAAAGACGCAATGTGCAACCTAGGCAACAACAACCGCTGCCATATTCCTCGTGTACGCAGCACAAACGACGCAAAAAAATGATACACATGACTATACCCCCGTGTAACGAGGTGTAACAAGACGCAAGTATCGAGCGCGGGTGACAAACACACCGAGACCAGGTGGACTAAAACGACACTGAAACTCATGCCACACCACTTCACACTCTACTCCTGCGCTGAAGCAGGAAAAACGACAGCCAAAGCTGCCGCCGCGCTCATGGACGTACGACACAAAACCAATGCCGTCGACCCCGGGTAACCCCTGGCAGCGCGAACGTCGGGCCGCCGTAGGCACCCCATCCCTTTCCGACTCGTTCGCGTTGTCGGAAAAAAAAAATACAGTAGGTAAAGACGCAATACCGCAGCCCTTCTCCCCTCAATCCCGCCTGCCAACTCATTCAACGCCTGTTGAACTATGGTTGAATGAAACGTACTTGGCATCATCCCACAGACGCAGCGCAGTAGATGCAGGTATTCACTCACTTACCCACCTCCCTGCGAGACATATATTATCGCAAATAAAGCGACACGCACTCCGTGGGCGTTTTCTCGTCCGTGCGACCTCGGACAACCGGTCCCCAAGACAACAAAAAAAACGAACGGAAACAACATACACACAGCACAAGGCCGCCGCGACGAACACGTACAAGCTCACACGCTCAAACCCCTCGTCGCTGCTTCCAACCCATATTCAACCACCCCCCCCCCCGCCCAGCAATTATCGCCAATATCCGTATGGTACTCTTGTCGCACACGAAGGAAAGCAGCGCGCCAAGCCTAAAGCCCCCCGACCGCCGTCTGCGGTTCTCGCCGGCTTATATCTACGCTACCACAGCAGGGCACCGCGCACCCTGTATCCGTTTCACGTCCAAAGGCTACATCCGTTCCACATCCAACGGCTACATCGGCTTCACATCCGACCGCTATATTCGTTTCACATCCAACGGTTACGCACTATAATAGTAATGACTTTACAATTTACCCCAACCCCCACCCCCCACCCACCCTTCGCCTAAAACCAAGACGGACGTGTTTCGGCGACAACCTGTCACAAGACAAAGTCCAAAACCACCTTGAAGAAGTCTCGCGCGATGATACAGGACGGTGTTCTGATCTGCTACGCTATGTCCCCCTCGAACATCAGAAAACAAATGACGTAGTTCGACGCTGTCATCCAATGCAAGAAAGTCCGTCTTATAGGTGGTTCTTAGCAGGATGCAGCTCACCCTCCACGTGACTCGCCCAAAACCTCACGGCGCTTCGCTTTTTTGGTGTGAGAAATGTCTGCCTGGTCGGTAAAACCCGACATGTTTGGGATGAGAGGGCCTATGGCCATACTACGACGGCCATGCAATACATAAGCTCCCCCTCCCTCCCCCGTACAGCTCGTTTTCGCTTTCAAGGTGAAGGAGCCGAAGCCGCAGCAACGTCACCACTCTCCCCTGACCTTGGACAGGGTGCGCTTGATGCTGTCTCGCTGCGCGTAGTCGTTACACTCAAGGTCCAGCGTTTTGCCCGACCTTTGATGGAGCACAAGGTAGTTACCACCCAACCTGAACGGTCGTACGGTGGCAAGGTAGCGACCGGTCAGTCGTCACGTCAGGGAACGGGGGGGGGGGGAGGCGTGAGGCGATACCGCGCCATCCACTTGACTGCAAATAGCGGTAGCACCTAAGCTTTACGGTATTTCTTTTCGTTTTCTTGCTTCAGGTGGGATACGCGGGTGAGCATTCCTAATTAGACCAAGGTCGCGGCGGTGATGGGGTCAACACAAGCACAGTGCGTGAAAGAAGAAGACGCCAGGCACGCGAGCGTTTAATATTTATTAGACAGGCTTGGCAACCGCGTCCGCAAGAGCGACAATACAAACGCACATAGCAAAATGGGCGAGAAAGTCACACAAACCAAGCCGAACGAACAAAAACATAGTGAATCGTGCAATGGACCCGCGTTTTTCTTGTTGCATCACTCTGGTAAGACATGTAGGGGCCTTTTGGTCATATCGTAAGCATTGTAGTACTTAACCATTCCTTCCATTTCTGTCCTGATTGATACATATTTAGAGCACTCCCTGTGACCGTGAGAAAAAAAAATCTGCTCGTGAGAACCAGAGATGCCAGGTAAAGTGTTTCCACGTCATTCCTGCGCACCTGCCGATAGCACTGAGGTCCTCTCCCTTCGTCGTCTCCCCGGTCCGCTTGAGCCTTCTGCTTGTCAGTCCCTTCGTCATCTAGCACCATTGACCCATGTGCATCAAGCCATGTGCATAAAGCCATATGCATAGGAAAGGGGGGCAGGCAGAGTAGACATGACAAGACAGAGAGGGGGGGGGGGGGTGATCAGCCAGTTCGAGTCTCACCCTGTCGGGATTTCGTTTTCGCTTTCCAAATTTTCGACAGAATTGCGTGCACGTTTGAGTAACTGCTTGAAAATATTGTGGAACTCTGTTGCAGCGTAGTGAAAGGGTAAACCACCGTCGTCCGTCTGAGGAGAGCGCTTGCTGTCATCTCGCACCGCGAGACAGAGACCGCATGAACCCGACCCAAATGTGAGCAGCAATGGCACCCTGATCATAACCCTACTTTAACCTTCCTACCCGACGAAAACACGATAAGAGCGCAACCATTCCGAGGCACATTTCCAGCGGATTCTATGTCTCGTTTTGTGTGTCACCTTCACGACGTCGGAGATAACGTTCACGCCTTGTTCCCGGCGCATCCCAGACCCCCGCCAAGATAAAACGCCATCGTTGGAGTAGGTGAATAGCACGATTCGTTTCTGGAGCGGGGTTCATGCGGGCAAAGGAGAATGATGACCGTGTGGCGACAAACAGAACCGAGCGGGAACATAGGTACAATGCGGCGACCGCGCCGAAGCGAGTTCGAACGGAATACAGATTATGGCGTCCACAACTGATTACAAGGTACACGGGCAGCAGTAGGGCATGCGGCATCAGGCGCTGGGTGTAACTACAAAAAACAGTGGCACGGCAGCAGCAGCAGCAGCAGGGTCAGTGGCAAGAGTTTCGGGAAGTCGCGCAGAAATGCAGTCCGCCAATAAGGTCCATAATAAAAGTAACAGCAGTAACAGCAACGACAACCGAACAAAAACGGTAGCAGCACGTGAGAGAACTGAACAACAAACAGCACAGCAGCATAAACGAGTAAAACATCGCCCGCCAAGACAAGAGGAGAGCAAACACGAATGGGCAAGAAGCACAATGCCAAGACAACGACGAGACAGCACGAGCGATAGTCCACGCGGTTAGCATTTTGCTCACCGATTTCATCCTCAACGACGAGCCCACCGTGTGCTTCACCAGCGTCACCCCGTCCAACAGACCGCTCAGAGTAGTCCGGTAGTTCTCCTCTCGCAGCTGCGTACATCACCAACGGGCCGATGACAGCACGGGCAGATAAGACAAACGCACCGTTCTATTGCCATTAGAGCTGCCTTGCTCGCGAAGGGGACAACACATACCACTATGTTGCTGTTACAGTCGCTCCCGCCCACGAAGGGGGTGTCGACATTCCCGACGTGCACACTAAAGCGCACGCCTCCACCTCGCGAACAGACGCATGATACGCCGTTGCGTGTGCCGTATCAGAGGTATGCAGCAACAACACGAGGCTTTGGCAACGAGCCAAAACGGCGACACCCGAAAAAAAAAATAAAAGACACTTTTCTCTAGCTTATTCAGCAAACACCCGAAAAAAAAAAAGATAGCAACTGTTTGTCTGACCCTGTCGAACTCCTGACGAGCCACGTGGCGTCTCCAGCACGCCTGCACCACCTCCACCTGCCTGCCCTCCGCGACAAAAACGCCTTCCTCGCGAGGTACATGCGGCACACCGTCTGCTCGCGCACAAACGGTACATGCGCCGGGGGAGGAGACAATCGAGCGCTCAGAGCCTCCCTAGCCGTTGCGGACATCTACCGAACCGCGCAATACCTCGAGGGCATGGGTGAGTGGGTGGGTGGTAAGGCGGGTGGGCGGGAGGGGGGCGCTGGGGGGCGAGGGCACGTTTCGTCTTTAATGTGGTGCCTGTCAGAGAACCAGCTGGCCACGCGTCCCATCTTCTACGAGAGGAAATCAAAACAGGGCACACAGCACGCAACGACCCGAGGAGACAGACCGAAGAGGGTCCCGTGGGGGCAGTCCAGACGCCCACCATCGTCGAGGGGGTTCACCCGCTCCCTCGACGCCGGGACGCGCACAAGGGAAATTACCTCGGCAATACGACAATAAGGAGAGTGAAAGGTCAGTATGTTCCGGGTCCCTTCCGCTTACCGCAACCTTGCACCATTCCCTTGCTGCGCGATGGAACATACAGCCGAGGTACTCGTCTTAATAGGTTAGTTGCTTTTTCGACGTCTGGCGTCGAGTAAGCCAGCAGCAGACAACAGAAGAAGCAATAAAGACGCCACATACACCACCACCAAACAACAACACACCACCACCACTACTACCACCACCACGACCAACAACAACTGCAGTCGCTACAACAACAGCAACAACAATCACGACCACAGCGTGAAAAAGATGTGCTGCTCCGTCTCTGGCCTTGCCTGGAAGATAGTTGCCGACCTAAACCGGCGCGAGGAGACCAACAGTCTCGGGCCCAGCACGCGTGTGCGCTTCATCGTGCGCCGCGGCACCTTGCAGCGTCCTTTGTAACCACGGTAGGCTTTCTGGACGAGGGCAAACAAGGGACAACCGGCGCGGTTAACGTTATCCGGTCGGGAGATGGGTCTACCAGTCGACGCACACCATCTCTGTCTCGCAGTCTGTGGCCACACAGAGCTTGCATCTCTCTAGGATAAATAATCCGCACAGACGATTGTGTGTACACGGCGTCGATAGGTAGAAATAACGGTTTAATGTGACGAACACAAACACACATGGTTCGTCCGAGACGCGTCACCCTAGCCCATTTACTGATATGGTTTGGTGGTCACGCACCGCCGGTTGACAAGATTTAGGACAAACCCCGTAAAATGAATGGATTTCGGCAAAAAGCCCACTGGTACGTGCGCGGTGGTGATCTCGTGCCGCACACCGATCGGTGTACTGTTCAGCCCCTTTGGGACTTCCGAGCAAAATGGCGTCGAAAGTGCATGTAGAATATATACAGCATCGACCACACTAAGCAGACCTGGCTGTTGGGGGGGGGGAGGGGGGAGGTATACTCGATATCATGCATGGCCGTAGTCGTACGACCATAGACCCTCGCATCCCGACAATGCTGGGACGGAGCACGTCGGGTTTTCACCGGCTGGCAGACGTTGCTTGCACCAAGCGCGAAGCGCCATGAGGTGATCGGCGAGTCGCATGTAGGGTGAGCATCTTACTAAGAACCGCTTACAAGGCGGATTTGCAAATGGATGACAGCTTCAATGAGTTAATTTTTTTCCGGTGTGGCCACTCCCAGAGGGGGGGGGGAGGGGCGTCCATATTGCGTTGTAGGGAGATGTACGACGCTCGTGCAGCACGCTGATGCTTGCACTGCTGCGCGTTTCTCCCTAAACGGGTGATATTCCAACATTTTTGACGTGCGCTACGCTACGGCCGAATGGTAGCACCTACTATTAACATTTATGGGGCTCCTTACTTGAATTTAGTATAGGAGCTCAATATGTTCCCCCAAACTCGAACATTGAGAAAAATGGAAGCTCAACCCTTCGAGTACTACGGTCCCGTTTCGGGACAAACCACTCATACTTCAAGTAGTTTGTCCCCAAAACGGGACCATGGTTCTGAAAAGGGAAATCTCTGGGTCTATCTTAGGTATCGTTCGAATTATGTTGTAACACAAAATGGGATCAACGATATTGGGTACATAGTTTCTCAATGCCCTCAAGGAACCCCACTCTGTCAGTAATATTTTTTTGGCCAAAATTTGCTACCTACCTCTATCGCACCACGCGAGTTCTCGCTTGTTAGGTTGCTGTACTATAATCAAGCCCCAAATGGGTTACAAGCACCGCAAGTGTTGCCGGTGTGGCACAAGCAGCATATGATGCACACGCGCGCGCGATAAAGGGCGAGCTCAGGGGGGGAGAAACATGGAATAAAAACGGCGCGCTGTCCGTGCGCTCAACAACAGAGTTCGAAGGCAACATAAGAGCATGGCGATTCGGCAGTATGTGTTGTTTCGAGCCTCTTCAGCCACCTCGCCGCACGAACCCTTGAAGGCTCGACGCGAGGTATCACCGAAAGAAAGGCGCTGACGCCCCAATGCCAAGCAGTGTTCAACGTTGTCGCCTGAACACACGAGGGACGCCCGTTCTCATCGCCACAAGCAAATAGTTACCTGTATTCGAAGGGCGTAGTAGCGGAGAGGACGGCCCTTGGCGGCGACCTTTAGCTTGGCGTAGCGGACCCTCTGCAGCCTGCCCCTGAAAACGGCCTGGGCAAGCGCCAGCCTGAAAACGCAAGCCCATGGTGTAGCAGAAGAAAAGGCGATGAAAAGGTTGAGCCAACTTTACTGCGAACATAAATAAATCGGTTGGTAAGGACGAGGCTAGATCAAAACCGACCGAGAAACGCCCACCCAACACCAAAACAAAAACCATAGCCGGGCGAGTCTGTTCGGTGACGCTGTCGTGCTGTGATGCGTTGCGATGTGCTGTGCGAACGAGCGCCACATCTAAAAATACCTCCCCTTCTGTCACCCCTGAGACCACCCACCCACTCATGAAACCAACTTTGCCGTCGATCACCGCATCGGGGCCATCGGCCAGGAGCAGACTGAGCAGGTTCTTTGAAGGGTCAAGAGTCCGCTACAACTCTGACCAGGGAAAGCCTTGCGCGGTTCCGAGCGAGTAAGCAACGCAATCGGTGGTTTCACTGCAATTAAAACCACTTTACCACTGAAAACACAAACTCTCTTAATTTCAGGGCTTTTCGCGGGTCACGGGTGTTCAAAATGTCACGGGTCGGGTCGGGTCGGGTCAAAAGTTTTTTTAATCTCACGGGTCGGGTCGGGTCGGGTCAGGAGGTGATGAAAAGTTCACGGGTCGGGTCAGGTCATGACCCGCCAGAACGGGTCACTCGCGGGTCGGGCCAGCGTGACTCGCGTGTTCTTTTCTGCTGACCCGCGGATCGGACCCGCGCATCCGGCTCGCGGATCCGACACTCAACACACTTCCCGCTCTCTTACGCAAAGGCTTCTCTCGTACAAATACTCAATAATACTCCTTTGGTATCTTATTCAAACATAAAAACACTGCCAAATCCATATACGCATGCCCGCATCCATTAATACCCACTACAGCCAGGCCACATATCGCTTGTGGGCACAAAAAATTAATATTAAAATGTTTTTGAAATGTCGACCCACGGGCCGGATCCGCAAGTCGGACCTGCGGGTCAAAATAAATAGTCTCGCGGGTCAAGGTGAACCGACCCGCATGAAACCCGTGTCTCACGGGTCAATCCGAGGGTGTCGGGTCGGGTCGGGTCGGGTCAGGAGGTTTTGAAATCTCGCGGGTCGGGTCGGGTCGGGTCAGGAGATTTTCGGATCTCACGGGTCGGGTCGGGTCGGGTCGGGTCAAGAGGCTTTCAAAATCTCGCGGGTCGGGTCGGGTCAGCTGACCCGACCCGACCCAACCCGACCCAACCCGACGCGTGAGGTTTGACCTGACCCGCGAAAAGCTCCTATTAATCACAAGTATTTTTGTCCCCTCAAAAAATGGTGAAGTTCTAACGGGGCCAAGAAACGCAACGAGGAGTAAAATATGGACGCCCTTAACAAACGATAGTCCCAAAAGATTGGGTGGGCCCAGAGCGAATGACTCCTTACCCGTCGAGGGTCCGGCGGTAGCGCAAGCGCGCCAGAAACCCTCGAGCTACTGCCGCCACCCTGCCGATCACCGCGAGAAACCGCATGTAACGCCTGCGGCAGACAAAACCCCTCGCCTTGGACTGTATGATCACTGCTACAGCAAACAGCCCGGGGACTCTCTGGTCCTCCAGGTCGAACAACATGTGAGGGTGCTTGATAAAAATCTTCGTTTTCCCCAACTGCGGACGCGTGTCGGGGTTGGGGGGAGGGGAGGGGGGGGGGCGGCGGCAAAAGGAGGGGTGGCGGGATAACGGTATTTCAAGGTACGACAGTTCATGTAAAGGGCTGCTTCTAGTGGTACGATAAAAGCACAAAGTGAAAGTGACCCCGAAAAATAAAGGCTTACTCCCTCTGCGGACGCGTCAGAGGTCCCCACAATCTCACCTTGATGTCTCCTGAGTCGGCGCACAGTCTAGGAACCTTGAGGTCGATAGTCTCGCCGCCAGTGAAGCGCCTATCCCACTGCTTTGGCCGTCCCTCCTCCAACAGGGCGAAGGTTGCCTGTGGCAGGAGAGAAACGGACGAAATGCCGATTCACGCAAGCGGGAGCATGTAAATATGATACTTCAGTCGCAAGCTGTGCGGGAGGGGAAGGTTCGGAAGAGGGTGCATAGGCGTTTATGTCGACCGCAAGGTGAAAAAGTAGGTATCGCCACCGAACCTGCACGTGTGTCTAATCGCTGCGCAATGGCTGGGACGGGACGGGGAAGTACGGAGACGGGAGGGAGGGAGGGGGGAAGAGGAGCAAACAGCGATACTCCTAGGACGTTAATCCCCAGGGATTCGGATCCCAATCACAGCGGTGCCGTGTAGCTTCCTAGCCCATTCCCGACCCCCTCCTCAAGCGCACCTGGCGTTCGGACAACTTGAGCGGTTCCCACGTGCTTCTTTCGACCAACGCGACGGGTCGCTCCACGAGCCGCGTCCTCTTCGATGTCACCATGACCATCTTACTCGTCTGTCGCTGACACACGAAAAGACGAGTAGGTCAACGGAGACGGGAGACTAGAGGGGTGAACTTGCCGATTGTCTTATTTTTTGTCGCGCCCTCGAACACGAAAAACTTGGCACGTTGTGTGTTCTTCGGGAGAAAAGAGGGGGGGCTAGAGGGGTGAACGAGCCGACTGTCCCAATCTTTGTCGCGCCCTGAAACACGAACAACTTGAAACATGGGAAGTTCTTCGGGAGAGGAGAGGGGGGGAGGAGGTGTACTCATTATCATGTACCGTATGGCCATAGTCGTAGTGAGAGGGGGGGGGGGGGGGGTGGGGTGACGACCGACGAGATTCGGCGGAACGGCGCTTACAACACAGGAGATGAGTCACATACGCTGGCAATAACGGGGAGGGAATGGCGTGGCCGGCAGGGGCCTTCAGCCCGGAGATCGCGGGGGAGGCTCGGTCACTGCCGCGTCTCCTTCCTCGCTACGAGTCACAGCCCGACACAACTGGCGCGGGCATGATTTTCTGCCGCCGCCGTTGTATACAGATCTCTAGCATGAAGCACACAAAAAAAAAAAAACAGAAACAAACATTTAGGCGGTACTGCTCGCGGTAGACGCCAGCCGTGACGCGGCCAATCGAAAAATTGAGCTTCTGGAGTACGGTTAGAGCTCTAGAAGCCTACGCTCGGCTGAACGTCAGCACCGTGTGCGGAAAAAAGGCCATTACCTTCGTCATCGGGGATTTGAGCATGTTTGATGCCGCCGCCTTCACCCTCAGCTTGGTGGGTGTCAAGTTTTGCATAACCAGGGTAGGTGGGTTTGTGGCCGCCATGGGTACGAAGATGTTGGCCGACCTATGTGGGAGTTGAGGAGAGACGGGGGCATGATTGTTAGTTGACCTCCTCCGGGGTGCTGCTAGGGGTACTCTTGGGGGATGCCCAAAAAGCTTTGCATGACGGTGAGGCATGCATGCGCACGGCGGTACCGTCGGGTGATCCCTCTCCAGGCGGTCGCTCGGCAGGTCCAAATGCGTTGCTCCGGGAGTTGGTCACACGAAGGTAACAAGACAAGAAAAAAAAAACATGTCGGCAACCACAAGATAGTATACGAAGTACCATGTACAACACTATTCTTGTTTGTTTCCTGATGTTTTCTTCTTTCTGGGAATATTTATGAGTGATCAACGCTGAGGCCCATCTTGCACACTTTCGGGTGGCAAGCACAGTAGTAACGATAATAGCAAGAATAGTAGTAACATTGACAATGCGTCAACCCCAAAAAAACGAAGTAAAACCTAACCGTAACTGCACCGCTATGAACGGCTCAAGGCCAACTGGAAACGTCTTTAGCATCGCAACCATTTACCACGCACTATGGCTGGAAATGCCTCCATCACGAGCAACGGGTCTTTCGCGTAGCCAAGAGGGGCCACGTAAGAAGAGTCTCTGGCAATTCTTGACTACTGCACAGTATTTACGGCATCACCACACGCTATCGCCACAAACATTTCCACGCGGCGGCCTTCGCAGTCACGGAACCCTCAGCACAGACTGGTCGGCTACAAATGCCAATACTTTATTTACAGCACATGCAATCTTCCGAGCATCTTCTAATTTTTCGTTCGCTGTTATTTCTCTCAAGGTGGTCAAACGTTCTCTTCCGTTGTATGCACGACTGCTAAAACACGAAGCTGAACACTTTTGAGGACGGGACCGACAACCGCAGAAACGGATATCATTCGGGAGCACGCGCATGCAAGCACTGTCGGCCAACACACTCCTGCCCAACAGAAGGTCGGCAAGCATTAACATCGCAACATGCACATACAGGAGACGGCGTAGACGCCGAGGAGCCACTCCGTCTCCACGACGACAACGGCAACGACCGCTGTGTTCCGTCTGGACACTTGCGTTACCGGCACACGGGAGAAGTGGCGTGCCGCGAGGACGGGTCTTTGCAACGAGCCGCCGCCGCCATCCCCACCACAGTGGCGTCACGACAGGGAGCACACGCACGCGACAGAGCCACGAAAAGCGAGCGCACCCACGCGCGACACCCGTTTCCTCGCTCGGAGTGGGGGAATTGTAACGCCACATCATCGAAGGCGAACTTCCGCTTTTCATGTCGGGCCAATACCTCTTGCACATTGCACAGACGATGCAGATGTGGCGCTTTACTTTACATTCAAGCAGACACGACACCCTTTAGAGATATTCGTCAATGCCGCACACCTCACCTGGGAGGCGTACTCTGCACGGGGGGGGTGGGCGTCTCCTTGTCTGTTGCTCCGTCGTCGCTGCTGTCGGTGTTGTTCTGTGGTTATTTTTTCAAGTGGGCAAGAAGGATGGGTTGGGGGGGGGAGAGAAAGAGATGGTGGTCAGTCGCGTTATTTTCGTATCGCAGCCTTTGCGCATTGAACTCGTCGATCTAGGACTACGGAGGGACTGGTGCGGAGCAACCTTTCGTGTTGTGGCACAGTCGGGCGCGTTGCGGGCGTTACATATTTTAGAGCTCTCCTGACATCGAGCCTTATGTTCACGGCGCGTCACCGTTTGTTCAAGTTTTTTTCGCATGTCGGGCAGATAATCAATTTCTAACTCGATGATCCAGAATTTCAGGGCAGATTGATTCCTGCTCTGCATGATCTAGCCCATGCTACCGGGTGGGAGCTGCACAATCTGCATGATCTATGTAGGATATGTTTCCTGGGCTGGATGTGTACTACCCATAGCCTGCACAATGTATCGTACCGGTAGGTTGAGATCGACAGTACGAGGGATGGTATATTTGTAGATGACCTATCTATAGATGATGTGTGTAGATGACCTATCCGTCCAACGTGTGACTTGTTTCCATCTTTGCGACCACAGCGCCGTATTGCTAGACTGAGCAAACAACCCTCACGGCAAAAAAAAAAAAAAAAACATTTCTCAGATAACCATCGTGACTGAAAAGTACCGCACAGCGAAGGCTTTTTACGTCAAGGTCGTTTCAAGCGATTCTCGGGGGGAGGGGGTCCGGGGGCGGGCGAGACTTTTCTCTGGATAGCTTACGTTGTCCGATACCTCCTCTCGCAGCTCTTGGAACTCCTCCTCAATCTGCAGGCGTTTCCACAGAGGGGGCGACGAGAGGAAAGAGGAAAGAGACAACTAAAGGGGTCGGGTGTACCGGCGTCCGAACAAGGCGCGTAGGCAATAACGCTTTTTTTCAAGTTTTGGTCTTTCTTGAAGGCGTGTTCATCGTACTACAAGAGTGTTACTCCATGGGGTAGCGGCGATCTGTGCATTATTGATGGCCGCTGCTTGCGTCGTCGTGTTGTGATTTCGGCTTCACCGCCATGCTTGACCAGCGTGCGTATCGCAAGCGAGAAGCGTGGCTGGGAAGAGTTGTATCCGTCTTCTGTCCTTCATCCTACATGAGAAGAAACGTATAGTCACCCTCCCCCCTCTCTTTATTCTCTCTCCGGCTGTTAGCACATTACGAGCATTTCGTAAGACCCCCAGCAGAAACACCTCGTGCTGCTGTGCTGCAGAAAAACGCATGACCTAACCTTACCCTACCAACAACAACTATTGGCTTTCACAGTTCACGCCAATTATGGCTGTTCTACTTCTGTATGAAAGACAGCACTCAAAACGAGCTAAACGCAACCAGCAACAACACCGGCCGCAGCAGCAGCAACAACGGCGGGCCTATTGCTCACAAAACGACGCGCCCCCAAGTGCAGAGCTATGGCATGGGTACACAACCGAGCGTCCAAAGGAGCACGGCAACAGGTGCGTGGTCAAGGGGGGTACCGCACGACTCTCTCTCCCCTGCATCACCAACGGGCATTTTATGCCCGACCAAACGCGCCCTGTTTCCTCGTACCTCATCGAACTTTATCAGCTTTTCAGGAGGGTCCGGATGCGCTGGGTCGTACGGGGTCCCGTCTGGCCAGAACTTCTTCATCGTCCGACTCGGCCACGTAGACTCGGACAGAAACCCGTACCTTAGCAAGCGGGAGATGGCGGGGAGACGAGAAGGCGGAGGCGGGAGGGGTTCATCAGTCATGCATGACCGTAGTCGTATGACCATAGACCCTCGCATCCCTACAATGCCGGGACGGAGCACGTCGGATTTTCACCGATCAGGCCGACATTGCGTGTTGCACCAAGCGCGAAGCACTGCGAGGTGTTCGGCCGAGTCGGGGGCGGAGTGGGGAAACATTGGTCACGGTGACTGCCGGGATTTGTTTCGTCGAGTTTGCGTCCGGGGGTTGCGTGGGACACGTGGGGTCGATGGACCTCACGGCTTACCTCCTCACGAAGTGCCCGAAAGGCATGCGGTACGCAAATCCCTGCCTCCGCACCCTCACGTTCTCCCTCAGACCCAGGTACTTCACCTGGATTGTGCGCGGCGTAATGGTAGAGGGAGGGGCGCAAGAAGTTTGCCGGTCGGTTGTCAAGCGATACTGGCCTGTGGCCTGATGGACACAAATAGATGGGTTCAGGATGCGTGGAAACGCACGGGTCCGGCCGATCGAAAGGTAAGGACGTCGGCGGGGAAAGGGGTTGGAGGGGTGGCTCTTGACGTAGAAGAAGGACAAACCATGACGTGGACAAAAATACTACGAACGGGCGAAAGACAGAGAGGTGCGCACTAAAAGTACTGTGCTGGCAGAGTCAAGTCGATTGCAAGTACCGGGTACTTCCGTCAGATAAGCCCCTGGAGTAGCGAGCAAGCCGGGCACCTGGCGAGCAAGGCAGGCACCTGGCACAAATCGGCCATGCTAACCGTTAGAGGTACAGCTGAACACGCAAAACGCTCATGGAAAAGGCGATGGTGCCGGAAGCCTTGGCGACTTCGAACATCGAGAGGGAAAAGGGGTTCTTGCGCTGACGAACAGAGCATCATTCATTCACACGCGCCTTCAAACAGAAACAGTATAACCTTTGTACCTATGCCACGATTTCGGCTTGGGTCTGAACGCTGAAAAAAAGACCTGTATCACGCTAGCCCACACAAGAACTTTGAACCCCCCCCGCCCTCCCCGGATAAGGTTAGGAGAAAGTTTCTATGCAACATACGAAAACAACGTAAGGAGCGCCCAACTGTTGGAGGCGTCTCTATTAATAACAGAGTAGGAACGATGCTCCGTCTCGAAAGGGATGCATGGTCAACGGTCAAACGACTAAGGCAAGCAACAAATGAGTACCCCCCCCCCCCCCCCCCCCCCCCCGCCGCCAAACAATCATGTTGCCAGAACCCCAGCGATAATATGCCAGAAAAAACACGCAGTCTAAGGGCTGCGCGACGTGGGTCGAGACCTGGTGCATGATCATCGTGTCGTCCATCTCCAACGGCGCCTTCGTGCTGTTGGGCTTGATGCAGCGCACGTAGTGGGGCTGGCAACCAGCTAGCGATCCGCAGAGCGCCTCTACCTGAAAATACAGAAGCGTTCAGCAACCGGGAGAAATGGGTTGTGAAGGGGGGGGGGGGGCTACACATGGGGGTTTACGCGTGGGATGTTACTCGAAAATGTGGTCGATACTGGCGTCACACGGCATGCAGTAGAGGCCTGCTGCCCCGACAAAGCTCCATGCGCAAGGCTACGCCGCCAACTGTTTCCCAAAGTGCGGGGGGTGTTTCCGCGAGGAATCCCACCCCGCACGCGTCGGCTCCATCTCCGACGAAGACAACGAAGAACATACAGCAGTAGTGGGGTAAAGACGACCCCTACGCCTGGCGCTCGCGCGCACCTGTTTCTTGAACTGCGCGCTGAGGGAAGGGTGGCGGCGTGCTTTGTTGTGCGGGCCTGCGGGGGCTTCCTTGAAAAGGTCGGCCGCCAGAGAGTTGGAGGACTTGGCGAGAAGCGTCGTGAGGTCTCTGTGCAGCCGGTCAGCGTTCTTCTCGATGAACTTCTCCGCTGCGTACGTCACCTGTTTGGAGCGTTCAGAGGACAAAAGTATATACCTCGTATAGTTAATGTTTTTGTTACCTGGTAGTTGCTGTTAGCAGTTGTCATTGTTGTTGTCGCTGTTTTTGTAGTTACTGGTGGTGTTTGTGTTATTGTTGTTGCTGTCGGTGTTATTGTCGTTGCTGCTGGAGTTACTGTGTTGCTGCTGTTGGTGGTGTTTTGGTTGCCGCTGTTGCGGCTGCTGATGTTGCTGTTGTTTTTTTGGATACGATATAATATATCATAAAAAAAAATGTGTTGTTGATGTTGTTTGTTGCTGTAGGTGTAGCTGTCGTACGTAGTCGTTGTTGTTGCTGTTGCTGCTGGGCTGTTCGCAATGAGATGCCACCACCAAGCGACCTCGCCGAAAAACAAAAGCATGCGCACAACTATTGGTTGTCGCGGAAACACAACGATCACGAACGCCACGACTTCAACGCCAAGAGGATAAACGAGCGAAAGCATACAGCGGGTAAGCTATAGGCGTGAACGACGCTTAAGGCCCACAGCACCAACAAGGGATGGACGCGAGCGACAACTAAGGCCGATAAGACCAAAAATGGAGAGGGGGCGCAACAAACACTAGTCAACGCAGCGATAGCAGTAAACTGTGTACTAACGTTTCCGGCGAAGTGTCTGATCCCGAACATCTTCTTGGCGTCCACGAGACGCTTGTCCCGACGCCCCGCCGACGAGCGCGAGTGTGCAGCAGATCCCGTGGTCGACAGCGTCTTCACGCTGAGGCTGCTTCGCTTGCCTGCGAAGTCACGCGCGCAGGCAATCGACAGGGAGGAAGGTCGTGAGTTAAATTCCCTGCGGCAGACTATTTACTGTACGATCGCGATTGGGCTTTGATTGTGAGCGCGGCAAGCTAACGCGGGAAAAAACGGTGCTTCGCCACTACTATACTGTGGCCGCGGGCCTGCTGGTCTTTGATTTGATTGGATGAGATAAATTAGCCGTGGCCGAACCTGAATCGAACGGAACCGGAGCGAAACGCTGAAGGACACGTTTAGACGGTAGCTAAAAGTAGTGTGTTAGCAGATACTCTTGTGCTCCGTCCTTTCACACAAGACAAAGTTTCACGTCTCTGACTACAAAAAAATGGCAGGCATAGAAAAGTCCACAACGCGAGAAAACCTCGGAAAAACGCGTTTTCTCGAAGTCCAGCCGAAAGCTTTCCCGCACCCCGCCCAAGCAGCGAGTATTTCAAGGAAAAAGTGAGCAAAATCAATCCTGGGGGGGCGGGAGGGGGATGCTCACGTGCATATCCCGTACCGAATACGGCCTCCTCCCCGGAAAAGTAGTGATCGTGTGTGGCCATCGCTCGGTTGTAACGGTTGACCAGAACAGCCCCATCATTGTCCTTGTACGATGAGACCTCGTCTAGAAGGGACAGCAGACCATGGCGACCCTCGATCATATCGCACACCGTCTGGGCGTGCGCGCGCACATAGGGGAGGGCAAGGGCGAGGGCGTGGCAAAGGGCGGTTGGGCACGCAGTCAACGACATCGTCGGGCCAATCGTGCGACGGGCACGCCGACACGCCTCCTGCTTGCGGTCTCATCAACATCCCTCTTCACAAAGTTTCTTCTAGCTGTTGCGTTCAAGTCGGATGAGACTCTTTGTTCTCGTGCTCGGTTAGCGAGGTTTTTTATTCCCTCCTCTATGATCATACGACTACGGCCATGCATGAGATCGAGTACATCTCTTTTATCGAGTACACCCCTCCCCTGCCCTTGCCAAGGCAAACAACAGATGAATACACCCCCCCCCCCCTCCCCTTGCAGTCGACTGATGCATGTTTCATTTGTGTCCTAGCGGTTCTAACATGCCTGCTGAATCAAACAAGCCCTCTTCCTTTGGATGGCAAATGTTTATTTCAGTGATGAGACGAACGCAAAAATTAACGCCCACACCAGGTTGCGACCGACTACTGCGACCAAGTTTTTTAAGTTTGTTCCCGTGGTTGAGGTGCGCTGCAAAACTTTCCATCGCATGGAATCGTTCTCTCTCACACGCGTATACACCATCCACATGAAATCAACCTTTCAATGATTCTCGTGCTTCTGATTGGGAGCACCTTGACAACGTCGTTGGTGTGAGCACATCGCGAATCGTCAGCACCCTTCCTGTGGCAGCACAGGGCGCCCGCTCACGACCTCAACACGTGAAAAAATGCCACCGTTTCCTTTTGTAGCGCACGACGAAAGGCTGCAGACAACAATCCGAACATAAAAAACGCATCGCGAATAATGATATGGTACCTTGTTGTTGAAGTAGTCCACGTGCTCCCACTCTACACCCTCCGCCTCGTAGTCCTGCTGCTCTGCGCGGATAGTGTGGTCGATGAAGTACCTGGCAACACCAATACCGCCACCGCCATCATTGCGTTCGTTACGACATGCATTATAGTGGCATGCCGTGACGCAGTGTGGGCGAGACGACACGTCAAGAGAGACGGCGGGATGTCCATGGTACATGTACATCGCCGGAAGCCATTCTGATAAAGCGAGGGGTTTATGCAAGAATGGCGGCGCTGATTTGAGTCGCGAAGAAGTCATTAGAGCGTATTTTCCGCCGCATTTGCATGTGTTTGTGCTACAAGAGGGGAGGAAGAGGGGGGTGACCAAAGTACCCGTGGGTTCGTGTGCGGAGCTCTCTCCCAAGCGACAGCTGAGAGCGACGGCTGCTATGATAGGCCGCGGAAAGGCCCACCCTAGGCCGCGTGTAGGCCCGTCCTTCCACCCGTTAAAAAAACAATCGCGCTCTCGTCCCCCGCTTCGATCTCACAGCATTCGCCACTAAGAGCGGTGGGCAGAGAGGTGCGCTGCGGGGTGGAGTCCCTCGTATCGATCGAGCAACGGGTTAGTATCCCACTCCCCGCACACAACATCATCCTCGCAGCTACCTCCTCTTCATTCACCACACAATCTCTGAGGAGACATACATGGTTGCTATTTAACGGAAGAACCGACGGTCTCGCCCCCCCGCCGCCCCCTTCCCGACGGTAACATCTCGAAATAAACATCCGTTTCGTATGAAGTATAACCGAAAAAGTACAGTGACGCTAGTAACCGCAGGACGAGGCAGGCCTGGTTCCACAAACATTAAGGGCGATATAACCTCGATACAACATAGCCAATTCGTCTTTTTGGGAGGGTGCTATGATAGACACGAGAAGCCCCAACTAGGCAACGATCCCCAGAGTCGAAGAAGCGGTGAGCATCTCTACACCGGCAGAGACCGGGAGATTTTGATGGTTCATTCCTGCGCAAACAGGACCCGAAGAGCAGAGGTTACGCTGATTCCCTTTCAAGTTCATTCGTTTCCGCGGTTTTGCTGCGAAATACCGTTGCGGCCGAAAGCGCCCGAATATTCTGAGTGTGGTTATCGCCGTTATCAGACAGAGCGCGACCGGCGCGTCGAAGAAGGGAGGTGAGACCCTTCCCCGTTTGAGCGGCCTCCAGGAAGCATTGCTGTCAAGACCGTACCTACCCTACCAATGTCGACGGCAAACGAGCGCGCGTGTGCGTGCACTTCGCACTCACTGTTGAAGCTTTTCGTTGACGTAGTTGATGCAGAACTGCTCGAAGTCGTTGCTGTCGAAGATCTCGAAACCGTAAATGTCTAGGATGCCCATTGTCAGGCCTTTCGCCGCGCACTCGATGGACATGTTCACCTGCCGACGGTTTCAAGAGCAAACAGACCCGGTTCCAAGATGAGAGCGGCGCAATTCGACTCTATTCACACTGAGTCCCGAACATAAAACAAAGCAAAAAAGGCGTATCCGTTCTCGAGACACCTGCCTGCGGCCGAATCTCGTTTTGATCGGACACGAACAACTCTCGCCACCCCCTCTCCCCCCTTACCCTCCACTCCCGCTTCCCAAGGAATGTTCGGGTATGCGGCACAGGTATGGTTGACGGGTCTCCAAAGGCGATATAAGTGTAGTACTCTAATGCACAGAAATGCTATTTTAGGCATGTCTCGTAACCCAGGACAATACAAAAACGTCCCGCACCTGCTATAATAAACACAATCAGAGCTACGTTACATCCGACAAATCGAACCGTCCACCCAGGGCACCAATTCCTCCTTTTCTCGCTCCTCACCCTATCCGCACCGCGCAGTGCGTGCGATTGTTCGATGCGATGCATGACGCGGTCAATACAACGTGATCGTACCTTAACCCTTTAACTACTCCAAAAATGACTCCATACTACTTCCGAGTAGTTTGTCCCTGAGCACGTGGGTGCGGTTTCAAAGGGGATGAAAGGTAAAATATTTAAAATACCTTTTGCACGATCCAGCCGAACAGCCGGCGGTACAATTCCTTCGCCAGGGCGTCACGACTCTTCGACGAATCCCCGCCGTTAAGATTTCGCGTGTGCTTCGTGGAGCCCCGTTGATACTACTCGTCGGTGGTGAAAACAGGACGCGAACGGCGTCAGGGGGCGACAGAGGTGTGGGGGGGCGGGGTGCTCATGTTGTGCACGGCGGTAGTAGTATAACGATAGACCCTTGTTCGATATTGTCAGCTCACGCTTACTGAAGTGCCTAAGGCTTTGTGAACTTTCTAGAGGGGCAGATGCAGTACGCTGTCAACTTCCGGCACGCCCAGCTTTTTCCCGAAAACTCACTGAGCTCCCGGCGCCGATCCAAGACCCGCCGCTGCGTCTCAAGGCTCCGCCGCCGCGCTGCTGCTGCTGCCGCCAAAGCTGCTGCTGCTGCCGTTGGCGTAACTTCCCCGCCTGGCTTCCACAGTCCTCGCCGCGTCACCACCTCCGACCACAAGAGTCACCGAAGTCAAGGCGGCTTCGAGCGCCGAAGCGTCTACTCCGAGACAGCTCGCCATGCGCGCCAGGTCATCGACCGACGTTTGTGCCACCGAAGCTTGGTTGCCGTCGCCGTGATCGTCGAAGCACACGTTTCCGGCGGAGAGCACCCCGGCCAGCAGAGGAAATAGGCGAGACTGGAAGCCGAGCGCCGGCAGGGGGGTAGTGCGACAAAGGAGGGGGGGGGGGGGGGGGGGCGAGGGGGGAGGGCGGGGAGGGATCGTGTGTCGATAGTACGCGCCACAAACGCCGAGGTGTCTCCCGACGAACGAGTCATTCCAAAGAAGAGACAGAGTGCCGCTTAGTTGGGGTGGAATTAGTGTGTTTCGCCGTGGACCGCGCGGGGCGACGCTGCTGCGCTGGGAAATATTCGGAATTTTCTGGAGAGAGGCTAGTGCTGCCAGCCAGTGCCTCTTTCGAGTGTCCACCACAAGCGCTCGAACGAGCGCCGGGAGCTTGCGACCGAGCCAATACAAGCCGCGTGACTGTTCGGAGAAGTTTAAGTGGGCGGCGATGGTTCAGGGGCAAGACGTGTCCCCACCCATGCCTGAAAAAGTGCACGCATGATAGATCACTGAGAAAGACCCGCGCGAAAGCGCGTACCTGGTCGGTGGTGTCGATTTTGACGCGCGACATGGAAGCCTTCAGGTTCGCGAACTCCATGCCGTCGTCCAGCCCGACGATGGAGCGCTTCTCCCGCATCAAGTACAAGTACTCGCTGCAACGCATGGACGCAGACGCACGGACAGGCAGGAAGGCATAAGTAACGACCCGTGCTATCCGTGCTAAGCCAGTCAGAGCCTCATCGCGACAGACAACTCTTTGTTATACATACCTGGGACTAGTACAGCAGTCCGCCGATTAAAAACAGAAAAAAACAGCGCACAGTACTGTAGGACCGAAAAGAAGATTAATCAGTCAGCTCGTGACAAGGGTCACGTCATAAAGGCGCTATAGTGCTTCGCACAAGGAAAACCCAACGTCGAGGAGCGCACCAAGCGCGTTTCTTGCGATCGGGATGAAACGGAGACGGGAGGGGCACTAAACCGTGCGGGTGGGCGGTGTGCAGGAGGCGGGGGCGTTTGGAACAGACCGCCGAGGAAATAGCGCGACAATCTCCCTCCACGCCGCTTCGGTGGGCACCAACAGACAGGGACCCACCCACCCACCTCTCTGGCAGCAGCTGAAACTCCTCCCGCTCGAGCTCGTTGGCGCCCTCCAGCAGGTAGTGCATCACGTGGAAGCAGCGCTCCCCCTCCGCCTGGCCGGTCACCCTACTTTTCTCCAGGAGATAATTCGTCACCTTCCCCCCTCGAAGCACACCCTGGGTGGGAGGCAAGCCGCGTCATCACAAGGAACCGACAAAAACACAAAAAAACACGCAGCGATAGGGGGCGGAAGTAGGCCAAGAGGGAGGTTTCCAGGGTAACATAGTTGGCTGTAAGAGATGGGGCGGGGGGGGGGTGTACTCATGATCATGCATGACCGTATTCGTATGACCATATGGACCCTCGCATCCGTACAATGCAGGGACGGAGCACGTCGAGATGGGGGGGAGGAGGCAAGGTAAACTCTGTTCCGTGGGTCTGTAGAGGCGTCGAAACGAGAGGGTGCGCCGCACACATTGCCTCAAAGGCCGCGCGACTAACTCGACAGCAAAATTACAACCTTCGCAAAAAAAAAAAAGTCACCGACACGTGTACTCGTACGAGTGCGTACGAGTGCGCAACGAAACTATAATCATGGTGTGGCACTGGGAAAGCGTGTCCACTACGTGTCACAAAAAGGCCATTGTTGTGTCTGCTGGCCGACGGACCGTCTGCGGCTCGCTCGCACCTTGTAGCTGAACTGCAGCTCCATGTACTTCCCGAACCGCGAAGAGTTATCGTTGCGAATAGTCTGAGCGTTGCCAAATGCCTCCAGGATAGGGTTGGAGTCGAGGAGATGCCTCTGGACGCCATCCATGGTAGCTTTCTTTATCGCCGAGAACGGACAGGTGGAGCGCGGGACGGAGAAATTCGAACGTGCATGAGGTGCTAGGGTGCCCAATACTCTGTTCGCACAGAGCTGGGCCGAGAGTGCTGGCCTGCGGTACGGCTCAGTTTGAAGAACGGGTAACAACAAACTCCGGCGCAACGTAACCCCTGAATGAGACAACCCCGCCCCCGCTCCCGCTGAAACCACGCCCCCCCCCCCCCCCCCGCCTACCGTTTGGAACACGCCTGCGACGGAAAACGGAACAGGTGCTACCTCGAATATTCAGAGACAAGCGCTTCTTGCCCGGTGCCATCGCAGCAAGTTTAGCCAGAAGCCGAGACAACACCTGCCGATCGCTCGAGCGACACGATAAGGGTCAAGCAACGCTCCCGCCCCCGTCTGATATTAGGTACCACCACACGCGTCGTTCAGCACGATAGCAGAGCGCCCCAAAAAATATCGTCAGACCGGTAGATATCGGCGAAAAAGGAGCAAGGAATCCACTTGTACACCACAACGGTTCCTTATATCGAGGTGGATCACAGTAGGAAGGCATATTGTCTGCAACCGCATGATGTTCTATCACCTCTCGTCGGGGGGGAGACTACCGTATAACACACCTGATATGATATTTCCTCCAAAACATTGGGGTGGGGGGGCAGGGGGGGGGGGTACACACAACGAAAATGGGGGCTTTGGAAATGTTTCGTCGAGAAATTTCCGTAGACACGTCGCTCGGCGTATTCAGTACGCCCTCCGCGTTGTCGAGAAAACTACCTTGAAAATTCGTTCGATGGTTTACGCTATCTTGCGTGTTATACGGTAGTGCTGGGGTGCTTCATATACTACTGTAGGTAGTGAAACTATTCAGTAAGGCTGTATGTTATACCTCAATCAACACTACCATCCGAAGAATCGAAAAAAAATGCTGCCGCGGCAAGAGTAAAGCCGGCTGCGTCTAGGCGGGACGGGGTCGGCGAAACTCGGATGTCATGCCGCTATCGTACAGCCGTGTTTGCTTATTTCGTTCCCAAAGCTCGTCTCCATCCCGCCGGAAGACGAGCCCCCCCACAGCCTCCGTCGCTGCCGCCGCCCGCGCAACTAAGCCTATCAAATGGCGCAATCGTGGGGCAGCCCCCCTGCCCACGCCCTCCCTATGCTTGTTCTACGAAAACGACTCATTCTGTTGGTCTCGCGCTGCCGGAAACTCCTCTCCTGTCGTCATCGCCTGGTCTCGAAACAAGCTCCGACCCAGCCATGCGCTCTTTTACAGTCAGTCGGCAACCCATCGAACTGCCACCACGTACTACAACGGGTAGAAGCCCAACACCTCCATCAGGCCGCCACCGCTTGCGCCAGACAGAAGCTCTGCGGGTTCTAGCACTGGCGCTTTCGTGTCCGAAAGGTTCGCATGATGGGAAACAGAACAGTACATGCATGAGCTGCCGGCGGTCGAACTTCGTTCCGGAAACCCAGGTCACCAGGTTGCGCGACTCGCAACACCGCCCGTAAAGCGCAGTCTCGACAACTTTGACGCTCAGCAGGAGTTCACATCCGCTACACCTGCGCCTCGCACACGCCCTCTTAAGGTTTGCTGCACCGTAGACCTGCCGGCACCCGTCCGTTTGTTCTCCCTCATTTTTTCTCCTCCCACAGTCCAGCTGCTACACACCAACAGTGCAAACCGCAAGCACCGCGCCGTAAATCGTCCCGGAGGGTGGACCGGTTGGTGCTACTGCTGTATAGACGGGGACGCCCCGCGGCCATGCCAACATCCGACCGAGGCAACATGCGCACAACGGTAATGACTATAACGTGTGCAGGCGAGAAAACCATAACAATGTTCGACGCACACGCACACACATAATTCGAGTACACAAACACAAACAAACCGCTACTTTAAGTGAGTGATGGCAAGCGGCGATCGCCGACCGAGCCCTAACCATTGTCGCAGGTACGAAGGTCTCACCTGCGCTTCGCTGGACGTCCCCACGGTGGTGACGAAATGCATCAGCTGTTTCGCCGCTTCAGTCTTGCCCGCCCCCGACTCCCCCGTCACGATGACGCACTGGTCTCGAGAGTCGGTGTGAAGGCTCTTGTACGTCTCCGCCGCAACGCGGTAGATGTGCGGGGCCATGAAGTCACCCCCTCCCTGTATCGTCCGTTCGGTGGGTTAGCATTTTAGCGTCACGCGCCTCCCTTCACACAGCTCGGGTGGGCCAGGCACCAAAAAGCATACAACTCGCATACGCCAAATATCAAAACGCCGCGCCAAGTGACAAAACCCAAGTGTACCACCCCTACGTATGTTTGGTATACTATAGTAGTAAGCGGGCGAAACGGTGCTCTTCGTGTCTCGTGGTACTCTCGCGAGGCGGCGTGGGTCACGTCCACGGAGGGTCTACTGCAGCACGGCGTGGGCCCCCCGGTAGCTGCGCTCGGACGAAGGCCCTCGGCCGAGAACGGCTGGGATTCGATTTTTTGGCGAGGGATGGCTCGTTTAACCACAGCTTGGGCAGGGCTTGGCTGGCTGCGTGCTCGGCGCATTATTTTTAGGCCGGAGAAGAGCATCGGCCTCCTTCGTAGCTTTCGCTCGATGAGGGGTCAAGTTGCAACAACGACGTTTTCCTCGGGGAGCACGCCGCACATGTGAGAGGCGCAGCCCCCACAAAAAAAAAACGGTATCGGGACACCTACAACGTGCCGGGCATGCGGAACACAGCTGGCGAACCGGGAAGCGTGTTCTACGGCTGAAAAGAGTTAACTGCTGGGAGTGTTTTCGGCGACAACGACGATTACTTGTGGCCTGAGCGTCAGGCCGACCAGTTGTTCGCTGCGTGAACTACAGACCAGCGAGGTAGGAGCGCGAACTCGCGGCGGAACGGATCCCGGCAAAAAAATCATACTGCCGTACAAGGTTTCGTTTCCTGGTGGCGAGCGCGCGCGCGCACGCGCTACGGTTTGGGACGAGACGGTGACCGCGGTTCGCCAGGAGCAAGCATTCAAAAGTGCGGAGAACAATCCCCGCGGTAGGCGGTAGGGCATGCAGGGTGACCAAACACTGCGGTACTTCTTCGATGCCTACGATCGCCTCCAATGGCGCGCCACGCCCACGAGCATTGTCACTGCATCGTAGAAATGCCACACATTTATCCGAACACTATCAGGGGGGGATACGTACGTAGGCTATACCAGGTACAACATACACTACTGAAGCCCCTTAGTTTAGACTTCATATAAAAAAATAGTTGCGTTCGTGTCATGGCGGCTACCTTGCGGTGGTAGTAGTCCCTGACCCCCGACGTGTAAATCCCCTTGCCTCCCAACGTGAGGTGCTCGTACGGGTTCACGGCGATGAGGACGGGGCCGATCGAAGTGTACATGTCACCGGACATATAGCGGCTGCGCAAGACCTATCCGAGGAAGCGGGGGGGGGGGGGTATCAAACGCAATCAGAACAGCCGTGAGAGAAAAAAATAAGCGAATCTCATGCTGGGGCTCTCTGGCGGAAAGTGCCAAGCATTGATAAACGGACACCCGGTGTACATTATGTTTTCAGACGGTTCAGCCGTTCCGTGGGCAGCTAATGAGGGCGGCCGGTGTCAGGAAAAACGTGCGACGAGGCAAAACAAGCACATCTTGTCAGATTTGTCCCCTCAATAAATTAATAGTCTCCGTACGCAGAATGGTTATACTCGTAGGCTGGCAGTCTTCGTGACACCATCCTGTTGACCCTGTTGCTGCACCACCCAGGGGAACTATCTACCTATATGAGGTCATCTCCAGCCCCATAGCACGCGCGATCGAAGCATCACACGCCACCCGCAGCTCGCAAAGAGAGTTTCGACGAAGATTTCGATCTCACAGCTGAGGGAAGTGTCTACACAAAATATATCGTGCTCGTGTATATATAAATACGTGGAGGGGCTGTCCTCCAGACGTTAGCAAAATAGTAGGTTGTTGCTCATACAAAGCAGACAGGGTAGTATCACACACATACTCGGTACGCCGGCATTGCACTTGGTTGGCCCATGAGTTTGCGTTTTTTGTTTTGTTTAAGGTCTTCTTCTGTCTCACAGTCTGTAACCACAGAGTTAGTATCTCGCTAGGACCAGGAATCATGACAGACATTGCGTGTACTGATGAAGCTGGTTAGAAAGGACGATTTAATGTGAAGGCAACCCACACACATTTACTATATACGCACACAGGCAGAGAGACAGGCAGGCGTCGAAAGTCGGCTGTGAGTCCAGAACCGGTCGAAAGAAAATAGAAAAAAAAAATCCGCACCAAACGTACGTACAAACGGTATACATTATGTATGATATGTACCGACATTTATGCCACGCACCGCAGCTCTTACTATTAAAACTACCGTGGTGGTACCTTTGTAAGGCGGTCTACTGTAGTGCTGTGACAAGCGCCTTGGAGTTGCCTTATAGTCGCGCTCCCCTATTATTAATACAAGTAGCAGAATAGCACCTAGATCGGCTTATATAGGTGCATAGTGCCATTCAGCCATGTAGCGATCACAACACCTCGTTGAGCGCCAACTTTCAGGGTTGGATCTGCGCGAGAATGTGTGTTCTATCGTGTTCCCAGGCCCATGATTTTTCTCGCAAGCTTGACGTCCAGCTCAACAGCGTTGCATCGGGATAATCTGCGGTAGAGGGCAGCTGTAGACCTATATACAATGGAGCCCGCTACTTTCAGCAGATGATTGTCACGTGTTTCAGCATCGTACTCCGCCTGAATACCAAAATACCTTGCACATTGTGAAGAACGCCGGGCACTGGTACACTTACATACTTTGAGCTACACATCAGCACGCCCTCGCGATCTCGGAACATGATGTGCAACTACTTTTGCTCTGCGGTTTAAGGCCCATTTGCTTGACCGACCTCTTCTAGGCATAAGCCTTCACGAAAACTAGTGTTGGCCGGCGCAGACTGGTGCTACCATGGGGAGATACTCATTATCATGCATGACCGTAGTCGTACGAACATAGACCCGCGCATCGCTACAATGCCGGGACGAAGCAGGTCGAGTTTTCACCGACCGAGCATACATTGCTTGCACCAGGCGCGAAGCGCCATGGGGTGCCCGGCTAGTCGCACGAAGGGTGAGCTGCATCCTACTAAGAACCGCTTGTGAGGCGGACTTGCACATGGATGACGGTTTCAATGAGTCAATTAAACTTCCGGTGTAGCGGAAGGGGGGGGGTCCCTTTAAGGTTGTTGTTTTGCAGCCAGTCAGAACCACTTGGACAAGTAACTACCTACCCGGTAGCTATTTGCTTATTTGCAGTCTTGAAGTATTACGACACAACTGTTGGCTTCGCGATAAGCACCACCATGGGTTTGTCAGCTACGTTGCGTCAACATTTTCTTCAGGTCCAATTATGAGTGAGGTACAGAGTCACTCGTCCAAGTGGCCTAAAAGCGGTACGTAAAGAGAAGTGAGAATAAAGACTACTCGTACTACAATGCTATATTCCTTCTCATAATACCGGCGCCACACGCAGGCCACACCAAAATCCCCGATTTCCATACTTCATCCTAGACAATAATTCAGGAAGAGAGATGGACTTGAACGGGGGGAAGGGGGGGGGGGGGGTGGGGGGTACGCATTTGTTGCTTGCCTCGCGTATTAATTTGACCATTGACCACGCATTCCTTTCGAGACGGAGCACCGTTCCTATTCCTAGCAGAGACAAACAACTCCAACAGTTGGACGCTCACTACGTAGATTCCATACTTGAAACAATTTTTTGGCTTTTCTTATTCCCTTCCTGTTTTGCCGTCTGTGGCCACCATCTATCTCCATTTCCTAGGATAGCGATCGTTTTCCCGCTGATATCTAGTTTGCCAAACTTCTCCACGTCACATTCGTCTATTTTCCTCATATCCTCCTCGAACACATCCCGTTACTCCTTAAAAAAAAAACACTCTCGCACTCTGTGAGTTCTTCTACTTATTGCTTTTAGCCACAAGGGCACATATGCGCACCTACTTTCCTCCTCCTTCCGGCTACTGGTGTACTTCTTTCTTCTTTCTGGCAGGTCCAGGTCCCCTACACGGAATCGTAGTTTCAGCGTTGTCACGAAGTCCATTGGGCCGCGCAGATATATTTATTTCCTATCCCTTCTCTTAACCCCCCGTATATTTCTGAGTGAATCCTCCCTTTCACCCTACCAGTATTTATTAGCGCTACAGAACCATTCCCTTCTTGCTACCTTTTGTTTTATTTCCGTCTTGTACACTCCAAGCTTCTCTATGGATAGCATCTCTTCTTGGTTTCCTCCTATATCCTTCCATACTTTCTCGACTACGCTATCCCACTTTCTTCCAGCTCGTCCTTTTGTTACTTTCTCCATTACAGCTTTACCAGCTATGGCTGGCTACCTCTTCTCAGGCATGCTCTGTAGTTTATATTGTCATTTCAACTTTCTCACGTCTCTATTTGTCTCGAGTCGGCACAACCCTCGTTCTGCTTTTAGTACTGTATTAATCGTGGTACTTGAGCATCTACTATAGTAAAAAAAAATATAGTATTTTTTTTAGCTTTTGTCCTCTTCACTGCTTCCAGCTGTTTTACATAGTTCCCGTCCCCTTCTTGTATTTCTCGTGCATATTTTAGCTTTGGTACGATCACACTCATCATCTCTTGCTCCTAGTGTCGAGGCCCGAGTCTGTTAATACCGCTTCCATCTTCCCGACGTGTGCTTCACCCTTTCCTATTGCTTTTGACAAGCGTGCATCCCAAAGGCAGTACTTTGAGGTCTCTACCTCAAGGTATGTTTATTGGTCTACGATCGGTAATTCGTCTTCTCCCATGGTGTCCTCTACCTTGAATAGGGTATAGGTGATATGGTACACCTCTGCGTATGTCTTCTTCACATTAAATAATTATTTCTACCCCTACCCGTCAACATCCAGCGCAACCAGTGTCCGAGCCGATTCCTTCAATCCTAGAGAGATACTAGTTACATATGTGGTCACAAAACTACGCCTTACAGATACTCCTTGAAACATATCAACACACTCCGATATTACCCCATCCAGCATCACAGCACTTCTCGCACACACTCCGTCATATTTTTCATCATTCTCCACATTTTTCCTCTGATCCCGATTTCCCACAACTTCTTCCACAACCCATTTCTCCATGCTGCTGTGTCGTATGTCTATGTACATCTAGAAAGCAACAGTACGTTGTTAGCCCCCGCGTCCCTTTTGCCTTGGATTATCTTACCTATTGTGTACATATGGTCTACGCAGCTACGGTTTTTGCCTAAACCCTGCTTGCCCTTCGCTTTTTTTCTTCCTTCTCCATCATTGTACCCATTCCATCGTTTACTATCATATTTAATGTTTTGCCTATGATGCTTAGTAGCGTTTTCCCTGTATAGTTCCGCGGGTCAGCCCTATATCCTTCTTGAATAAGTTTACGGGGGGTATGAATATGTGAGGTGGCCTTGGAAAACGGACGGCTTTGAAGGGGGGGGAAGGGGGGGGGGGACGCATGGTGTCTCGTCGTTGCTGCTGGCTTCAGCGTACTCTTCCAACCGGTCAAAGGTCACCGACATTTCTGAAAAACCATATATTGCACGGAGAGCTGTAGTAGCAGTTACGAAAACAATGAACTACTTGTGTGGCAAGGGGAGGGGCGGTGCCTCAGGATACCTTGGTGCTTTTTTTCTGTGTCGGAGTCGTCTGAATAAGGCGATCGCGCGCCTTATATAGGCACGAAGTACTACAGTAGTACTTGTACAGAGCGAGTCGCCCCATACAGGTACGGTGCTTCATGTTAGGCGACTCGCCTTGTGTAAGCTCCTTTCAATATTACGGGGGATCACAGAAAATGGGACCAAATATTGTTCGTATTAGAAGGAAAATAAAGAGGTTTTAGTGTGTACCCGTAGGTGTTATTTACTACGGTCCTCCGTACCAGTGATATCAAGGCATCTTACACTAGGTCGCCTCACAAAGTATGCCCTGCAATGGAACCACTGCTGAAATGTTAATCAATCATATAAACGAAGTACCTGCTATGTATATTAACGCGAAAGCAAAAATCAGGTGTATCTATAATAGATTCCTTTTGAGACATTTCTCGGTAAACTACATACTGTATTGCACTCGGGAAAAGGCTGCCTGGTCCCCCCTCTGATTGGCCAGCGCCCGATTATACCTAATGTAGGTTGAAAGGTTCCAAGGTGCCTGCCTCTCTGTGTATGTCCACTCAAGTCGGGCACTTCACCCTTTTCTGGCTTCAGCCGCACCTATACTACAATGGGCTCAATATTTACCTTCAAAGGGCCTCTTTCCCACGTAAGAAAGATGCTCGTATCCAACAGCCCAATTCATTACTGAGTTCTTACTCGTACTGATGTATTTCCTCGCAAACGGTGATTTCGCAAACATGTTTTTATAAAAAACTAACAAAAAAAATATGTTTGTGCTTTATTGTTGACAAGTCGAGCCACCTGGTCCCGACGTCCCAACGGCCTTGTGGCAGTCTTTTCAGTTTTGCCAGGAAAGGGTTCAATTGGGCCATTTATAGATATAGCCGAAGCAAAAAATAGGTGAAGCCCAAATTTGAGAAGACACAGAGAGGTGTGCCCGGAACTTTCAGACAGCAGTAGGTACGATCGTCGGGCGCTGACCAATCAGAGGGCCAGGAAGCCTTTTCCCGAGTTTAGGATGTGGTGTACCTATAAATGGCTCAATCGGCATAGTTATACCTTTGATCGGCTTTCGCCCTCTGCAGGCACCGGGTATATGGTACCAGATACTGGACCCACGTTTTTTGGGGGGAAAACTACTTGGAAATAAAAATTTTTTGCAGTACGTAGTGGGAGCCTGCTGTGTGGCACCGGATCTGAGTTACGGTTGCGAAGAGAGAGCAAAATACAAGTAAGGACCTGCATTAACGAGAAACTTGTTTCATGATAATCGAATAGGAAAAAATGAATTCGATTTGATTTGAATAGCATTTCGTGAGAAATAAGACTTTGGGCCTTATCGGGAATGACGGGCGGGGCCTACAATGCCGACGAATGGTCTATAACGCGAGCAAGGCGGGGAAACCCATCACGCGGTTGGGGAGGCAGAGTGTAAGCTGCTACGAGTCACCGATCCTACTGTTGCTGCTGCTGCTGCTGCTGCGGCAGCAAAATAGGATGCTGCTGCTGTCAGCGCCCAACTGGCAGCACCGACGGGAGGCCTTCCTGCGCTAGTAGCATCTGCAGATGATGCTGCCGCTGTTGCTGCCCTGTGTTTGATCATTTCCGAGGACTCTCGCGGATCTCTCCCAGTCGCGCGAAAGCATTGCGTTCCTTCAGCATGCACCTCTTGTCGCTATGAACTCCCATTCGAATCACGTACTTCGGAGCAAAATAGGTCCCCAAAGATTTCTTGTCGAAGTTGATGTTTTCGTTTTTTATATTCAAAACGCCTGCTTGGTGATTCAGTTTTCGACCAATCAGATGCAAATCAAATCAAACGAATAAAATATTGGCGGAATATCATGAAAAATGTTCTTCGTTAATACAGGCACTAAGGCCGAAGAAAACAAACGGAATGGGAAAAAGAAACGAAAAGTGTGCCGTACTGATATTTGGTACCTGGTAACAAATGGGAGGCGGGGTTTCATAGTCCGGACGTGTCATGGGTGATGGCTAAGTTACGGATAGGGATGGTCACCGTGTAGCATAAGCGAAAAATCGAAAACCGGATACGTAGGAGGCTTATTTTCCACAACGATAAAAAACGATTTTTGTTTGGCAGGTATTAAAGTCTCCAAAACATTGGAAACCACGGGCGATTTTCCATTTTTCCTCGATTTGCACCTTTGTGCGCTCCCAAGTGCGTAACTGGTTCTCTTCATTACCCCCCCCCCCCCCCTTTCACGTTGCCATGTTCATGGCTGCAGCCTCGTTCAAGTGTAGATGTGGGTGGGCCCTAAGGGCCCATCTTATCGAGGACTTCTTTTTTTTTCAATAGGATTTTAGTTATTTTCACTAATTTAATTTTCATCCAATTGGCCGAAGAGTGAATCACCAAGCAGGCATTCTCAAGGCAATTAAAATAAAAAAACGATTTCAGTGAAAAATCTTTTGGGACATTTTTCGTGTGATTTTTTTAATTTCAGTTCGAAATTTTGGGTATTATCCGCCTTGATGTGGCATGTTTATGGTGGGTCAACACCCCCGCGGTGGAGTCCGGGGTGATTCTTGGCCGCTTCGGTGACCACGACCGAGGCGATAAAATGCGAACATCAACGAGAGGCGACCGGAACAATAGCCGCGCCCATGCCCACAGACCATAGCACATCGTACCCCGGCGGTGGCGCCTCGAAAAAAATCATGGCGGCCGCAAGCCCAATTTTTCGGCCTGCTCGATCGCCCAACCATTACGAAAACCGAGCAAACGAGCTAAGAAACAGAGGCAACGCTCGAGACCTCGATAGCTGCATCACCGTTGCTGTTCCGCGCGCTGCGCTTGAGGGCTCCCTCCGCCCACCCAAGACAGCCTGAGAGTGATAGCTTCCTATCCTGCGCCACCAAAAAGAAAAACAGGCTGGCTGGCGGTGGCGCGCACGCGACGACGCAAGACTTCGCTCTTATCTACGCTCGTCGCTGGTTCTCGGCTGGGCGTTGTGTGACGTGGTGCATTTGGCCGAGTTACCGTAGTTATTTCTTGTTTGACAATCAATACGCCGTTCCCGATATGACACAAACACGTTTTCTTTGCAAAATCGAATAAAAACTCATTGAAACCGAAATTTCATTTCCAATTACGAAATTGATCGTTCCCCGTTAAGATGGGCCCTAAAACAAACAAAAAAACAAATCCGGTTCTTCAGTTTGAAGACCGACAAATTGCAAACACCTGCCGGGTTTCCAAGAACCGTATTTTCTTTATCCGGTGCTCATCTCTAGTCTTTAGTCGCGGAGAAGGGGTGCAAGGTGCAACGGGGAAGATGCAAGCGTGCAACGTGCATGATGCCGCTGAAGATGGCCCGAGAGGGGGAGCTGAGGGCAAAAGGGTGCGTTTACGTTGTTTCGTTGCTTCGGTTCCGTAGACTTTTTTTTTTTTTCAAAACAGTAGCTACGTGCGCAACAAGACGTTTAGATTGTTGAACAAATGGAATGCGTTGTGTTCCGAATCGACTACATACATATATACATAGAGAACAAAGAGAGAAAAAATGACCGATCGAATCGGAGGTTCCAAAGGGCTGGTAGCTGGTATTTAATACGGTACCTGGTAGTCTACGTATCGGTTACGTGGATTTTTGTTTTTTTTTCCGTAGTGGCTACCTGCTACCTCATACATACGTGCGCAACAAGATGTTTAGATTCTTGAATAAACAGTAAATGGAATGCGGTGTTTTCCTACAAACTACAAACAGCAGTATGGAATAATCAGAGAATAACGAGAAAAAAAGTGACCAATCGAATCAAAGGTTCCAAAGGTGGCGTCCCTGGCGTGGTACGTGGTCCGCGTGCCTACGATCACTTTCAGATTGATGGGTTCGAGTCTCACCGAGTGCATACTCGCAAGGACTTTTTCTCGCATAAAAAATGATGAGCGGAAAGCGCGAGAGCGTGAGTTAGCAACATTCGATGAAAATCGACGAGCAGTGGGAATACTGAACCCTATGTGCGATAAAAATGAGCACGTACAGGGGGGGGAAAGGGACGACACCTGTGATCACGCACGGCTTGTCCAGAAGATCGCTGAGGGTAAAACCTTCCACGAGTTATGCTGGAACGTCAAAGTAATGATCGAAAAAAAAAGTACCATACCTGGTGTTCTACATACCTGCTGATTTTATTAACGGGCAAATGCCAAAATAAGGTATACCTGATCCGTTTGAGCCAAAATCAGGTACATACGAAAACCAAGTAAAAAACGCGCGCCACGACCGGTGTTATGTCGACGAAAATCCGGTAAAAAAAGAGTGCGCCTGAAGCATTAAGTGTGCCACATGGCCTTCAACATCTGAATTATTATGCCAAAATCAGGTGTACCTGATCCGTTTGAGCCAAAATCAGGTACGTGCTAAAACCAAGTAAAAAACGCGCGCCACGAGCGGTGTTACGTCCATGAAAATCCGGTAAAAAAAGAGTGTGCCTCAAGCATGAGATGTGTCACATGGCCTCCCAACATCTGAAATGTTTTATTTTCTATAGAGTGTAGGTACCACGGGCTCGACTTGGACCTGCAGAGAGTCACTATTAGTATGCTTCGTTTGTTTCGCCACAGTAGTGGGAGCGCCAAGAGCATTCACTCTGGCGTCCCCCCCTCCGTTGAAATTTAAAGCTTCGAGACCGCCCTCCTCGCGGAACCGCCCGCTCGGCACGAAATTATCTTGCCGTACCAAACCTGAGACCACCTCGACGCGGGTTGGTGGAGACGAAATGCCGTGTGACCATGGTTCAGTATAGACTGCTGTGACCATAGGAAACAACGGAGTGCATACAACAACTATTACCTGAAGCACATCGCACACCCCAAAGGAGAAAGAGTGAATCTAGTGTACGCATGTATGCATGTACAAAAAAGTACTTCTACGTACGACGTACGAGTACAGAGTTTATACTCGTACGTCAATACAGGAGAATTTCAACCGAGGGAGGGCAGACGCATACCGAGAGAACAAACAGCAGTGTATGTATGGCCTCTCTGATTGGTTCAAAGTTGGCCGAAATCAGCAGTTGAAAGCTAGACAGTACTGCTGTAGAAAAAGTCAGGTATACCTTGGCCTTTTCGAGCAAAAATCAATAACGATGTCAGCCTGGCCAATAGCAGGGCTCCTGGGGGGTGTTCTGTACTTTTTTTTAGCATGTAACTGATTTTCTGATTTTGGCCGAAAAGTGGCCAGGTATACCTGATTTTGGCTAAAACCTTTTATTAATAGTATGTATCATAAACCGGGTACGTACGTGTTGTACTATTTTATACGTACTGGTCTAAAAATCTAACCTTCGGAACTTCGTCCACATGGCTGTGGACAAAACGTCTAATACTTCAAACTTCTGGAGGGTCATTTTTGCCTTTGCGACTTTGTACGACAAGGAAGGTACGTACCACAATCGAAATTGTCTTGCTGTATTTGCAAATTCTCAACGAATATTCGGACTATTTATTACTTTAACTAATGAACGGCGTGGACCGCGCACCGCGCGTGAAAACCACAGTCTTTCTTTTTCGCTGCCGTCTCGAGGACTCGTCGAGGTGCGACAGAGCGGCAGCTTTCTGTGTCTATTGATAGTTTCTAGCAAAACCTGATGGTCCAAATCATTGGCGGGTGGAGGAATGCCTGTCTGTCGGAAGATGGCACGGAAGGGAACAGTTTTTTTTTTGTCCTGGAGTAGTGCAGTGGCGTGGGCGCTGATGATTCTACTCGCATACGATTATATACCAGGTATAATATATCAGTATCGTGATGTCATGCGCCTCTGTGAGGGTCAACTTACTATTAATATTAACACGAAATAATAAGTTGTGTGGAAGTTGCATCTCTTCATTGTTCTCATTTGCCAAAATGTATCTGGTATCTGGTACCTGGTACGTATTAAGAGTAGAATATGATACGAGTATTACTATTAATATTCATATTGATAGTACACGTATCAAACAAGTACGGTATACGATACACGCCGTGAAAAGAAAAATATTTTATGAATTTGTACGGAGAATGTTGTCACTCTGTCACTCAGGCGGCGTCTGTCATACCATATATATACTCGAAATACCTGGTAGCTGGTAACTTTTTCAACGAGCAAGCACACTCCACCCTCCACCATACGACCATGTATTCATGTGGAGGCGTAGTGGCGTACCAGGTACCAAAAATATACGGAATCCTCTCGCCCCCCCCGCCTACACATCCTGAGGTACGTTCGACTCTTACTATTAATATTATTAATACGAGTACTACTCTTAATAATAGTCGCTTGTCCTCATGAGTGCGGTCCTCAAAGAAAGAAGAGGTGCCATACTATTAATACTACTGCAGCAAGCTGTAGTAGGTACGCCAGGCGCGAGAGACGCGAGAGGAAGGCGCAACCTTCCCCACGGCTATATATGATACCTGGTATATAGACACGTACCATCATGTTTGCAGTATTATTATATCAATAACTGGTATACATCAGCTGATTATTAGTAACTCGAATACGGACATCCTTCTGTTTTTGAATTCGCAAAAATCTAAACTTCTCTCCCCTCTCTGCCCGCGGAAATTCGGCATTGATTGGTGCTGCAGCTGTGCCGGAATAAAACAATGAAAAGCACGAAAATGTGTATACTGGGCGCGGACAGCGTGCTCGTGTCGTCGACAACCGCGATGAGCCCGGGCACCGGGCACGCTTCCACATGAGCGACCTGGCCTCTCGCTTCAATTCCAATGCCTCGCCTGCTATGGTTGATGCACTATTATTCTCTTTGTTACTTCCAGATTAATAGAGCGGCGTATTATCTAGAACGGCCAAATTTTTTGTCTGCGGCGTCAAGAATCCCTTCGACCCTACGTACGTACATACTGGCACTCAATGTCATATCATCGACCACGCTACCACACACTTACTAGTATTATACAGAGGCGCAAAGTACTACTCTTAATGATACTGTTGATAGTATTATGTACTGCTGTATGTTCCAGCAACGAAGTCAATATTATACATGCGCTGCCTTGCTCGGAGCAACAGCAATGACCCATCGACCCACGCCCTCCAAAGCAGAGAGAGAGTACACCCACGACCACACGACGAATCGCGTTTCGTGTGACTTGAGGCGATCAAGGCAACTAGCAGCCAGCGCAACACATCAGCGAGCAGCAAGCAGTCTCACCTCAACGATGCCCTCGTTGGTCACTTTCTCGAGCAGGACGAGGTCATCGCATTTCTCGCGAGCGTTGATTTTGTCGTAGAACTGCCCGTAGTCGGTTGAGTCTGCAGCAGCGGCGGCGGCGGCGGCGGCAGCAGCAGCAGCAGCGGCAGCTCCTTTTTCTTTCGCTTCTCGCGGCTCGAGCGCGCCGCGCTCTGGCTTCCGGAGAGATTTCGAGCGCTTCTTACCCCACAGTGAGCCCCCCTTTCGACTCCTCCTCATCCTCTCCATAGGCTCCCGCGGTGCGAGCGTGCGCCGGCCCCACTCTGCTGGGTTAAATCAGAACAAACACCAGCAAGCAACACGACGAGAGGGCAGAACAACTCGTCGAAACACAGCGCTCGACCGATCGATCACCAGCAGCAGTGCTTGTCCACCAGCCAGGCGCCGTGCTGGCAATGCCTCAGCTTTTTGTGCTTCCCCTGACCCGCTTGATTCCTTCGCGTTCTCTCCTCTCACAGGTGAACAGGTCGATGGGCAGACCCCCTCTGCCTGCCGACTAGGCCGAGGACTTGGACTTTCGTCCGCTGTTCTTCTTCGTACGAGCTATTTCATTACGAAGTACCAGCTACCCAGCTTTCTCTTTTCGTCTGCTGACTTCTTCCCGCGGGCGGCCCAAAAACACCAGATGAAAAGGAACACCAATCAAACCTCCTGCTTCCCACGGGACTGTCGTCAATGCCCCCGAATAGCTGGATTTAAATCCATGTAAGGACAGGATGTCTATACAAGCAGATACGAATTGTACCAGCAAGCGCCCTCGCTGCTCATCATCGTACACGCTACATGCTCTCGTCGGCCACCATGTGTACCCCGCGCTTCGAGCTGCCGCGCATTGAGCCTCGAGACCTCGCTTGTGGTTACAACGCTCGGCCTTGAATATAGCCCTCGATGTTACCAGCCTCGCTGGACCAGAGTTTGACAGATTCGTATAATAGTCCTTTGATGTCGTGTTTGTTTTATTTTATTTGTTTATATTTATTTGTATCTCCGTTCTTCATGTATATGTCTATTGGTATTTGTGTTCAGAATTGTCCGAAGATCTACGAGGAGTACTCTCTCCTGGACCCGCCCACACGCCATGCACAGCAGCAGCGGTGGTCGTATATAGTTGTAGGCGTGGGGACACCTCCCCTGGAGCAATCTGCCACACGACCCGATGTAAAACTCAAACATCATACTCGTAGACGAATGCGGCTCGCGTAATCGGAACGCGATTATTATTAGTAGAATATATTTGAATGAAGTGCGTCTGACGTCGGTTCTTGGACTCTCCGCGTTCATTCGCGTCTTCTGGTGTCTGAACCATGAATCGTGGGGATTTTCGAAATTCAATTTTCAAATTTCAAAAAATTGTCCGCCAGCATGTACCTAAGGAGTACCTACGCCGCATCCACCAGGTACAGGATATATATGTGATATTTGAAAAAAATAAGAAAAACAAAGCAACTGTGAGATCGTGATCTTCACCGGCGGTGACAATATCCAATATGATGCTCAATATACCGCCCCACCGCGGTTCTGGTTGGAGCTGAGTACACCCCCCCGCATGAATTCGATGAATCTCTGTTGTTGCCGTTGTCGTTGTCGGCACAGGAGAAGCAGCTAAGCTGCTGTTACATGAAGGGAACATGTATGTATGTATGTACTCTATCTACAGCAGTAGTTTACTACCGTTTTATTTTTGCACTCGTCAGGTAACGGAGGCAAAATATAAGACCGCCCAACAAGCGTCCAACGATATATATATATATATATATAACACAACAAGCAGCAGAGAGGGCTTGATGCATGCGAGGAGCAAGTCGGCGACATGTCGCATGTACGAGTATCATATTGGACATGCCCATACCCGAAAAGCAAAACTATTTCTACCTGGTACGTGTTGCATACGTACCGGGCACTACGCGTACACTCACTGTTGTTGTAAAATACCCAACTCGTTGTTGTTAGATCAAGGCAAAAATGAGAGTATTGGTGGGGGGGGGGGGGGGGGGGGGGGAGATCACTATTACGGGGGTACATAGTTAATAGGACCTATGGTATACTTAAAAACCTATATATTTGCCCATTTTTACTAACAAAATTTGGTCCCGTTAACTATGGACCCCCGTAATAGTACCTAGTCTACGTAAAACCCAACGGTGCGTTGCTTTCTTTCGAAGTGTTTCTTTCGAAGTGCTAAGAAATAAATGTACAAAATGCACGTATAGTATGCATGTTTGAATGTCGTGTCCACGGATACAGCACACTTTTTGTTGCGTCATTTCGTCGCGGAAAAAAATAATAAGCCGACCGTCGTATAGTGTCCTACTGTTCCATGCAAGCGCCTATTTGTGTGCGACTACAATGAAAGTAGTAATTATAAAAACAGGGTTGTTCAAGGCCTCGGTAGTTTCGCTACCTCGGTTTCAAAGTCATCGATTTATTACCAGTCACTCGTCTTATGTATGTGTTGACGCAGGGAATAGGGGCACAACGCTGTGAACAAAAACACAAAAAGTACGAGCTATTAATATAGTATCTATGTCATGTACGTGAGTTCTGCCTGGTGGTAAATTAATAGTGAATCTATCATGCCTCTTGAGCAAGCAGCTCTCATCAGGTCATTCTGCCGAAAAGAAGACAACGACCGACTGCTGTCTGCAGCGATTCAAAGCTGGTCCTGGCGCATGTGGTCGCTGTTTACACACAACAAGCAGTTGCTCACACAGATATAACTCGTATTCTGCAAGAGGCCACGGAGAACAATCTTTCTACTATCAAGAGTAGAGAGGTAAACGGGGCAAGGCGGCCTCACTACTGTAGCAGGCTGTGTGCGTGCGATGAAAAAAACGAAAAAATATATATATATATATCGCCGCCTTCTACACACACCGCCCAAACTACAGGATCCCGACAATCGCGAGAGACGGCGTGCCACCAAACAAGTCGCATGCGGTAGCCAGAGCTCGCTCGCTTCTGCAGACACCGAGTTTGTGGAAATCGGCCACGTACAGCTCTCGCATTAAAAAACATGAGGAAAATTCTGATATACACAGAGGCACTGCACAGCAGACGCACGACGCACTACCAACAGTACCAGGTACGTGCAAACTAAATACACACACATAACTGAAGCCTGAATATGCGCACCCCGCTGTGAAGAGGGTTATTAATTATATATAGCCGAAAGACGGCTTCATTAAAAGTTAAAACCGTTCATAGCATAAGGAAAAGAAAGCATACCTGGTATATAATAAATACGTAATATACGAATGACTGCCTCCTCCGGTCCACCATTCGTGTCAAGTGTTAAGTTCGCATGACAACAGCTCTTGTGCTCCTATCTCTTGCCCACCGTGTTCACTTCAAACAAATACCATATTGTAGCTGGGTATACTGCTGGAACACCGCCCACAGCAAATCCGTGCCAAGCCACAGACAGACGATGAGGCTAAACTAAACGGGATTGTTCTCTCAAGTCTGTCTCAGGTCGACTACGAGCAAACGCGCAGTCTAATAGAACAATCCCGCTCGACTGACAACTGGCAAACTGATGCGCACAAACTACAGCAGTAGCTTGTGTCGTACCGTCGTCTTTTCAACACTCTACTCTCCCAACCACAAGAGACACAATCGCATCGTCTCTACTCCCTATCCATCAAAAAAAAAAACAATGTGAGATAATACCGGTATCTACCATAGTACTCGAGATAAACAAGATTAGCAGTTGATGTGCACCCGACCACCTGACCGTTGATACAGGTGCCCTCCCGCCATACCCCAGTACTGCAGGGCATACCGCACAATTGCTGTACGTAGTACGAGCACCTGTTGTACTCGTACACTAGTACAGAGTACTGTCGTACATTTTCACGCAGAAATAGCCGTACTGCTGAGAACGCACGAAAAACAATACAGCACCTACTATTAATATCACATTTCAGGTGGAAATGTATTTTTTTTAAATACAAAATACTACCTGGATAAGCCGAAAAAATAAATCCCACCGCGCTGGTGGCAAGCAAATTAACAGCGTTCTAACACATCCCAGAGTTTCGCCGCGGGATCACGGAACAACTATGCTGACAATAGTGACGGCAAATCTTGGAGCTAAGTGCAGGTCCGATGCTGTCTGGAGTCCCTGCGCAATGAAGAGCGGAGACGAGGGCGGACCAGGATCAAAACGCGTTGGGTTCTCCACATGGACCGATATCCATTTGTGGTGTGTGGGATTTATACATCTGCAGGGATAGGATCGCAAGAGTCAGCCCACAAATTAAAACATTGTCTACCCACTAAGCGAAGCAGAATAAATCCAATTATTCGGCGGGTGGTGCAATCATGGTCAACTCGCGAGAAGGCTTATCAAAGCTTCTAGGCGGAAGCCGCCGTGGGTAGCCCAGTGCGCTCTGATCGATTACCCTCCCGCTCGGAGACGACACTTCAGGCGATCGCACATGCCAAAAAGCGAAATCACTCCCTGCCTCTCAAGCCAATGCTAGGCTAGGCCGTCGGAATCCGAAAGAGTGGGGGAAAAAACACTAAATCGCCCCCTGCCTATCTACCCAGCGCCAGGAAAAGTCACACACAAACCGCAGCACCGCTCTAGCTCACGGTCCCACCTTAAACCCCAGCATTGCTGGGAACGTGCCCGAGCGCGACATCATCGTCCGTCAGAAGCCACCCCTTCTACCGCGGTGTTGTCTACCACGCCCTCTCCCTCTCTCCCAGAGCCCGCCCCTAGGGTGCCCTCTCGGTTCGACCCACGGTACGTCTCGAGGAAGGGCACCTCGCGGTCCACCCGGCCGATGAAAAACAGGCGGCGGATGTGTAAACCCACCACTTAGCCCCACGGGAGGCGGGGGTGGGTGGACCTCCCTCGGGGTGTGGTCGCCGATGGAGGAGGTAGCTTCGATCGTTTCGACGTTAAAGGCCGTCGCGAACAACCGTTCGTTGGCGTCCAGTTAAGAGCAAGCTCGTGGCGGTTTCCGCTACGGCTTTGGAAAGGAACGCGATGGTTGCTGCGCCGTGTGGAGCCGACTCGATCAGCCGAACGACGTGCTGGCCCGGCTCGCCTCCCTGGCGCAGCACGTTGGTCAGCAGGAACTCCACCACCGTGAAACAATGCAGCCGGACCTCAGACGGGACAGGCACCTAAAAGGTAACAAACATAAACGCGAGAAAACGTTGAAAGGTCGCGTCGGCGAGATTATTGACTCGCGCCAGCTACGACTGCGAACACGCGTCACACTAAGGGTCCCGTCACACAGATTGGGTGAAGGCGGCTTTCCTGAAAGGGGGCAAACAGGCGGAAGATTGCGCATTGTGTGCAATGGTTAAGGTAGCCACTTGCTCGACTCACCACCTCATCATCACCACGCGCTCAGCCCCCAGAGGAGCCTCGGCAAAGTGCTTGCGCAGCATAGACGACCCCGCCAAAACATCGTCGAGATGCCTGCACTTCACGGGATCGCTTGCGGCCGCTTCGAAGAATCGTGCTACGTCTTGTCCGAACGCTTCCATGAAAGCCCTGGACGAAAAGCTAAGCGCCCCACCTCGGAGAGAGTTTTCATGGAAACTCCGAAGATGTGCGTCGAAATGCCGTAAAACCTGCTGTTTGCGCGACCCATTCAAGAATCGAAGTCGGCTGCGCGTAAGTGACTACAGCAACTACAGTAGTGTATTGGGCGCATGTGATCGGATGCCATCGGGTTCGCTAACGAGAGCGGAAGAAAACGTAATACAGACACGAAATTTTGCTAGGCAAATCGCGAGCAAATCTCGCCGCATGCGTCGCGGGTATAGCTACGTATGCCGTGAAAAGAAAAAGAGCACACACGATTCTTCGAAAGGAACTTCAGCGAACGGTTGCAAAATGCGCACCCAAGTCATTTCAGCACATAACGGCGTTCTATTGCTACTGTATATTGTTAGTGTTCCCACCAGAGCACGCGGTGCTTTCGCTGGTACAGCTTAACGCCCGTCATTGCATATACAAAGCCAGACCGCGAGTTCCGATATTTGTGGTTACATTTTCTGCCCTACAGCTTTGAGTCATGACTCGATCAAGGCCGCGAAAGCTCACGCACCTCGATCGGGTCCCGCTGCGCACCCGCCGTCAGGCGCGCCAGGTAGGGAGAACCAGGCGCCGCCGGCACACCGGTACTCCCGTCTGCAAGGCGCTTCGCCATCTGCGTTAGTCTTGGCATTCGTGGGTTGCCAGGGACGGGGGTCAGCGAGAGGGCAAGGAATGGGGGCACCGTGTTAGATCGTTTGTCTTCTATCTACGGAAAAAATCCTGACGGTAAAACAACAAGAACGGCCTTTTAACCGGCCAAAGCAGTTGAAATGACACCCGCCACAAGCGCGTCACGATGTCTTGCAAGGATAGCCAAGAAGCTGAAAAAAAAAAGAATGGGCCTTTACCAACGAGTACGGCGAGGATTTTGAGGAAATGCGCTCCCGCTGCCGAAACTGAAGCTTGTGCTACGTGCGCCCCATGCCATATGGCATCACACAAAGCGTCCTCGATCGAATTGAAGCGCTATTCAATCGCCTCCCGAGATACCAAAGAGAGGAACAACGCTTGGCTAACAACAAAGCCTCGGCGCTGAACCGCAAACTGCGCTCACCTGTGAACGAGGTTCATCAGCTTCCGGGGCTCCTCCGCTTGGATCCTCTGCGGCTCTTCCACAACCTGTGCTCGCGAGCAACGCGGGCGCTGCTGCCGGGGCTGGTTCGTCGACCGCCTCCCGTGCTCGTACGACGGAATCACTCTCGCGAGGATCCCGTGTACCGGCTCGAGGTCGGAACACCCCCCAGCGTCCACGTACACGGCACCTGTCACGGCACGCCAGTGGCAGAGGCTCAGACACAATTCCTGGTGCATGCTTCATTGTTTGACGCACCTCGGGAGCGTGGAGCAGCGCGAACAGGTGAAGGACGGGAGAAATCACGGAGCGATGTTGTGTCAACCACTCCAAGGCCGCCGCGGCAAAACCGTGAACGCGTGGCGGGGACCATTATGAGAGCAAAGCGCAAGCTAAACGGGATCCTCTCCGCACAGCAACAATATGCGCCCCGGAAAGAAGGTCATGACAGCGTGGGATTGCTCGACAGTAGTAACAGCCGGAGCCAAGCGTCCCGTCACTCACACAGCGCAACTCAGCAGCACCGACGTCCGTAGTGCACAGCAGCCTCGAAAATCGCTGTCCAAGCCTCGCGCACCCCGCCTTACCACTCACCTTCGCGCTGGCACATGTCCCACGACGAACCAATCTAGCGGACACGCCGCGACACTATTAAACAGATACTTTTTGACCCCAATTTCCTCCGCGCTTCAAAGTGCAAGGCGTTACACATGCCAGTACAGTACCGTAGTCCGTCGCGAACCGTAATTGGCAACAGGGTGGCCATGGTGTGCTGCATTGAGAGAAAACGCAACCGGTAAATACGCCGACTTATCGGTAGAGCAAGAGTTCAGCACTCACCCAAGACAGCTTCGAAGCAGTCGGCGAGAATCTTGGTCCCTCGAACCGGCTGTCCCTGGCCGATGCGTAGAAACGGTAACTGCGGAAACCGCGAGAGGTAACCCAGTACGCGAGCATCCAGTAAGCGAGCGGGCAGGGCGAGAAGAAGGGGAAGGTAGGAGCACGGAGGATAATTTAACGTACAAGCGCCAAGTTTGTTTGTTTGTTCGTCTGATTATCTGCGTGTTTATTTGTTTGTTCGTCTGTTAGGTTTGCATACATTTACGAGGCTTCGCATGGGTGCCGGCATCTGCCATGGTATGAATTAAAGGCAATGCCAAGGGCTGGAAAAGGAGCCGGAAAAGGCGGTGTCCTTTATGCCGTGGAGGAGGTATGTCACAGGCCCAGACTCCTGATCATGCCCGCAGCTGGTTATAATGTAAGTACTTCCTCGAGTCGTCCGCTGCTGCTTCTAAGTAATGCGGTAAGAGGGAGGCCATGGAAGCTGTTCTCCTCCGAGTCCACAGCTCCCTTCAAGTCGGAAGAAGCCTGCAACGATGAGTGCGTCTGGTGTGCTTATGACGTCTTTGTAGACAAGGTGTCATGGGGTCAGAGGCGGGCCAGCCCTCTGCTGCTGTGCTATACTGCTACAGCAGCATTAGAGACAGCATAAGAGACTCTCAGATTTCGCGCCGTGATATTTAATCGGGGGCTCCACATTAAATATCTGGGCCATCCCTATGTTACAACGAATGTCAGAGTAGGTATCTGTAGTACTGCTGCTGATGCTGCGACGGGCGGTTTAAAAATAGTTTCCTGCTACTGCTGTTGTGCTGCTTTTGATAGTAGTAGTATACTGCCATGATCTTCACCCATCAGCTTTATTTTACGTGTAACATGTAGGAGCTATCGAAGCACGTTGTCTTTCCACGTCGTGGGCTCTACGAAAATGTTCCACGAAAATATTCGCACAGGCCGGTTCAAGTTTAACGACGGATGTTTTTCCCCCGGCCAAAGCCCACGCCGTGTTTCGAGTCAGACCGTGAAATTTTGCACACGTTTTCTATGAGTCCTTACGAGCACGTGACCGAACGGGTTTTTTTTTTTTCATTTTTCGTTTATGAGTTTTTTCAAGCAATTTTGGACCACCTTAGACTAAGCATTTACGGCGAGAAAACAATAATACTCCCCTCCCCGCAGACCAGTCCTCGGGAAGGGGAGAAATAACACGTTTGCAAGTTTCAGGGTATACCTCTAAAAAACGACGTGGGCAGTTAAACTTAGCCGTTGCCTCGCAATTACTGAATTGCAGTATATGATGCCTCGCAATTACTGAATTGCAGTATATGATTGATTTTTGGGGATATATTTTGCTCAACATTGAGTAGACAGGTCAGATATTCGATTTTTTGCTCAAAAAATTGTACAGACATGCCTTGGAGTACCTGGAACCGGATTGTTCACATAAAAATAATGAATAAAATCGTTTCGTCGTAGGTAAACGCCTGCCTGTTACTGATCGTATTTAAGGCCCGTGGTTGTGTGGGAGCCATGTCTCGTCCAACCTGCACGTATCCGGATATCATCGTAAGCATCTCCCGTGCAGGTATCACCAATTCATCTGTTCACAATATTTTCGTCTCTTATCGTACAACTGCGACATCAGATCTCCTATGAGCTCACGTGGTGAGGTGAGGTTAAGCTGTATTCTAAATAATCCGCCGGAGGATGGGTAAAAAAAAAAAAAAAAAACTCATCAGTAATATCTCGGTACAATCTTTCGTCTATGGATGAACTATGATAGATCATGTTGCCCCGAGACCATCTAATGCATGACAAGATGCGTCACGCGCATCTTTCACATCTTATCTCGTTCCAGACTCGTCGTCGAGTCTGCATCCTAACACATGGCGTGCGCCCACGCCACGCATATAAGAGAGAAACTGTTGCACTTCTCGAGTCGAACTTGAGTACACCCAATCATAATGGCGTTGACGGCTAGGCTTGAAGCCCTGACCTCCCCTTCCTCGCCTGAGTTCAGAGACTGTCACAACCTCCGTTCTGGGGCTTGCGGCGTCCTCGAGTTCTTGTTTTATTTTTAGTCATCTCTGTCACGCAACGCAAAAAACAAAACACGAATGCCACAGCCTTCAAGCCTATAGTCGTCAAAGCAGTCATCTTCTTCGGGTGACGAAGAGAGCATCGGAGTGAGCCGGTCTAAATCGGCAGATGTCACCGCTACGGCTGCGACATCACGGTACAATCTAATGATTGGAAATATACCTCCGAGACCATCTGATGGATGACAAGATGCGTCACGCGCATCTGCCGCATCTTATCTTGTTCCAGACGCGTTGTTGAGGCTGCATCCCAACACCTGGCGAGTATCCACGCTACGCATATAAGAGAGAACCTGTTGCAGTTCTCGAGTCGAACCTTGAGTAGACCCACTCATAGTTGGTCGGGACACATTTTCGCCGCCAGCGCCAGCCCTAGAACCTCAATAAAAAAAGCGGACATGTCCCCTTCTGTTGCTGTTCATGGCGGTCAGCATGATACCAAATATAAATATGTCCTATTCGAGTAAATGCTGCTGCCGGCATTCGAGGGGGCGAGAATTTCCAAGGGTACGAGCGATAAAAGTCGGGACGACAAAATGTGGTCGGGACGGGAACGGGACGGGAACGGGACGGGAACGGGAAACCGAGTGATATTCGTTCCAGATCGCGAATCCCCGACCCGTACCGTCGTCAGTGTTCCCGACCTTTACCATCCGCTGTAAGATGTCGTGTTCCCGTTCCCGACCATTCCCGTTCCCACTGTTAGCCCAGTCCCGACTATTCCCGCTCCCACTGTCTGCCCAGTCCGGACTGTTCCCATCCCACTAACTGTCTGCCGAGTATTCCCTTCCCATATACCGACGTTGGCACATAGTTTCTCCCATCCCGCATCTTACTACGAGTATTGGGGCAAATAATTAAATTCCATCCGCCGGTTTTCCCGTTTTTCCATCATGTGACCATGGATGCAACAGAGTTGTACATGTCTTAAAAAAAACGAGTAGACCGGAGACTACAGATATGCATACATACGAGTACGATTCGTTCATCTTTTTTCTTTATTCTCTCTCTTTTTTACGATTGAAATACAAACTTAAACTTTGTATGAACCATTCAATCGATGCAACTCGCACCTAATTATTTGAAATAATAAGGCAGCTTAGCTGAACAGCGCCGCCACCGCTGCGCGCCGCAAATTGAACCACCGTAACTGCGTTTTTGGGCTCCGTCCTGCTGGTGTGCTTTTCGCTGTGCGATTGCTGTGTCATGGCGAGACAGCTACATCGCGGCAGCCTCGACCCAAACACTCCGTCGGAAGCACAGCTCTAGCTGCAGCAACAGCAGCATCCGGCTGTTCTGGGTTTTGTTTTTTCCCACTCGACTTCGACTCCATACTTCAGAACCAGTACTGTACGCACGTATTGTCTGTACCAGGTATGCTAGCATGATGCAGCAGTACTGCTGTTGTTGCTGTGTGGTACTTCCGTACGAGTACGCCATACTATTCGTAGACGACACAGCAGTATCTTGTCTGAGTCTGAACCCTGATCCGGATGTCTTCGAAGTATGTCTTGTGTGCGGTACCACAGCAATATCAGTGCAATCAGTAGTAGTAGCATATTGGAGCCTGATCCGACGTCTTCCGTCTTGTGACCGAACAACCATAACCGTTTTTATGTCGACGAGACAACAGCGACGACTTCTACAGCAGTGCCCCCGTCTACCATCCAGCAACACACACAAGTTGACGACAGTTATAAATATCCTGCTGCGCGAGTTCCTAGCTTCAGCTATACTATCTTTAAAAACAGCTCGTAAATCTGGAACATAAAAACAAAGAAACACACCACGCACCCGGCGCAAAGCGCAAACAAGGACATGGCAAGCATGGACATTGTGGAAGCGGATGATGCCGGCGGCTCTGCTTCGGTGTCTCAAGCAGAACAAAACCAATCAACTTCAATTTCTGCACATCTCTTCGGTGGTGGTGTTTTAGCCTGAATCTTATCGGAGCCGAAACCGGAAAACAAAACTGGCATGCACTTGTTTTTCATATGGCCCAGATTCGCATATCGAGTTTCGTGTTTTCCTATCTTCAGGTGTTTTGCGCAAGTATGTCGGGGTTTCGTTTGAGTTGGGAGGACGTTGGAGGGAGGAGTTACCGCAATAATACTTGAATTCGGCGGAAACACAGCAGTATACGGCACCCACGCATCCTGTTTGGAACCGGCCGGGTAACATGGGGATTGCTTTCGCCGACTCGAGCTTCGTGGACTGGGTTGGCTTCCTTCGACGAAGGGTCCCAAAGCTTGGCAGTCAGCTGCAGCAGCATCAAGGAGCACTGCTGCGTTGACATTGCTGAAAGCTCAAGAACACAACGACAACCGCCAAGAGCATGCGGTGTAGTCGGTTGTTCGGAGCTTGGAGTCTCTAGCTACCACTATATACCGGGATACCGTGTCAGAGATACCGAGAGAGTATAGCAGTAGTAACGATGGTATGTACAACTATGAGGCCCGCCACGTTATGCCTCCTGTGTGGGGTCAAAACCAGTTTCGGCCAGCTCTGTAACCCGTACAGAACTGTTGTCTGGTTTCGTCTGGCCAGGCCATTTCCGATCGAAATACAGAACATATGATATTGTAGAGATTTCTGTTTTTCGGCCATCGATAAGATTCGATAAGTCGGATCTGGCACGAAATTCTTCCTGCATCTCTCAGCAAACCCTGTTTTGTTTTCCGGTTTTCGGCTCCCATAAGAGTCAGCCTTAGTTTTTATTGCCGGCGATCCGGAAAAAAAATCTCAGCTGTTGACTTTAAGGTTGACGGCTGCTGTTACTCGCACGCTGCTTGTTTCAAATAAAAGCTATTATACTTAGGGCACATACACGAAGAAGACTTGACTACGAACACTTCGCTCTTTTCAGCCGTTGCCTCCAGCCCGCGTTCCCGATCGTGTTCCCAACCATTCCCGACTGCGTTTCCCGATGGTATTCCCGACCATGTTGCCGACCGATTTCCCGACCTATTCCCGACGTTCCCCGAACGTTTCCCGTCCCGTCCTGTCCCACCATGAAATCGTTTCGTCTCATCCCATCTCGACTACGTTCCCGACCGTTGTCCCGACCTATTCCCGACCCGTTCACCGATCATTTTCCGTCCCGTCCCGTACCGCCGAAAAATAGTTTCCTGTCGCGTCCCGTCCCGTACCGTACCGTACTGCCAAAAACTAGTTCCCCGTCTCTTTTCCCGTACCGCCAACAAATCGTGTCTTCCCGTCCTGTCTCGTCAACCAAATGCTTCCCACCTTCCCGTCCCATTCCCATCCCGCGGTGAACAAACGGGAACTTTAACTTTTCCCCATACGGTCCCTCTTGAAAGACCCCCAAAAAAATCCGCCTGCGGCGCGCCAAATGTTCCCATCCCGTATCCCGCGGTACCTTGAGAATTTCCGTCTCGTACCAGTGCAACCGTCACGCACAGCGGCCGGGTTGGCCAGCTGACTGACTACCAATCAGCATTACAGACTCAACCGCCAATCGAGCCATGATCGAGGTCCGCATGTGCCAGCCTGTATCCCACTGCCCCAGCCCACGATAGATCAAGAAGAAAAGCGGAACCTCCACACTGTTCTTTATGGCTCTCACCAGATTGAGCTCCAATGCGAACGACTCGCAAGCTCCGGCGTCGACGAAGCGTTGCCGTGTCAGAGACAGCTGCCCCGACGATCGTCTCGACCCCCTGGCCGAGCTGAACAGCCAGGAAGAGACGGCCAGCTGGAGAACAGAGTCGCCTAGCCACTCCAGCTCGTCAAAGTCGCCCGAGGCGGTGTTGTTCTCGTGGCAGAAAGAGCGGTGGGTCAAGGCGGTGAGCAAAAGGCGCTGGTCACGGAAACGGTAGCCCAGAGCTCGCTCGACTGTCGGCACAGTTGCTAGGAGGGCGGTGCCGTCTTCGGTCGCCATTTCTTTCGCCACCCAAAGGGGCGACACGAGCTTCTACACGGCACGTTCCCTGTCGGTGTGGGGATTTGGTATTTTTTGCGCCTGAGACTGGAGCACGAAGGGGCGGAACGTGCGAGCGAGGTGTACATCAGAGTAGCAGATGTGGGCAGATGCGAATGTTGAACAAAGATGAACATGCCTCATAATATTGTGGAACTCCATCTTTTCACAGCGAGAGGAGGACGAGGCAACCAGAGGCAGACACCAGCGCCCAAAGAAGAGAGGTATTGCGCTCGGTTGGCGATTTATCCTCGTTTTAAAGTATATTCGAGAGTGCGGTTGGATGGGGACAGCTCTTCGTCTGGTCGTGGGCCTTGGAGCTTTCGCATACACGACAGGGTGAGCACTTGACGTAGTTGAAAACACTTGACGTAGTTGAAGCACTCCTAAACTCTCAGTATAAATGTACCAGGTACCTGGTAATGGTAAATTACTCACGCAACGAACAACAATGCAGACTCGAGCCCACTGCTGTGGTCGTCTTATCATCACACGACACCATCGTACCCGGCTTTGGTGATACGGGATGGGTTACTCAGCGTTCCATGTCATGCCGTCCGCCGATGCACCGGTCCCCTCCTGCTCGTATACGGCAGGTTGCCTCGACTGGGTGTCGACGGGTTCACCAGCGGTCACATCGGGCAGCCCGATGAATCTGGCCCTGGTCTTATCGAAGCTCTCGTAAATTTGGCCGACGGCCTTGTCAACCCAGGAGGTCTGCTCGATGGGATGGTAGGTGGGTCTGTCGGGGCGGATGGCGTCGAAGAATTGTTTATGGAGCAGCGGCTGGACCACTTCGATCGGCAGGAGTCGAGGACATTTTCCCAGCGGTACTTCATCAACAGAAAGTGAGCATCACAGCATCCGCACCAGCACGAGATACGAGACTCACTGCTGAGTGTGCTGGTCTGCTGGTCGACGTGGACAGAGTCATGCTGTAAGAGCAGCAGGCTAAGACCCTACCGCCTGTAGACCAGGTACCAGGTATTGCTGTACTTTGGTTTACACGGTCTGCCAGATGCCAGGTACAGTTCTGTACAAGGCACCTGGCATGCATTGTCGTATAGTCGCCTCGATACGAGTACAGAACAGGATGTCAACATCACCGAGCGCTCCCAGTTCGACACAAATACGGCGCAATTCCTGAAATACTCGCGCAGGATCATGTTTGTCAGCCGCGGTCACTTGTAAATTGGTGAGCTGAATGTGCAGTTCCTGCATTCTCGACTCGCCATCGAGCCGATATTTCGCCTCGAGTGCCACCACAGCACCACGACCATCGCCAAACTCGGCCGTTCCAACCGGCGCGTAAGCTTGTACAACTTGAGCGGCAACACTAGCATACCCGTCTCGGCAATCCCCCGTGGCGAGAAGCATTCGCGTAAAAAGCTTACCATTCATCTCAAAGAAGCGGTGACACTCTTTGGCGTGTTGTGTCTTTTGCAGCTGAGTAGCTGCTTCCTCCGTGGCTCCTGGTGCAGTCTCGACGTCCGACATAACTTTGCCGAGCCCGTCCTCGTACATCAGCGAACGCTGCAATGTAATCCAACCGTGATACTGTTTGGGTTCCCCATTGAATGGGGAGTACCCCCTTCGGAAAGAGGAGGACATTGTTGTGTCCGAATCACCACCACCGCATAGGCTCATGACGTGTCGGTACTACAGCAGTAGAGCATGCAGTAGTGACGGCGCTGCTGCAGAAACATGCAGTAGCTACAGTAGCGCTGAGTAGAGGTTCGGGTAGGGTAAAGAAAGAGTGAATTATTATTTCACAGCACAGGCACGTCGAAGCCTGCACTGACGGTTTCATGTCCAAGCAAACCGCCATATCATGCAGTATAAAACCCAACATCATATTGAGTTGTTCTTGCACTTCGAATATTCTGACACAAGACACCACTGGTCCAGGCTGGATTTCTTATTTGAGAATGGGTGCGTTCTACAATAACTTTAGTATAACGACCCACGATTTCTTGTTTCCCTGTAAAAACCCCAGTCTGCCTTTCTTATTGTCCGTTTTCCTGTTTGTGTGTCCTGTACTGCTGTACGGCGGTCTTCCACGTAGTCCGTATGATACGCACACAGAATATTGATGCCTGCCGGCTTGTAGACTTACTTACAGACATCTTTCTGAGCGTGCTCGGTTGGTACATCCCTGGCCTCTCAGAGCTCCCACTTGGCCACCGCTTCCTTCTATTACTTGCCGGGCCCTTCCAGCGGTTCTTTGTTTCTCCATTTTTTTTGCACATTCAGTCCTTTCAGTTTTGAAACGCGGATCTTTGTTTTCTCCACTTTTGTTGCACTTTCAGGATTTTCAGGTTTTAAAAAATCAAAAACAAAAGTTTATTTCCGAGCATATACGTAGAGCTTGATTTTTTTACTGTCACCTTTAAATCCAGTTGGTTACATTTTTTTTTCAATATTGGAGTGTTTGCGATAAAGGTAAAAAAAAAAAAAAAACTTTACTTCCGCTAAAAAAAGTGAATTTCCTTCCCTTCCTGATTTCGGTGTGTTTGCGAGTGAGGTAAATCAAATCCTGCAGGCGACGCCTCCGAAAATAAGAAGGGAAGTGGGGAGGTGAGGCAACGCGGCAAACAAAAAAAGAACAAACGCTGTGAACAAAAAAACAGCGTGCGAGTAGCAACGGCAGCCCAGCAACGTTTCGGCGGCACAGTTGACCGCGAAGCCACCACAGCCATCCCACGACTACAAGCAGCAATAGCAGCTAGCTGGCGCTAGATGCAGCTAGGGGCAGCGTGAGCAACAAAAACAAACAGCGTCAGCACCAGCACCAGCACCAGCAAGCACCAGCACCAACCAGCTTCCATTTTTGGATTGCTGTTGCTGCTGCTGCTGCTGCTGCTGCTGCTGCTGCGCTCGGCCTACGCACGCCACAGCGCCGGCGCGCTCCGCTCCGCCGCCGCCGTCGCCGCCGCCGCTGCCGCTGCTGCTGCTGCTGCTGCTGCTGCTGCTGCTGCCGTAGTATGGTGAAATCGAAATGATACACGAGCTGTCATGCTGTCGCGCTCTCTACGAGCACGAGTACGAGTACGAGTGTGAATACAGTACGAGTCCTTTTTTGGGACGACGCATCCTCCACGTCGTCACCAAGCGGGCGAAAGCGTGTACCGTAGCAGCGGCGGCGACCCACTGGCACGATCCAACGCCGCTCGTGCGCGCTATACTCAAGCTACACCTCTCGAGCCTCTGTGCTCCCAGCGGTTGTCGTGATGCGTACGGCAAGCAGCATGGTGGCATGGAAGATGCTCGGTGTTTTGATCCTTCGAGATTTTAGTTGCGTTCTGCGTCGGGATAATGCTCGGTGCGTGTAGGCCAATGAAACAGAGAGCCAAAAGTTACCGTAACTTTCGCTGAAATCCTTACTTCGCTGAAGTCTTTTCCGGCCGTTTTTTCAGAAATTTACCTCAAAAATTTACCTCGGGAGAATTTTTAGAGAAGTAAAAGTAAAAAAAAAAAAAAAATCGCAAACACTCCATTCTCCTTATTGTTTCGTTTGTTTTTTCAAAAAAAAAAATGGGAGTTAAAACTTGCAAAATTGCCGGCTCCGAGGTTCGCTCGCGAACGCCAAACTCACCAGCTTTTCTGACGGAGCGCAGAAGCGCCCACACACTCCAACACGGACCAAGCTCCAAGTAAGCGATGACGTCTATATATCGGTGTTCCGCATGGAAGCCATCGACATCAGGGGGAGGACGAGGAACAGGTGGAGGTGCATCTGGCGGGACAGGTGGTGGAGGAGGTGCAGGGCGGGTACGTGGACGCTCGTGGGAGAAGATACTGTGGTACGTTTGACAGCTTTCCTGGTCGTCGGGGCGACGAGTGTCGCATATCCCATGCCTAGACGTAGACCCCTTCCTGGTCTTGGCGAGAATGTGCCCCCCGCAAGACTTGTTCTTGGGGCAAGGCCAATCGGAAATGCTCTGCTGGGTAGCAATACGCTGCGAACACTCGTCCCCACTGCAACCCACGCCCCCATAGAAGCAGTACTTATATTTTTCTTACATAGAGCTACGTGCTGCCCTAAAATCGTGTGTTTGAGGTGCAGATTTATGTCCGGTACGACAGGCTTGAAGACAGGCGTCCTTCTCGCTATAGCGGTAGCTGGTACCCTGGTATTAATGGTATGATATGATGCACATCAGCTTTTGCCGTGTGACGCGTACCTCCTTTTTTGTGGTTTGTACAAAAGGTCGTGGATTTGGCTATCTTCCTGAGACCCTGACTCGGTGTTGTTTCGCTTGTTTTCTCGGCCTACCTTTTGGACTCCTTTTGTCTTTCCGTGGCGACGGACTAGACTGGTATAGATTAAAGTATTGCAATGAACTGTTGTGAAATCGATGCTAACAACAGCAGCAGCAGTAGCAAGTGACAGTAGTATCTCTTTGGTCCCCACGACACACGTGGTGAGACGACGAGACCAACCTCAACCATAGTCTCGTGCGTTATGCGACACCGTCGTGCCCCTAATGTTTGTCGTGTCTTGTCTTCGCCATTATCCCTTTTGTTCGGATGGTGCATCTTCCTGGTCTTGCCTCGCTGTTTGCCCGCCAGCCTCCTCCCTTTTACCGCTGTCCCGATCATTTTGCACCGCCCCTTGATCTTGAAAGCTATATGTAACGAACCAGTACTTTTCCGCTGTGAAGGTTTGATTCCGGTGGCTGAACCCCGTATACAGACGATATTGCCAAACAGCGCAAAACGGACGCAAAAGCCTTCGCTTTGCCCGTGCACACGACACCAAAGAAACGCGTTTGCATAAGCGATGGGACCAAACAGCGCGACCTTTCCCCGCTATCTCGCTCAAGGGTACAGGCGTGTCAGTCTGTGTACTATCTGAACCTGTTTTCTGTCTTCCACCTGCCTTGAGTAATCCCTTATTCCTTGCCCCCTCCCGCTGCCCCCACACACCCCTTCGCGATGCAAGATATTGGGCAGGAGCAAACTCAGACGCGCCGGTATTCGTGTGTGTATGCGGAGAGGGCCCCCCCGTTGATTCGACGGTGCTCTCAGCGAGCGTTCACTGCAACGACATGCTGGAGCTGGCCCCCCGACACGAGGTAGGCAGCGCAACGCTCTCATGTGGAGCTCGCTACCTTGCGCAAAAATGTCCGGCGCATCTCAGACCGCGCGCGTCCCTTAATTTTGTATTGTATGCGCCCACTGCGCGAGCCTTGCTCCGAGGGCGTGGCTTGCTCCGCTGTTTCCGGCATCGTTGTTCGGAAGCTGTCGAGGGGCCTTAGTCTTACCCGCCGACTACCGTTCATTCGTCTGGGAGAGTCTTTGCGTCTTTCTGTTTTCCTAGGGTTGGTGGTGAAGGATGGAAAATGAGGACAGCACTCGTGGACGACTGACGAGGACGGCGTGCCTGGGTCAAAAGAGCATTCAGGAGTGCCACACCGGAGGCATGCCTCGTCTTTTATCCCACCTCCCCTCCTTGTGCGCGCGCTCCTGCGCCGTCCCCCGCCCCTTATTGTCGGCTCGAAACTCCATGCACTTATCAACAGGCTCTTCTCGTGGCTGTGGAGCACCGCTACTACGGCGAAAGCAACCCTGGCGATGTGAGTTGCAGAACCATGTATGCCCGACGGGTAGAGGAGGTGGTGGGGCGGAGGGTACGATACGACTCTCGCTTTTTTCCACCGCTGTAACATGTTCTCGAAGGCCGCACCTCCGTCCGTCCTCTACCAGTAGATGGCCGGATGGCACTCTCTTCTGACGAAGTTCGAATAATGTGCTCGTGTATACATATTAATAGTAAGTGTTTAGTACATGTGCACCGGGGCTTTGGGGACAAACCACTTGAAATTAGACTGGGCGGAAAATGCAGCAGTAAGGGGTAGAGCACTCCAAAAAACACCCCACACTACTTCCAAGTAGGCTGTCCCCACAAACGTGGGTGCAAAGCCTAGAAGTAACCGTTTCGTCTCTGGTCAGAGTTTCTTTCTGCTACGAAAATGTTGAGACTAAATTTCAAGTGAGTTTTCCCTAGTTGGGCGAAGGGCGACGCCCCCTCGATGCGCTCCAGCACACGTCATTGGGGCACCCGAGAGGGCTGGCCGATCACTATGCGCTAGGTACCCCTCGAGTCTCCTATTTTGTTTTGTTGGGGGGAGAGGTTTTTTTAGACAGTCAGGCTTGAGAGTTTTTCGCTCAAGTCCAAGACGCGGTCTGGTCGCGTGAGTCGCCAGCACATCGCGATTGAGCTCTCTCATTTGCAGCCCGTGTACCGCTGGCCGTTTGCGCTACCGCTAGGATTGGGCGACGGGTTCGTTGCGGTGGCTCAGCAGCCAGCAGGCACTGGCGGACCTGTCGAGCTTCCACGGCTACCTGTCCGATAAGGAGGGGTTGACCGGAGGAGAGAAATGGGTCACCTGGGGAGGTACGTTTGTCGGCACAACTCCCCTCCCCCACGCCCCTTGAACATGCGTGGTTTTTTGTCTTGTAACGTTCCATCCCCATGTTGTTGTGTTACTTGCAGCAACTGCAAGAGCTGTGCTCAGCTGGATGGCACGTTCTTTGTATCAGGTTCGACTAGATCAGTTGCGGCAAGTAGAGCCTGCCAAGGCCTTGTTGAGCGGGTAATACAGTACATTTCTGTCCTTGATAGGTCGCGAGGAGGTGCCATTCCGCCCGTACGCAACATGTGGTAGCACCTCTCCACGCTGCTGCTGTTCACGCACTAGTATCATTTCGGGTGAAGGAATGTGGCTGTGTGTAACAGCACATGAAACATACTCCGCATACGGTCTGCGTACTGATTGCAATGCCGGGACGTGGGATTCGGTACAAACCACCGACTTCCCCCCTTCTCCTGGACGAGCTGATTGAGGCTTCCGACTGCTGTAGTCCTACGCACCCTGATTGTTCGGCGTTCGCTCTGTCCGCTGCTGCTCTTGGTGCTAAAATAAAAAAAGGACGAAAAAAAATAAAGAGCACGAAAACTAAAAAGCACTTTACACATGTAAAACTACACAATTCGAATATAGCCGAAACTAAAACTAAAACTACCCCTAAAAATGCCAACACATTCAGGCTCTTACCCAGGAATGCTCGCCGGATGGGCGCGGCTCAAGTACCCGCACCTGTTCCATGCGGCGGTGTCGTCATCGTCGCCCCTCCAAGCACAGCTGGACTTCCCGCAGTACGCCGAGGTCATGCGGGACTCGCTGGCCAGCGGCGCGGACGGTGTTGGCGGGTCCGAGGAGTGTGCAGCTGCAGTGGAGACAGGTGCGAGCGAGCAAGCCATGGGAGACGGGTTCGGACCGCGGCGAGCGAGCTGCGGGTTAACAGGCGACCGAACCTGATTGGTTTGCATCCCCCGAGCCGAAACGATGCGCATGACGATACGTATACAGCAGTAACGTTGAATTTGTTTTGTCATGCAATGGGAGACGGGCACGGACCGCGGCGAGCGGTTTCCGGGTTAACGGCGGACCGAAGCTGATTGGTTTATATCCCCCGACCCCTTGCCATGTGTAGAACGAGCAGATCTGATTGAAGCTCTCGACTACAACCCTGGGCGTTGGACGAATCAATAAACGAACAGACTGCAGTCGTGGAGCGGGGGCGCTTGTTCCGTCCGAGGGTAGGCCGTGCACCGTTGAGTGCCTCTGTCGGGTGCTCTGGACGCGCGTGGATCTGGCTCGCGCTCCTGGAGATGGGTTTACCATTCCACACACGCAACCGTAGGGTTGTTTTGGAGTTCAGGCTTGTCAGAAGCTCCGGCGGTGATTCTCCCCGAGAATGGGCCTCAAATTCCCCCACCTCACGTAGCACTACATGCTGAGGGTGTGTGTCGGGCGACGTTGTTATTTTCGTTTCCCTCTCCGTCTTTTTGCAGGCCATGAGTCGATCGGGGAGCTGTTGCAGACGAGCGAAGGGCGGCAAACGCTGGTCACGTGAGTTTAAATGTGGGATGCTGCCCGAGCACTCCTCGCTTTCCCTTTACGGACGTTCTTTCTCTAGGGTGGGGTCGGCGCGGGGTAGGGCGGGGTGCTCAGCAGCAAGGTTGTCCTCAGACGAGAAAAACACGAAAAACAAGAAACTATTTTCCTTGTTCCAGCAGCGACAGCGGACGCGTGCTAACATAGAAATGGCACTTTTTGGGCAAAATATTTAGGACAACTGATGAATTATTACTAGGGTCCATCTTAACGGGGAACGATAAATTTCGTAATTTGGAAATAAAATTTCAATTTCAATGAATTATAGTTCGATTTCCCGAAAAAAAAAACGTATTGTGTCCTATCGGGAAACGGCGTATTGATTGTCAAACAAGAAAGAAATCGGAATAACTTGGAAAAAAACGCACCGCGTCACACAACGCCCAGCCGACAAACAGCGACGAGCGTAGACGAGAGCGAAGGCTTGCGTTGTCGCGTGCGCGCCGCCGCCAGCCTCTTTTTCTTTTTGGCGGCGCAGGATAGGAAGCTATCACTCTCAGGGTGTCTTGGGTGGGGCAGAGGGAGCCCTCAAGCGGCACGTGTGGAACAGCAACGGTGATGCAGCTCTCGAGGTCTCGAGCGTTTCCTCTGTTTTTTTGCTCTTTTGCTCGGCTCCGTGATGGTTGGCCGATCGAGCAGGCCGAAAAATAGGGCTTGCGACCGTCATGATTTTTTTTGAGGCGCCACCGCCGGGGTACGATGTGCTATGGTCTGTGGGCGTGGGCACGGCTATTGTTCCGGTCGCCTCTCGTTGAGGTTCACGTTTTATCGCCTCGTTCGTGGTCACCGAAGCGGCCAAGAATTACCCCGGACTCCACCGGGGGTTGACCCACCATGAACATGCTACAGCAAAAATGCAAATTCCAAATTGAAATTAAAAAAATCACACGAAAAAAATCCTAAAAGAGTTTTCACTGATTTTTTTTTTTTTTTTTTATTTGCCTGAGAATGCCTGCCTGATGATTCACTCTTCGGCCAATCAGATGCAAATTAAGTTTGAAAAATAATTAAATCAAATTGAAAAAAATAAAAGTCCTCGATAAGATGGGCCCTTATGGGTGGAATGTCTTTGGTGTATTTCACTATTTTTTCTGCAAATACTTGCCCGTTTTAGGGCAAAACTGCAGTCCCGATTTGGGGATAAACCACTCAAATTCTTAGTGGCTTGTCCCCGAAACGGGACTGCAGTCCTAAAAGAGTTAAGACATGGCATTGTTCATCGGGTTTTACTCGTTCAGTTTTTTCGAGGTCAGAAATAGGGTGGGGTTTAAAAACCCGCAAGTGAGGAGCCTCAGAAAAAAACAGGTGGACCTCTATCGTAGAGTGCATCAGCGTTCAACGCCGGTCACGTTTTGGTTCCTCTCTTGCATAGAACGTGTATGTCGTGCCTTTCGTATTCAGTATGATGGCATGGCATTGCATTGTCTACTTTGATTGCTGCATAACAATGTGACATCTCTGTGGCGTAGTTTCGTGGCCACATAACTTGTATCTATCTGAGGATCGAAGAATCGGCACGGACACTGGTTTTGCTGGATGTCGACGGGTAGAAAGAACGGTTTGATGTGATTAACACACACGGTGTAAACCCGTTGCGATACGGGGCGGATTTCACGCGTAGGCGCGGAAGATAAGACCAAAACTCGCCTCAAAACAGGGGCTTAACGCCATTGATCGTCTCGCCGCCACCTCTGCGGTAACCGTACCGTACCGTTCCGCAGTACGTTCGATCTCTGCGACGCGTCGTGCTTGGAAGACGAGAGCGCGCGGATCAGCTTCGCCGGGGATGGCGTTGTGTCTCTACCCATCCAGGAGAACGACCCGGCATGCGAGGGGACTGTTTGCAACATCAGAGCCGTGTGCGAAATCATGACGGACGTTGAGAGAGGCTCAGAGGCAAGATTTTGTTGGGGGGGTTAGAAGCCACTCTCGGTGGTTACATGTGTAGACCATGCTTGAATCCGTTTTCTTGGAGCAGTTGTTTTCGCCAGGACTTAGGAAGGTGGGAGCTTGGGCGTGATACCGTTGGAGCCCGCGGTGTTTGACTTGTTGCCCTCTAGCCTCTGGTGCATCTGGGAGCTCGTATGCTGTAGGTAGGCGTTGTTAGTGATTGTGGAGAACGAGAATCCACAATTAGTACGGGCGTGAGTCGCGCCCTTTCGCCACTCGTTCGTCATTACCGATGGAAATCCTTGACCCCCCTGAGGCCTAGGTACAGTAGCCACTACATTGAGAAGCACGATCTCACCAACGCTCTAGGGCGAGAGGTCTGCGGCACGAGCAGTAGTTTCATGCTGCGAGCATGGTGCACACCTCCTTGTAGGGTACCTGCAGTGCTTGAATGTGTCATCTTTTTTTACATGCTGTAGCAGCGTCGGGCTGCTGTTACGGAGGGGCACAGTAATCAGGACCCCACCATGGACCCCAAAAACGTATTATCCCCTGGGTTTACCAATCGTTTTTGGTTCTGAGTACTGTTGTGTGGGTGTTTCCCCGTAGCAGGTGTGGCCGATACTGGCTTGTATTCGTCATTTGGTCCGTACCTTTTCGCCTCTCAACTGCAGTAAGCATTCAACTGCACTTCAAGTGGCTTGTCCCCGAAAACGAGGGGGGGGGGGATACTCATGTCATGCATGGCCGTAGTCGTAAGACCGTGGATCCTCGCATCCCTACAATGCCGGGACGGGCACGTTGGGTTGTCACGGACCAGGTAGATACTGCTTGCACCAAGTGCGAAGCGCCGTGAGGTGTCGGGTGAGTGGCATGAAGGGTCAGCTGCATCCTATTAATAGCAAGAGCCGCTTGTGAGGCGGACTTGTAATAGATGACAGCTTCGAATGGGTGTACCATCAGTTATGTACAAGGTAAAAGCGCATACGTCCCAAGCGCCTGACGGGTACAAGCTACTGGTAGAGGACGGCGTGCCTGGTGCACCTCCAAGCGTTCCAGCACACAAGGAAACCCTCGGAGAAAGCAGGCTCCAGGAGTGTATCCGGCTTCGACGAAAGGGTTGTTTGTGTCACACTAAATCCTCATTACAGCTTCATTCCAGGAAACTTTGCAGGCAGTCGAGGTTAACTTACTTGGTTGGTATCCGTGATGTTTGCGCAGGTGGATAGGCTGGCGGCCCTCAGGAAGATTCAGATTAACTTCTCGGGCGAGGCTCGGCGATTGTGCGAAGCTTTTCCACCCCTCAGATCCCCCCGCGACCGTGCGACGAGCTTGCGCCGCCCATTGCCCCTGGCAGGGGCTCTCGAGGTCGGGGGCTGGGCGCTGGACCCCTCCGACCCCAACAGGGCGTGGCTGTACCAGACGTGCACGGAGTTCGGCTTTTACCAGGCAAGCCGTCTGCTGTCTTAGTTGTCTGGTGTTTGCTGTGTGTTGGAAACATTTGTAGTGCAAGAACAACCACTGAAGTCCAAACGATGTTTTGTCTTGTGCTGCTGTGTTGTAGAGGCGGTTGGAGTTACTGCCGTCTGCTGTCTTCGTTATCTGGTGTTTGCTGTGTGTTGGAAACATTTGTAGTGCAAGAACAACTACTGTAGTCAAAACGATGTTTTGTCTTGTGCTGCTGTGTTGTAGAGGCGGTTGGGTTTACTTGGGGTTGTATTCAGCCAGCTTGGGCGTCTGTGCTTACTTCAACCCCTGGGAGAGGAAGTCACTCTGTTTTTTTTTTTTCCATTTCCGATTCTCTGCACAGCGCTAGCTTCTGCTGCATGATGTACCGCTGCAGTGTCATCGCTGCTGAAACAGAAGTCGTCGGGAAGGGGCTCGGATGGCAGCCCCTCGTTAGCGCCGCTAGTGTTCGCATACTTGCGCTTGATAAGCCGAAGAGGAGACTCGCGGGAGACTTCAATTTTAGCGTCGTTCGGCAGGACAGACGCACCAAACCTAACACGAGGGGGGCTATATAAACCCTAAAAAGGCGAAATTAGATATATCTGAATACCTCCCGCAAAGGGTACAGGCTAGAGCACGCTGCATGAGCAGGTCCGTGGAGTTGAGAGAGCCGGAGTGGTGTTTTGGAGTGGTAGTGCGCAGGTAGGAGTTGAAACGTACCAGGTATCTGGTTGATCACCTCATTGTTTATACCACGTACCAGGTACCAGGTATGTTTTAAACTTTTCTTCGCTTTTTTTTTTCAAATGTCGAATGGCAAACGAAGTAACGACATTTCATGTATAATGCCCACCTCCACCATCCGCAGACTTGCGAGGTGGGCACCCGCTGCCCCTTCACGCAGGGTCTCCACACCCTGGACGTTGATTTGCGGATGTGCCGGGAGGCATTCGGAATAACGCCTGGCCAGGTCCAGGAACAGGTTCGCCTCACGAACCTCTACTACGGCGGAGACCGGCCTAGGTGGGTGGGTTCTCTGCGGTGAAGCAGAAGGGTGTCACTCGTACCAGTGACCCTGAATCGCAGGATACGTGATACATAGCTACGAAGCTGGTGATAATACGGTCGTAAACATTAACTCGTCGTGCGGCGTGGCGAGGCCCGGTTCCAACGAAGGCAACACTTGCCCAAAAACAACGCACGGGATGCACGAAGAACCCTTTGCTTTTTGAAAAAAAAAAACTGTTTCGGTACAATTGACATCCAACCGGCCCTAAGACAATGAGTGCGCGATCATCAATTAAGAGAAGCGCCACTCGTGTTTACGGTGCCGACGCTACGTCCAAGGACGCCATGGTAGAAACATGTTATCTTTTGTCGCCTGAGTGCATACGGCGCACTTGTATTTTTTTCCGTCCCTGTTCTTGTGAATGTGAGAGGGATAAAAGCAGGCCTTCAGCGGTGGAGATGGAGCGGTTGAATCTCCTCCGCCGTCAATTCTGAAAAATTATTTTGCCCCCGACTCTCGAAACAATGTTGTCATACAAATGCAGAGGCTCGAGAGTAATCTTCCCAAACGGTGCCATAGACCCGTGGCATGCTCTGGGGGTGCTCGAGACGCCCATGCCATCCCTGCCAGCCATCTACGTCGAAGGTGAGACTTGCACAAATCACACGTGGTACTTGATTTTGCCTGAAACGCCTGCGAAGCATCTTCCACGCCGTGTGTTTTGCGTTCCAGCGGGCTTCCCGCACTACGCACCCCCCGGCAGACGTGCGAGGTGTTCCATTGATAATTCGGGCGTTTCGTCTTCGCGTTCAAGGGCAACCGACCATCGGTGTTTTGTTTGGCCGAGGTCAACCATCATCGTGAACGTCAGGTAGTGTATACACCTCCTGGAGATGTCACGGTCCCGCGCGATCGCATCCAAAGAAAGTTATCTAAATATTTTTTAATATTTCAGAACCTTATAGCTGTGAGATAGAAAATTTCCTCGAAACTCATAGTTGCAAGCTTGTTGTGATATTCATGTATGTATACTGTACTCGTAGTGCAGCGGCAACGATATGCGTTGCCGCGCTGTTCCCCAGTGGACTGGATAATTATGGAATATGGAACTTCGCACAACAACGTTGCCAATAATCGCAGGGAAAATAAGACTACTGTAGAGTGCGGCGACAACTACACGCCATGCCGTGCGGTTCCCTGGGTGTTGAAATGTATGTAAGGTTGGATGGGGTGATGAATTTTTCGAGGATTTTTTCGGGCCTAAAAGTGGGTCGCCTGGCTTGAGGCTCAGGGCACCAGAGAAGGAGGTACTTGGCGCGGCATGCTCATGTGTGTGTCAGCAATCGACTGCCGTCGCTTGCGGTGTGTACGTCAATCGTTAGGGACCGCTTGGAAAAATTAATGCGGACGAGGTCCGGAGCTTCTGAATTAGGGGGTCAAACAGGCCGACACGGTGGGCGTGGACCGTTCGACAGGAAACGGTATACAGCGGGGATATGAGCCTGTGTACCGAGAGGTGTTCTGCGCCTTGAGCTGCCGAAACGTCGAGTTCAACCGTAAACTGGCGTAAAAAAACACCATTTTACCGCTTTATGACGTTTTCTTGTCGGGATCGTTTTGAGTTTTCGCCAAAGTAGGCCCCAGTAAACTGGGGAACATACAGCATGCAAGGCGCCAATAAGCAAGCGCCCTTCTCGGGTAGTTAGTCGGTTGGTCGGTTGATTCAGGCGTTGTTATGTACCTTCCGCTGTTGTGCTTTTTCCCCAGGTGCTTCTCACCACTTCTGGACACACCCATCCAAACCCACAGACTCCCCCAACATCGTCAGAGCGCGCGAGACTATCTGGGCCCAGGTTACGGCGTGGCTGGGCGAAGAAGATTGAGAGGTGCTGCCGTTAGCTTGTACACGGGAGGCGCTATCGTTGAGACACGGCGATATCCCCTCGCCGTCACAGCAGCTAGGGCAAGATGGAGCAAGCGCTCAAAAACAGCACGACGCGATTGGGCTTGCCATTTTGACTCTTTTTTTTGTATATCTGGCTAGTTTTTTTCTTCCTTGAGGGGGTGTTTTATATGCGATGGGTTGGTGGGCCTAAGGTACTACTAATTCGATGTATTTTCTGTACGGCAGTACTACAGCAGCAGGTGTTGGAGTTTTTGGAAAGAGAACAAACGACCCAAAAAAATGCGTGTTTTTGTCTCCTAGACTACAAGACGACCCCAAAAATGCGCGTTTTTGTTTCTGGAGTACATGAGGTGTCTTTTTATTGCTATTCTCCAGTGCCATAGACCCTGGGGCTCACCAAAATTGAACGCAAATCAATGCAAGGTTCTCACTACTATATGCATCTATTGCTGCAGGTCACATTCGCATGAAGCATCAGCGTTACCTGGGTAGGATGGCTGAAACTTCGCGTGAATCGCGTCACACGAGCCAATAAGGGGACGTTTTTTTATTGCGAGCGTGATGCCAAGGATTTTGGTTTGTGAATACGATGGCGCACCTTTTGGTGCTCCGAAATTGATGGGATCAGTTTATTAAGAGCGAAGGGTATTTCGCAATAGTTTCTAATTTCGACGGCGCCTAAAAAGTAGGATCATCTTCGAGTCGCCGGAAGCGTCCGCGCCCGCCGTAACGCTCACAAAGAAAAAAACGAAGACCGACGATGTTTCTGGTAGACCGATGAGGGCGTGTCCCAACCCCCTTGAAAGAGCATTTGGAACGAGGCCAATGGATTTTTTTGCCAGAATTATTGCTTCTGGTTTGTTATGAAAGCGAATAGATTCCATGCAGCCCGTGTGAATCAGTGAGTTTTTAAGGAGGAAGAAAATGGTCTAACCCCCATTTTATTTTGGGGGGGGACCGAACGGGCACAAAGATCACCTCGGTAGATGAAGGCAGACACTATTTGCGAATAAACACGCTGTTGTGTCGTGGCGTGCGCGAAAGGCCCAGGATTCTCGCGGACCCAAACACGTTTTTGCCCTAGAAACGGAGCGAACGGCCACGAACAGTCTCGTTCCGTTGCGTTCGGTCACACAAGGTCGAATAGTCCAACAGGGTTAAGACACCATCTAACCGACCAATGTGAAATCGCACCACCCAAGTTGACGACAATTACAAATTATCCTGCTGCGCGAGCTTATAACGACAGCTATCCTCTCTTTTTAGGGATAAGATAGGCGCCCGTCCTCTTCCCCGAGACCCCGCTGCAAAACTGATGCGGGCAGACAGCCAAGGTTGTGTACCAGTAGGTTCTTGTGCTGCGGCCAGCCGGTTGCGCTGTACCAGGTACAGTATGCTCTGGTTCTCGCCCCTCACGTTGCAACGGAGTGCGGCCACTTCCAACGTACTACAACCATTTCTGCCCTCGCCCCTCACGGGCTGAAGCCGGAGTACTGCAGTTTCAGGAGAAGACCGCATTCTCGACGCACCAAGAGTACGAGCAGTGCTCTGCATCACGTCGCAAAGAAGGCACCAGCACGGCACTTTTGAGAAAGGTGATATTACGTTTGGGCTCCAAGTGCACACCCTGTACTGCATCCACGGTTTGGGAACAAACTACTGCAGCTGTTGCAATGCACAGAATCAACCAAGGGTCTCTTGTGACAAAAATTCGAAACGTGCCCGAGTCGAAATTTCCCGTCAGACGCTGAAACGCCATAATAAAACTGCAAGCCTATGGTTTCACGTCAGTTGACGGCATATGCTGCATTATCTGTTCAACCTCGAGCCGAGCTCTGCTGGTACTCGTCAAAAGTAGCCCTCGAACAGTTCCATTCCAACAGTTTCAAGGATGTTTTACCATGTTTTCATGGCGTGTTTCATTGTTCTTCTGTTAACGTTTCCTCGTTGAAAAAGAAAAGAAAGCGTTAGCGGCCTCGTTAAAAAATAAAAGAACGTGATAGCGGGGAATCACATTTCCCATTTCCCCACCGAAAAACATCTCGCCAAATGTATGACGTGGCGCGACCGGGTATTTATACGTAGACATTATTTACAAACGAAACACCTACCACTGCCTGCTGTGTCCTGAGATCAACCACTCCCTCGTTCAAGTGACTCAGTCACAGCAACACAACAACGTTCAATCTCCGCTCGTTTTCTTCTCGTGAGTTGTCATCATTATAAATCCGCTCTTCTCCGCACAAATCAATGTTATGATACTGCCTTGAATCAGGCTGAAAGCCCGGTAATTAGCTGGGTTCAAGTATTAGGATCATAATTGTAGTAGTTGGGAGGTGTAGCGTAGATGGAAAACAAGGGGTTTTCCGGGCACGAGCTTGGGTCTTAGTCTCCGCGTACACGAAAGGAATAAAGCTGCTATTTTTCTATATCTAAGCAAACAACACACGTGAGTACCAACGAGTACCGACTTAATAGGCAAACCTATCCAGGGATACAAAGTGTCCCGACCTCTGATCTTAACAAGTGGCGTCGTTGCCTCGCCGTTCAGAAGTGTGGGAGTGGGTTTTGAGGAGCCGCATCTTCGACTCGTGTTCTAGTTCGTGCAACCGGAGTTTCCGCGAATTTCCCATATTTCTTCATATATATGCGGCTCATCATAGTGGGCTAGTGTAATGATACTGCCGTGAATGAGGCTGAAAGCCCGGTAATTACCTGTGTTCAAGTATTAGGATCGTATTTGTAGTATTTGGGAGGCGTATCGTAGATGGAAAACCAGGGGTTTTCCCAGCGAGGCACAAGCTCGGCCCTTAGTCTCCGCGTGCACGAAAGGAATAAAGCTGCTCTATTTCTAAGCAAACACACGTGAGTACCAACGAGTACAGTCTTAATAGGCAAACCTGTCCAGCGATTCAAAGTGCCCCGACCTCTGATCTTAACATCAACTACCACCAGATGTTTCCTCAACGCCATCCAAAGCACTAATCAACCACCAGGTGTTTCCTCAACACTCAGAGCACAAACAGAACTTCTGGATAGTACAATACTTAAGTACTATCGTACTTGTTCAACCCACCTCTAACCAAGCGCCACACAACTACTCTGTCAAAATGAAGGATAAAAATGGGAAGTAGCGCACGAATGCATATCATCAGGGGCAATACAATGCTGCATTATCTGTTTAAAAAGTGTGCCTACAGTAGCTCTGCTGATGATATGATCCAATGAAAACAAACGCAGCGGTGTCGTCCACCGCCCATTTACACGTACGTGTTGGTGTCCTTCGCTTTAGTTTTTTTTGCTACTGAGATGCTGACACATTCCCCCGGTGTCAACTGAGGTTCTCTACAACCCAAAAAAAACGTTTCTTCCAGGCGTGACTCTCGCGCCAAAAACATGCTTTTGAGGCAATTTCAAAAGACGGCAATCGGTGCATGACACATTGCCGGTGCCAACTCCTCTCGGCTTCTTCGGTGCCCTGTGCCGTAAGCCACGCGATCCACCCGAATACCCTGTGACGCACACGACCACAATGATTTGTGACTGGCGCTTGTACAACAACACATACATACACATACATACATACACACATACATACATACATACATACATACATACATACATACATACATACATACATACATACATACATACATACATACATACATACATACATACATACACACACACATACATACATACATACATACATACATACATACATACATACATACATACATACATACATACATACATACATACATACATACATACATACATACATACATACATACATACATACATACATACATACATACATACATACATACATACATACATACATACATACATACATACATACATACATACATACATACATACATACATACATACATACATACATACATACATACATACATACATACATACATACATACATACATACATACATACATACATACATACATACATACATACATACATACATACATACATACATACATACATACATACATACATACATACATACATACATACATACATACATACATACATACATACATACATACATACATACATACATACATACATACATACATACATACATACATACATACATACATACATACATACATACATACATACATACATACATACATACATACATACATACATACATACATACATACATACATACATACATACATACATACATACATACATACATACATACATGCATTCAGCTGTTTCTCGACAAGAAGCGGTACAAGCATGGTTCGTAAACTCAACTACCGCGGTGTTCCTCAGTATTTATTTGGTAAATAAATGTGTAGAACCTTCCACTAGACTTCCATTTAACTTCCAACAGTTCCATTTGACTTCGATTTGACTTCCAAAACTTCCATTTGGGAAGCTGAACGGAAGTTTTGGAAGTCCAGAGTCCAATGCAAGTCGAAGGGAAGTTAGGGAAGTAGAATGGAGTACAATGGAAGTTTTGCAAGTCAAATGAAAGTAGTAGTTGGAAGTGGATTGGAGGTACATACAGTAGTTTCCATTTTGGAAGCTTCGAGTGCAAGCCAGTGGAAGTTTCCAAAGTCGGAAGCAAATTGGAAGCAAAGTGGAAGCTTTCACGGCCATGCCCGGTGAAGGCTTCGTCCAGCTTCCACTATTTAAGAAGATTCCATACACCCTTGATATAGCTCCACCTACTTCCATCCACTTCCATCTTCTTCCACCTACTTCCACGTGCTGGCACCCACTTCCAACCACTTCCATTCAACTTCAAAAACTTCCTTAAAACTTCCACAACTTCCACTTGACGTCTAGAACTTCCATTTGACATCTACCTTCAAGGAAACTTTCATCGGCGTCCGCAGAAGCTGATTCCACCCGGATGTGATCCCATTTGGCACCCTGCTCCCACTCACATGATGCAGAAATATACTTAGCCCTCCGTAGGAGCCGCCGCAGGCCGTGAGCGCGAAGCGCGAGCCGTAAACGGTCAGAAATCGTCGAACGGTCAAAAATCGTTAGATGAGAGTGAATGGAAGTTTTTGCGGACGAAGATGGAAGTTCCCGTAAAAATAAAAGCCGAATGTAGGTACTGGAAGATTATTGGAAAGGAATGGAAGTGGGTGGAAGAAGTTTAAAGGGAGTATTTTGGAGCACATGAGAGTGAATGGAGGCTTCTGCAGACGACGTAGATAGAAGATTCCGTAAAAAGATGTCAAATGGAAGAACTGGAAGCTCACATTAGAAGGAATGAAAGTAGGTGGAAGTAGGTGAAAGTCATGCTTGCGTACAGGTGTGGATGGAAGCTTCTACGGACGTAGATGAAAGTTACCGCAGGGATGCATGGAAGTTTATATTTCATGGACTTCCATTGTTTTTTGTACTTACATGGACGCTCCATTTGGAAGCTGCCACTCGACTTCCATTCGACGTCCATTCAACTTCCAAAACTTCCATTTGACTTCCATTCAACTTCCAAAATCGAATGGCAGCCGAGTGGAAGCTTCCACCCATTTACCAAATAATGAGGTGGACCCAGTTCACCCGTTGATTCGGGATAATCTGTTGTGTCCAGCGAAGCGAAGCTGGCTGGCTTCTGTCCCCGCTGTCTTTGTCCTGGGCGCCAGAGCCCGCACCGTCGGCGCCAGAGCCCGCACTGTCTTCAGATTGGGTGTTGCCACCGCCCTCAGAGTCAACGTCCGAACCGAGTGACGTAAACCCCGGTATGCTTGGGATACAAGACCTCGCCCGGGGTGCACGAGATGGCGATTGGTCACAATCTCGGCGTAATGGCCGGGCTGCCTGTGTTGGGCGGGAAGACGTTCCTGGACTTGGTGCGGCCGGCGATAGAGTCCAAAGATTCCGACACCATAGCGGAAGGCGGAGGCTTCGATGTACGTGCTTTTCTGGGCGCGCGAACAATCTTGGCGACCGGAAGGGCCTGCTGTGCATGTCTGCCGGCGGCAGCTAAAGACTTCGTAGTGCGCTGTAATTCCTGACCGAAAGGATCTATCTGCGTGGTCTGCGGAACGACCACGACTTGAGCCGTTGACCAGCGGCCGCTCCGGAGGGCTACTAAGCTCCGTACAGGGTGCCGAGGGCCCGGCGTCGATGGACATGCTGACGTCGCTGTCAGCGCTCACGGTTGGAGCAGCGAGCGCCGAACGCCTGGCTCCGGAGGCTGTCAGCGGGTTGGAGCAGCGAGCGCCGAACGCCTGCTCCGGAGGCCGTGAGGGCCACCTTGCTTTTTTTAGTTGACTGTTCGGTCTGCCTCGCACGGGATTACGTTTTGGCGGCTGCGCACCTTACCTCTTAGCGGCGGACGCCCACTTGTTACTCGACCTCCCACCCATTGCCGTCTGGCCTTGAATGCTGTATGTGTTCGATGGGGGCTCGTGCTGACAGAAGGGGGTAGGACGGAATCAAGCCTGTGTCGACAAAGGCAGGAGCTGCTCACTTTCATGTGTTTCCGGAAAGCTTTTTTAGCGCAAGAAATGCACAAATTTCCTAAACTCCAAAATCCAAAAGTGACAGGGCATCGCTTCAGCCGGTGCCACTTGATGGAAGTCGGCCTAACAAGTCGACTCCGCCCTCTTTTCAGGCTACAGACACATGAAGGCACATGGGTATCGATGGCATGCTTCGGTGCTCAGGGCTCAGGGCCCGCTGTAAAAATATTTTTTAGGTTCTATAAGCAACAACTACAATACCGCAGCAATAGCAGCGGCGCAGCAGCAGCAGCTCCAAAAACACGCAGCACCCAGCCACGGACTAAAGAAACACATTTCGTGCCCGCGCTCGGCCACATGGATGAGGTGGAGGAGTTCGGTGGCCACGAGATTGATAATTGGACCCTGTACATCATTCGGCTTGAAGCATTGGGAGAACCCGACGTATTTAAATCTTGATATTTGTTGTGTATTGGTAACCAGCAGCAGCCATCCGAACAGGGTACAGCAACAGCAGCAACGAGTAGTAGTCGTAACAGTAGTAAAACCTGAAGTGGCACAGTGTAGTAAGTGTATCGCTATACTCTACGTATACATAACGAAGGGGCTATTTCCATTGTAGCCCACTCACTTGGAACACAAGCATAAAAAAGAGTATGAGAACTCGCTCGTACGCAACCGAAAAGAAAAACTCAGCATACTGGGGATCAGCCCGCTGATGTCATTCATTGGGGCCGCACTAAGCTTCATACCGAGCACCTCGTGCCTGGTATGCGCTACTGGTACCCTACTGCAGTCCAGGAACACTATAATATTACCCACCCGCGCGCAAATATTATGTGTTCGAAGGCCACAACACGAACCCCACCAACCTGCAGAACGAGCTACTGTAATACCAAAAAAACACGCGCCAAACGCAGATGCGGAGGGAATCACATGGTCGGCAATTGACGTCTCTAGAGGTACTTCCACTTCTGCGCCAAGACCTCCTTTAGGCTCCTCTCGAACTTTTCGATGCCCTCTCTGCCTTCGGCGGCGTTCCGGCTTCTCTCCTCCTCCTGCCAGAGAAAACAAAATAGTATGCGGTGACAGCCCACGGAAACAAACAATTATTACAGTATCACGGCTTGAGACCATTCACAGAGTAAATCTCCTGTAGAGTACGTGTAGCGGTCCGCTAAAATGGACGAGGATGGCAAGGCTACGGTTTGCATTAAAATCGAGCTGGTAGCATGTAGAGCTGTGATGCAGAATTTCTACGTAAGAAGCGGTTTAAGCCAAAGGCGGCGTGCCGGATTTGACGCCTTTGTTGTTTTTCTTTGAGGGGGGGTGATCATAACGTTCGCCGCCAGGAAACAACCCCGAAGAGAAGAAGCTCTAGAGTAACTCTTCCTCGGCGACCACTGCGATGGTGAACGAGTGGAGTAGGCAAGCACATGGGAAGCAAGGAAGAGAATCTCCCGACTTCTCTTGGTGGTAGATCTTGGTGTTACGTGTTTTGAGCAGTTACTGTAGACTGTGTAGTACGTAACTGTAACTTATGACGCCCCTATAGTATCGCGCGTTATCGGCAGACGACTTCGAGCGACCAGAAAATACCACCATGCATGTCGAAATCATGTTTTTGTGCGCGCCGAGCGAGGCCTGGTTCCTCTGAGCTTGCCCGCGTCACAACGATTGAGCGCGAGCAGCGCTGTCCTATCAACCGTTTTGTTCGCCGTTTCAAGGAAGATCATAGCCTAGCGCAGCGAGGCGGGGTAACCCTTTGTCGCCGACAAGTCGATTTTCTTCAAGTAAGGACCAAGACCGCTGAGTTTTGGGATGTCGGCAACCTCGCCCTTGGTACTTGAGAGGTATCGCCAAAAACAGGTAGTCCGCGGAGTCTCGACAGCAGAATGACATCAACATATTGATTTCACAGTTGTCACATGAATATAGGTGATGTGATTGATACGCTTCATAAATTTTCCGGGGTGCTCCTGCTCTCCAGCTAACGCGGGCTAGGGTTTAATAGGCTATGGCCTTCCTTTTGCTCTTCCCGCGCGACGTCTTCTGGCCAGAAACCCACCTCCACCCCCCACTCCGTTCCCGACGGGGAAAATAACACTAAAAACGAAAAAAGACGCCAAACCCACGCCCGCCCTCACAACTTTAGCCGCCAACTTCTCCTCCGCCTCCTTCGCCAGTCGCGCCTCCCGCTTGGTCACGAGGGCGCACGTGTACTCAGATCGCCGCTGCGTGGTGTCGAACTGCTGCGGCTTGAGGCCAGAGGTGGACCGGGACAGAACCCCGCAGGACATCGGCCTTCCAAGGTGGTCGTGCGGGGAGGTGTAGGGGCGTAGCACAGGAGAGCTGAAGGAAAACGATCCCAGCGTCGTTTGCAAACCTTGGCGGCTCCACATCGGTCGTACCTGGCGATGGAGAAAAATAAGTTCACCGTGTAGAGGAAACGACACGAGTTGTGATAGGTGAGAAAATAGTAAAAATGCGAGGGCTTGGGGGGAAGGGCAGGCGGGGGGGGCGGGGGAGGTGAAGGAGGGGGTGGAATGGGGAATGGGGGGGTGGGTGGAGGAGGGGGGGTGTAGGGGGGGCGGAAGGATGGTTGGAGAAGGAGGGGCGGGCTGGGGTTAGGGGGGGGGGCTGGGAGAGAGGGGGGTCGAGTGCATAAAACCGCACGCGTCTTGCGATTCATTAGCTCGTACATCATAGTAACATTTGACTCATAATTATTGCGGAGGAACATATAAATAGGGCCTACGGTACACACAACAAAACTACCTGGTATATATTTAACTGTTTTTACTAACAATATTAGGTCCTATTTACTATGATCCCCCGTAATAGTACGGAACCTTCATCTGGAGGTTACAGTAGGTCTGGGGCTTATGGCAACGCGCTACTATCGGTCGCTCGCCCTGACATTGTGGAGGTAGCCGCTTACCCTCTTGAGTGGTGTGGTCCTGATGAGTTCGATCCTTGATAGAAGGGAGTACTTGGTGTTGGATTCTCGGCGGAAGGAAATCTGCGTAGATTTTGTTCAATTCTTGGTATATTAGAATCTGGTTTACCTCAACACATGGTTTGCTTCTACACAACGTACACGTCGCGCACCAGCCGAAGACTGCGACCCACGTCGATAAATGAATCGCTCGGAGAAATACTTGCATTGATAACCATGAACCCAATGCAACACAAAACACTGAAGGCAGGCACCCGGGTAGGCCAGGCGAGAGGGGAGGCCTAACGTGTGACCTCGGCTCAGGTTACCCAAAGGCGCTACATCAAAGCAGAGCTTGATTGAACAAAAAACAACTGGGGAATGAACCGAGCGGGTGTATTCGATGCCCAAAGCAGCAGCCATGATGTCACATGTCGTGTGGGCGCAACAGAGTGCTTAAGCCTCAAGCGCAAAAAATGCAATTAATGCCTTACTTCACCTGCAAGGAAACACCCTATATCCATCTACAGTACGCGCTACTAGACCCAACCGAAAACCATCGAGATGGCCCGCGTAGTCCACTCAGTGTACAAAACCTCACCTCCCAATTATCATACTGTCGAAACCCTTACCCCCCATGAGACACCCATACTCTTCAACCCACATATAATCAAAACCCTCACCTATCAATATATACAACGTCGAACCCCTTACCTCTATGGTTTCACGGTCTTTTTCTGCGTCTTGGTTACTCGGCCATCGCTGCTCCCGTGGAAGTTCGATACTAGCAGGAAACGCTTCGGCCGTCCAAGACTGGCTGAATTTTTCGTCCTTCAAAGGAATGCGATGAGCGGTTAGAGAGAGGAGTGTATGCGTCTTTTCATGCGCCATGGTTTATTTTGGGGCACGGTTATTCCGAGTCGGGACGGGGTGGAATGCTGGAAGGTACTTAACCAAAAGTGCTGGAGGAACAAAACATCACAAACCGGGTAGAGTTCTTGTCGGACCACCCGCCCATAGCTCGGCAGAATTAATAACCAGCCACGACGGAGCATGTCCAGGATTTTTACGGTTTCACGCAGAAACTGTTTCGACGGCGTTTAAAGAAAGTCCAGGGTAGTATTTATGTACCACTCCGCAAGCTTCGTTCTTGTGTAGGAACATCCGGCACGAAAACGTGAACACACACAACACCACACAGGAGCACGCAACACGGATGTCCACTCGAGCGCGCGAATCTCGATGTCGTTGATCCTTTCGCTCGCACACACAGAATCCAAAACGCTCGCCATAAACTTCATCTCCGACACGCAACCCTTCCGTCTCTCACCAGGGACGAAGGATGGCCCTCCACGTTTCCACCCCTCTTTGCGCCTCCTAAGCAAGCCTTCACGGCGCCCAAAGACCCGCCGGTTCCCTCCCTCCACTCCAAGCTGGCCCTCGAGCTCTCCCTCCCCCCCCACGTCAGCGGGGGAGTAGGTGACAAGGCTCGAACGTGCCCCGGTGAAAAGCCTACCGTCCGGGGACGGACGGGAGTCCAGGCTCGTGTCGTAGACGTCTGGGGGCTCGGTGTCATGGCAGACCTTTCTGGTGGCGCCGAAAAAAGGCCGCGCAGTAGAAAGTGGTTGCGTTCTTGCGGTCGATCGAGTGGTGTATCGGGGATCGGCTTCTCATTGGTTGAAAACGTTGGCTCAGGAGCAAAAAATATACAGGAACGATCGTAGCCACGTATATTGAAACCGTTTGTTAACGTTCATTCGACGAGGGAGGTGAATATTCTCGCGCTACGTACCCGTAGAGTTTTTGTTCTGCGGCGTATTGTGTTCCTGGCATAGGACATCATGATGTTTCGATATGTCGACAGACAATCCTCACCTGTAGCTAAAGCCTGACTTGGGCGGGTATGACTCGTCCTTCAACGGGTGTATCTTGTCGAGAAAACGCTTCACGGCGTGGGTCTCCTCGGCGTAATCCAGCAGCCCGCCTTCCTCTCGCTTTCGCCGGAACATCACGGGGTCCTTTCCAACAACAGTAACCGTTTCGGAGTGTTGTCAGGGAGTTACCATTTCGAGGGAAAACAAGAATGGTGGATATCGAACGGGCATGGAATGCGATACACCAGTATACGGTACCGACAAACAAAAAATCAAATCGACACGAACTCGATAATACCGAACGATAATCGAGGGCGATATACATACGATACCGAGGAACCAAAAACAAAATCGACACACACGGTTTCGATAGTTGATGACGATTCGTCGAAGCATTTCGTTTCGGTGATGTATTGGTCTACAAAACACAGGGTTTCAGGGAATGGGGGCAAAAACACCTTCGATACGATATATCGAAAGTTTGATATTTCAATAAATCGAAACATTCTATACGGTGCCGTAAATACCTGACAGTCGGATGAACGTATCGGGGTCTTGCCAACGTTTCGAGAAAAGGGACCGTAATATAAAATGAAATAAAACGACGGACGTCACAGCTTGGAGTGGAGCACCATTACCCTGGCACCGATGTGTATCGACCAAAAACCCATGAGCAGTGCGCTCATATCAACCGTCTAGGAAAGGTCCTGGGCAGTACGAATATCAGCATGCTGTGCGCGTGCCGTACACCACTCGATCCCACAGTATGATGACCGTTTTCATATTAATACCTAATGCCTCGGGACATCGTGGTAGATCCTAATGTTGCGCTTAGGACGCGTCCCCTACAACGCACGATCAAAACCGCCGAAAAAAAACACATACACACACTCTAACCTTCGAAATGGCGGCCGCGTGCGACTCCGCACGTTGCGCTCGCTCCTCTTCCTCCTGGACCACCCAGGGGCTCACACTCAGCCCTCCAAGCACGCCGGGCTTCGAAAAGGCCCCAGTGGGAACATCCACTGCCCCTCGCGGCCCCCTCACCGACTTCTGCGGCTCCTCTCTCACGCTCGAAGGCCCGACCATCGAAGGTGTGTGTCCACGGAGGCACAGAGGTCTGTCCGGGGGGTAGTCAAGACTTTGAGGGGGTACCTTCTTCCTTTGGGTTCGGGCGAGGGCTCGTGCCGAGACGAACCTCTTCTTTCGGCGGTCGATGATCGGGACCTGCCGTTTGTGCGGTTGTTGTCGTTGTTGCTGTTGCTGTTGCTGTTGCTGTTGCTGTTGCTGTTGTTGTTGTTTGTTGTTGCTGTTGTTGTTGTTGCTGCTGCTGCTGTTGTTGTTGTTGTTGTTGTTGTTGTTGTTGTTGTTGCTGCTATTATTGCTGTTGCTGCTGTTTTGTTGACGTTGGTGTCGAGGAAGGATGGAAATAGGTGTACCAGGTAATCCAGAGGAATAAAACGACTACGTCTGGCGTACTAAAAATGACGAATATACAGCATCGGCCACCGCTTGGTAGGGGAATTATACCTTTTTGTGCTCAGCAGTGCAAGGAGCCGTACGACAGCGTCACCCTACTTGTACTTCTGCTACAGTATAGGCCGATGAACAAGAAAGAGCACAATAAGAACGAAAGGCTCACTTCTGGTGGGACGATAAGAAATTTTGACTACTCGTAAGAAAGCAGCGACGAGCGGTAAACTAAATCATACCGCTGTGGGTGGAAATATAAGACCGTTTAGACATAAATATGAGGACCAAGCGGTCTTTATATTTGCCCCCAGAGTGGTTTATATCAGTATGCTCAAGGTTGTTCAAGCATCGTGTCACAGTATGCCTTAGAGACTTGCTCACATTGCATACAGCAGCAGGTGTTTCTTGTCCACGGGCCCATACTGCTGTACCACTCTGACCGGGAATATAATATCCGTTCAGTCGTGATATGAATATTAAGTGGAGGTCATGTTTCCGGTCAGAGTTGTACGGTTATAAGGATTACCATGGGCTGGGTAATAGATCGATATTTCGCCCCTGTGGCTCAGTCGGTAACATCTTCACGTTTTGCGTCGACGGCAGGACACAGGTTCGAATCTCACTTCGAACGTTTCTTTTATAGAAGCGCTTGCGCGCGCGTCCCAAAAAAAAAACACATCTCCCTGGTTCCCCAGGTATTGAAACGAAGCGGGTAGGTCAGCGTATGGCCGTATGCGGTACCGACGCCCCAAATATCCCGCCGTTCAGAGGGGAGGGGGGAGCGTTACAAGGATTACCCTGGGCTGGGTAATTGATCGATATTTTACCCCTTCGTACAGCTAGCTCAGTAGGTAACACCTTCACAGTAGTACTGCTATAATGGTACAGCAGTAGACGGTTTGGTGAGACAAAATCAAAAATAAAGTTTTTTTTTTTTTCTGGGTCCCAAAAGGGGTCGTTGATTGCCTGACGCTGATCGTGCTGCGAGCTATGTTTGATGCTGCTTGTAGCACCGTGTCATATATGCGTAGACGTGTCACGCCGCTTGACCGCCGGGGGAAAATGAGGCCGTTGGGGAATAAGGATAATGTAACAGACGCAAGGTATCGCTGTCCCTGTGTTCCTTTTACTTTACTTGATGTTTGATATTTGACCATGAATGCGCTCATCACTGGGCGGTCTTTGTCCGGAGTTGAACGTACGAACTATGCGAATGGCGGATGAGCTCAAGGTATCCATCATGCACCACAAATTACGAAGCAACACATATACACGCACATGTGGCGAGAAGCACGGGTACTGATGCGCGTGCTGCTGAACGTTCGCGATGTTTCGGCATATCATGCGGAACGCGTCGTCGATTGTCGAGTCTGCGATACAGGAAATATGCGGCGCAATTACAGTTGAAGCTGCAAAGTGCGGCTCAATTACGACAACAGACGCTATGTACCACCTCGATTCTTCTCTGCGTTGTGCCGTAAGACCGCACCAACCGAGCCCCTTCGACCCCCCCCTGGATCGCCCTCTCACCCCTTTGGTAAGCAGAAATGTCGGCATCCCCGAGCTGATAGCGCTACTCAACAAACTCGGGTTCAACTCGGTAGGCTTTGAACCCTCATCGTTTCTTGTCCAGCTCATCTTGCTGCTGCTGTGTGCTGCTGGTGCTGCCGCTGCCACTCCTAACACCAGACTGGCCTCGAGTCCCGGGATATCTCACCCGGGAGGACATGATGGTGTAGTTGCGGGTTTTCAGGCTTTAGGACTTCGGTGTGCTACGGTGTCCTTCAGGACTTGCGAGAACGTTGGTTGGTGCTGGTGCTCGTGTGTTCTGTATGGTGTTGCGTTTCGCCCGAATCCGAAAAAAATCATTATCTAGATCTTGTGAACTCCCGTTCTCCCATTTTTCATTTACTGTCATTGCCATTGCTCCGCATTCGGCGCGTGTTTTCTCGCCTTGTCGTTTTCTCGTGTTTTTTGCTTGCTCATGTCACAGTTCTATTGCATGCAGTACAGGACAAAGCAGGACAGCTATCGTGCTACTGCTGTAACACTCGTAAGAAAGGCAGGCTGCGTGTGAGATTTATTCTGGGAGCTGTGGTACTGAGGTATGTTGTGTAGAAAGCACCTTTCCGAGTAAACAAAGAAATCCAGCCTGTGGACCAGCATCAGCTTCAATACGTACCGGTAGTGTCCTGTACAGCATGTGAAGGTACGAAGATACGCGCTGAGCCTTGCCACATTAATCTTCAGTCCAAATTAAAGCGGACTGAGACTGTAGGGCGAGAGGGAACCTTTGGTTTGGGTACGATTTGGTCGGACAAATCAAACAACCAACAGGCAAAAAGTTGGTTATAGGCCGAAGAAAATTTAATAGAGGCACACATACCCGGGTGGACCCCCCCGCCCACACATGGTCGCACAGTGTGGGCGTGAAAACTCGTTGTGGAGACATTGAACAACTGTAGCAAACCGCGGAAGGTGTCGATGACCTTTCAATTCGGTATGTCTAATAATGGCATGTGGCATTATTCAATGTCTCCACAAGGAAGTTTTCACGCCCACATTGTGCAAGGGGGGGCTCCCGGCCACCTGTGCATGCATCCATGTGACCACACCTCTATTATAATAACTATTAATAGCATATAGAATATGCGCGTTCGGTTTATCACAATACTTGTAAAATTCGGTACAAATGGAATATAGACGAGGCGTATTACGCAGCTTGCAAAGTTGAGTATCAACTATTTAATCAGTCGAACTCACAGCTGACGTATTTCATAATTTATAAAATAACTACCAGCACAGCAAATCTCTGGTTACCGCTGATCACCAGCACTTTCACGTGTGGGTACTATCATAATTCTCTTGCCTCCGCCAGACATACCTCCCGTGAGAGGAGAGGGCAAGGGATTCCTCTTTCAGATAAATAATTGTAGCTTATCAACACTAATAGAGGAGATACGGATATGTCATAACAATAGCCCACCCTAAAGGGCCGTGTGCATAAAGACGCGTAGCAAATCTCAGGAGGCGCTAAACCAACGCAGATAAAGAACCCGGGGGATGCATCGAGGATGTGCGGTGCTTCACAACCCACTCCCACTACACCTCTACAACTTGCAAGGCGAATATCTGGCTACGCTTGATCATTCACACTATATATACGCTTGCTGAGAGAAGGCAGACCCTTCTTTCGGAAAGGTAACAGTAACTCCTCCACACCAATGGCGGGGATATGGGAATACCACACCAACGTTCACGGTACTCCGAGATACGCTTCGTCTGAGTATAATTAATTAAAGGATCAGAGAGCTCTGTTCCGAACGTACACTGTTGAAGGGTGTGATGGCTAACATCACTACAAAGTAACGTGAAAAGTGTATTTGACAGCGACAAGTACGACAAATTGCATTCCGGGAAAAACCATACAAATTGCATTCCGGGAAAAAACATGCAGTACAACACCCGCTGAGGTCGGCGTTGTCAACCCTAATCCAGCACTGTCATGCTGATGGGGTAATCAACGCCATGTTAGGGAAAACGGTCATTTGGGTTGACGAGAGCAGCTCCAAATAAATCTCGCTACGTAAGAGATTTTTGTTGGTGACAGGTTAGACTGCGACGAAAATGAGCGAGAATCATTGGCAGCAGGGTGGTCGGTACTGCCCACGAGAGGCTAGTGCGATAACGCTATTCCAGGTAGCCGGCCTACCGCACGCGAGGCAACGAAAACGATGTGGGGTTCTGCCCCGAACATGCAATCGAACGGCACAACGTACACACACCACTAGCAGTGGACGCTGTTCCCACCCGGCGCTGCATCGATTTATTACTCAGTAGTATTACGAACTGTAGGCGTACTTCTATAGGGTAGCCAGACTGTTGACTTATGCTCGATGCATCGTCAATGCCTATAGTGCCACCTGCATAAAGAGAGTTCCCCAAGAGATAAGTTGTTCCAAGCTCCCGGATGACGGACCTTAGATTTCCCTGGAAGGGATGGTGAGTCATCCTGCGGTCATTGCAGGAAGTTACCGTGTATAGAGTCGAGCGGGTATCGCCAAGGAGTGCACGGGACTTGCTGCATAGCAGGGGCCCCACGTCCAAAAGCAGCGCATCATGCTTTAAACCCCAGCCTTGTTTCGGTGATAAAGCCCCACCTACTGATGGCTCTCGCTCCGCATTCGGTAGCCAAAGATCGAAATGCTGGCCTCTTGTTATCCGCGCGTGTACCGCATCGACACAGGCGGCCGATGTGAGCGTGTGCAGGTGTATACCACAAGAATACGCGCCACTAGGCAATACACGTCCTACGTGGCGTTTTTTTTTTTTCCCTCGCTTGGTATCGGACCGAACCGTGAAATAAAACTGCCGGACATAATCGCGGCAAAAAATACGTGCAGTTCCTACGATCCAAAACATGTGCCGTTCGTCTGCAGGAACTCATGGCTTGGTCATCACACTGCGTTACTGAGTGCTGTGGAGTTAGCCGTTACCATTCGTAACAGGCACAACCTCCGCCATCAGCTTTTGATACCGGTATTTGATACCAGTCTTTGCGAGGTCTACGCTCGAGGCACGTGACGGCCTGGCAAGAGACTGTTGCAGAAAACAAAAATACGAGCATTATCTGTAGGCTGTGTGGCACTCGTACACCCTGTGACGAGTACTTACTACAGTAGGAGATGGGCAGATCAGCTTTTGTCGCCTCCTCCGCTATACAGTTCGTAGTCATACAAGAGTAGTACAAATAGTACTGTAGGAGGAGCAGGAGTAGTAGTAGAAAACCGTTACACTTGCGCGCAAACTTACGCTAGTATGCATTATTTACAGCCAGAAGCCACCATTACCCTCGACGGCCGTAATAAATAGCGAAAGGGTTCAGCCTTGCCCCTTGCGGAAGAGTTTCAACTACAGACTAACCTATCTATCTGTAAGGCCTCGACGCAAGGCAGCGGCTTTTGGGGGCCCAATACTAACTGAGCGCCGTCACCCATTGTTGGAGAATAGAAATCGCAGCAGGGCTCGGACTAATCGACAAATCGCGCATATAGCGCCTGAAAATCACCACACCAAAAATGCCTAGCCTAGGCCTCTAGGGGAACAAAAAAATATCGCCTCTGATGCCGTCATTATTGCGACCCCTCCCCGCTAAGACGCTGCTCAGTGGTACCAGCAGCCGGACGCGAGACCATCATCTCCTCCACCTCCAACTGAAAAATCTTAACGAAGTCAGCTACGCCCAGCTCTTCGTCCCCCAGCAAAACGGGCGCTTCAACGTACCTCCATATTTCAACCTCTGGATGTATACGTCGTGGCCCCGTGGAGACAATGGCCGGAGAGAAAGACGTGGAACACCAGCGAAGGTCGGTAACGTAAAACACGTCAGCGAGAGACAGTGGTAGAGTCATCGGGAGACAGGACATGACCAGGGGAACAAACATTTGCGTCTTTCGCCACCTACTTGTACGTAAGCACAAGGCCGGGATTTGTATACCTCGTACATCAACAGCTAACATTTGTTTTGTGATTTTTCTATCAACACGTTCGAGTACCTTCCTCGAAGTATATGTAAATGTGCGAAAATGTAGTGCGTTTAGGCTTTGGGGTGACTATGCAAAACACTCTTCTATAGTTTCCGAGCAGAGACCCTTATCGACACAACACTAATTACGTCGCGAATTGAATGCGGCGTGGGTCATACTACACGCCACTGGTGGTTGCGTGGCATCGGGTCCTGTGACCCACCCCGGACATTCGCGTGATTTGGACCCGACAGGAGCGCTCACTCAAACTTGACGCCACCTAGACTGCTTTCAGAAGCATCCATTCCCTGCATAGCGACTCGAACCTACGCCATTCGAAAAAAACACAACAGGAGTCTACCGCCCGAGTCAGGGCTTTCGCTGCGGATATTACTGCGATTGACACTGGAAAAGAGCTATCAGGTCGTGCCAGAGACAACAGCAGCGGCGGATGACTCGCGAACAGCGAAAACCTAACCCAATGGACATTCTCCGCAAAGGAAACTGCACTTACCGGGCCACGTGATCCACCACCGAACGTTCCGATCGCCAGCGCTCTCGCCCGAGTGCAAGTCGCCTACCTCCTAGGTGCGGTGCACGCAGACAAAGCAGACAGAGTGGGAGGAACCAACGGCGGAGATGAAAAAACTAAACACAGAAAAAGCAGACGCGGGCGCAAACGAAAAAATCGAGCGTGCAGTGTCCGTGGCTTGCGTACTCGTTGTGTGTGAGGTGGAGTCGCCGCCGTTCTCTCTCCCATTCGTAAAAAACAAAACTCGCTTCGTCTTGCTCAATCTAATTCAAGTAGTTTACCTCCAAAAACGTGCATGCAATGAAAAAAAGGGTGAACTTCGACAGGATGCTTGCAAAGGTCTGAGTAGGAGGGTATATGCTATGAGGGTACCCGGGTACCTACCCGAATATTGCCAAAACGACCAGGTTTGGTACCCGAGTACCCGAGAGTACATACCACACTACAAACATCCTTGGATGGCTATTGTAGCCCTTGGCTCTAATCCCCGACCCTGTGAAGGGCTCTAGGCGATTTTTTAGAAACGCACGCATATATTGTGGGACAAACTGCTTGAACTTAAGAGGCTGGTCATTCTTGCAGTGGTAAGACGGTTAACAACCACTTCAACTTCCGGGACGGCCCAATCTTCGCGTACTAACACTGTGGTGCGGTGGACGTCTCGGAAAAGCACCGTTCACTAATGCAGCTTTGGGGATTCGACGACCGTTTGAAACCGTCGATAAAGCAGAAATCGTGCTTCGATGAGCCTTTGACACAACGCGGTCTGGAAGGTGATACAGGCCCGGGTTCCCGACGCCCGACCTGAAAAAAAAAACATGCTCCTGTGGTAGGCACTGTCACCCGGCGGGGTATGCTGGCCTATCTTTTTCATGAGTTCATGTCCGTACAACCCGTAGCACGCTTTGATCTTAGTATTAGTATTGGTGCAAGTATCACACGCCGCTTGCAAAAGATGAGTTTTCGACGAAAAATTTCATCTCACAGCTGAGGTGTATTTATATTCGTATCTACTCGTACTGTATAACTAAAGCATCGTAGCCTACTGTCGTCACCTTGAACAAAATCAGCTCGCAATTTGGGCCTGCCACTCCTGCCAGCCGCAGCGTCTCCGGCTCGGGCCAAGGAGACGACGTGATCACTCTTGGAGGCACCAACTCCAAGCGATAAGTCACTGACATCGACGTTGATGCGCGAGGAGAAAAATCGAACAACGAGAGACAGGAACGAGGTAGTGTACGAGGCAGCAGTATCGTGAGTATGAGCACCGGGTAACAAGTGCCCAGTGAAATCTGGGGCTGCACCCTAAAGCCTATATCGTCCGCAAGGAATATTTTAAGATCCTCGTACCACCGCCCCCCCGAAACCATCTTCAAGTCATCTACACGACTCCGCTCCCACCCCCACACGTGGCAGCGCGCCTTACCTGGATAAGGAAAGAGGGCACGCGCCGTTGTCACGCATCTCACATTGCATTCGACAGACAAACACACTCCAGCACTATTTTATAAACAGTAGAAACGGTACGATGTGCAAGTATGCGCTGCAACCGTCCCACCCTCGGTTCAAACACTTGGCAGTGCGACCCTTAACAACTTAAAAAGAAAAAGAAAAAGAAACATCACCTTCGTCAAATGTAGCCCGCCAAACTATGGCGCACTCTCCCTGGCCCCCCTCGGCCGCCACCACGAAAACCCCAGAGCCGGCATACCCAGGGGACACATACACTTTCACTCTGCGTGCTTCGACACCCGCCTCCTTCTCACCGCCCTCAGTATTTTTGAGAGTGTGTCGGCAAGCCAGCTTTCGGTTACACAGGGACCGGACCGTAACGACTGGGTCGGGGCCATCTCCGTCGGTCGCCAAGACCGTGACCAGATGGAGCCCGTCCATGTCCGCAGGTGCGCCGGGGAGGCGCCGCGATCGAGGTGCTGCCGTCGAAGCTCCTTTTTCATGGGTTTGCAGGTGGGAGGGGACAAGGCGCCGTGCCAGCGGGAGTACGGAGAAGGAAGGGGGGTTGAGTATGTGACCGCTACAGACGAGGGCGAGGCATAATTCGTAAAAATAAGCCGCCGACTTGATCAATTGCTACGACGACCTACTATTAATAGTGAATTTTTTCCAATCGCTTGTGTGCGATAAAAGTGTTTACCACCAGATGCCGATACAGGAGGTAACTTATAGCGAAAACCATTTTTCGGTCGCCTCCGGAGTCCGGAGGCAACCAACACTCGCGCGACGTGAATATGCACCGTATGCAGCTATCACAAAAGATAGAGCGCGGGAATGGCTCTCGATCGCCTATCAGAGTGTCTACGCTCTTCCTCTGCCTCATTTTCTAGTCTCTAGCCAGAATTGATGCCGTCTCTTCGCTGCTCACATACACGACGCGAAACGCAAATGATAGTGACGCTCGCAACGTAAGACAGGCCACTTGCACTGCTATAAGCTAAGCAAAAATCAACGACGACACTACTGTACGTAGTTGTACGATATGCAAGGCCCCAGCCGCACCTTCTCGTTGAAAGCATCTACGTGACGACAATCATTGCTGGCCTGCGGCGACTTAATAAAACGCGCGGCATCGCGGCCCGGCCCCGGCCACCGGCCAAGCGCATTCGCGGTTCAAAACCACCGAGAACCCACTTCTCACCTCCAAGGAGCACTCCGTGCACAATCGGAAAACCCGCGTACGCTCTCCACACCCCCCCACCAAACTCGGAGTGCTCAGACCCTCCATCTCCGCCTTCGGAGCCCTGTCGGCGGTTTCTACTTCTCCATCAGGGCGAGTGTAAACTAGCACTGTGTACCTCGTAAAGAGGGCCAAGCGCCCCCATCTAATATCCGCGCCGAACACACCACCATGATCATCGTCTTCCTCGTCGCCTGCGAGCTGAGACGGTAGAAACAGCATCCGCGGGTCGCTCTTGCCCGCTTCCCCGGCGCACTTGCCATCGTCGGGGGTTTCCTCCCCCGTGGTGGCGTTTCGCCAGGTAACTGACAGTTTCAAGCCGTCCTCGGCCAGAGCATTGCTGTCTAACCCATGCCCCCCCGACTCATGATGTCGACCTACGTCGGCCACAACCAATCCGTGGTCATTACTGACCAGCGTCACCTTGGTGCTAGATGGCGATTCACCTTTCGTCGCCCATACGTCAAGCCGAGTTTGCTTGGCGTCCGTCGTCGGATGCGGCGTCTCCGGTCCCGATTCCCAGGCCGCCTCCACCGCGGGATTTCTACACGAAGGAGGGGGCAAAATGCTCCCGGCGCTGAGAACCGCAGCAAGCGAAACGACGTGTAGACAAAGATCAGAGTCGTACAGCGCGACAAAGTTCGGGCCTGCCGTCAGCCCGTGAATTAAGTATCTCTCCGCGGTGGGTTCCGTCATACCAAATGGCAGCGACCCTGCCTGCATCCCGCCCACCCGCTCGCCCAAGCCTGCAGCGAACAGTTCAAACCCCGGCCCCTTCTCACCCCAGCCGTTGGGCCCATGCGGGCGGTGCCTGCTCCCCATAGATCCTTGCAAGCCTGAGAAAGGATGGTTGCGATGTTCGTGACCGATGCAAGCGTCGGCCGTTACGCCGTAGGCCGAGACGGCCAGGTCGGCGGAAGCGTTGGCGTCAGTTCCCCGACACCAGCACAAGAAAGCGCCATCCTGGTCTTCTAAACTCCCGCCCTTTCCACCCCCGGTCTTAACCGACGCCGTTTTCTCGCGCCAGACTGGCTCCCACGCGCGGCTGCCAATACCGCTGGCATTTTCGCCGCTCCCCTGCCGACCGGGGTGGGTTTCTATGACGCTTGGGCTAGTTCGGCCGGGAAGCGGAGAGGTGCAGGCGGCGGCTGAAGTGGAGGTTGGTGTGAAAACAGCGACCGCACCGTCCCAACAAGCGAGCGCAAATGTTGCGCTGTCGATCGGGGAGAAAGACAAAGAGGTTGCCCGAGCCATCGGAAGCTGCGGGAAAGACGGGGGGAAACGTGCGAGGCGTAGATGCATCAGGGCAAGGGCTCTATGTCACGGTCAGTAGAAGGTCGATGGGATTGACGAAGCAGCAGCGATTGCAAGGCACAGCGTCGGCAGTAGTGCGGATGAAGCCAAAAAAAACAAACTGGACATCGCCGGGAAATCACGGGAGCGTGCTAGCCTTGGTGCACCACCAAACGAGCGCGTCGAATGGCGCCGCGAGTAGACCTTCCATACCAGCAAATGAGACGCCTCCCTCACAACTGAACAGTCCCAATTTCGGCGTCTATCGAAATTCACAACATACGAACCGCGGCATACCCTACCTCCTCCCCTCCATCCTCCCACGTTCTCACCGTCACGTCCCAGAGAGCAGCTGTCCCGGGGCTGTCTATCTGTCTCGGTGGTCGAGTTGCACTGAATACCCCCTCCGGTCCCTTCTTCTTGTCCCCGCGCCCTCGCTTGACGGGCTCTCTTCGTGTGGGAGCAACCTCCTGCTGCTGTGCAGGTGCAGGGTCAGCAATCGAGCTAACATCCCACACGCTGACGTGTCCGGTCATGGCTGCTGCAGCCATTAAGGAGGAGTCTGGTGAGCACGCGAGCGCCACAACGGGGTATCCACGAAAGAGGGTAGTGAGAGGCCGGCAGGTTGCCGTAGCCGCCGCCGCCGCCGCCCCCCCCCCCCGCCCCCGTCGACTGTACTTCCTCTTCCGTGTCTGCAGTACACGCTTGACCCTGCAGCGGCCTGCTCTTTCCTGGCGAAGAACCTCGCGCAGGTTCCTGTTCGACTTGCTGTTTTTCTTTTGACGTCGCCGTCGTCGTGCCGGCGCTGCTGTGGGGTGCGGCGGAAACCTCGACAGCGTGGCATTCGATGCCGTAGGTCCCACCAATCGCGATCAAGTAGGTCGGTCTGTCATCGGTGCCGCCACTTGGTGCCAACGCCGACTCTGCTGCTGCTGCTGCTGCTGCTGCTGCTACGGGTACGTCTATAGAGCAGCAGGTAACAACTTTCCCCCCGAAGTCTGTTCTACCCGTATGCATCGCCTCCAGCCCCAGAGATAGCCCAACAGCGCTCCGCGGTTTTGCCTGGCCCTGGCGCCTTCTCCCTCCACCCCCATTCTCATCGTTAGATCCACAACTCCTCTGGAAACCTCGAAAGCAGTGGTACACCGTAAAGCTAGACCGACGCAAGACGACCAATATCCTACCGTCACACGACCAAGAGTGGTCAACGGGGACGTCTTCGTCTACCGGGAATAACCCCTGTGGTGATGGCAAGGGGAGGAGGTGTATGGGAGCAGCAGCAACCACCTGTGGAACAGCGACTGCAGCAGCAATAACATGGTCTTCTCCTTCTGTGTCTAAAACGAGGTAAGGTCGGAGTCGGCCTGTCTCAGTGAGAAGACTGAAGCCTCCTGGAAAGGCAGAGAGGGACGATGACAGAGATGAAGCTGCAGGGTCACCTACGCTAACTCGCTGGCACATAAGATCATGAGGCTATTGGCAGTTGGCTTACACTGCTGCTGCTGCTGCCTGCGCCAGGTCTCGCTGTTGGATGCATAGAATTCACGAAATCTCGCCGCGTGGAGTTCTATCGGAATGAGGCTGTTTTAGTATGGGACTCCAAACTTTACGATGCAGTGCCATGTTGCTGTGTTCGCCGCTGCACCCGACCAGCACTACACCAGTTGACTTCTGCGCACGTGAAGTGCTTCGTGCCATCCATGGGTATGGAAGCAGCGATCACCATGATAGCCGTGGTACTATCCTTGGCAGCCATCGCACCAGCGGGTGCTTTCTTGCCACCAAGATTGCCAGGTCTCGCACACCGTACAGCAACAAGGTCAGTTCACTGCCGGGACTGGTACTCGTACCTTGAGCATTTCAACACCTCGTGAGCGAGGGCCCTCGCTGCTGTAGGCACAAGCGGGCGCTGTTGCCGTGGTATGTGGTATGTTCTTGCCTGTACTGTTACGAATTCCACTATGAGCGGAAGTCTGTCGAAGGCGGCCTCTCCCGTGGTCATGTCCGTTCGAAAACATGACTTCATATACCCAAATCATAACTCATGATTCTTTCATGTCCGACACGATCTACATGACCACCTTGCACGTGTGGTGTACCAGTACTGAGTCTTAGGCGAGCGTTGGGGCAAGGGTTACATGGTGTTGCTCTTGCCTTTGCAAGCACTAGCACGTGGCCAGGGTGACGGTTCGGGGATCCTTTCATGACACGTACCGCCGTACACTCGTAGTTGTGGCGAATCAGGATCATAGGGTTGGGTATTTGCTCTTGCCCACAGGCACCTTGCCGGGATATTGCATGCCTGTGCCCTGTACAGCAGGCGCTTCAATCCACGAAAGGCATCTCAATCGGCACAGCGACAAAAGGTAGGGCATTTTTCTTGATTACGACGCATTCCTATTGGTCAATACCTGATAATATACGGGGTTTACCGAGCGAGATAGATTACGACTTTTGATTACGACGATTTATATTGGCCAAGAGGCCAAAATCACCCCGAAATCATCCCGAGGCTCGAATTCCGCTCACTGGACTGTCAAGATTCTTGTACGAGCGGCACCTTTCTCGCGGCGCCTACACATCATCAGCAGCAGAGCAGTAGCGGCATAGCAGCAGCAGCAGCACAGTAGCAGCAGCAGCAGCAGCAGCAGCAGCAGCAGCAGCAGCAGACCAAGCCGTCAGAGCTCTCCGTGTCAGGCTCCATACGCCGAAGAGGAGGAGCAGTGCCAGGAAGAGTACCAACGGCCTCCAGCAGCAGCACCCGCAAAGCAGCCGACTTCAACGGGAAGGCCGCTGTAGCCAGAAGCTCCAGCGCCAGCACTATCGACAGCAAGCAGCAGCAGAAGCAGAAGCAGCAGCAGCAACAGAAGCAGCAACAGCAGCAACAGCAACCGACCAGGCAGCAGCAGGAAGCAGCCGACCAGGCAGCTCGAGCTCTCCTACGAGACCAGGCTCAGGATTTATGGGGGCAACGGCTTGAAGCCGCCCATTCTGTTGTACTCACAGGTGAACTGGGGGTTGTATTACTCTGTTTTTATGTTACAGGCTTGATCCAGAGCATAGCTAAACAACTACCGGTACCAACGTGGCAGTGTTATCACGGTGGTCAAGAGCAGACTTGCCTGTTTCGTCAGAACGAGTGACGCAGTTTGTTTTTTCTACAAGACTCGACATCGCCTCGACCGGTCGTCCGTCGTCCGTCTCGCTTGTTGAACCCATCCCCAGATGACTCGTGTATTGACCGCCCTTTACTTCAGGAGGCAACGGAGATCAGCGTACATCGAGAACGAGCTGACCGCCGTGATCCAGCCTGCCCTTCTTCTCCAAAAGCTGGGGATTGAGCCCCTGCTGCCCATGTCCTTCGTAAGAGCGACCAGCCGGGTGGACAAGGAGGCTCTTGGTGTAGACGCGGGTGGGAGATGGTCGATTCGGGGGCAAAACGTGGCGGCCATCAATTCACTCCCCCATCGCGGCACGCCCTTCCTCTTCCACTTGCAGAGGGTCCCTTCTGGGTTCACACAGGAGGCGTTCCCTACTGCTCTCGAGGATCGACTAAGGTGAGCGTAGCCGACCATGAGTGCCATGACAAATAATTTCTGGGTACGTTTTTTCCTGTGTCCCTTTTTTGTGGCAGGAGTACCTGCACTCTTTTTTTTGTCTTTGCACCAACTTGCACGGCGACCGCCTTTCTGCTCGATGGACCCCTTGCGCTGACTAGCATCGCGATCAAAACGGATGCTGCGCAGGCTTTCAACAACTGCGGCGTAGAAGCGGCGAATACCTTGCACTTGCGCCCGCTCGCTAAGTTGAAGTTGGTAGCATAGTCGTCTCGATAACACGCCGCTATGACGGCATGCCTGCTGGGGAAGCAGTTGCCGAACAGCGCCATTCCGTTCTCCCGCTGTACGAGCGCTCGTCTCAACGACACACAACGGGACTAAGGTTATATGATACCTTCAACTCGGTCGTTCTGTGCAAAACGATGGTCGACTCGAAGTGTGCCATCGCCTCGCCTCTGCGTTCCCTGCACCTGAGGACCTGGCGCCCGGTTTAAAAAATATCGAGGAAATACGGTGGCCGGTCAAAGCTCTATCGAATATTTCGGTACTGCAATACGTAACCGTAACGCCCAGCGCCCCTCAAGTGCTACACACAGAAGTACCCTCGTCCTTCCCGCCCTCGTCTACGCCCCTCTCCACGAAACAGGTCTCGTATATGCCCTATCCGCAAAACAGGTGCGCCTGTATAGCACCAGCTACTCTCCGCGGGTGAAGCTCTCTGTCACGGGGAAGCTCGGACGCAGCTGGTCGGGCTGTGGGGAGCGGTCAAGATCATGAGGGAAACATCACTAGGTGCCTTTGTCCTGTACGCCAGGTCGCCGCCAATACCTGTGTCATGAAAGGCCGGGCAAGCGACGAGGAAGCGTTGCACAGAACGACATGCGATATCTACTGCCGCAGGCCGGGACGCAGCGCCCGGAACCGGCGCCCTATCTCCCACCTGCAGGAAATCGCAGCAGACGGTGACGAGGGATTTCATGCAGCCGTAGAGGCGAGCGTCCTGCCCAGGAAGGAGGAGGGTTTGCTGAGGGAGGGAGGGAGGGAGGGGGGGCGTGTATGCCAAGACAATACACGGTCAGAGTCTGCTGAACCGTCTTTCGATGATTTAGCGTTGCTGGGCATATATATCATCCGCAGGCGGAATCTTACAAGCCACCGCTGGACGATGGTGCGGAGGCAATGGCGACTTCAACAACGAGGACCTTCTTACGGGCAACACCGCAAAGCGAGCAGGTGAGTCATTTGTCGTTTGCCGGAGCTCTAACGTAAGGATGGCGGCATGCGTGTAAATATTCTACTTTTTTTTGCGTATGGTGGAGTCTGACATTTCTGATGCAAGCGAACGATATTGTGTTTTTTTTTGCGTATGGTGGAGTCTGACATTTCTGATGCAAGCGAACGATATTGTGTAGCCCTTGCGTGTGATTGAGACTTCGGTTTCGCTGTCTTATTCGCTCATCTGGCGTGGACCGCATAATTTTCCATTTGATCGCCAGATAACACTGATGATGAAGGTGACGACGCTGCAGGTGGAGCCAGACCAGGCAACGAGTGGATCGGTCTCGCCCTTGGTTAGGACGACAAAGTCGCGGGTCTAATGGGACCAGGCGACAGGGATATACTGGTGAGCGGCGGGTATAAATGCTTGTAAAACTATCCAAACAACATGTAGAGGCTTGCAAACTTCAGTGCGTGTGTTGGCAGCCTACTCTCGGTTACGAGTCGTGCGAAGGCATGGGGAGTACTCTTGTTGGCAGGGAGATGGCTAGCTAGCTTTCTTGAACAAATAGATAGCGGTACTATTGTCGTAATATAACTTCTATAATGTGGCATGTAAACTGTGTCAAATGCGCGTACCTTTCGGATGTACAAGAGTGGCTGCTCACTTGAATCTGCGGACACGCTTCGAAGTCGTTTTCGGGCCACAACCAATCACCGCTGTCGTGGCAACACTATTCTTGCCTTCTTGTTGCCTCCCTCATATTCAGGGCTACCGCCGGTATCTCTGCACTCTCCATTCGCCATTGCCATCAACAGGAAGATAGCCAGCCAACCTCAAAGCTATGCTTCGGTGTCTGAGAAACGCGAATAGCTCCCGATCATGAAAGTCGCCGCGGAGTCGTCAGGGGGGTGATGCAGCAAGCACTGACCAAGATTTCAAGCACTGCCGTGGCCACACCTCGAAGTTTTGCTCCCAACCCCTCAATGCGGGATTCGTTGGCGCCATCCATGGTCGCCGCCAGGACGGTGGGGGCAGGGGCAAATATCTGAGTCCGCGCATTGCGGATGGATATCGCCAGGGGGGGATGAGCGGAGGGGATGGCGGTCGTACACCGATGGAGGAACCCGGAAGTTGCCAGGAGTGCACGCACCGCAAGGGTGGGTGGTCTCAGATCGACCCTGGACCCATAATTGGACGAGCAACGGCGCATCGTGCCTGCTGACCCTGGCCCAGGGACGGAAAACGTATTCGCCGAAACGCAGAGGACAATTGAATTTCCTCCTTGCATGTTCCCTTTCGTCCGTGGGTCGTACGACGACTCTAAATATGGCTGGCGTGGTCGCAGAGGCGATTCTCTTAGTTGCCACTGACGTTTAACTTGGGCTAACGTGAAGGATTTGGTGTAGCACTGGCTGCTGCTGAATACATTTTGCGATTGAAACCGTCTTGTTCTTAACACACGTTTTGACGTTTTCCGTGTATTGTATGTTTTTTTGGAGAAGACCGAAGGCGATGACTCTGCGTTCTGTGTGTTGTCTAAAATGCAGTGAACTTCGTCATTACACCACCAGACAACTCTCCATGCATCCATATTTAACATAGTAGTATATTATACGAGATACCACTTCCATCGGTCACGTTGCGTAGTGTATCTCATGTGTGATCCTTCTGTGCCCTCAGAGATAAAATTCTAGAGCAGCAGCTAGCTGCAGTAGTACAGAATGTATTTTCTAGTTTTTTGTTGCCTATCTTTGCGACGACATCCCCGCAGCCCTTCACCTGCAACAAATATACCGGTACTGCCAGTCTATCCGGAAAGTACCAGGTAATCGAACGTGAAAAAACCGTTTCGCAATCGGATTTTATCTCGAACAGATATGCACTAATACATGAAGTCGACTTTTGACGCTGAAAACAGAATCTTGCCTTCCACCAGAACACAGGTAAAGGAGCCCACTGTAAGAGTAAATGACAGGAAAATGAGAAAATTGAATGCGGTTATACTGAACTCAGTATAGAACGTACCTTTGACAAATAAGAAAATCGGACTCGACCAGCATTCCGGTTTCTTATTTTTTCCCACTATTTTCAAGTGATTGGTATTGTAGCTCGCCCGACAAAAACGGCTTTCTATTTTTTTCGCGCTTCGCGCGAACAATCTATATATATTTCTGGACCCCTACCTATGGTCCCTGAGCCTCTCAATCTGGGCATTCACTATGTCACGGTTGTACGGACGCCTCGACAACTTGGATGCCCGTCGCCATGACCCGAGACGACTGGAGTAGCACTTGACCGTTGCTCGTGCACGACGTTTGCTTCCGAGGACACCGAGGACGTTGCAGCTGCTGTACTACGTATTGATACCGTCCCACATCAAGTGTCTGGATGTATACGGTACGGCTTCGCCCGTCCCAGCCAGGGATGTACATTATTGTCATTTTTTGCCGTGGCGTGCCGTGGCATGCCGTCGCACGACCTGCGGCAAAACATTAGGGTTGGGGTTAGGGTTAGGGCATGCCACGGCATGTCGCGAAAAATGACAATAATGTACATGGCCCCAGGTCCCGGACAACCAAACGGACTGGACGTACCTTCCCATGTACGGTACGACTTGGCCCGTTCCAGCCAATGATTGGGTCGGGAAGCGCCATGGCAGCGGAACGTGGAGAGACGAGTATCTAGACCTCTAATAGAGCAACAACAGTATTCCGGGGGACCATAGTAAATAGGACCAAATATTGTCAGTACAAATAGGTAAGTATGTAGGTTTTTGTGTCTACCGTAGGTCCTATTTACTATGGTTCCCCGTAATATATTGTAGAGCGGGGCAAGAGCAGGGCAAGGGTTGCCCTGCTGTTGCCTAGGTGTTGCCATTTAATACAAGGTTGGACTGAGATATGGAAATTCTGTCGCGACATAGATACTTGCTAGGTAGAATTTTACTTGTTTGAAGATGCTGTTGACGCTATTTATTGTTAATTGCGTGGGTTTTCAGCAGAAAGAAGTGAAAGCAGCAGGAGATACCAGGCATGCTTATACAGTAGACGATGACCACCCGACCCGAACCCTAACCCTAACCCGAACGCTGTGGGGTGACCTGTTCTTGGATGCAAAAAAGGTACCGCGGGTTGTGGGTATGGAGACGTCAGTAGTATCACTGTTGTAGTTTTGTTTCGACCTGGTGTAGAAGGGTAAATTGTCGGTCGTCCTTTGTTGTTGTAGGCCGTTGTTGTCGTGGGCCGTTTAATAACTCTTTCGTCGCAGTCGGCCTTTTATTTCTTGGAAATGATTATTCTGACTCTTTCAAGTCTTCCCATTAATAGATTAGCATTGTCTTTGAATTATGAAGCAAATAAATGTCATGCAACTTCAATCGGCCTGTCGGAAGCTATCACCATCGTGCCAGTAGTAGGTACCAGGTAATCTCGGCCGGTTGTCTGTGATCGCGACGACAGCAGCTACTTGTTGTGGTGGTGGTGCTGTCTCTCTCTGCAGTCGCTCATGTATCTGCTGGCGGCCAAAAGTCTCGGCGGCCAAAGCTCAGCAGCAGAAGCAGCAGCAGCTAGCCGCAAAAAAAAATCTCCCCAGTGAGCGGCAGGCGGCAGCTAAGCTACTCCTCAGAGGAGCTGCTGCTCAGGAGCAGCTAGCTACTTGTTGTGGTAGTGGTGCTGTCCCTCTCTGTCGCTTAGATATCTGCCGTCACGACAACCTGAAGAAGCATATATATGTCGTTCGCGGCCAAAGCTCACGGCGGCCAAAACTCTCGGCGGCCAAAGCTCAGCAGCAGCTTCTGAAGCAGCAGCCAAGCAGCTAGCTGCTAAAAAAGTTCCCCGCAGTCAGCGGCAGGTAGCAGCTAAGCCGCTGCTCAGGAGCAGCAGCTGCAAAAGTTCAAAGCCTTCGGCGGCCAAAGCTCTTACGAGTAGCTGCTGCTGCTGCTGCCGTCTCGTGACTCCTGACTCGTGACATGGCAATTTTTCGAGCGTTACAACAGCGTCAACTGACCATTTACTTGGCATGCTGTCCGTCGCGGTGCATGATAATACGTAGATACGGGTATCCTGGGCGCGTTAGTTTGTCTCAACTACTGCTCCACTTTGTCGGGTCCATTGCTGCGTTATGTATCGATGCGGGTGTCCGCGGTGTGGATCGCTGCGTGCTGCTCATCGCGTTGGTTTATTGCCTAATATAATCAGCAGTAGCAGCAGAGGAGTGGAAAATATGATAGATGTTACGTACTAATAATACCTGGTCCAACAATTTGTTGTATGATCGCGCTCGCTACTACCACTACCAGTACTACTGTACTACTGCCGTGCTTCGTACAACAACAAGCAGCAGAATATGATGCACTGCTGTGACCGGGTATACCTACTAAAGAACCCTTTGTGGAAACAACGCTACCGCTACTATAAAACTACTTAATGAGTAGAATATGACGTAATAATGTGACTGACGGGCAAGGCAGTATCATAACACATGGTGGATGATTCCTATCAATGTACCGATACTCGAATGCGTACTCTGTTGTAATTTGGCTGTTTTACGACCGATGGATATCGATCTCAGGCCTAGGCGGCGCAGACAGCTGTTATTAATAGGCTGATCCGTAATTTGTTCTGCGCAATGCCGTTGCCCATCTGCACTTTGGCTCGCTCATCGTTTAGAAAGCTTGAATAGACCTACTTACTTCGGTTGGTTACAAGTGATCAACGTTGAAGCTTATGCTGCGGCGAAGCCTCGTTTGCTATGTGCAGCATCTCACTGGGATCCGCGTGCGGTTTATTCGTATCAACACGTACGAAAAAGCGCGGAAAGAAAAAATACCCCCGTCCCCTCTCGTGTATTATTGTTCTGCCTGATTGGAACACCGTGCACCGGTCAAAAAGAAAAAAGACGAACAGCAAAGCTTCTCTCTTAGCCTCGTACGCCGCCCGCCCGTCTCGCGACCACCTCACCACCGATTCGGTCCGGGTAAAGCTTTCCTCCGTCTCTGCCACAGTGAGCCCCGCCGCCCGCCTCGCGTGAAGCCCGGTGCTCATTGTGGCCCTTGTCCGCCAGCTCGACAAAGTTGGTGCTCAGACTGCATTGTTCTCTCTTTGAACTTTGGTTCGTCGCAAAAATAATCACCGCTTGAGTATTATTTTGCGTATCAAAACGACCCGTATATTTCGTATATGGTACAAGCGGAGCCTCACAAGGAGGTCAGGCAGAGCCCATTCGTGTTCCCACGTGTCTCGAGGCACACGCGACGCCTAGACACGAAAACGGCGACCGCGCTCCTTGCAACCCCCCCTCTACCCGCCAGCACCCGCGACGGCGCCGGGTTCGCCCGTGGTACCGTGCTCTGAGTACACGCACGCGCATTAAACGAAATAAAAGTCTTCAAAATATGAGCTACCCTTGACTCGTACCTGGTATGTTCGTATGAACACGAGTAGAAGAAGGTGCTTGTATTCACGAACGCGGTTTTTGTTCGTAATTATAAGCTACACCGGGACACTGCTTTTTTACCAGAAAACGGTATACCTTGACAGAAAACGTCTATATCTTGGGTTTGGTATGCCCTGATCACCTCGTTTTACTTTTTTCGTACCGTCAACTGGCAAAAATACAATGGTGTACCGTTTTTCGTCATTTTTGCGACTTGGACGGACGGACATGGATGTTTACCATAAAACGGTATACCTTGACAGAAAAAAACGTCATCTAACTTGGGTTTGGTGTACCTGATTTCCTGGTTTGATTTTTTGTACCGTAAACTGGCAAAAAAAAAACACCAGTGTACCGTTTTTAGTCATCTTATCCGTTAGGACAAGTTTTTAACTTTGCTTCTAGATAACCCTAGGGAAACCTAGGGAATTAATAGTAAGGCTCTCGGTTGTCGCAACCGTCTCAAGATACAGAGGACAGATACGCCCGACTTCTCCCCCCCGAGGGACCCCTTGCATACGCCCGACCTGCATCCCGGAGGATGTACATGTCACCCCCACAGACACAGGCGACCAGGATGGAAATGTAGGATTGCTCCAGCCCAGCCTTTCAAAACGAAACTGAGCAGCAAGCGCTACTGAATACTGAACGCTTCCACGTGGTTCCGGGCATCCACACGGGCTGTCAGGATCCACCTACCTTGCCATCAAGTCGCAGAAAGCACGCACTGCTGTTGTACTCTGGGCCAGTATGAAATAGCTGCAGCGAGGACACTGCTGTTGCCATACTCATAGCTGCTTACCGTGCGTTTCGCATACATGTGTAGCTTTCACCCTTTTCTACAGATCTTAACCTATGCAGCACTCCGCCCTGTTTACACAGCAAATATCCCCCTCCAGCCACGTGTAGCACAGTCCAACATGATCAACTCTGGTGATCGAAAGTCACGCAGCAGTGCAACGTGACCAATTATATCGGAGGCTGTTTCTAGTATGCGTGGAACGAAGCGGTCAAGTCTCGGGAGAACCCAAGAACCAGTCTGGTTACCTACTGCCCTACGAGTCAGCGCTGCCTCGAAGGTGCTGGCTGATTTCATTCAACACCGCCACAAAGTTGGTATTTGTATTCTGACGGCCACGGCGTCGTTCTTGAAGCCACGTAATGTTGTCTATTCGGACGCGACCTTGAAAATAATTTTGACCGCTTGATGCCCTCAGGCTTTAGACCCCAGCTTTGGCTCATCCGAGGACTACCCTGGTATACGGCAACCCCTTGGGGTCGTGAGCGGCTGGCTGTACCTCTTGCTGGCGTGTCATTGCAGTCCTCAAGCGCCCTCCTCATCTCCCTCTCACTATTCGGTATCCGGTTTCCACTGGACCCATCCACCCCCACCCACCCACCCACCCACCTTCCCACCCATGTGCTGACCCCCCAACCCAACCCAATCCAACGCATTCCAACCCAACCCAACCCAGCCCAACCCAACCAAACCAACCTAACCCAACCCAACCCAGCTCAATCCAACCAAACCAAACCAAACCAAACCCAACGATCAGAGCGCACAAGACCAAATGCGGCCTGGCAACATGCTCAATGGCAGCCCCATCTCCTCTCCTGGAAGCAGCGGAAGGTGTGCGATCCGGGCGCGTTTCCTCGGAACGGCTGGTGAACCAGGCTTTGAAACGCCTGGACGAGACGGACAGGGACGTGGGGGCCTTCCTGAGCGTGCAGGGTCGCGCCGCAGTGGACGCCGCCAGAGCGATAGACCGGAAGGTGCGATGCCAGCCACATCGCGCCTAAAATCTGCCGAAGGTTTTCCTAAACGAGGCTTTTATATTTGTGCTGTTTCTGAAGAGGGGAGTTACTTTTTTCCGGGGAAGGGGGGGGGGGCTACTGTTGTTTTTGGGGGCAGGGGGTTACTTTTATTTTAGGGTCGTTGTCTTTTCCGGGAGGGATTACGTTTTTCGGGGAGGGGGGGGGTGTATTTTGACATGTTGAAAGAGAGGTTGGCCCAAAGGTTTGTTATGCTTGAGAGTGGGTATGGGAGGACCTCGATCTCGTGGAGCAGGCAACGATTACGATCCCGACCCCGCATCGGATCAGCGGTTCTCTGAATGCGCTTGCTCTGCGAGGACTCTGCGGGGCCATCCCTTGACCTACAATATTTTTCGAAATTAAACCGGCCGCCAGGTTGCGGAGGGGTGCAAGGAAACGTTGGCGCTCCCGCTCTTGGGGGTGCCGCTGGGGGTCAAGGACAACCTGTGCACGCAGGGAGTTCCCACTACGGCGGCTAGCCGAATACTGGAGGGGTACCTTCCTTCTTACGACGCGGCGGTCGTTTCCAAGCTCAAGCAGGCGGGCGGGGTTGTGGTGAGTAAATAGTGCCCTCGCGCGTGTCACTGCCCAATGTTGCCGCACGAACAAGGTTACACGCATGGGACAGATAGATCAGATAGATCAGTAGACCAGATAGAACAGATAGAACAGATGCATCTGATAGATCAGATCCCCACTTCTTGATCTAGATATTTCAGGGAAGGTACATTCCTGATTTGTGTTTATTTATCTCATGTTACTGGGATGGAAGCCATGTAGTCTGCATGATTCTAGCACACGTTCCCTGGGTTTCGGCTGTACCATTCAGATCCAGCACAGCATATCGTATCGGCAGGTTAGGATCTAGATGATTCTAGATGATCCATCTCCAGATGATCTAGATGATCCATCTGTAAATGATCTATATGATATGTATGATCTATCTGTACATGATCTAGATAGTATAGCTGTAGATGATCTATTTGATCTGTCCGCTGTGTGGAAGGTTGGCCCCTTGAGAACTGCACCCATGGTTGAGGGACAAATCACTTGGGGCTAGTATGGGATAAGTTTTCCCGCTTCGAAGGGTGGGACTACGTATCCGTTTTACTATTTGTTAGAGCTGTGAGTCGGATGAATAAAACTCGCGAGCTAGGTATTGTAGTTACGTAGTTGCAAGCAGTGCCAACTATTAGACTATTCAGGTTCCCTTGTTTATGGAAGGCTTCTTTGCTAGGGGGTTTGCAAATCTATGTGAAACCACTCGCTCAGAGAGGGAGGGAAAAGCTGAGACGTCTGCTGCAACTCCTGGCGCATTCAAAACCCATCGGCATCGACGGTGCCGGTACCGACGGTAGTGATGAGGGCCGTTAGTGTTTCTTGTATGATATTTCAGCATCTAAAATGAGACCAAATACCGCCCGACTATTACGGGGGTCCATAGTTAAGAGGACTTATGGTGTACATAAAAACCTATATATTTACCTTTTTTTACTAACAGAATTTGGTCCCGTTAACTATGGACCCCCGAAATAGTCAAGCAAGTCAGTTAGTTGACTGGCGTTCGCCAGCCAGCTCGTAACTATCACAGCCATACTATTTATGCTGATAAGACGTATAAACTCTAATTCCAAGTGTGTTTTTGTTCCCCGAAAAAGTGGGAGCGTCTGGAGGGAGTATGGAAGTAAGGAGGTGTCTCATCCCGCACGAGACAGCTCCGGGAAAAGCGTGCCTTGATTCTTGTTTCGAGGTGCGGAACGCTTCTCGGCGGGCACAGCACAAACACAACTCTGGCTGCGTTTCAGGCGGAGAGATTAATAGGCCGCGGCTTGCCCGGCGCCAGGACTCTAAAGAAAAGACAATGTTGGCGCGGGGGAAAACTCGAGTATTTCTAATAATGCCGTATATACAGTGACGGCTGTGCCAGTATTTTCGGCGCGCGCGCGACGACAACATGTTGACGACTCACGGGCGCGTCTTGTTTTTTCTCTGTACGGCCGGGCAGCTCGGCAAGACGAACATGGACGAGTACGCTATGGGGTCCACGACGGAGACGTCGGCTTTCCAGGTCACTAGAAACCCAAGGAACATCGAGCACGCGCCGGGGGGCTCGTCAGGTGCGCGTCGTTTTTTGTTGATCGCTGCGGTTGCTTCGGTGAGTGCAGCACAGGCCAAGTATATACTCCATCCTGCCTGGTACATGCTAAGACCTGGTACACGCTCACGACACGAGCTTCAGGAAAGCCAGGCTGAGACATACCGGAAAAAGTAAGAATTTCGCGAGTCGTCGATATATGTGGAACGCACCTATTCTAAATTAAGAAATCCAGCCTGAACCGGGTTTCCTGTTTCTTACTACAGTAAGTATCCTGTACGGCCGGATAGAGACTGCAGGTCGAGGAACACGTTGCTATCTAGCTTCCGTTTGAGTTGTCGCAGGGCAGAGCGCCGGTTGAACTAGCCATGCGAAACTGAAAAGTCCACTCCGTTTGGTGTATGGCTGGGCAGAACAAGCTTCCGTTTGAGTTGTCGCAGGGCAGAGCGCCGGTTGAACTAGCCATGCGAAACTGAAAAGTCCACTCCGTTTGGTGTATGGCTGGGCAGAACAAGCTAGACTGAAAAAACAACGTTGTTATAGTCCGGTGCGAGGTACAGGTGTCCGAGTGATGTTCCTGTCCGACATCGTTGCTGTGGACGCCACCGTGATAGTAGTAGAAGAAGGAAAGGTCGATCTACGGCAATGACGTGATCGTGCAACAGAAGTAAACGTGTACGACAACCAAAAACCTGATGGCACGCAAATGGCGCAAGCCTCCTGAAACCAACATGTCGATTTCCACCTTTCCTTGCGTCTATCAAACTACGACCAAGCCCCTCCCCCAAACAAACAAACAAATCCCCTCAAAAAATCGAACTAAAATCCGCTCTGTTCCGTTCCAAGCACAACGATCAATGTAAACGTTGACGTTGACTGTTGGCGTAGCTGCTGTACTCGGTCGTCCTGACGCTGGTCAATGCATAGAATACTTTTCCTCGATGCTTGCTCGAGTTTCATGGGGTCGCGGTTTTCCACGGTATAAGTTGGCGTCATGGCTCCACCACGGACGCATTTGACGCGTTGTAATACCTGGATTTTTTTCTCCATGGAAAACGTTTTTCCGTTCGGGTGGCGAAGAAAACAAATGTGCACACCGCAAAGTGCTCAAGTAGTTTACCGCCTGTTGCATGGTAGTATGTACCGCTACCAAAACTGCGAGTGGTCTCACACTATTAATGGTTCGTAGTAGTTTATCCGCAATACGTGAGTGCAGGCAGCTGTGAAAGGGCTTGTAACCCCCCCCCCCGTTTAGAATTATTGCCCAAACCCTTTCGAATATCACAACCGACCTCTCTATGAAAACCCGCCCCCTTTAGAATCATATCCCAACCCCGTTACAATGTTAACCCAAACCCCTTTAGGACATCACCCACGTTTTCGGAGACACCAAACTACTTGGAAGTAGTGTGGGGACGTTTTTTACACTGATGACAGGGTTTCGCTTGTGAAACGCGGTATTTCGTGTCAGCGCCGTGCGTTGTACAACCACGTCCTTCGTGAGGAGGCGGGGGAGTGGGGGGTTGGGGGAGGGGTCTGCATACAACTTGGCCCTAGCTTCACCGAAACGATGTAAATGTGCTTGACTTTGGACAGTGACCGTGAAGACCACTGTAAACACCAACCCCGACCGCTTGGGAATTTTCTCCGAAAAATACGAAAAGCTAGAAAAATGTGGACTGGCAACCATTTTGTCTGGAAGCTGGGCCATGTCTTGAAATGCTACTGACTGGCGGGGGGAGGGCAACTATTTCGTCTATAAGCTTAGCGAAGTCGTAAACACTGCGGGCGGGGGGGGGGGGCAACAATTTCGTCTAAGCTTGGCGAAATCGTAAACACTACGGGGGGGGGGGGGGGGTACTCAATATCATGCATGGCCGTAGTCGTATGGCCATAGACCCTCGCCTCCCCACATGCCGGGACGGAGCACGTCGGGTTTTCACTAAGCAGACAGAGGGGGGGCATTGCTCTGAAGGCAGCGGCATTTTCTTGCGCGTCCTTTTTGTGCGCAGGGGGCTCGGCGGCGGCGGTAGCGTCGGGCGCCGTAGCTGGCGCCCTCGGCACGGACACCGGAGGTTCCGTGAGGCAGCCGGCTTCTTGGTGCGGCGTGGTGGGGTTGAAGCCTACGTACGGACGGTGAGTGACTGAGTAACTTGAGTGACGCGCGGGGGTGGAATCGCCGCGTGGCCGCACCAGCTCTGGTATTTTGCTGAGTGGAGGTATAATTCGTATGTAGGTGTTGTGAAAATGGTGTAACATTCTGTACCTAAATATAAAGACCGTTCGTATATCGATATTATATCAAAATGATCCTTAAATTTAAGGACATAGTGCCTTGTGCGTGTCCTTCCACGCGCAGCGGGGCCTTTCTCGCCGAGTCGGGATGTAACAGGCGCTCGCTCTGTATCCCTCTTTTCTTCAAGCACAGCCCTTCTGCGGCCGCAGCGGCCGACCTGCTCGGGGGGGTTCGGGGGTCGAAGATGCCAGTCGTCGTCCGACCGGGTGTTTTGGCCCCACCGCCCTCTCCTGGCATTCCTCGCCGTCCGCTTCATCTCACGTTCCGATGCAAGCATCTTGGTCGCAATCAACACGCCGTTGGTGTTGGTCTCTCCTTCCCCCCTCCCCCCTCCCAAGACTACGGCCATGCATGATATCGAGTACACCCCCCCCTCCTTCTCCCCACAGGGATGCGTGATCAATGGTAAAATGACTGAGGCAAGCAACAAATGAGTACCCCCCCCCCCCATATTATATACCTGGTATATGTATTGAGGTTGGGTTGGCGTCGGTTGGCGACGACGCTGCAAAACACGCCTCTCACGACGTGAGCTAGACAGCCAGGGTACCTTTTTTTTTTTTTTGTCGGTCACCACGGCTGGCGGTCAATTTAGATCATTTGTGCTGGGAGAACCTTCCCTCCGCACAAGGCGGATGATCGTATCACGTAGTGTGTATATGGTAAAGCACCCACGAGGCAGTTGCATAGTAAACCCATGGCTTTTTCTGGAAATGGCCACACCAGAAATTAAAGCTATTCATTGACGCTGCCATTCATATGCAAGAAAATCCGCCTCAGAAGCGGCTCTTAGTTGGATGTAGCTCACCCTTAATGCGACTCGCCCAACACCTCACGGCGCTTCGCGCTTGGTGCAAGGACTGTTTGCCTGGGCGGTGAAAACCCGACGTGCTCCGTCCCGGCATTGTAGGGATGCGGGGGTTCATGGTCATAGGACTACGGCCATGCATGATAATGAGTACCCCCCCCCCCCCCATCCGCTCCCCCTCCCGACCTCCACCCCCCCCCCCCCCCCCCGCTCCTCGGAACACGCGCTCGTCTCTTGAAACCCACCAGTCTGAGCCGGAAGGGGCTAATCGCGTACGCGTCATCCACGGACTGCGTGGGCCCCATTGCCTCCTCGGTAGCCGACGTTGCTGCTCTTTTGGGGGCCGTGGCGGGGGAGGACCGCGCCGGCGACTCTACGGCCCTCCAGCAGCCGGTGCCGGATTACGCGGCCATGCTCGAAGAGGTGATGACCGTTTTTCACGCGGGACTCGAGTTGCTAATTAACACGACCACCATACGTCGAGGAGATTAGGAGATAGGCCATGCCTTACCTTTTCAGCTGCTGGATGAAGCGGGAGAGATCTGATGCCGGAAATCCGCGTCGCCGTTTGATCCAAAATCTCCTCTTCCAAAACATGATATATATATATGTTGCACCTATGGCTTCCACCAGTACACCCAGGCAGTTACTGTAGTTCACACCACAAGTCACGATAGTTACAAATATGCAATAACCACCAGCCCCGAGTTCCTATTACTAGCGAGAGCTACCATTTTTTCTATGTCGGTTTCGTTCGGTTTCGTGTAGTGCGGTGTGGTGTCTTGAGGTCGAACCCCCGCCGCTTGCGCCTAAACAAAAGTACTCGGCGGGCTCTTGCGAGCTTTTGCCTTTCCGCCGAACGCTGGTTTGCGCCGGGGACGAGATCGGGTTTTGCGCTCCAGAGTGATGGCTTTTATACCGCGGGGGAGCCCTGGTCCGGGTCTATTTGTGCTCAGCAGAACTGCCGTGGTCATTACCCAGGCTGCCGGAGTCAAACTGCATTGCATGATATTCGGGGGGAGGGGGGGGGGGCACTACGTACTGATAAAAATGACGATGCTGCTGCTGATGATAATAATGATGACGATATTGTCACATTAGCTCATTTCCCTGAACTCTATCAGTAGCCCGTCATCACTGAACACGTTACGATACTTGCTGTTGTACGCGCGCAGGCGCCGGAATACAACCAACCGCCTTCTGATCGCTCTTGTGTTTGCTGTGCCTCTCGGGGTGATTGCTGCTGCTGTTGCTGCCATTGCTGCTGTCGCCTTCTCCCGGCAGGTCGCGGCGTCTGGAAGCTCACGCCCTCTTTCGGGGTTAAAGGTGCGTACCTGCGTCAATCGTGGGGCCAACCAGCGAAACTTAATGAACTCTTTTAGAAATGTACCATATTTACAGGTTTTCGGGATTAACTACTTGAAATTAGTATGTGGGGGGGCGTGCTGCGATAGGCGAATCACATTTTGGCCAAAACGTTTCACGCTTCGGAGAGATAGATAATGATTTATCTGATCTATCTATGACGGCGGACCATAGTAAATAGGATCAAATATTGTTGGTAAAAATAGGTAAATATACAGGTTTTTGTGTATACCGTAGGTCCTATTTACTATGGTCCCCCGTAACATCATCATCTAGATCATTTAGTTTCTCACTTGCCGTTGTGAGAGATTGTGCAGGATCTGTACACAGCACAGATCCAACCCCGGAAGCATGTGCTAGAAAGTGCACATTCTACGGGTCCCGCCCGGCAACATGAGCCATAGCATACAGATCATATATTATATCGGGAAAAGAGCTGCCTTGAAAGATCTAGATCACGAACTGTGGGAATCGATGATCTGTTGATTATCTATCTGATCTGTCCGTGGTGTGCAGTTTTTCTGACTGACTGACCTCATCGACTGAGGGAGTACCCAATATCGTCTCCCTCAATTGCCAACACTACAGTATTTGATCCACACTATTTAATGGCTCAAGTCATTACTTTATTTATTCTATCCGCCCCCACCCCTATACATGTATAGGTGTCGTCTCCCTCTATTGCAAGACAACTAACTGATCCGCACTATGATCGCTCACAAGTCATTAATTAAATAGTTTCATCCGCCCCTACCCCTATTATTAATAATAAAGTGTATGTATCGTGTCCCTCTTTTGGTCATAATTAATTAATCCACACTATCAATAGCTCACAAGTCATTAATTAATTATTTTCATCCACCCCTACCCCTGTATAGTATATGTATAATTTCCCTCTTATTTTACAAAATTAATCATTCCACGCTCATAGCCCAAGTAGTCAACTACCTGGTGCTTAACTTATCCACCCCTACGTACGCCTATATATGTTGTACCAGGTATGTACGAGTATATAGAACTACTTACAGATATCTCACTCTCTGACCGTGCTCGGTTGGTACACCCCTGGCCTCTCACAGCTCCAACTTGGGAATCGCCCCCTTTTATTACTTGCCGGACCTTTCCAGCGGTTCTTTGTTTTCTCCATTTCTCTTGGCACTTTCAGTCCTTTTTTTTCCCTTTTTTCTTATTTCGTTTCGTGTGCGTGCGTGTACTCGGAGCACGGCACCGCGGGCGAGCCCGGCGCCGTCGCGGGTGTCAGCAGGTGATGGGTAGAGGAGGGGTTACAAGTAGCGCGGTTGCCGTTTTCGTGGCTAGGCGTTGCGTGTGCCTCGAGCCACGAGGGAAGCATGAATGGCCTCTGTCTGGCCTCCCTTTGTGACTTTGGATAGAGTATGTACGAGTTTATAGGGGTCGTTTGGGATCGCAAGAAATAAGATTCAAGCGGTGCTTATTTTTGGGACCGGGCTGAAGCTCAAAGAGAGAGCTACGCAGTCTGAGCACCAACATTGTCGAGCTGGCGAACTAGGGCCACGGTGAGCACCGACCGTGCTTCACGCGAGGCGGGTGACGGGGCTCGCTGTGGCAGAAAGTAAGGAAAGCTTTACCCGGACCGAATCGGTGGCGAGGTGGTCGCGAGAAGGGCGGGTGGCGTACGAGGCTGAGGGAGAAGCTCTGCTCTTCGGTTTTTTCTTTTTTGACCGGTGCAAGGTGTTCCAAGCAGACAGAAAATTATTACATGAGGGGACGGGGATGTTTTTCCTTTCCAAAGTTTTCGATTTCATTTTCATTATTTTTGCGGTACTGCTGTGCCGTGCTGTGCTTTCTCTTTCGTACATACAGCAAGCATATCAAAGGAAGAAAGGATTACCCTACCCGGGATATGTACGTACGTACGGCATGTGAGCGAGCGTAGCGGGCGGAACCGCCCGGTAAGCGAAGCGTATGTGGCGTCCGAGCTGGTTTTTCTTGAAGCATGGCGGCGGGACTCTTGGCATTATCATTTCGCCAGTTTGCAACCTCAATCATAAAAAAAAAATACTTTCATTCATGGACCTCTGTCCGCTTCGCATAACTTGATGTGCTTTTCCTTCCTGAGCGAACGTAGCGGGCGGCGTAGGCCGCCCGCGGAGCGAAGCGCCTTGTATGTATATAATATCATGACCCATGAGGTCGGCTCTCAGAGCTTTTGTGGGTCGATTTTGTACATGTAGGTTTTGAGCCGAAACCGAATTAACGTTTGGAGCATACAGCAGTAGTGTGTGTCTTACTGTATGCCTCGTGGCATGCCTGGGCCGCGGGATTGGTCATTGGGATGACGCTTATAGTATAACAGTCCCGTTTTGGCGACAAACTGCTAACAATTTGAGTGGTGTGTGCCTCAAAACGGGACTGTCATACTACTGCTGTACAGTAAAAGGGTTAAGTTTTCGTTTACTTGGTAAAGTCTCTAGGCCAGTTTTTGGGTGAGGTATACTAACAGTAGCATATAAACCTCCTCGGAAAAAAAAATGCCGGTAAAAAGTGTCGATTACTGCGAAAAGATCATCGCGGGACTGAGGGATGATACCCCTTTGATATCACCAAAGTCACCAACCATTGTTTGGTCGCTATCTTGGGGTTAATTAGCAAAGGAGTTAAGTTTTCATCGAGCCTCAACAGCAGTTTTTTGGGTGAGGAATAACGATTGTAGTATAAAGCTCCTCGGAGGAGGAGTCAGCAGAGAAATAATTATTACGGGGGACCATAGTAATCAGGACCCATCGTGTGCTCAAGAACCTATACATTACAGTATTTTTACCAAGTATTTTTGGTCCTGATGACTAGTGTATGTTCCCCAGTAGTAGCATGAACACCTGATACGGTACAGCAAAGCAACAGTACGTATATATACCTGGTCTCACTGTGGACGGAAATGTGAGGACCATTACGTACTGATATTTACACACCAATGTAGTATAATACTACTTTTCCGGGGGGGCATAGTAATCAGAACCCACGATTGAACAAAAAAAAACCATATTACATCACCATTTTTGGTTCTGATTACTACTATTACGGGGGACCATAACCATAGTAAATAGGACCTATGGTACACACAAAAACCTATATATATTACCTGTTTTTCCAACAATATTTGGTCCTATTTTCTATGGTCCCCCGTGACACTCAAAACTTGATTTTGAGGTAAAAGGAAGCTTAGCCCGACGAACCATCCCCGTAGATTATTTCGGGAGGCCATAGTGATACATAAATATTCCTATGATGGTCCTCAGCCTGATCCGATCCGTTTTTGGTCGCCGGATCTCTCCCGCCTCTGACAATATTCCCGTGCGGATTCTTCTCCGGGGCCTGCCCCCTCCATGCCTGAAATGCCCCGCGTTGGAGTATCCGCCCGCTCAGCAGCGTAGCGCCGACGAATCATCCCCGTAGATTGTTACGGGGGGGCATGGTAATACATACTTTTAGTAATCAGAACCTATGATGGGCCCAAAAAAACATGCATCCCCCCATATATTTACATAAAATACTTGGTTCTGATTACTATTATACAGTATATAGTAGGCTGTACGTTTTTTTTGTGCGGTTTCGTTTTTCGCTTGGCCGAGGAGGCTGCTGCCGAGCCAAGGAGTCGAGGTGTGTAGGTGCCACTATCCTTTCGCGACACGGAACTCCCTCCCCAAAACGCACCACAGCGCCTAAAAGGGAAAAGAAACGACCTCAACCTTCACACCTACTGCTGTAGGACGTACCGTGATTTGTAGGTGATCTGTTAGTAGTTCCTCACCTGCCTTTATGAGAGGTTGTGCAGGACCTGCCTTATAGGGCAATAGCGACCCAGGAAAACATGCCCTACTGCTGTAGATGATGCGGACTACACGGGTCTCACCCGGCAACATGAGAGCTACTATTGTAGATCGCGCATGAAGTGGGAATCGATCGCCGTATAACACGCAAGATAACACACACCCTCGGACGATTTTTAAAGCTGTTTTCCTTCAAGACATAGGGGACACACACAACGAAAATGATGGTGTTGGAAAGATTAGATTTCGTCGAGAAGGCTGTATTGACGCATCGCTCGTCATACTCAGTACGCCCTCCCCGTTGTCAAGAAATCCAGCTTTGAAAATTGACCCTCGAGGGGGTGTGTTGTCATGCGTGGTACACGGTATCTGCCCCGAGGTGTGAAAAACTTACAAGCGATACCTACGTACGAGCAATAAACAACCAACTATTACACTTGACTTTCTACGATAGAGGTTCACCCCAACCTATGTCCCTCTCCCCGAGGTATAATGCGGAACTAAACGGGGACGAACATGTGAATACGACTGGTGCTTGGGATCTGTGGGGGGCGCACCTTCAATGTTTAGATGCAGATATCCCCACGAACTGTGGTGCTGGTTGTAACTCATTCAACTGGCGCCCGGTGAGGACGCCGTGGTGGCTCATAAGTTTTTTTCCCCAAATGTGACACCTCTGTCGTAGAACGCCTCACTGCTGTATTGTATTAATAGTACTAACTACTGACTGTTACGGAGGACCATAGTAAATAGGACCTATGATACACACAAAAACCTGTATATTTACCTATTTGTACTAAATATATTTGGTCCTATTTACTATGGTCCCCCGTACTGGTTCAATAACAAACTAACAACTAACAACCAACCCTACTGTAGTGCTAACTACTAAGGAAACAACCAACTGATAAACAACCAAGTACGTGAAAAATCATAAATTTTACGAAAGAAGGAAGAAAACGATGTCCCACAGCAGTAGTTCTCGACAATTTCTTGCACAGCCTAGAACGCGATGTCCTACTCTTGTGCTCGATACCAGGTAGTGTCTTGTATAGCCTACCCGCCCTATCAGGGAGTGCATGGTATCGTAGCTCAGGCGGGAGAAACGATGCCGCTTTCAACAGCCGTAGCTCGAGGCAGCGGCCCGTTTGGCGTTTCGGTGCTCGCGCGCTAACGGGGACGACTTGGCCCTTTTTTTCAAGGCGAAAGCGCCGCGTCCTACCCCGACGCACCGGGGGCGACGTTTCGTTGTGCTGTGCCTGTCATTCGCCATATCAAGCAACCGACACCGCTTTGGGGGAACGCCTGCGATTCATCCACTCCCCCACGAAACACGGCGCGCATCTTCTCAAAAACGGGATAAGTATGTCAACAATAGGTATGCTTGAAAGCGAAAAAAACAAAAAATACGACAACAACAACAACAACGAAACACTTTTCGTTTTTGTAGTTTCACCCTTGTGCAAAAAAAAATGTACTGGTAGTGATTCGCCTTCTCTATGGTAGACCTCTCAGTCTTGATCGACTCCCCACGATCAAGCGCTCCTTTTGTTATTGCCACTCATGTACCATCGTTTTTACTTTCTAGCTCGACTGATTTTATACAATTTTTAAAACCGAAGGTTTTACCATCAGCGGCTTTCTGGACAAAAGGTGGTCACAGGCAGGTGCCTTCACTTCTGCCCCCCCGGTACTCGTCTTCATTTATATCGCGCATAGGGTTAGGCATTCCCACTGCTCGTCGTATTGCATCGACGTTCGCCACTTGCTTTGGTTTTGATTGACACGCACTTTGCGCTGAACTCCAAAAGCACCCGCGGCGGTTCGAATCCCACTGTCTAAGAAAAAGAACGAGGCGACTGCTGTCGACTCACACGCTAAAAAAAAAGCTCCCGCTGCGCCCTGACTCCCGCGCGTTTTTTTAATATTGTTGTCCCGCTTGTTTTTTTTGGCAGGTGGGGGTGATCCGGGAGGCCTTGGCGCAGAGGGTGCAGCCGGACGTGGCCGCGGCCGTGACGAAGGCTGTGGATGTGAGGGGCCGCAATTCTGATTACAGAGGCGTTATTACTGTATACCGTGAAAAGCGTTGAGTCCGCACAGAGGTGCAATCCTTTTTCAGTGCTCTCTTATTCTTGACAACGGTAAAGGTACTAAAAGTCGAGCATTCTTGTATTTCTGGAAGGCTCTCTCTAGGCCGGATCTTTTCCGAAAACGCCTTGTGAGGGTATTGGCAAACCTTCCCTTCTATGGAGAAACCGAGCTGCTGAAAAACGATTGCGCACCACTCCTGTGAGAACTCGACGCTCTTGGCTATACCAGGTGTCTGGTAACACGCAAGAGGCGTTCCACGATAGACGTATCACATTTGGGAAAATAAAAAGGTTCTGAGCCACCACGGCGTCCTTAACGGGCGCTACTGTAGTTGAAGGATGAGTATGTAACTTGTGCTCTACATTGTTGCGCATAATTCGTACGAACCCGTACGAGATGCGTGTAGCATCAGAGTCGTATTCATATGTCTGTTGTGTGTCCCCGTCGAATTCCGCATTGTACCTTTGGGGGACATAGGAGCCTCGGAGATATTAAGGGGAACCTCTATCGTAGAACGCCTCGCAAAATAGCGCTTGAGGGTGACGCATTTCCCTTGCGACGAAGTTCAGAGCCGATTCGATTCTCACCGCAACAACGAAAAATGTTGGATTTGGAAAGATCTCGAGGACGAGATCTTTTGCCATTGACGCGTCGCTCAGCGCTTGCACTCTCCCCGTTGTGGGAAAAAAAACCAACAGAGTTGAAGTTCGTCCGGGGGTGTGTGCTAACTTATCACACGTGTGATAATGTGATGCGGTACAGGGCGGGGGGCACTTGGAGCCGTTTTTTTTTTTTCTCGCTATGCTTGTTTTTGAGCTTCAGTTGGATGTGGCCGCGGCCATGACGAAGGCTGTCGGTGCGAGGAGGGGCCGCAACTATCACTATTGAGGCATTGCTGGGCCGGGGGTAGTTCGAGCTGTTTTTAAAATATATATCTCGCTATGCTTGCTTTTCGTCTCGCTTTACTTTTGATGTTTTGGCTCGCTATGCTTGTTTTCTTATCTGGCTATTCTTGTTTTTTAGCTCGTTGTGCTTGTTTTGATCTCGCTCTGTGGTTGCTTTCGATCTCGCTATGCTTGTGTTCGATCTCCCCAAGTCTGTTTTTTTATATGTCACAAGGATATACGGAAGCAACTGATGGTGATGGTGTTGATGATATGATCGAATCAGCTCATCTCCCTGAAATATACCGGGTAACCTTCAACGTTTCAAAAAACAGGTTGATAAAGCGTCCCCATGGGAGAAAAGCAGGCACAAAGTATTTCACGTACTACGTACCGTGCTCGTACCTATTCTTGACGCCGTATGTGTAAAGCTAGCTCCTCGTGCTATGATAGGAACCTGCGAAAAAAAATGGTACCCCCCCCTTTTGCCGTGGCCTGACTCCTCGCCGCCCTCCACAAAGCTTCCATCTGTTCCTTGTGTGGTATGATACTTGAATGCCCCCCCCCATGTTGACGCTTTTCTCTGCTGCCACCGCTTCGTGTTTTGTCCCCGCGCGCAGACCATGTCTGCTCTCGGGGCGGAGGTGACCGAAGTCTCGCTGCCGTCTCTACCCCAGCAATGCGCAGCGTACTACGTGAACGCTCTTTCGGAGGCCTCGGCTAACCTGGCCAGGTTTGACGGAATACGCTACGGGTGAGGACGACCCCCCCCCCCGGAAACATCGATGGCGTGTTTAGCGGGGTACTTGGCAGTACACCTGGTACCGTGTAACACACGGGTGATAACATAGCACACCGGGTCCTAAGGTAGCACACCCCCTGGTTGAGGCGAATTTCCTGTCAGGTTTTCTCTGTGACAAAGAAAGCACACGCGACCAGGAAGATCGTGGCTTTGGAAAGAATCTCGTCGAGACCGTTCCGTACGTAGACGTATGTGCCGCTTGGCGTTTTATGTTCTTGCAGTTGCGGAGAAATATAATCAGCTTGGAAACATAGCCCGAGGGTTGTATGTTTTCTTGAGTGTTACACGGTGTACTCTGGGGTACTCAAGTACCACACCTGGTCGCTTTTGTTCATACTCGGGTATGTACTCGGGTACCCCCAGAGTGTGTATAGCGTTGTTTTTGCTGGGCACTCGCGCAGCACGATATTTATAGCTGTCGTCAACTTGTGTGCGTTGGGTGTTGATGAAAAACAAAGAACGAACTAACAAACACATGTAACAAAACTACACGAGTACTTGTACGCCGATTAATCACACACCCCACCCCACTGGCCAACGTTGAACTGCCTGCCAGTCCCTGAGCGATCACTCCTGGCCCTCCTGCGGCGAACAGCTGTACCCTTGTCGGCCCGCTACACCTCTAAAAGCCTCCTCCGCTGTACGAGTACTCGTACAGCAGTAGGGATTCTTGAGTACCCACCCAAGTGTGAATTTTGTTCGGAGGTGGAGGTTTTTGTACCAGGCATCGCACAACAAGCACACGAGAGATCTGCAGAGCACAGCGCGTATAACCCAGCTAGCCGTTCCCATCCGAGGCACTGGATGCGCACAGCCTCGGCGATGGCTGTCTCGCCGTGTGGTACTGTTCCTGTGGCCCGCGATACTCTGACTGCTGCGGTGAAAATAATAGCGATCAACTGCGGCTGTGAAAATGTGTATTTATTCGGTGAATGATGTGTGATGTTGTTTCGCTGCGATTTTTTCGGAGATCGTCGCGGTCGTACGTAGATCCACCCGGCAGCGATTTCGAAGCGCGTCCCGAAAAACAGCGCCGTCGAAATAGAATCTCGCGCTTGTAATAGTTGTACTTCGAAGTATATATAGAAAAATTGAAGCTTATCAGTATATACACTTCGGCAGCAGTACTTGATGTACATATCGTAAAACGAAAGAAGAGAGCCGCGAGGTGAGAAGCACACCGAGGGAGACTGTACGTAGGTCCATCTGTTTCGCTCGGGACGCATGTAGAAAACGCGGAACTTACGAATATCCTTCATTTTGATGGTGCCGGGGGCGGGTAAGCCCCCTCTTCCTCCCACGCAAGATCAAGGTTAAGGTTGGCACTCGGCCCGATACCCGATGCCAGTGGGACGGAGAGGACGAGCCTTGGTGTTGCCCGGTACACTCGGCAGTCGCGGTACGCCCACAACAAGCGTCGATTGTTCGTGAGCGCCCGCTGACCGTTGACTGCTGACCGTTGACTGCTGACCGTTGACTGCTGACTGCTGATTGCTGATCGTTGGTGTCTGGCCGTTGACTGCTGACCGTTGACTGCTGGTCGTTGACTGCTGGCCGTTGACTACTGGCCGTTGACTGCTCACCGTTGACTGCTGACTGCTAACCGTTGAGTACTGACCGCTGACCGTTGAGTACTGATCGTTGTGTACTGACCGTTGACCGTCGAGTACTGATCGTTGAGTACCGACCGTCAACCATTGACCACTAACCGTCAACCGCCCGTCACGTCTTCGTTTTATTTTCGGGCCGTGTGGTTATTTTTCACTAGACACCGGAATCCAGACGCCGTGTCCTCCAAGGAAGCGATGCTGAAAAGTCGGCATGACGGCTTCGGGGCGGAGGTGCGTTGCCCTCGTGGCGTTGCCGCGCTCATATGACTTTTTTCCTTGCCCGTCTGCTCTGTAACAAGCCGACCTACTGCTATCTGACTCACGCATCGCTGAGCCGTTTGTTTTATAGCAGTAACAGTTTAGTCGCGCACTGGGAGGGTTTTCCACCCAGCTCGTTGGAGGGAATCTATCATACCGCTTGTCAATAGCGCTCGCCTCCGTTTGAGACGATGGATTTGGTTGCTAAGTTACACGCCGGTTGTACTTGATCGAGTCAGCAGCAGCGGCAAGCAGCAACAGCGGTACGCAGCAGCAACAAGAAGCAGCAGCAGTCCTTGCTCGTCTCGCCTAGCATCTATCATATCTACAGTAGCTCTGTGAAGCTCCACACGTCTGGCACCCAATGCGAAGCTCATGCGTAGTAGTCCCGCCCAGCGCTACCGGTTCACACGGCGCTAAAACTGTTGACTCGTTTCGCCGTTAGAGATGTAACTTGGAAATCGGAGCCCAACCCTGTATGATGGAAAGCGAAAGCTCCCTCCCCCCATGGTGCTCCGTCTCGGATGGGCTGCGTGTTCAATGGTCAAGTGACTTAAGGCGAACATCAAACGAGTACGCCCTCTCCCCCCCCCCTATTATATACCTGGTATATATTATATATGGGTTGGGTTGGCGTCGGTCGGTTGGCAACGACACTGCAAAACATGCCGCTCACTACGTGAGCTAGACATCCAGGGTATCGTTTTTTTTTTTTGGCGGTCACCCACAGCCGGTCGTCGAGTTAGATCATTTGTGCGAGGCAAAGAACCTTTACTATGCACAAGGGAAGTGATCGTATCACGTAGTGTTCAAGGTAAGGCACCCAAGAGGCAGTTACATAGTACTCCCGTTGCTGTCTCTGGAAGTGGCTACACCGGAAATTAAACTAACCCATTGAAGCTGTCATCCTCATGCAAGTCCGCCTCACAAGCGGTTCTTAGTAGGGTGCAGCTCACCCTTCATGCGACTCGCCGGACACCTCACGGCACTTCGCGCTTGGTGCAAGCAATGTCTGCCTGGTCGGTGAAAACCCGACATGCTCCGTCCCGGCATTGTAGGGATGCGAGGGTCTATGGTCATACGACTACGGCCATGCATGAGACCGAGTACATCTCTCCTATCGAGTACACCCCCTCTGTCTCGAAAGGGATGCGCGGTCGATGGTCAAGTGACTAAGGCAAGCAACAAATGACTACCCCCCCCATGCTCATACGACTATACACGGCCATGGACTCAACGTACGTGCAGGAGCGTCCTGCGCTAAATTTTGTGAAGGATGCGGGTCTTATTGGTCAAGGCGGGTCTTAACCGCCCGGCGTTTTTTTTAATACACGCCACCAAAACACGCGCCGTGTGACTGCCCCTGCCGACCTCGAGCCCCCCGAAGGGCTGGGGCTCGGATTAGGGTCAGGGTTAGGGTTAGGGTCAGTCCTGGGGTTCGATTGGTCATGGCCGATGTGCACGGTTGAAATTGACGACACACGTCCTGCATAACGTTTTGTCCAGGACGCTTCTGCACATAGCGGAAACCTCGGCCATGCATCGCTTCACCGCCCCAGTACAGGACGCGACAGGATTTCAGAAAAGCAGAGTTTTTTTTTTTAATCAACATTTGCACGAAGCGCAAGAAAACTTTCAACCCGATATATTCATTCATGGTATCAACCCCGATCAAATAAATCCCGTTTAAATCGAATCCGGGATCAAATATAATCTAACTATTAACCAGATCACAGCCCCGATCGACTAAATCAAATGGGAATCCGGATCAAATCATAAGTAATATCACTCAAACCACAATCCCGATTAAATGAAAATCTCGATCAGATCAAAATCCCGATTTAATAAGATCACCATCCTCATTAAATCACAATCCCGATCGACTAACATAAAAAAGTGAATCAAAATCTCTACCAAAAACAATTCCCTACAAATGATACGAACTGCTTATATATCTATGTCTCAGGTACGAAAGAGAATAATTATCGGAACGTTCTCCTTGTCTGCGGGCTACTCGGACAAGTACTACAAGCGGGCGCAAGGGGTTCGCCTGGGACTTTCCCGCGATTTTTCGTCGGTCTTAGAAGGGGTGGACATCCTCGTCTGTCCCACCGCGCCGACAACGGCCTACAGGTGAGAAATAGGTACATTATAATACCCTGATATATGTACAAGGGGGGCTTCGCCGCGGTGGGCTGACGCCCGCCTGCGGCTCCTCGCATGCCCGTAATGACTAAGGGCGCACCGGTGTGAAACTCGAGGCTGTTAGCGCGACAGTACTGCCAAGGGCTGTGCATTAACAAAAACAATTTTGAGTGAAGAGAAAGAAAACGCTGCAAACACGAGAAAAACATTGCCATCCGCCATCCGGCCTAACAACGCATTACTCGTTCGTATACAGCAGCAAACAGCACTACAAAGTACTACGTACGAGACGCCCGGCGTCCGTACTGTATCCTTCATGTATGGACAGATACTAAACAATTAGTTGAACTGCAGCCGATCGAGTTAATCGACAGTACGAAGCGCCGGCGATTACGTTGGTGCAGCAAGTTCAACAGCAGCAAAGCGTACAGGTAAATAACATACGAAATTACGCTGGCACGAGACCTCCGCCGAGACGCCATATAAATGTCAATTGCGAACCGGTACTCGTACAGCTTCCGAAGCAGATGGATCCGTCTTTTCAGCTTCAAGATGTGGAGATACATGATTGCGAGGAGTTACCTTGCACAATAACCATTCTCACACAGGGGTCAGCAGCCAAAACATATCGCAGGCAAAGCAGCAACACTAGAAGCAGAACAGAACAGCAGCAGGACATACATAGCAGTAGCACCAGGGCAGCGGATGAACAGCAGCAGCAGCAGCAGCAGTAGCACATCACGCACGCCCGAGGCTGCCCCTAGCACAACAGTCGGGGCAGGGGAGCCCGGTGGCGCACGAGGAGGAAAGGCATACTAATATATCTCAGGCCTACTCCGTGAGGGGGCCTGCGTGAGCAGCAGCAGCAGCAACAGCACAACAACACAGCAGCTGCCCCTGGCAGCAGCAGAGTAGCGGTAGTAGCAGCAGCAGTAGCACATCACGCACGCCCGAGGCCGCCCACCGCACAGCGGTCGAGGCAGGGGGGCACGGAGGGGCACGACGAGGAAAGTTATAATGGCGTCCCTGATGGAGTCACTTTGTAGTTGGCGAATCTCGTCCCCACTAAAGTCAAGTTGTGGGATCGAGTCTCACGGTTGCGTGCTCGTGCTCGTAGGAACTTTTTCTTGCGCAAAAACTTGACGAGCGGCAAGCGTGAAAGCGTGACGTGCCCTGACTGCCGGCTGACCGAGTGTGCTGTTGCTAGAAACATTTCAAATAGGTCAGCTGTGCGTAAGACCAGTTGAGTGGTCGATAATTGATTTATCTAAATCTCGTGGCCAAAGAGTTTGGTTGACGGCCTGCTTTGCCCTGTCAGGCTTACCTTTTGGCCCGTCAAACCCTCCTCTGATATATATTTTAGGCCGACCTACTCCGCGAAGGAGACTGCGTGAGTAGCAACAGCAGAGCAATACAGCAGCTGCACGTAGCAGCAGCAGAGCAGCGGCAGTAATAGCAGCAGCAGCAGCAGCAGCAGCAGCAGCAGCACAGCACACCGCGCACGCCCGAGACCTGCTGCTGCTACTGCCGCTGTACGTTTTCTTTTTTCTTGTGTACACGCTCGCGCAGTGCCCAGACGAGGCGCCAAAAGCATTTCAGAGGGTTTGCGCGGGACGGAGCACGGATTGCACGGGATTTGCCCAAATTTCACGGGACCAGTTTATACGGGATCGGGATTTGAAAAAAAAAACACGGGACGGGATCGGGGGGGGTCGCGAACATTTCCGCGGGATCAGTTTGGACAGGAACGGGATTTTCAAAATTCCACGAGATCACGGGATTATCCCGTAGCCCGCAGAATCCCGCGGTATGTTCACAACGGGAAAAATCTCGAGGAAAGCCCTGCAATTTTCAAGTTCTAATTCGCAGTGGTTCACGAGATACGGCCTTCGGCTGGTTTATTCATTTTGCTCGCACAGCTCGTACGTACGAGACGCTCGGCGTCCGTACTGTATATCCCGTATGCAGATAGATACAAAACAATTAGTTGGGCACCAGTCGATCGGTTTTAATCGACACGCCGGCGACTACGTTGGTGCGGCACGCTCACAGCAGCAGGCACCAACAGCGTAGCGTACAGGTACGCATCATAAGAAAACTACGCTGGCACGAGTCCTCCGCCGAGACACCAAAAAAATGTCAATTGCGAGACGGTACTCGTACAGCTTCGGAAGCAGATGGGCCCGTATTTCAGCTTTAATGCGGAGACACATCACATCACCGAGAGGGGTTGACTGCATATTGACCATGCTCGCGGGGGTTAGCAGCAAAAACCTATTCCAGGCATAGCAGCAGCAGGAGGAGCAGCAGCAGCAGAACAGGACAGTAGCCGCATATACATAGTAGTAGAACCAGAGCAGCGGCTGAGCAGCGGCAGCAGCAGCAGCAGTAGCAGCACATCATGCAGGCCCGAGGCTGCCCCTTGCACAACAGTCGGGGCAGGGGAACCCGGTGGCGCAAGAGGAGGAAGAAGCACGACGTCTTCGTCGCACCTCGTCATAACCCATATACATGTTCATGACTTTAATTTTTGCTTGGCGGTTACGCGATGAAAAACAAAAACGCCTTCACAATACAATCGAAACTTCAAACCTCATTGTTGCGGCAAGCTCCCCGGGGTGAGCTGTCAACGCTCACCTGACTCGCCTCCTCAGTTCGTACGTTGGATCCTTTGGCAGTCCCAGTGGCTCCAGGGCTTCGCTCAGGCGAGAGCTGAGCAAACGATGACCAAAAACCCCGATTGCGAGCAATGCAGATACTCGATTATGCCCGTTATCACGCGGAATGGTGCGTATATGCGAGCGAAAAGCCTTTAATCCTTTAATTTTTAGTCCCTTTAGTTCACTTTTTAGGTTTTGCACGTATTTTCTTCCTTGCCTGGGTAGCGTCTCAAGACACTCGGTGTTGGTCCACGCGCTGCATGCGCTGTACACTTTGATCAGGCGTTTTGCATTCAGCAGGCTGAAACCGTCTGCTGAATGAAACACCCATCCCACACCCACAGAGTGTTCCGCCTCTACTCTGCGCCCACCGACTCGTGGCTGCATGCCTCGACTCGTCGTACGTTTGGTTGCTCCCACGTCCCTCCGCCGCGATATCATGTGCTACTGGTGCCCATTGGCAATGAAGAGTACTCGTCATTGCCATTGCTGGTGCCCAATGGGAATGATATTAGTCATTCCCATTGATGGCAATCGTTGCCATTGCTGCTGCCTGCTGCGTGTAACAACGGTTTGTACCTCCACCACTGTACCGCTCCTCCCGCGGCGTAGACTCATCCGATTGGGTCGAAACCAAAGACCCCGTCTTCTCTGCCTCATCGCCCGGCGTGCACAGCAGCCGAAGAGGCTCGTGACGCTTGTTTCCCGACCATATGCTAGCCTACGAATCTCAACATTTTTGCGCAAAACTCGTGCTTTCACACGTAAAATAGCCCGAATCGGAATTTCGACACTCGTTTCTGGAACGTTCAACCCTCAACGCACAAGCAGCGGCGGAGCATGAGACTGGCCACCCCAGCCCATATTCCCCACACTCTTGCCGCCATGAGCTGTCGAAGGCCGCGGAGGATTCGGCCTCTCCCGTTCCGGCCAAAGGAGAAGAGGTCCAGGGTGCTGGCATCGAAAGAAGAGTATTTTTACCGTCACGAGCGTGCATAGATGTCGGCTGACGGCGCATTTGCCCCTTGACAGGCAGCCGTCAAGGACATCCTAATGCTCGAAACTATTATATTTCAGGAGAGGGTTTGACGGGTCAAAGGTAGGCCTGACGGGGCAAAGGTAGGCCGTCAACCAAAATCTTTGGCCACGAGACTGATAAATCAAGTATCGACCACTCAACTCGTCCAACTTACAGCTGATGTTTATATAAAAAGCTTCTGCAAGAAACGAGCACAGCACACCCGGCCACAGCTGTCAAGGACATCCTAACGGTAAAAACGATAATATTTTGGAAGAGGTTTTGACGGGCCAAGAGTAGGCCTGATGGGGCAAAGTTAGGCCGACAATCAAATTCTTTGGCCACGAGACTGTCAAACTCACAGCTGACGTGCTTTTTTTTTTTAATTTTTATATCAAGTATCGACCACTCAACTGGTCCTAACTCACAGATGACGTATTCACACCCGGCCAGCCGGCAGCAAGGGCACGGCACGAGCACGCCCGAGGCCGCCCCCGGCACAGTCGGGATCGGGGATCACGATGAGGCAGTTTCGTCCCGTGCGGTGAACCTCATCTCACGCTAGTACGAACAAAGCAAAAAAATACATCGAAGAAACGCTGAGGAGCGCTGAAAGCACAGGGCCAACAATATCGTACACATATTTATATGTATGTATACATCTCGCTAGGGCTGTAGGAACTTGTGCTGAAAGTTTTATAAAATAGGATAAATAGGTATCAGTATGGGCAGTCTTCAAGAAAGGAGCATGGGATTCGTATTGGTTCGGAGTGATAGAAGAGAGGTTACTACTATTACGGGGTCCATAGTTAATAGGACCTATGGTATACATAATAACCTATATATTTACCTATTTTTACTAACAAAATTTGGTCCCATTAACTATGGACCCCCGTGATATTAATGCTATTAATACTTACTGCTATTGATGCTATCAATATTGCAGTATCAGAACATATTCGATTCAAGTCGAAATGGAACATAAACGATACATCGGAGGGGAAAGTAATACCATTCTGTCCCGAGATATAGTGATCTTTTTATTTGATTTTAACATTAAATAGGTACTTATGTTCCGGCACAGAGTGTTAATAGTTATTAATAGTGTTATTGTAACTCATAGCCACTCGCACACTCACCGCTCAAGTACGTACTTGTATTAACTTTATTTTAAAAAGTATGTACACCTCACTCAGCTGTGAGATCGAGGACTCTATCGAAACTCCTATTTGCAAACCGCGTGTGATACTTACACTACTGCTGTAATACTTTTATCCGTGCTGTAAAACTTCTACCAAGGTCAGAGCGTGCTACGGAGGGTACGTCAATTACCTCGTAAAGTGACCTCATGGAGGACATAGGCCAGCATATCACCCTGGGTGATAGATAGTCCAAAGGTCAACAGGACTGTTTTACAAAGACGGCCAGCCTACGTACATAAACGTAGTTGTGCAGGGACAGAACTGTTTTACAAGGACGACCAGCCTACGTACATAAACGTAAGCATTTAGTGCAGGGAAGCCTATTTGTAACTGTTGTCAGCTGTGTGTGTTAGTGCAAGGCAAAGAAGAAATACTCTGGTACATCGTGATTTGTCAACAAGAATATGACGAGCGAGAATTTTCGGTCGGGGACGGCACGGAGAGCCGGCTTCAGATCTCCAGCTTCACCCACTTGAAACGTAAGGCATCCCTTATGTATGTATCCTCTACCAGGTATATTGCAGGCAACTCGAACGTAAGGTACGCCCTATCCCCTTTCTTGTAGGCGGTAGGCGGCCCAACCGACTCAAAAGTAAGGCATGCCTTATCCCCTATCCCCTATATTTTCCGGCATGCCGTGTCCATCAGCAACTCCCTTCGCTTGCACATAGCATACGAGTACTGGTTGTGCTTTTACCATTAGGAAGTATGGCACCTTTTGGCCGACGGGGGGGGCTCCTGGTCTGAGGGGCTGCTGCCGCATAGGGCAATGCCTTATCGTGGAGCTGCATTTATTTGGGTTTGCAAGATTTTTCGTGGCGTACTTAAGTATATACTTGGAGCCGTTGTTGTCGGGGAGTTTTTTTCCCCCACATTAGTGAAATATTTTTTAACGTTGTGAATTTAACTTTCCTGATGTTCCGTCCTCTGTCAAATTTCACACGTCCGGAAAAACTCCCACAAATGTGGAAATTATGTCACAAGTATGGCAATTCTGGCTCTCCGATAACAACAGCTCTTTGGCCACGGGTTAAGTTTTGTAATTTTATCTCAAAATCATCTTGCTGGTGGTGAGATACTATCGATCTATTAATGCTGCCGTAGTTGAATCAGTATTAGTAGTGCGAATTGTAGCGATAATAATATTATTAGTAATAATAGTATCACTACTATGAGGCTCCTCAAATGAGGAAGGAAAAGCCTTCAAATATTTATATACCAGGCACATAGGTGCAACCGACCCTATATATACCGCATGTAGCACGCGTCTCTCTTTTTTCTTTCTTTTTTTGCAGTGTGGTGTATTATGCCTTTTAGAACTGCAGTCCCGTTTTGGGAACATACCACTCTAATTCTAACGTATATGTCCCCAAACGGGACTGCGGTCCTGAAAGGGTTGAATGTTAGACCCATGGTACGATGGAAAGGTACGTAGCACGTTTTGGCCAGAACGTTCCTAAACCGAGGAACTACCAGGTCACGATATCGTTGGAAGGCCATTCGTGTCATTCATATTTTTTCCAAGAAATAATCGTTGTGTACCTCGGCCTTGGGATTGTTCATCTCATTTTTATTTTTTTATCAGCTTTGGGAGGGTTGCTTACCACTTGATCGATAAAATGGTTGACACACACTGTGTACGAGACGAATAAGTCTAGCCCTAAACCTAACCCTAAGCCAATCACAGCAACCCTAACCATGACCCTAAGCCAATCATACCACATGTCGAGTAAGTGGTAAGCTCTACTGAGCTTTCGGACGAAATAGAGAGCCTATACTATAATCATGTGAAGAACCTCAGAAATCGTTCCGTCCTCCCCTACCATAGCATGCCCCCCCTACATAGCGTCCTCCCCTACCATAGCATGCCTCCCCTACCATAGCACGCCTCCCCTACCATAGCATGCCTCCCATACCATAGCACGCCTCCCCTATCATATCACGCCTCCCCTACGATAACATCCCTCCCCTACCATAGCACGCCTCCCCTACCATAGCATGTCTCCCCTACCGTAGCACGCCTCCTCTACCATAGCATGTCTCCTTATTTTTACTGTGCCTCATCACATGCCTCGTCGGGTTCAACTGCCTGTGTGTGTCGTTTGGCGGCCCGTCGTTAACGTCCGACCAACGACAGGCTCGGGGATTTTGCTGAGAAAGGAGTGGACGCGTATGCCGACGATGTCTTCACGGCCCCGGCCTCCCTCACCGGGCTGCCGGCATTAAGTGTGCCGTGCGGTCAAGACAGCGCTGGCCTCCCGATAGGCGTTCAGTTGATCGGTGGGTGGAGGTTTGAGTTCGTGGCGTCCCTTTTTCCCCATCAAGAAACTAAATTCACCCAAAAAATGGCAAAAAGAAAGCCCTTCTTCTGAAACAGAACGAAAGAGGGAAAAGTAGTTGCCGGCAAGTAATAGAAGGATGAGATCCCAATCGGCATGAAAAACTCGAGGATCGATCTGAAACAATAATTTTCCCGTCGGCAAGCAAGGGCTGAGAGTGGCTGAGAGGTGGGAGAATATACCGTGCGAGACAACAGCTCAGCTAGGGGAGACATCTGTACGTGAGTCTATACGGGAAAAAAAAACGTATTGAGCGCCCAATGTGTCAGGAGTAGGAACGGTGCTCCGTCTCTGAAGGGATGCTTGGTCAATGGTCAAATTACCAAGGCGAGCAACAGATGAGTACCCCCCCCCACCCCTTCCCCCCTGCCCCCCGCTCACACATGCCTGTCGCACATCGCGCCCCACGTCGTCCTCCGGCCCAGGAAAAACTCTGTCGGAAGGTTTGCTGCTCAGGGCAGGACAAGCGTACGAGACGGCAACAGAGTGGCATCGACGATTCGCTCCAGGGGTGTCCGCCTCTTCTGCAGCAGAACAAGTCGCAGCGGGTGCAAATTAGGTTCAGATTCCTGTCCTCCGCTCTGTGACAGCGGGCTGCATGCAGTAGAGCAAGATTAGCCACTTCAGATTTGCAACCATTTTTTTTGTGACAAACTGCTTGGAATTAGAGCGGGATAGTTTGTTTGCATTTTTTTTCAGCAGTACAAACATATCATGGCAGGGTTGAGCTTCGGGCTGCCTGGAGGTTCGGTCTGCCTCAAGCTCTGAACTAGCTTATCCCCTGGAGAAGTATAATAACTGCAACTTTCTGCGGACGAACTACTCGATGTTAACGTGGGACAATTTTTGGAGGAGCTGAAGGGTTGGGCTTCCGAGTTTTCGAAGCTGCCACACGCCGGACAAATCACGATCTACAGTAGATCATCTAGATCCTGTCCTGACCTTAGGAGATGGTGTGCAGGATCTGTATCGTACAGGTCAATGCAGGATCTGTATCGTACATATCCATACGGGATCTGTATCGTACAGATCCATACGGAATCCGTATCGTACAGATCTGTATCGTACAGATCAATGCAGGATCTGTATCGTACATATTAATGCAGGATCTGTATCGTACAGATCAATGCAGGATCTGCATCGTACGGATCCATACGGGATTTGTATCGTACAGATCAATGGAGGATCTGTATCGTACAGATCAATGCATAAATCATATAGAACCAACCTAGGAAACTTGTTCTGTATTATGCAGGTTATACGACTCTCACCCGGCTACATGAGCCAGATCATACAAATCAGGAATGTGTCCGCTCTGACAGATCTAGATCATCGATGAGTGGGAAACGAACTTCAGTTCGATGTGTGGAAGCTTTGGTCTGCCTGTTCTGTTCTGCTCTGCTTTGATTATCTCTTTGGAGAGGGAATATTGGCAAGGCTTTTCGCGGGTCAGGTCAAATCTCACGGGTCGGGTCGGGTCGGGTCGGGTCGGGTCAGGACCCGCGAGATTTTGAAAGCTTCTTGACCCGACCCGACCCGACCCGCGAGATTTCTAAACCTCCTGACCCGACCCGACCCGCCACCTTCGGATTGACACGTGAGACACGGGTTTCATGCGAGTCGGGTCACCTTGACGCGCGAGACTATTTATCTTGAATCCGCAGGTCCGACCTGCGGATCCGGCCCGTGGGTCGACACTTCAAAAACAATTTAATATTCATTTTTGTGCCCACAATCGATATGTGGCCTGGCCGTAGTGGGTATGAGTGGATGCGGGCTTGCGTGTATGGATTTGGCAGTGTTTTAATGTTTGAATAAGATACCAAAGGAGTATTATTGAGTATTTGTACGAGAAAAGCATTTGGGTAAGAGAGCGGGAAGTGTTTTGAGTGTCGGATCCGCGGGCCGGATGCCCGGGTCCGACCCGCGGGACAGCAGAAATAACTCGCGGGTCACGCTGGCCCGACCCGCGAGTGGCCCGTTTCTCACGGGTCATGACCTGACTCGACCCGTGAGCTTTTCATCACCTCTTGATCCGACCGGATCCGACCCGTGAGATTTGAAAAATTCTTGACCCGACCCGACCCGACCCGTGAGATTTGAAAACCTCTTGACCCGACCCGACCCGACCCGTGAGATTTTGAACACTTCCTGACCCGACCCGACCCGACCCGTGACATTTTGAACACCCCGTGACCCGACCCGACCCGCGAAAAGCCCTGAATATTGGCGGGGCAGGCGGGTGGCAGTGGACTCACGGAGCCAGCCATACTTGAAGAGGCCTCGTCGTAGCCATCTACAAAACGTTGGGCATCCTCGTGCCGTTTGGATCTGACGGGTGGGGGTGCCCACAACACGATAGCACAGGTGATTACTCAACGGTAATTGGAAGGGTCCCGGCAAAAAACATCACAATATGAGCAAAAAAATATTGGTTTTCTTTGTTTTTCTGGGAGTGTTTATGAGTACTCAACGTTCGAGCTCATGGCTGCTCATACTACACGTTGTCGGATGGCACACCTGAGAGTAGTACGTACCATGGTACGACATGAACGAGATGCGTGCATAGTCTAGCCTACCCCTCACGAGGAGGAGGACGAAGAGGAAGAAGAGAACTCGATCGATTGTTGACGTGAAATGGATCGACATGTATGCCAGTTATAGACACAGGACACCTATCGTTGTACTTCGTGTATTCGCACCAAGAAACAGGCTTCATTTTTTTTCGGAAACGGTGCGCTCGTACGCCAACTCCAGTTCAACAGCTCTCGAAATTATCCTTTTCCTACAAAGCTCAGTCTGTTCGAACATGAAAATTGAGCGGAGGCTGATGACGGATGTACACACGAGTCAAGATTCAAACAGTAAATGAAACGCACTCAGTCGATGATACCATGAGGGCCACCGTCTTCGGAGGGGAGGTGTAGCGTGTATCACAGCTTATTCTGGGTGTTGGGTGTTATTCACATTGTATGGCATAACTCATGTACGAACGAGTCAACATGCGATCAGTAAATGAAACGCACGTAGTCCACGAAGTCTATCGTGTACAGACGGGAGATATATGTATATATGACTATACATATTGATAGCGTTCTTCCGGGTGGCGTTTGCATGCAAGTCTTTGGCGCGGCATTTCATTCCACCCATCGACATCCAGCAAAAACTCATTGCCCGTGCTGATTCTTAATCCTAGGGGGGTGCTATTCATAGCTATGTGATCACAAACTTTGAGAAATGGAAAGTATGTCGCATGCCAAACGCACTGGGTGCGACAAGTAGAACGCATCATACAAACCAGCAACAACATGCGCAACAAAACATAAGGAAAACAATATGTACGGAGAGGAGAAAAACGAAAGAAGTGGGGGGAAGCTGCTTGAAGGAGGGAAGAAAAGGGAGTCGGACCGGGTAGAGGTCAGATCTAGGGGGTCAATGAATAATAGAGGTGGTGTCGCTGAGGATGGAAAAAGGAGAGCGTCAGGACGGGGGGAGGGGGTGCCAAGAGGGAGCTGTTCGGAACCATCAATGGAAAATCCCGAAAGGAGCGCCGCCGAACATGACTTTCTGGAGCGGGGGGAGAGGTGGAACTCAGGCACGAGGGGGGGGGGGGGGGGGGGGGGGGGGGGTGACTCCTTGTTAATGAGCGTCGTACCAGCAGTCCCAGAGAGTTAGAGAGGCGGAAAAAGGGGGCGGGCAGGGGGGAGCGAGGTTGGTCCTACTAGAGGAGTTTGTACTCCATTCTGGGAGAACAGCAGGAGGGGCAGGGGTGTATTCACGTCGTGCATGGCCGTATTCGTATGGTCATAGACCCTCGCATAGGAAGAGAGGGGGCGATCAAGCCGGCGGTTAGCAGGGTGAATGGTACACTTAGTCATTCAGAGGGAGGGGCGGTAGGCGTCGAACGCCTTAATGATGTACGTAAGGGAAAATATGGAATACCCTGCATGGGTTTCAGGGTTGGGGCAGGGGGGTGGGGAGGGGGCGGGAGGGGGGGGAGAGAAGAGATAGGGCAGAGGCAGAAAGGGGAAGAGGGGGGGGCGACCGGCAGTCAGGAGAGGGAGAAAAGAAAATAAGGGGCGGGGGGGAGGGGGGCAGGGTGATAATATAGGGAGATGATACGTACTATACATTATGTGAAAAGGTACGCATCCAGTACCCTGTAGGACGCAGAGGATAAAACAAAATATTGATAGGAGGCTGAAGCCGAGGCGGATCGGTTTCGTTCTTGCCTGAGGTACGTGTGTAGAGGGGCGAGGGGAGCGGGGAGCGGGGGGCGGAATTGTGTACCCGCTCCTCCCCACCCCCCCCTTCAGGGGGAGGCGATTATCTCGTTAAGCAACCAATACCCAAGAAAAACAACTATTACGACAGGTATAACAGAGTAGGTGAAAAGGGTAGCTGCTGCTTGCTACGCGGACGAAGCAGGCCGCCATGCTGCCGAGAGTTACGTATAGCCGTCAGAAACTGGCCCGAGATCTTCACAGGTACCACCACTACATTACATACATGCTGCGATGGCCTCAAGAATTCTCGGAAAAAAAACGTGCTCGATATCTAGGTACACAATCAATCGCGATACGAACTATCAGCGTCTTCTCGTCTTGGCGCATGCATGATACCATGATGATGAGGTTGTTGCGTGGAGAGCGGTAGATAAAGCGGTAGATACGTAAGACAGAAGGGGACAGACAGGCGGCAAATATTTTGTTCCAATATTGGGTGGATGGATGTGCAATCGTAAAGAAAAGGATAATAATGCCAACAACCATGAACGAACAAGCGATTTCCGAAGGACAAAAGTAGTAGCGATACAGCGATCTACGTAGCACACCCGTGAAGGGTATTAAATTAGAGCGATGGGCGATGGGGTCTTGCACAGATAATATACAGCGGAAGCACAACACCGCAGTGTACGCCAAGAAGAGTAATAAAATGCGAATGACACGCTATTGCTGTCATGCCAGATGCCTCTTCTCTGTAGAACTTGGTGTATTATATGCGTGTGTATACAGTACATGTCCTGTGTGGGTGTGTGTTTTTCACAATGTCATTCTAACCGGTGTTTCTACCCGTCGACATCAGCATCCAGCAATCCCACAGCAGTAAGCACTGTCCGTTCCGATTCTTCCTACAAGAAGAGAGATAGATGCAAGCTCTGTGGTGTGTGTACAGTTGTACGCATGTATTATGTCATCACGACGTGAACGAAAGCTGTCCGTTTGTTCAATGGGGATGACTAGTCATTCCCATTGAGCGTTGTTGTTGCCACACGTGCTGCTGACGAGCATATAATGTGTGCCCGGCAAAGAGTATACAGCCCGCAGCTTTTGCGCAGCGGCAGCAGCAGCACATACATGCACACGCATGCACACGCAAGTATTATTAGTAACTTCTCACCCGCGTTGTCTCCATGCTCGATTCTCAGTTATCAGAATAGTAAATAAATGCTTTGCAATTCGTATACTTTTAGGACCGCAGTCCCGTTTTGGGTACAAATTACTTGGAATTTGACTGGTTTGTCCCCAAAACGGGACTGCGGTTCTAACGAAGATTGTGGCCACACGGGCATCATACGACAGAGGATACATACTGCGAAATATACTCAATGAGTTGTCCGGCGCCCCCACTCCTAACGGATACATTGGGCTGCGACGGGGGATTATGCACACACCTCCAAAGGCCCAAAATTAGCGCAATGTAACCGGCAAAGGAGGGGGTATGGATGGTAATGGTATTTGTCATGGATCGTACGGGTATGATTTGGCCAGTATGTGTATGATTGGCAACGCACACCGCAACAGAAATAGCGTTCGTACCCTGTACGCTTCTTATTTTCCCGAGGTCCGCAAAGCGACAACACACGCCCGAGTTCTACGCGTACGTACGTACGTAGACCTTGCCCAAAGTTCTCCAGGTCAACAACCAGTATTTTGTTGTTGTTGACGACCCCACGCCTATCGCAGACCAGCCAGCCCAACTGCTGCCGTACGCTACCACTACACAGGCAGATCACACGCACACATCGATCATATTTGTTGTTGGCGGTGGGTGGTACGTGTGTTTTATTGTCCTGCCTTGGAAAAAAAAGCTTTGTCTACCGAAAAAAAAAAACGGCGCAACGGTGCAACCGCAGCCGAATCTGTGATTTTTCATTTTCGACCGACATCGACGGCGTTTTTTTTTTTTGCGTTGGTTTTGAGTCGGCGGGTCCTCTCCTACAAACTTTCACCAGTACTATTTTTTGTTTTACGGGAACTAGCAAGTTGCACGCGTCCGCAGCGACACACGCCGGAGGATACACACTGAAGGAGCGAGACTAGGCAAGCTCTTGGGCCATTCAGCGGAAAGCAAGGGGGAGCGAGCGAGCGCCACGGGGTCAGGTGCGACTGATAAGAGGAATCCCGTGAACGGGTTCGAATCCACCAGAAGAACAAAGAGCGCCGATCGATGTTGTCAAGTGTATATACAAGCACTCTGCTGCTGTTGCTTTGCTGTAGCTGCTGCTGTGTCGGCTGTGAAGCTGTCTCGTCCTTGGCGGGACAGTAGTATTCGTCGAGATGCAAAGCTGTCCCTTGTTACGTCGCCAACTACACCCTGTGTTGTCGGGGAAGTCGGGGAGGCTTTGCTTCTGCTCTTGCCCGCTCATCCTTTCGGGCGTGTGAGAGGCGGAACGGAACACCGTTGCTTCGCGTTTGCAAAGTTGGACCCTCGCCCCTCGTGCAGGCTTTGCCCGCCGCACAGCCACAGAGCTGGCCCCGGGGGCTAGCTGGACGTTTGTGGGGTGGAGTGGGCTTGCGGCTGCTGCTGTCGGTGCCACGTGCTACGTCAGCAATAGTTGATATCGCGCATCGCGTGATGCGGCCATATTGTACGAGGAAAGAACGAGATGTGAGCGTTTCACGCTGCCCCACACCGCATGCATTTTGTCCGAAAAATTAAGGATCGTATTGTCATCTATACAAATATATAATCGATCCTTACATTTTCGGTCATAATGATAGTAGTGTTTGTTGGGCGCGGTCCATGGTGGTCCGACCTCCAGTGTATTATTCCTCTGGGTGCCAGGTGCAGCAGACGGCAGTATTACCTCGTACAATAGTAGCTTGCGAGGTCCAGTTTAGACTCGGTACACCGTTCGGAAGCTCTGCTGCTGCCCCTGTCTATTAGTGCCATCATGCTCGGGACGATCGGACCACCGCCTCGTCAGATCATGCTCGCAGGGACCGTGGCATCCTCTCTTTTCCTCGGTGCCTCTCTGTGAGAGGCTGGGTGAAATCATGGTATGTGACCACAGATGGCGCATGGTCCGATCTGTCTTGTACTGAAAATAGCGGTCCCCGCTGAAAAAAACACGGGGAAAAAAAAAAACTGATTTCCGATCTGTTTTCGCTCGTCTGCGATTTGCGAAGTCTGTACTGCTGTATAGTACCGGACTGGTGCTGCGAGGCGGAATCTCCCACCAGCCCACTGCTCATGCCGAGACCGATGCCTTGTCGTGGTCGCGATGGATGCCAGAAGGAGCGCTTTGCTCTCTCTGGATTCTTCATCTCACAGTCCCTCTTTGTAGTGTCGGTTGATTAGTGCGTGTTGCCCGCTTATAAGTGCGTGTGGAACCGCTTGGCACAGATGGGACATGGGACTCACCAGAGTCAGGAGTGGGACAGCGGTGCGCAGTATCATAGTGCCGGTGTTGTTGTCTGGCGTACGAACCTGGAACGAACATCCGCAATGTCTGGCAGTCTGGCGATTCTTCAGAATACAATAATGCTATTCTAATGAGGGAGGGGTTTTGCCATGAAACTATGTACTGCTTGTAAATAGTAAGGGATTTTTTTTTTTTTCCCGATGGCGAGATTATTTCCGGCTTGGGCTCACGGCGGCCACCACCCCGACCCGGAACTCTAACCCTAACCCTATCCCTAACCAGAGAGAGGCCTGCTTGGTTGGTTTGCCAGCTGGTCATTGTGCTTGCTGTAGAAAGGCTCTACGGTGTGTTTGCTGTTCGTTTCTAAGGAACTTTGCCAGACATGGCAGATCTACGCGAACACGGACCACCATGTACCACGTACTGCATACCAGGTACCTGGTACGTACAACAATACAGACTACAGACTGCTGTGCATATACCAGGTTTACGATAGTACGACGACTCAGAGTGCTGCCTTCACACAGCAGTTTCGTTCTCATTGTTCTGTTCTTCCTCCCGCCCTCCTCTCTGCCCGAGCTGCTACTCGTATATACAAGCAAACCTATTTCTCGCTGCCAGTGCCAGTGCTGCTGCTGCTGCTGTTGCTGCAGCTGTTATTGTTTTACCATATTTCTTGCTTGCAGCAGCGACAGCCATCTCATCCTGAAAATGTATTCTTCTCAAGTTACGATCTGTTTTAGGTTCTTCATTGAACGAGGAGACAACGGTCTCACGTTACTCGGTTTACCCGTCCTTGTGCTGCGTACTCCAGCCCCGCCCCACCCCACCCCACCCCATGCATCACTGTGGTATCACAGCAGCGAGTTGCGTCGCCCCTGCTCGCCCCCTTCTTGTTACATGTCCTCGTTGCATTCCCGTCCCATCTCTATGTTTGCATTCGTATGTACTCGTAGACGAAAGGCGGATGAAGAATAACAGACTCGAGTCTTGAGTTGCGTCGTCGTGCCGTGGTGCCACCGGCCACCGGAAGTTCAATTATCGAATATTATAGCGTCGAAGCCTACCCAGGGGTATCAAGTACGTACCAGGGTTTGCCTGTTGTCGTGCTCTCGTATGATGTCATTCGTTCCGGGCTACTGATGTTGGGATATTACAATATAGTACAGTACAAGACACCTACTGCTGTACAGTCAGTAGTATGAAAACGAGCAATAAGAAAGGCAGGCTGGAAATTACAGGAGAAAAAAAAAATCGGCAGTCGTTATACTGAAGTTAGTGTAGAACGCCCCTATTCTCTATTAAGAAACCCAGCCTGGATCAGCTTTCCGGTTTCTTATTACGTACCAGGTATGTGTTCTAGGCTGCTGTATAAATAGCATACCCGGTACAGCACTGGGGCCTACAGCTCATTTTTATGAGATGCACGTCAAAATCGCTTGGCACTTTCTTTGCACACACGTTTTTGGGACAAACTACTTGGAATTTGTGTTTTTACTCGAATAGTAAACAAGCCAGTTGTACGAGTACTAGATGTACAGGAGACTCTTCAGAAGAGAGGGTCTAGAACTGCACCCGTTTTTGGGAGACACATCAGTAGTATATACTCGTAGTCAGTAAACCACGTCGGATTTTTTGCAGACTACTCCTTCAAGGGCCGTTCCTAACGAACCAGGAAATATCACGTTTCGTTATATTTTCAAAATGCAAAAAATCCTTTTTTTTCAAATCAGACGGTTTTTTGGAGACATCTCTCACGAGTGGGGCACGGCCAGACCGCGCCCGGCCCGGCCGGTGATATATTCGAATCAAGGGCCGAAGCCTGATCCAGCCTGCGAGATTCCAATCTCACCGACCGTCGGTCAAGCCCGGTCTGCGAGATTCCATCTCATAGCGGTCTGCCCGGCCTGGCCTGTGACATTTTCAGATCATTTTCGCTTTGGTCTTCTAGCTGTGGCTCCTCCTCCTCGAAGTTCGAGACCACAACATGCTCGTTAGCCCGCTCCAGCGGTGTCTTTCTCTCGGTAGCCGCCGGTTGTCCACAAGCAGAGTCTGCCATGCCCCTTTACCGGCCTTCGGATACCGTTGGTGCGCATGAGTTGCGTAGTGCCTTGATCAGGCGCATTTCGAGATAGGACAAAAAGTCGTGAATCGTGATTTTGTTTATTTTCAGGGAAAAGGTAAAAAAAAAATGGCGTCATGAATCGTCATTTTTTCTGTCATGATTTACGACAAAGAAATCACGATTCACGACGAAAACCTCACCAATCGTGATTTTTTTTTCGTTCGTTAGGAACGACCCTAATAGTGCAGATTGCATTGGCTAATCGCCTGGTTGCTGATTTGCCATGTATTTTCTGACAGACCCGATCCATCACAATCGAGGGTTTCCACCAGACGGCCAAAGCACAACGTTTTGTTCTCTCCCACAGGCTCGAGTCTGCACATAGTTGCGCCCCTGACAGCAGGACCTATACAGTACATATAATACAAGCGCTTCGCGTCTCGGGCGGTTCCGCCCGCTACGCTCGCTCACTAGGAACAAGAATGGAACGGAACAGAGTGTCCAAGCAAAAACAGGTGCGAACTGGCGATTTGCAAATGCCAAGAGCTCCATGCTCCATCCAGGAAAACAACCCGAACGCCGCATGCCGTACGTATGTACATACCCAGGTAGGGTACTTATTTTCTTCTTTTGATATGCTCTACTATGTACGAAAGAGAAACCACAGCACGGCACAGCAGCACCGCAACAACAATGAAATGAAGCCGAGAATTTCAGAAGGAAAACAAATTCCTCGTCCCCTCTCATGTAATATTTTTTTCTGCCTGATTGGAACACCTTGCACCCGTCAAGAAAAAAAATCGAACAGCAGAGCTTCTCTCTCAGCCTCGTACGCTGCCCGCCCCTCTCGCGACCACCTCGGCACCGATTCGGTCCGGGTGAAGCTTTCCTCCCTCTCTGCCACAGTGAACCCCGTCGCCGGCCTCGCGTGAAGCCCGGTGCTCACCGTGACCCTCGTGCGCCAGCTCGACAATGTTGGTGCTCAGACTCCGTAGCTCTCTCTGTAAACTTCAGCTTGGTCACTGAAATAAGCACCGCTTGAGCTTTATTTTCCAGACCAAAATGACCCTTGTGCACTCGTACGTGACATTAATGATTGCGCACGAGGTGGCCAGACAGGGCCTATTTATGCTTCCGTCGTGTTTCGATGGACACGCGACGCCTAGGCATGAAAACGACGACCGCGCTCCGTCCAACCCCCTTTTTCCCCGCCAGCACCCGCTGACACCCGTCACGGCGCTGCTCGCCCGCGGTGCCGTGCTCTGAGCACACGCACACACGGACCAAGAAAAGAGAGAAGAAAACAAGAACTGAAAGTGCGAATAAAATAGAGAAAACACAGTTCTACTGGAAAGGTCCGGCGAGTAATCGAAGGAGGCGGTGTCCAAGTGGGGAGCTCTTAGAGGCCAGGGATGTACCAACCGAGCACGCTCAGAGAGAAAGATATCTGTGAGTAGTTTTGTTTGTAGACACGAGCCCGTGAGACAACTTCCACGTCGACGCTTTTCCCGACCCTCCTCCCTCACACTTGGCGCCTGATCCCACACGGACCTGAGCCGTCCAAACTGACCCGGGGGATAGAATTTGTTGCCATCGGGGCTCACTTGGCACCACCAGAAGCGTAGGTTCCCACCAAACGATCAACACCTTCACGGACCCTGCGCCCACTCGGCACCCTGATCCCACGCCGACCTGATCCCACCCGGACTTGAGCCCTCCCAAACTGACTCTGGGTATAAAGCAGCCGCCGGCAGGGGCCATGTGGTACCCTGATCCTTGATCCCACGCGACCTGATCCACCCATGGAGCAAGGGCTTTGACGATACGGGTACACTTTTGCTCCGACTCGGAACCCTGATTCCACCCGGACCAGAGTCTCCACACTGACCCTGTATATAGTTAGCGGCCGGCGGGGCCCACTTGGCACCCTGATCTCACGCGAGCTGGTTCACCAAAGTACAGGGTTTCCATCAAATGGCCGTACTTTTACAGACCCTGCGAGTACTTGGCGCGTTGCTCCCACTCGGCGCCCTGATCCCACCCGGACCTGAACCCCTCCACACTGACCTTGGGTACATCGTTAGGCGCCGGCAGGGCCCACTTGGCTCCCTGATCCTGGATCCCACGCGACCTGATCAATCAGAATCGAGAGTTTCCACCAAACGGCCACACTGTTGTACAGACCCCGCCCCTACTTGACACCCTGATCCCACACCGATCTGACCCCACCCAAACCGCCCCCCCCCAAATTGACCCTGCGTATCTAGTTGGCCGCGGACGGAGCCCCCCTGGCACCCTGATCCCTGATCCCGCGCGACCTGATTCACCAAAATCGAGGATTTTCACCAAGCGGCCACACCTTGCAGACCCTGCCCCTACCTGGCAACCTGATCCAGCACGGCCCTGACCCCACCAGGACGACTCGGCCTATGTGCAGCGGCGACCTGCACAAAACTTTATGCGGGATAGGGGTCTTAATGGTCAAGGCGGGTCTTTCGAACGCTCGGATGTTTTGGAGAAATGCCACCAAAACACGCGGCTCAGCCGCGTGACTGCCCTTGACGACCTCGAGCCCCCCATAGGGTTAGGGTTGGGCCTGCGGTCGGGTTGGTCTGGGCCGACGTGCAAGGTTGAAATTGACGGCACAAGTCATGCACCAAGTTTTGTGCAGGCCGCTCCTGCACATAGCGGGAGCCCACCTGGACCTACGCCCTCTAAACTATAGGCGCCGTAATTGCACGCAAACTGATCCACCAAAGTCGAGGGAGATCAACCCTTTTGGACCCTGCCCCATAATTGGCAGCCTGATACCATGCCGACCTGACCCCACCCAGATCTGAGCCCCCCAATCTGACCCCGGGTATATAGTTAGCCGCCGGCAGGGCCCACCAAGCACCCTGATCCCCAATCCCACTCGACCTGATTCATCAAATTCGAAGGTTTCCACCAAACGCACACTTTCACAGTCCCTGCCCCCACTCCGCACCATGGTCCCACACTGATCTAACCTGGCCCTACCCGGAGCTGAGCCCTCTAAACTGACCCTGCCTACATAGTTTGCCGCCGGCAGAGCCCACTTGGCACCGTGATCCCACGCGACCTGATTTATAGTTTACCCCAATCGAGGGTTTCCACCAAACGGCCACAGCAAGACGGGAACAATGCTACAACCAGTACCAGAGGGTGATTATCTGTCCGTCTGACCTGTGGTTTTCTCCCACAGGCTCATGCCTTGTACGGACAATTGCGCCCCTCGTGTGCGTGTGTTCAGGTGGTCAAACAGAGAAGCTTGTTCTCACCAAGGATGCTGCATTCATGCTGGCGCAATGGCTGGGTTCGAACCTCTCGGCCTTTACTCCTACGTAAAGAGACGTTTGTCTTGTCACAAAAAGAGCCGTCTGTACTATCTGTCTCCAAAAGTGTGCGAGAGCGCGAGTTGCGAAAAAAAACGATATAAAAACGATGAGCAGTGGGAATAAATACTGAGTATACCCTATCATTATACCGTATACCACTCAGGACGGAAATACAAGGAGCGTTCGGTCGTTAATATGACACAAATCGATTCTTATACCTCCGTCCATGGTCGTAACACATAAAATGGCACACCCCGGACGAAGTTCAAAGCTGATTATTTTTCGACGACAGGGGGAGAGCTCAAAATTCCGAAAACGACGCGCTTAAGGAAGATCTCGACGATATGTTGCCAACGCCACAACATTCGTTGGATTTTTGCCCCCCCCCTGGTTTCTGGAGATATTCGACTCTTAAGTCCATATCGGGGGGTGTGTTGTCTTATCACCGGTGTGTGATAGTGTTAAACGATATGTGTGCAGAATACAAAATTGAAGGAACGTTTTGGGAGGGGGGGGGGGAGAAGGAAAAGACACCTGTGACCAATCTTACCGCTGACCACGGCCTTTTGCCCAGCAGGCGGCGGAGGCTAGAACCTCCCATGGGGTGGTCTGGAAAGATAGGTTGAAAATAACAAGTACTGCTGTATAAAGCAAATTGCGTTACGGAATACATAACACGGATTCCGACGTGCCCATCTGCAATCAGCATGAGCAAAGTGGCCTACCACGGTATATACACTCCCGCAAAATTGTGTTGCAGTGTATATTCGGCAGTGGGTCGGGGTGCTACTGCTGTGTACTCGCCTCCCTTCAGCAGTTCCGCGCGATCGGACGATTTGTTTGTCGAAGGCTATTCGAAACGGTTTTTTCCGTCTTGCCCTTTTTCAAGCTTTACCTGGTAACACCTAAATCATGCCTTGAAGCTGTACGGCTCAGAGTCCTTTCCCAGCAGAGGCTTGCTAGGGCATTTAATGCTTAAAAACGCACCTAATTAAGGCAAATGCCTCAAGGCCTACCCTATTCCATTTTGCTTTGCCTGCGGCGCCCTTTTCTTCACGTGCTTTATCCCGCCGCGGCGTTATTTTCGGCGCTAAGGCTTAGTACGGTGAACCGCGACGGCGCTTATGAGCTTATCGGCCATTCGTGAGCCAGCTGCCCTGCGAGAGTAGCAGCGGGGTCGTTTTCTGGTTTTCTGATTTTTGACATGAAATGCCTTTGTGTAATTGCTCATTGGGGAAACTTCTCTTTTGCCATATACCTTTTGGTATACAATTGAGGCGGCTCAATAGATGGTACCTCATGGACGTTTTTTTTTTTTTTTTTTTCCGTCTTGACGGGGAAAGTCTTTTCGATATAATACTGGTAACAGGTGCTGGCGCCTACTGTCTTCACCGTCTTTGTGCGTCGTGCGTTCCCGTTGGCATGAAAATGTAACTTCCCGTCGGGAAGTGGAGTTTGTGGAGGCGTTTTGGAATTCGGACTATCCCTAACCCTAACCCTAAGTAAGTCGCGTATTATTACGTATCATATGAGTGCTTCCCTCTATCTACCCTCTACGTTTTGTTTTGCGTTTTCGGACGAAGTGGTGTGGCGACTGGGCCATCCTAGGATATACCTGAGCGGGTTTCCAACTGGTACGTAGGCATGCATGCTACATGGATACCTGCTGGGATTTCACCACATGATACTACTCTGTCTTTTGCTATACACGTGTGTTTGTGCTTGAGTCCACCAGTATTCTTACTAATAATACGATGTAGAGCTTACCACTTATTCGAGAAAATGGTTGAGGTGTATGTGTTCTTCACATCAAACCGTTTTTTCTACCCGCCGACATCCAGCACAACCAGTGCCCGTGCCGATTCTTCAATCCTCAGATAGATACAAGTTATGTGCTCACAACACTACGCTACAGCAGAAATGCTACATTGTTACGTGCCTGGTGTGAAGTATGCACAGAGTAATACAGACAATGCAAAGCCATGGCATCATACTTGGATATGATGCGAGTAGGCACGACACACATATTCTTTGAAAGGAAAAACCGAAAGAAAACAAAGAAAACAAATCGAAAAAAGGAAGGAAGAAAAGAAAAAAAAAAACTGTCGTGCCTCCCCGCAGGTGATGTGGCAGACACTTGGAGAAAAAGCGCAAAAAAAAACACCACTCTACTCTTAAACAGATTTATTAATATACTACTAATAAGAACCAAGGGAAAATAACAGGTAAACCGAACCAAGAAGTACCCTCCAGGTAGCGGCAGCAGTGTGTGATACGAGTAGCATAGCCATGTTCTCCCTACCAGTCCGCATGGGACCTTGCTACCCTGTCTGCCGTCTCCGTCCTGCGTTCGTCAACTGTGCCCCGCCCCTCGGCGTTAGACAAAGGCTCGCCATTCACCCACGCCACACGACTCCTTTCTTAAGGCTTAACAATAGAAGAAAGGAAGGTAAAGAAATAAAATGAAAATCACAAAGGATCACGCGCAAAAAAAAAGAAAAAGAAAAAAAGAAGATAAAGGAAGACCACGTTCGTACCAGTTGCACCAGTTGGCGGCACGAGTAGCATAGGCATGTTCTACTTCCTAGTCGGCCTGGTGCCTTGCTACCCTGTCTGCCATCTCCTTCCTACTTTCGTCCACCGCGGTTTCCCTTCTACTCCTCCTGTTTCTCCCCCTCCCCGCATTCCCTTGGTCGGGTTTCCTTCCACTCCTCTTGTTACCCCCCCTCGCCCCATTCCCTTGGACACCACCCACGGCGGATGCGCGGCGCTGCTTACCCAGCTGCGCCTCATCCTCGTGCCATCTCACCATAAACCGTTCGGCTGCTTCGAGGATCCCCCGGTACCACTTCCCCACCTTTTTTGCTGCAGTGGATCGCAGTGCGGTCCCAACTCCAAACACGGGGGGGGCAACTTCCGTTGACTCTTCGGTGGCTCGGAACTCCCTTAAGATCTTCGACCATGCAACTATGTGAAGTCTTGAACTGTCCGCCAGGTCTCGGGTTCTCCCACCAACCATCGTCCCGAACATTAATTACCCTGCTGGGTAATCGCTCCTTGCTTTGCCGTGCCACGGCCCCCGCAAAGAAGAGCCGCCGTTTACGGGTGGTCGTTTCGATTCTCTCGCAACGTATCATCTTGAGGGCCTTCGCGTTCGAAAGGGTGGCGTGGTCAGTACGAAGTCGGCGCTGAGAGCCAATGACTCGCGAGAGGACGTGGTGAGCTTGGCAAAGTGTTCCACTCTGAGGGTCCGCGTCACACACCCGTACAGTTACCCAGCCGGGTGATGTTCGGGACGATTGCTGGTGGGGAGAACCCGAGACCTGGCGGACAGGTTAAGACTTGGCATAGATGCGTAGTCGAAGACCTTAGGGAGTTCCGCGCCACCGAAAGGTCAACGGAACTTGCTCCCTTGGTGTTTAGAGTTGAGACCGCACTGTGGCCCACTGCTGCAAAAAAGGCGGGGAAGTGGTACCGGGGGATCCTGGAAGCAGCCGAACGGTTCATGGTGAGGTGGCACGAGGCTGAGGCTGAGCTGAGCAGGCAGCGCCGCGCATCCGCCGTGGGTGGTGTCCAAGGGAATGGGGGGAGGAGGGGCAACAAGAGGAGTAGCAGAAAACCCGACCAAGGGAATGCGGAGAGGGGGGGGAAGAGGAGTAGCAGGGAAACTGCAGTGGACGAAAGTAGGAAGGAGATGGCAGATAGGGTAGCCAGGTACCGGGCAGACTAAGAAGTAGAAGATGCCTATACTACTCGTACCACCAACTGGTGCAGCTGGTTCGAACGTGGTCTTCCTTTGTCTTCCTGTTGTTTTTGTTTATTTTTATTTCATTTTATTGTCTTCTTTGCGGTGACCCTATGTGATTTTCATTTGTCTTCCTTTCTCCGATTGATAAGCCTTATTGAAGGAGTCGTGTGGCGTGGGTGGATGACGAGCCTGCTCTGCTTGTTTCGTACTGTCTGACGCCGAGGGGCCGGGCATAGTTGACGAACGCTGGACGATGGTGGCAGACAGGGTAACAAGGTACCATGCGGGCCAGCAGGGAGACCCTGGCTGTGCTACTCGTACCATAAACTGCTGCCGCTACCTGGAGCATGCCTTGTGCTTTGTTTGGTTTGCCTGTTATTTTTCCCTTGGTTCTTAGTCTTACTCTGTTGACGACTAGTGGTGTTTTCTTCTTTTTCTTTTTTTTTCCAGCTCGTTCTTTTCAAGTGTCTGCCACGTCCCCTACGTGGGGGTACGATGGTTTGCTGCTATACTGAAGTATATACATATACCAGGTATATCTAGTTTCTTTTTTTGTTTCTTTTCTCTTTCGAATTGTCTTTGTTTTTGTTTTTGTTTTTTCTCTTTGTTTCGTTTTTGTTTCTCTAGGTCATGGAATGTGTATGTCGTGCCTGTCGTACGCAGTATGATGACATGGCATTGCATTACATACGTGGCAACGTAGTATCTCTGTGGCGTAGCTTTGTGACCACAGAACTTGTATCTCTCTCAGCTCTAGGTTTGAAGAATCGGCACGGACACTGGTTGTGCTGGATGTCGACGCGTAGAAAGAACGGTTTAATGTGAAGAAAACAACAACAACAACAGCAGGGTCTCAATCACCTCGGCCTTCAGCGTTCGGACTTTCAGGCCAAGGGGGGCGGTCGTCCTGTCATACAGCTTCGGGCCGAACCGTTTGAGGCATGCCCGCATGAGACGGATCCGTCGGTCGATTTCGAGCGAGAGGTCAGAGTTTTCGTGGATAATGCCGCTAAGAATATTGAGCCGCCTGTTTATACCTCTGGCCTGCTGCTTCGATGACGAGTGGTGGTGCGAGGGTTGTCTGATCTGGTGAGGTACACTGCTGTCGACTCTTGACACAAAGAGAACACAGCGAGCCAATGGTTGAAGTTTGGTTCTGATTGGGTTAGGCTTGAAGCTTAGGGTTAGGATTACTTCTATCCGTCTCGTATACAGTGTGTGTCAACCATTTTCTCGAATACCTTGGTCGGTGGTATGCTACCCTCACCTATCTAGCCGGGTCTGCAGCGATGATGGCCCCGGTCCCCTGCTAACCGCTTCTTTGCGTGCCCCATAGTGCAGTAGTGTAGGTCATGCCTGTATAGTAGTGGTGTTTCTCGCACTGGCTGACTTGTATGTGCAGATCGTCAGCAGGGAGGATGGTGTTGTACACGTCTGTACGTGAGCACATGTATCACATATCGGGCAGATCAGATCAGATCGGACGGAACTTATCCCCGTTTCATCGGACATATCAGATCTGATCCCGCAGATTGTACAGACCAGATCAGATCCCACAGTTCGTACATATCAGATCCCACAGATCGTACAGATCAGATCCCCGCTTCATGATGTACAGCTTTCAGGCCAGATGGGTCCTTGATCTGTCTCATCTGCATGATCTAGATCATGTTGCGGAGTGGAACCCGTGTGGTGTGCATGCTAGCCCATGCTTCCTGGATTGTGTGTGTACGATATTAATACAAAGCCGGGCATCCCGGTAGTCTACTGTAGTGATCACTCTCCTACCAGGTATGCTGCTATTACGGGGGACCATAGTAAACAGGACCAAAATCTTGTTGGTGAAAATAGAGAAACATATAGGTCTTTGTGTGTACCGTAGGTCCTATTCACTATGGTCCCCCGTAATAGCGTTGATCGATTTGGTGAGTCCAAATCTCACCTTGGTGCGACTGTGAATTTATTTGCACAGGTAAAAAGGGTCAGCTGCTGAGAGCGCGCAGCGTGGGTAGGCGCAGTTAGACGCGAATCGACGAGGGAAAAAAGGGCTGAAGAAAGTCTTGTCGCGATAAAAGAGCAAGGCACGGACCGTAGTGGGGACGGGGGAGGAGAGCCTGCCTGCTGTGTGGCCCCGGACCTGAGTTATGACTAGGAGGGAGGGCCATAGTAAATAGGACCTACGGTACACACAAAAACCTCTATATTTACGTATTTCTACTGATAATATTTGGTCCTATTTACCACGGTCCCCAGTATTAGGAGGGAGGGAGAGAGAGTGAGAAAACGGCAACGGTATTAAATGAAGATGAAAGAAGAAAGAAAAAAGAGGAGAAGAAAGAAAAAGGAAAAGAAAGAAAAGAAGGACGTGCACAACGTCTATTAATAGAAGTATCACACCAAGCTTCAAAGATGATGAGTTGTGAAGAATTTTCCGATCTCACAGCCTAGATTTTTTTGTTTTTTTTCGAAAAACGGGGTCTAGATTATCTGCTGATCTGCAGATCGTAATCTGTTCATGCGTCCTGATGTTCACCGTTCGGTACGTATATACCTCATGTATCAGCGAATACTATTACGGGGGACCATAGTAAATACGACTTACGGTACACCCAAAACCCTATATGTTTCCCTATTTTTACTAAGAATAGTTGGTCCTATTGATTATGGTCCCCCGTAATATGATATCCTTGCTGCAGGAGTTGCGCAGTATGAGTACTTCACCTGATTGTGAAATGGCTATTCAATACTTGGAAGTATGAATACCAACTTGACGGGAGTCGACGAGGGAAGGAGGGCTGCAGTCAGTCTCTTCGCGATAAAAAGACCAAGGCACGGCCCGTAGTGCTGTAGTAGTGGGAAGGGGGGATAAGAGCCTACAATGCGACCCCGGTTGTGAGCTACTACTGTTCATACTGGGATGGAGAGATAAAAGGAGGGCGAAGAAAATTAATGGGATGGAGGAAAAAAAATGAAGAAAAATCCGGAGTGTTTGCCTCCGTTGGGACTAAAAAGTGTCGAACTACCGTACCTTAAGAGCGCTGAGCTCACACAGGGGGTGGCGCTCGTTTCTCAGCGCCATTGATAGTTTCCTCGACAATGGTACGAGTATAGGTGCTAAAAATCGTACGAGGTGCGTTACTTTTTCGCATGGCTCTCTCTCTCGACCAGAACTTTCCGAAAACGCTTTTTTCCGAGGGTATATTCGCAACCTTAAGCCTCCCGTTCTGTAAATTCCGAGCGCTGAGAAACGATTGCACGCACCTGTGTGCGAACTCAACGCTAGTTACGGTACGTGTTGGTTACACCGTCGGCCACGTGGAGCAAAACCATGCTACAGCAGTAGTGGTCTCTCTTATAGTGCCGTTATTTGTAGTGCCGTCTGCCCGCTATAGTGCCGGTGAAGTCGCTTGGCACCGATGGGATTAAGCAGTGTGGCAGCGTGCGGAGTGATTAGTGCCGGTTGACGCTATATTAGTGCCGGTATTGTTGCCTGGAGCATGCCGGCAATTTAGAGGGACCACTATGAGTGCTGTGCTGGTGTGCTGCTATGCACTGGGGTAGGGGTTGTGTACGAAGCCCGAAGTGCAACGCAGGGAGACAAACGTACGGCACGCGGGCAGCGTAATTGTTACTATTAATACCGGGTATGCTTGTAATGCGGTTGTGGCACGCTCATTTCCTACTCACGTATAGACTCTTGACTCGTTTATACGACCGCCCTGCTGCTCGTTACCCGAGTCGCTGTAAATGAGTCCCACAATTTGGACCGGTAAGTGATACCAGATACCAGGTAACGAACAGTTCTCGTGTCGTGCCTCGTGGCCATTCTTGTGCGCTTAAACAAAGGCTTCACGCTAGGCCTTTTTTTTTCAAGGCCGACTGATGTACTTAGTACAAGGCGTGGCTGCTCCTTAGTCTTAACGCCTACCACTCTGATCGGAGATATAAACACGTTTATACATTAATATGAAGAGTAAGCGGTCCTTATGTTTACGCCCAGAGTAGTGTACGTGTACTATTTACGGGGGACCATAGTAAGTAGGACCAAATACCGTTGTTAAAAATAAGGGAATATATAGGTTTTTGTGTGTACCGTAGGTCCTATTAACTATGGCCCACCGTAATAGCACTCTTCTCCCATGTTTTGCGGGACCAAACTAGTTGGAATCAGTGTGGGGTCGTGTTTACAGTAGCAGAAGGGTCAAATAAGACCATTCAGAAACAGCACAACCCTAACCCTAAACGACGTTCACGCCACGTCCAGCAGCCCGCACGGCTGTCTTGTGAGACCGTTCGAGGCGGAAAAATACCGAAGAAAAATAATGTGGGTCACATCAACACGCGCTGTAGCTGGCTTGGATCAGGGGTTTGTACATACATCTTCTGCCTGGTACAGCAGTAGGGCTCATAGATCGTACTATTACTGGAGGAGTTGTACGATATGATACGCGCGGAACATGATACTGTTCGTACTGCTGTGCGCTTTTGCGCGCTATATATTCCAGACGCTTTATGCGACCGCGCGTGTCAGTAATCTGGTCGCTGCCGTGCAGTGCGTATAGGTCCCTCTATATTGCCGGTTTAATAGTGCCACCGGTGCCCGATATAGTGCCGGTGAAATTTCTTGGCGTAGATGGAGCAGCGTGCAGAATAATGCCAGTTCCCGCTCTAATGCCGGTTCATTGGCCTGGCACATGCCGGCATTATAGAGGGTGCAGTACTGCTGTATTTCAGTCCCGAAAGGGTAGCGCCTTCACAACCTCGCCCATGTTTCTGGGGACACTATCAATAGAGTGGTGTACCCATTTTAAGACGTGACATGCCCAAAGTACTCTGATATGGTCTTATCTTTGACTATTACGGGGGTCCATAGTTAATAGGACTTATGGGGTACATAAAAAACTATATATTTTTCTATTTTTACTATCAATATTGGTTCTATTTACTATGGACCCCCGTAATACTACAAAAATGATCGGATGTCAATTCCAAATAGTTTTTTTTCTTCTGGTGACAAGCCGGTTAACCTGGTCTTACCTCTAATTTGGCCTTAAACTGGATGGTCATAACATGGGTATACCACCGCCGTACTTAGAATTAGAGTGGAATCGGTTTTTCAAATGTCAAAAGGGTTGTGGATCCCAAGCACTCCCTGGTCGTTCGTTCCTCGCCATCTCCCGTGCTTACCGGCTGATGCCCACCCACCCACCGACCACCCACCCACCCACGTATCCACTGATGTGTTGCCTCACCTCAACCCTCACCTATTCTAGCCTACCCTACCCTACCCTACCCTACCCTACCCCTACCCAACCCTACCCTATCCTACCCTACCCATCCTACCCTACCCTAACCCAAACCCAAACCCCAACCCAACCCGGACACCAACCCAACCCGAACCCCAACCAAATTTAATCAACCCAACCCAAACCCCGCACGTCGTGTCGCCCCTTTGACGAACGATGACAGAGACCAGCGCCCTGTGTGAAACGGGAGTGCGATGTCGGAGACGACCTTGCAGAAGGTGGAGGCGGAGGTGCAGAAGCTCACGTCCGAGTTGGAGAGCGTAGAGCAAGCGCAGGTGAAAGATGGTTGTACGAGCCTCTATGATGGTCTCGTCTCGATCGTTCGTCCCATCGTATAATATTGAATCTTACCAGGGTACGTATCAATTGTCTGGTTTTCTCGATCGCCTCTCTTGAGTACTGCTGTACATAAATGTGCGCTCACACGTGCTTACTCTTACAGGGCGGGGCAGGCAAACGCCCATAAGTCATTGGCGGTGCAGCAGTGCGGGATAAGCCGCCCATCCTCTCGGGGCAAAGTACAGTACTGGTGACGCGTGCTACTGAGGAGGTGTCAGTATGTTACAGGAACTACTGCAGTTTTTGGGATGATTTTGGCGTGATGAGCTCCATACCCCACCTATCAACCGACCCTTGAGGCAAAACTGCAAGCTACACAACACGAATGTCCAATCAGATGGGATTGCACATATAAATAGGCTGTACACATCGGTGGCGATGGTTGAGGAGGCCCGTGCGGCGGAAAGTGTTTGGGCTATTCTATATTCAGGTAAACAACCCGACGACTGGCTCACTACTTGGAAGTTGTGCGGCGTATGTAAAGTAAGCCTATGGTCTGGGGGAAAACTGCTTGGAGTTAGAGTGCGGTACGGCCACGTTCGGGGAGCAAACTACTACGAGTAATGTGCTTGACGTGGAATTAGTGTGGGGTAAAAGGTAAGCCCATGTTCTTGGGGCAAACCACCGTGCTTGAAACTGTTAATAGTGTGGCGTAATGCCTTCAGAAGTGAACGCCGGCCCTCGTTCCTTTCTTTGGGGAACTTCAGTCGGGGCCAGACGCTACCAATGTACTTGACTTGGAAATAGTGAGGTAAACAGTAAGCCCGTGTCCTGGGGGCAAACTACTGTACTTGAAACTAGTGGGGGGTAAAATTCAGAGGTGAACGCCGGCCCTCATTCATTTCTTTGGGGAGCGTTACGGCTGGGCCAGACGCTTCAGGTAACTAACTGAAAAGGGGTCCTTGTTTTTTTGGCACGGCTCAACAATAGAAACTCGCGGTCCCTCGTAAGAATAATGTTTGCTGGTGGAACTATTAATAGAGGTGTTAAGAGCGAGCGTGATAGTCCAACAGTGAGTTGTCTGAGTTGATGTAACCACCTGCTTACGCTCAGGTATTATGTCTTGTTTTTTTTACTCGTCGCAGCTTTGCTACGGGTGTAGACCTTAACCCCCACTACTACAGCAGTACTGCAAACGTTTTCCCATACTAAATCCAACTAGTTCGTCCCCGCCGCAATGTGACTGTAGTTTGTATAAGGTTAACCCTGGGAGTTTTTAGAGGGTAACCCTGGTGTTTTTCGGAGGGTTATTGATCCGGTGCCCTGCCTTCGTGCTGTTTTGATTCTGGCAGTCACGCGTCAGCTATTATCGTGGGCACCCTCGTACAGAGTTCTCCAGTGGTTGCTCTTTGTTCGCTTCTGCTTTGTACGCTTCTGGACGTATGTATGACAAGAGTTTCGTCGTAGTCGTGGTCGTTGTTGCTGTTGCTGGTGCTCTGTGCCTATGTCGCAGTAGAATATCGTCTTGAGTCTATAGGACGTCAGCCGGCCGAGAAATGGAAAGCCGTTTGATTCATCCCGACCGCACAATCATATTACCCTGTCGCGAAACCACCGAAGGGTTTGGTGTTGCTTGGGGCTGGCACGGGGCTCCGATTCCTGCGCGGTTTGCTCTATTGTCGTTGCATGAACCGCTTACACCCTCTCTTCTTCCGCATGGTGACGATTGGACATAAAGTAACAGCGTCCACCAACCCCTCTTATGGTTTCAAATTGTTTTTTTACACATAGAACTACTTACTTAGATCTCGATCTCTGAGCGTGCTCGGTTGGTACATCCCTGGCCTCTCAGAGCTCCCACTTGGAAATCGCCTCCTTTTATTACTTGCCGGACCGTTCCAGCGGGTCTTTGTTTTCTCCATTACTCTTCGTATTTTCGGTCCTTCTTTCCTTTTTTCTTATTTCGTTTCATGTGCGTGCGTGTACTCCGAGCACGGTTCCGCGGGCGAACCCGGCACCGTCGCGGGGTGTCAGCGGGTGCTGGCGGGTAGAGGGGGAGTTGCAAGGAGCACGGTCGCCGCTTTCGTGGCTAGGCGTCGCGTGTGCCTCGAGACACGAGGGATGCATCAATAGGCTCTGTCTGGCCTCCATTTGTGGTTTTTGATAGGGTACGTACGAGTATTTAAGGGTCGTTCGGGAGTGTAAGATATTATTCAAGTGGTACTTATTTTTGCGACCGGGCTGAAATCACAAGAGGGAGGTACCCCCGTCTGAGCACCAACATTTTCGAGCTGGCGAACGAGGTCCACGGTGAGCACCGGGCTTCACGCGAGGCGGGCGACGGAGCTCACTGTGGAAGAGAGGGAGGAAAACTTTACCCGGACTGAATCGGTGGCGAGATGGTCGCGAGAGGGGGGGCGGCGTACGAGGCTGAGAGAGAAGCTCTGCTTTTTGATTTTTTCTTTTTTTTCATGTTTTCTTTTTGACTGGTGTAAGGTGTTCCAAACAGGTAGTAAATTATTCTACCGAAAGGGAACGGGGATTTTTTTTCTTTCCGATTTTTCGGTTTCGTTTTCATTGTTTTTGCTGTGTTGCTGTGCCGTGCTGTGCTTTATCTTTCGTACATACGAGTACAGACACAGAGCATATCGAAAGAAGAAAATAAGTACTCTACCTGGGGTATGTACGTACGTACGACATGTGAGCGAGCGTAGCGGAAAACCGCCCGCGACGCGAAACGTATGTGGCGTCCGAGCTATTTTCTCCTGATGGATGGCGGCGGGACTCTTGGCATTATCAAGTCGCCAGTTTGCAACTACAGTAGTCATGAAAAAAACAATATTCAATCATGGACCTCTGTCCGCTTCGCATAATTTGATGTACTTTTCCTTCCTGAGCGAGCGTAGCGGGCGGCTTTTATATGCCTACAGGTATGCCACACGTCCCATCTTCCTTTTCCTCCCTGTTCCCACCTCCCCGTATCCCCACTAACGCCTTCTCTGTGCGTTTTATTTTGGTCGCAGATGCACTCTATGGCGTTCAAAAAAATGTTGGCTGGCATTTCTCACACCGTTCTTTTCCTCCTCACCCCACCCCCCCCGCCCCTAGTAAATGCCTCCTCTGCGCTGTGGTTTGTCAGAGATATATGTACTTCGACAACTTGTTTGGGTCTTTTCCACCCCCCACATATATGCCTTCTTTCTTTCCAGCCCCACCCCCCCCACACGTATGCATCCTTTCTCCTCCCCCTCCTCCCACATATGCCTCCTTGTGCTCCACTACATCGCAGATAGATGTACTGGATAACTTTTTTGGGGACTCATACTTTTCTTTTCCACCTTTCCCCTCCCCCACCCACCTACCCACATGTGCCTCCTCTGCGTTCTGTTTGGTCGCGTGCAGATGTACTCCTTGGCGTTCGCGAACCTCTTGGGGTACGTGGGAGACACGCCGGAACCGTTTTCGTCTGCGCCACCGGAGCCCAACTCCTGGCACGCAAACGTTGGGAGTGCGGGCGGTTGTTGCTCAGTTTCGTGACGAGGGTGACGTAGTATCGGGTCTGGTAGTAGTAGTAGTCATAGCATGACGGAAGAACTAACTGCCTCAGAGGGGGGCAAATGCGGGCGGCGCGGCGACGAGGCTTCAAAGAAAGCACGGAGTATAAGAGGGCGGAGGGGAGCATTTTTGTGATGGGTCTTCTTTTTTCCTTTTTTTATTGTTTTTTTTATCGGCGCGGGGTGTTGGAGACGCGGTTGCTGCTGCTGCGGATAAGTTGGTTGGTAAATAACAAGGGTGTGTTTAGCTGGGTATATACTCTAGATGTACCCGGGTTCACCCGGGTATCTACCCGGGCACGACCAACATAACCAGGTTTGGTACCCGACCTGGTACCCGGGTACCCCAGAGTATATACTACTAAATGCACCCTTGGTAGGTAGGGTAGCTACTGTAGTTCGAGAGGGGAGGAAGGGAGGGCACGACGTACGAAAACAAGCTCTCGTCACACGGAGTGGGGGCAGTGAACGAGATGCGGGTTGGAATTTTGGTCGTGTCGAAAAACGCTGCCCGGCGACGATCATGTCCTTGATTGATTGACCACGTAAACGGGTTGCATCGCAGCATGTCGAGAGCAAAGACGCGAGCAGACTTGTCTTTTTGGGCGCGTTAAGGGCTATTTAGCCCTTACTGTACCAATTTTAGTGTAAGGGGCGGGCAGAGGTCAAAACCTTGGTCTCCTGACAACGTTGGTCGGCGATGCTCTATTCCGTTTGTACCACGCTTGCTTGCGCGTTAGTGTCAGGGCGGGGACAGGTACGGTCTGTCCCCGTGTGATATACGCCCTTTTTATTTTACGCACCAAAAGTTATGATATGATATCGTACGCGAAACGGACGTCACCTCTCGGCCATCGCGGTAGAAACGAAGACACAGCACCTGGGTAATTTTCTGTGAATTCTCAGGGACTTGTCTGGTTTTTTTTTTTTTTGCTCTTCCCGCTCCCGCTTCTGGATTGAACCCTTTCGGGTGTATGAGTGAGAGAGGGGTGGTGAAGCTTTTAATTTCGAAGGCTGTGGGATTAGGAGGCTGACTGCGTTATGTCTCTTTTCTGCCCCGAGTTATCGCCTTGCGCGTGCTTCAGGCAGACTATGAGAGATAGGGGTTCGAGCGAGAGCTTGCATGCAAGGTGGCGAGCTCAGCTGGCGGGCGCGCTTACGGTCTCGAAAGGGGAGGTTAGGGACGGGAGGGGCGGGAAGGGGGGAGGGATTATGTAACGCAAGCGGACAAGAGACAGCAGCGTTGACACGGCAGTGTGTAGTATGGTTCATCCCCCGTCGGGTGTTTTTTTTCATTAAATTTACTATCCATAGCGCGGGGCGGGGGGAGGTACGGCACGGAGCGGAGTGCACAAGCACGATCAACGTTTGACATCCTCCGTTCTTGGAGGGCACAAAACAAATTGGTGCGCAACGAGTTGGTGCAACGAACAAAAACTCATTCATTGCTGTTTGACGCCTTGCTATGTGTGTGTAAGTTTTTTTTTAGAGAGGTGCGACGAGCGGGGCCTACACGTCCGTCTGTTCGTCCGTCGGTCCGTACTGTCTCCCCTACCTACGAGTACCTTCTTGTGGCTTGTAGTTCTTTTGCGTATTCCGTACTGTACGTTTCGCTTCCGCTTCGTAGATGACGTACATTTACGGGTGTGGTACGATAGGACGATGGGTGTTGCTGGTGCATCGTCCAGTGGCATGAATAATCCAGTCGCATCCTCCTACTGGTGGCGTGGCCTGCGATGCGATGGTTATGATGCGTTAGTTTGCTGTGTTTTGTGGTCTTGCGCGTTTTATTGTGTATTGGTGGCGAGGGGGTATACTTGTTTTTGTTTTTTTGATCGGGCAGGTTAGGGTAGAGTAGGGTAGGTTAAACGGGTAAGGATCGTTTTTTGTCGCCGTCTACTATACCGTAAACACTCGATATATTGAATGGCAAACAGGAGACGCCAGACACCTGAAGTTTACCTGGTATCTCATACCTGGTATGAAATACCTGATTCAGATGTTCACTGTTGCGCCACGCCTGCGGTTGATTCAAATGAGCGCTGCACCCCCTTGTGGCGAACATCATTAACAGTACGTATGTTTTCCTTTTTTTTTCCTCCAGAGCCTTCGACTCTAGAGGTACAAAAGGTATCTCCTAGCGGATATTCGAAATTCCGTTTGTTCTTTCGCTCGTTCGTTCGCGTCCGCCTAAAAACCAAAGCTTCAAACCTGCGAGCCCCCCCCCCCGTTTGTTTTGGCGTTCTCGCTTTGGTCCACCTCACCCGACGCCGCTGTGCCAGAACCCACTCCATTATTGGCCATATTTCGTAACCTTGCTGGTGCTCTGGAATTTTTGGCGCGATTGGCGCCGCCTGTCTCTGGTGGAACTGGTCTCGGTATCGTGTGTCGTTTTCAAGTTCGGAGAGGTCTTATTTTCATTTGAAGCTAAAGCCTCAAAAGACTTCCCTCGCCGATATTCGAAAAGTATGTGTGTATGTGTCCGCTTGCACAGTATCTCCCTGGGTTCACCATGTTGCAGCAGGCGGTCCGGCAGGACCACTCACGTCCCACCTTGTTTTCACAGTTCGTTTATATGATAGGTTAGCCTACAGTATGAAGGTTCTCCAATGCTCCGCTCAGCAGACAGCGGAGCAATCGGTTGCCATAGTTCCAGATCAAAAACCTATCACCAGCTTCACGAGTCTGACGGTCACGATCACCGATGCGCGCTTCTGGGCTCATAACGATTAGATAGTCTTCAGCACTTACAGTAGTTATCCCTCAATTCCTGTGGTTGTCCTTCAACTATAGGTCTCTGTGTACGTTCTGTTCCGTTCCATGGTCGCATCTAAAGACACCTGGTCGAGAGAGTAGCGCTGCATGGGCTTCTCACCTGGTCAGGGGTTACGACCCAGCAGGCTGAAATTGCCTGCTGAATAAAACGGCCGTCCCGCACCCGCAGAGAAAGCTTCCGTCTCTGTGCGCCCAATGACTCGTGGTTGCGTGCCTCAATACATCGTGTTTTTGCTTGCTACCATGCTGCCGCTGCAATGCAGAAGCTCCAAACCTACGGACTTCGGATTGCTGGCCACTCACGCCACCTCGTTTAGCGCCTCCTTTCCTGCCTCCCCCCTCCCTCCTTCCCGCACAGGCGCTGAATGTGCTGGATGTCCCCCCTCCCTCCATCCACCCAGCCCTATCCTATCGACCTTCCTCTCTTCCTTCCCGTCCTCCGGATGTTTTTACAGCACCTGATACGCAAGAACAATAATGATTTCGTTTGGTTCAAATATAAGATGTCGATAAATAAGACAGAAAAATATGTGGGATGCGTACAGCTCACCTGATGTGAGATAGAAGATTATTGTTTATCGTATTGATGTTAGGTTTGTATGTAATCCGTTTTGTTCTCTTTCAAAATATGTGGATGGCTGGCGGTGTGTGTATCTTGTGCTTGTCGCATATAATACTATGGAATGGCATTGCGTTGTCTACTATCCTTAATGCACTATAATGTAGTATATCTGTGTCGTAGTTTTGTGGCCAGAGGTTGTATCTCTCAGAATCAACGCGGGCACCGGGTGTGCAGAATGTGGACGGGTAGAAAGAACGGTTTAGTGTGAACAACGCACACATAGGTGCCCTACCTCGCAGAATGTGGGCTTAAACAATTATTGTGGAGACATTGAACGATGGCGCACACCATTAGGCGGCCGAATTGAGAGGTTGTCGAGCGCCACGCATCCGTTATGGGTAACTTCTTTATATTGTTTTCCTTTATATATTTGTTAATTTTCTAGTTGCTTTGTCTTCTTTATTTCTGTCTCGCGTATTTTACTTTGTTTCATTGTATCTAGACTTAAGCCGGTAAGTCGGTTGACACCAGTTGGCTTCATCAGCCGAGTTGCTGACTAAAGCCAGTCAGTTGGCTAGCGGCACCCACCGATTAGTTCGTAGTCGTCTGGTCTTGTCGGCATACAGCTGTAGAAACAAACGTTTTTTTTTTTGTTTGTCTCCCACCGGCGAACGCAGTTGATGACAGCTGGTTGCAAACGTGAAGCACGAAGGTCTAAGCGAAAGTGAAGTAAGCCCTATTTTTCATTATTCAGGCAGTGTGACCCATATCCTCAACAAAAGACAGGACTATTACGTGTAATAATTATCTTCGCCAAATAAACCGCGTTTTTTATTGTGGGTTACTGCGTTACTTTGCAGAGACAGACATATATACTGCCTGCGGCAAGTGCGGACGAATCTGCTCTCTGTATTTATTATGCCTTTTTCCTGCGATAGCGTAGTAGGATCAGGGTGGGACATAAGAGTATCTCTTGATGGGTTCCCCTATTGAGCATGTATGTACTGATTGTTACTCACGTGTGGTGATTGCTTGGAGATAGAAGAAGACTGACGAAAGGCCTCGTCTTTGGGCGAAACCCCTGGTCGCCCATTTGAGACAAAGCTCCCAAGTACTGCAAATACGATCCCAATGCCTGAACCCAGGTAATTACGGGCCTTTATGCATCAGTCAAAGCAGTACTATGACACTAGCCCACTCTGATGAGCCGTGTATGCAGAAACATGATAATTTCATGGAAACCCCGATTGTTATGGTACTGCTTTAAATGAGGCCGAAGGCCCGGCAATTACCCGTGTTCAGGCACTGGGATCGTGTTTGTATTACTTGAGGGGCATATCTTAGATGGAAAAACAGGGGTTTTCCCAGCAAGGCACGAGCTTGGCTCCCAGTCTTCGCGTGCACGAAAGGAACAAAGCTGCTCTTCTTCTATCTCTAAGCAATCGACACACGTGAGTACCAACGAGTACCGGCTTAATAGGCAAACCTGTCCAGGGATCTAAAGTGTCTCGAACTCTGATTTTAACAAGTGGCGTCGTCGGTAGGACACGAACCTGCGTGTGTAGTCACAATGGGGTTTTCACTCCATTCCCTTAACCACTCGGGCACGTCGACCCACCCACGTTGCGGGTGATATGGCGATGGCTTTCGCTCACGATTTATTCCTGCCCCTTTAGGCTAGGCTTTCCTTTCTGCCTCTTGTTTACGTACCTTGCCGGCTTCGCTGCCTTGCCGCTCAGGGGTGTGGGAGTGAGTTTTGAGGAGCCGCATCTTCGATACATGGTCTAGCTTGTGGAATCGAGGTTTCCACGAATTCCCCACAATTCTGCATATATGGCTCATCAGAGTGGGCTAGTGTTATGGTACTGCTTTGAATGAGGCTAAAATCATGGTAATTGCCTGAGTTCAGGCACTGGGATCGTATTTGTAGTAGTTGAGAGGCGTATCTTAGATGGACAACCAGGGGTTTTCCCAGCAAGGCACGAGCTTGGGTCCGAGTCCCCGCGTGCACGAAAGGAATAGAGCTGCTCTTCTTCTATCTCTAAACAAACAACACACGTGAGTACCGGCTTAATAGGCAAACCTGTCCAGGGACGCAAAGTGTCCCGACCTATGATCTTAACACGATTCCACGAACTAGGATATGAGTCGAAGATTCGGCTCCTCGAAACCCATTCCCACACCTCTGAATGGCAAGGATACCGAGCCGATGAAGAACGCCAAGAAATAGAAAGAACGAAAGGACTGCCTACTCGTATGGGGCAGAGATAATACATCAATAAAAGCTATCGCATACCACCCGTGAGGGGGGTGTGGGGCGGGAATGTGTCGATGGAAACGCTAAAGTTGGAATAAAAATCCATGCAGCCCTGTGCCCCAGTATGATTAGTGTTATGAGGATTTATCCTGGGCCCGGCAATCGATCGATCGATTACCCCTATAGCTTAGTAGATGATACCTTCACATTTGACGTTGTCGAGAACACAGGTTCGAATCTCACTTCGCACGTTTCTTTCACACAAATGCTTACGCGTGCATCCGTAAAAGCATATTTCCCTGGTTCCCCAGGTATTAAAACGGCGCGGGTAGGTCAGCGCACGGCCGTATACGGTACTGACGCCCCAAAAATCCCGCCGTTCAAAGGGGGGGAGAGCGCTATAAGGATTACCCTGGGCGGGGTATTCGACCGATATTTTACCTCTATAGCTCAGTGGGTATCACGTTCACAGCAGTCCATTTTCTCCAGATCGCCCCGGGCTCCTGAGCGAAGGAAGAAACAGCAGGACGAAGAAGAAAAATAACACGGAATCCGCCAGATACTACCTAAATCCGGCCCCAAAGCTCAGAAAATGCATTCTGTACCAATAATGAGTGAACCGATTACTCAAGCCAATCCTGGCGCTGAGCGGAGAGAGTCGGCAGGACGAAATACGCAAACACCATACCCAACCTGGCCCCGAAAAAGACAGGAACCGCCAAAAGCACATCGAGGAGAAAAATCCCGACTCGAAAGCTCGGAAAACGTCAGTGGCAAAGTAAAAGAACACCCCCCAAAAACCCAAGAACACGGCGAAAAAAATCTAGTGCAGCGGCGATACGAAAATCAGCTACCCACGGTTGCGCCAGCGGCGACGCGAAAATACGGTTTCCACGGCTGCGCCTCGAGATTAATCTACGTTACGCTGGACCTCCCGTGCAAACGCTAGCTACGTATATTTGTAGACACCAAGAGCCTCGTTCGTCCACCTCCCGTTGAAATCGCGTGGTGCACCGGAGAAATAGGAAGCTTGGTCGGTCCCGGGTCATTCAAAAATCAAACCAAGTATACCCCATCAATCGTTGTAGTCGCGCTGACGGTCCCAAGCCACAACAGACAGTCGTCGCCCATGTACCAAAAGTGAGCCTCAATAGGAAGAACGGTGGTGCTGTATCGGCGAAGCCAATCGGCGTGCGATACGCAGCCATAGCCGGGTGCCAGGACACGCTCGCCATTAGTCCCAGAAAACTCCCGTTGTACCGCACCAATTCGCATCCAGCGGTAGAGGCGATTGCTTTGGCGGTGTTGGTTCGGATTGCCGGCCCAGTAGCGCAAAAATTTGTGTCGAAAGAGCTAAAAGGTCTATTTCCGTTCCCAGGACGGCCAAGAGACACCTACCTAGTGCGTCTCGTACATCACCGCGATGCACCACCCCGACCCCGAACCCAATGGTGTCCGATATTCTTCTCCACTTCGAGTGTTGAAGAGAAGTCGAAACGTCGCCTAGGGTGACGTGGTACGGGGGTGGGTTCTTGGAGAAGTTATTGAGCACACATTGCGCCAACCTCGCTGGAAAGTACTTCGGCACGTCTCCACGGTCGTGGGGATCGGCACGGGGCTCGCAGCATTGTACCGACACGTGCCGGCGAGCATCAGCGCGGGGCATATCGGAAGGTAGATCCAAATACAGGGGCTTAGCACCAAGAGGGGATCCATCCGAGGTGTCCGCGGAGGAGCAGGGGCCAACTGCGAGGACTTTGTATGGGTCCGTCCAGGTGAGCGAGAAGATCTTGGCGTCCGTGTCGATTTTCGCACCCTGACGGATGGTGGCAGCCGAATTGTACACCCACACCCAGCCGCCAACGGTGAATTTGGGGACCGGACGCAGTGCGTCAAAGAGGGCGGAGTTGCGGCAGTTTACGCGAGCAACGGTGAGAGCGTGGTATTCCCGGACGCTGCTGGCGGTCCGTCGCCAAGTCGCAGTAGGCGAGGTGGTTGCTGGCCAAGCTCTGGTGACCGGTGACCCCAGCGCGCTCCCTCGTATAGAGCCTAATCGGCGCTGCCCAAATTATTGTACGCATCGACGTGAGAGAGCTATTCATCTCAGTTATTTTGGAGCTCGTTGACGACCATCGCCAGCATCTGGGCTATCGTGTGGTTTACACGTTCTGCCCCACCGTTTCTCCGGCTAGCGAAACAAAAAATATACATTTTACTGGTATAATTTATATCAATAGTGTAGTTGCAACGTTATGATAAAAGCCCCCCACCGCCTAAGAAGGGGGTAAAAACACGCCCGAGAATACAAAAACCAGAAGCTCGCTGAAGTTAGTTGAGCAGCACCCCCCCCCCCGCCCCGTCTAGAACACGAAAATACGGCGTGGTGGCAAGCACCCTGTTTCTTGATTTAGAAGTTTTCAATGTTGTAGGGTTACTCAGGGGGGGAGGAGAAGAGGTAGTTGTCATGTCATGCATGGCCGTAGTCGTACTGTATGACCATCGAAACACGCAACAGGCTCATAGTCCATAGCTTTATTGCAGCTCTTTCGTAGCGCGGTAATGGCTCGCAGTATAAATGTGTAGGAGGCAGAGATGTAACAAAGATTCAAGTTGGAAATATTGTTGGTTCAGAGTGGTAGAAGAGATACTACTACTGTACTTAATAGTACTACTACGACTACTACGACTACGACTAGGACTAGGACTACTACTGCTGCTACTACTACTACTACTACTACTACTACTACTACTACTACTACTACTACTACTACTACTACTACTACTACTACTACTACGCCCACGCCTACGCCTACGACTACGCCTACGCCTGCTAGTACTCCTACTACTACTCCTACTACGACGACTGCTACTACTACTACGCCTACTACTTATTCTACTACTACTCCTACTACTATTAATACTACTACTACAACTACTACTACTACGACTACTACTACCACTACTACGACTGCTACTACCACTACTACTACTACTACTACTACTACTGCGGTATCAGAGGATGTTAGATTCAATCACGACTGGAACATGTATCCTGCGATACATTCTCAGAGGAAAAAAACAAAGAAATGTAGTTCAGGAAAAAAGGGCAACAACAGGAAGAAAAGGAGTAGATATATTCGAGGCTGGAGGCAGGTGGAGAATGTCGCAGCGCATAAGAAGCCGGAGAATGCTGCTGCCAATGACGTGGGGAGGGGTTGTACTCGATAGGAGAGATGTACTCGATCTCATGCATGGCCGTAGTCGTATGACCATAGACCCTCGCATCCCTACAATGCCGGGACGGAGCATGTCGGGTTTTCACGTGGGGGGGGGGGGGTGTTGACGAGGAGTACTCGTAGGGTAAATGAAGATTGGCCAAGGGGGGGAGAAGTGCAAGGACAAGCCTTCAAGCAGGGAAAGTGGAGTATTGATTGGTTCAGAGTGATAGAAGAGAGACTACAGTAGTATCAAGGTCTTAGAGGATATACGATTCATTCGTGTCGGACTGGAACACGACACATTATCGGAGGGCAGAACAAGCAAAAAAATGATAATCGTGTTGGTTTCCTTTGGTTTTCTTCTTCCGGGGGAATATTTGTGAGTGATCAACGTTGAAGACCTTCCGTGCATATTACAGAGGATGGCAAACGCAGTAATACTAAATCTACATAAAAATATCAGGTGAGTTATGACATCAATACATTTCCTTGCTTGACTAATTTGCGCGAGACTCGTTTGCACTTGAACGAGATTTACGTTTTTTCCGTGGCGCGGGAGCGAGGTGAAAGGGTTTGCGCGGGGCGCGTTCGTGCGAAAGCGGGATTTCACATTTTTCACGGGACCATGGGATAATCCCGAATCCCGTACAAATCCACGGAATAAATTATGCGGGAAAAATCCCGGGGAATGCCCTGTTTTTTGGGAGGGGTTCTTTCCCCTAGATAATTGACTGTGCCGGAGCAAGTACTAATCGGAAATGTACCTACTCGGTACATTTCATAACAACCTAGTACACAGAAAAGCCTTCGGATCTTGGTTGACGAGTGATGCTGACCCCTCCGGCAACTAATAGCTAAAGTATTAACGGCAGCAGCAACATTATTACGAATTATTTGTATATTGTGGTGTAGTATAGTATTAATGGAAGTAGTAGCAGCAGAAGTTGTAGTAGCAGCGGCAGTAGAGTAGTGGTAGTACCACTACTGCTGTAGTAGTCGTATTCGTATATTGTCGTAGTGTAGCACTATTAATAGTAGTAGCAGTAGTAGTATTAACAGTAATGGTGGCAGTAGTTGTAGTACCAGCAGTAGTAACAGGTATTGGATAGCAATAGTCGTAGAGTCTAGAAATAGCATCTACAACAACGGAGTTCGCGAGGTTTTCTACCAGAAAGACACCGTCAGGCCGCTTCTGTTAATGGGAGCAGATGATGCTCCGCCCTAAACATACCACGCCGCAAAATAAATCGCCGTCCCTTCTCTCCAACACGGACTGATCCCGCAGAGCAGCAAGAGGTTTCAAGCATTAACCACGTTGTTCACAACACACATATTCTCGCTCGGCTCTTCAAAAGCAAGCGCATGCAATATCACTATTTATAGTTCGTGTATTCGATTAGCTCCCCGACAGCAATGTACAGGAGTGCATAGCGCAGTCCAAAATAGAAGTAATACTCACCTCGGACAGACCATCTACATATATATATATATATATATCATCTACTGATCCTGACCTGCTGTTCTGAGGTACTATGTGAACGACCTGTGAAGTACAGATATAACCCAGGAAACATGTCATAGTGTGGATCATGCGGATTATTTGGCTTCCACCCGGCAACATGAGCTACTGGCTACTGTAGATCATACCTAAATCGTACCGCCAAAGCGTGTAAGATTAATCGTCATATATATATTTTTATGCTCGATACATCCTTGTTTTTCCCTTGTGAAGCCACCAGACGGGTAAAGTCACAGTACTGATCAAGAAGCCCAACAAGTGGTGTGAATAATGCCTTTTCTACCGGCCAAAATACACAACGAGCTCTCGAATATGAACCTAATAATGAGATACTGGGCCAGGCTGTTCACAGGTTTCTTGTTTGAGAGAAGGTTGTGTTCCACCCTAATTTCAGTAGAATAACCTCTTCGGAACCTCTCGTTTTTCCGGAAATGTCCTGGCTGGCTTTCTTGCAGGGCTCTTCTTTATGACAGGGCAATGGGAGGGTCGGAAGATGTATACCTGGTATGAGGGAGGGAGGGTACTCGATATCATGCATGGCCTTAGTCGTATGTGACCATCACCCTCTCTCGCATCCCTACAATGCCGGGACGGAGCACGTCGGGTTTTCACCTACCAGACAGGCAAACAGTCCTTGCACCAAGCGCGAAGCGCAGTGAGGTGTTGGGCGAGTCGCATGAAGGGTGGGCTGCATCCTACTAAGAACCGCTTGTGAGCTGGACTTTCTTGCATATACATGACCACGTCGAATTCATTGACTTGTTATCTGGTGTGACGACTTCCAGAGACAGCAATGTGTAAACTACATAGCTGCCTCGTGGGTGCCTTATCATATACACACTGCGTGATACGATCATTTCTCTCGTGCGGACTTAAGGTTCTCCACCCCGCACAAATAATCTAGCTCGACCGCCGGCCGTGGTGACCGCCAAAAACAAAAACAAAGCATTAAGGAGGGGGGGCAGTATCGCGCAGGAGACCGGCGCGCGGATCAATGGGAAATTAATGTTTCACGTAGCCAAGACGGGGTCAGAGCAAAGTCGTGATTATCAGCAGTTGTAAGGAAGCTTTCAACTGCTGCAAATTTTGTCTCTCGTTACGTCAGGGCATTTCTGGCATTGTTGACCCCGTTGAACCTTCCCTGCCCATAACAAACGCGGTTCAAGAATAAGCACCCTTTTTTGGTGCACATTCTGAACCATTTTGACTTGATTATCAACGCAGCTACCTGAAAAACCCGACGGAGGCACTCTTATCACACGACAAGAGTACGGGGAGCCAGGGTAATCAGAATTCACGGTGAACCCCCAACAGCAGGCGTCTTTCTGTGTTCACAGGACATGTTTGATTTTGATTACTATGTTCCCTCGCACAAGGAGTAGAGCGTGCAGCATTACAATTATCATCCTGATAGTGATATACCCAGGTATGCCATATACGATGGGGATGCACGTGCTTTTCTTTCCTGGGGCTCCTCGCTTGAAAAGCTGGAAATCTCTACAGGTGTGCCAGACTAAAAAAAAAACGGCTCGGAGGGAAAAAAAAAATGGTGCAATCCCATCATGGCCTACAGTAGGTGTAAAACAAAAATGGTGTTCCAATGATATTGGGTAGATGGAGTGTACAATCCGCTTGAAACTTGGAGACAACGACTAAAACAACGATACATTTAGTGTTGTCAATCGTATCCAATACGAGCAGCGTGACCACCCAGCAGTACGGGTGGGATCGCTTTGCGCCCGTTCCATACGACTCCTTGCTTTCAACCATTGTAACTCAGGCACCCATTTGTATCATCTCCCGATCGAGCAGTGACAGTTGTTGTAATCGTCACTTTTACCATCAATTTTCCCTCTGAAGAAGCCTCAAAAAGGTTAACAGGTTCAGAGCCCCGGCGGTCGGAAACGTTTAGGCCCTAAAAACGCTACCCCTTTCGTAGCAAACGTCACACAAAAAACAAATGCGCCGCCAGCGCGTGTCGTGCAGCTTCTGGTATTTCACATATTACACCCCCTCTACCCCGGTAGCCCGGACTGCTGCGATTGACCTATGCTGTAATCGCCTTTTGCGTTCGACTTTCTTTCCCATCAGAAGCACCGCAAGAGGGGTAAACACCACCATCTAACATACCACTAGTACGGGGTACCATAGTGATCAGGACCTATCCTACACACTAAAACCCATATATGACAGTATTTTTACGAAGCATATTTGGCCCTGATTACAATGTTCTCTTGTAATGGCATAATAGCATGTGGCATTTACCTTGCGCCCCAGGAACTTGAAACAAAAAAACTACGAAAATCGTCCCGTCCCTCGCAGTTTCTGCGACTCTTTACCACCTCATCGACCTCCTCTACACAACCACATTGCGCGCTTCTGCACCCTTTCCGCGGGCCTCCTTCCTCCTCCTGCCACAGCAGTGCTCCGCCCCCACTGCGATCCTAGCACGTGGGACATCATACACCTCTCTTTACTGCCGTTTTTGGTTGTCGCTTAGTTTGGCGTTTTTTTTTATCTCTCCGAAAGGCGCCTTTTTCGCGAAAAACGTCTCGCCTCCCGCCTCGACCCAGGCTACCGCTTGGTTGCTTTCCAGGCTATCTCCCCCCCCCCCTATATAATATATATATAGGTTGGGTTGGCGTCGGTTGGCGACGACGCTGTCAAACACGCCTCTCACTGCGTGAGCTAGACAGCCAGGGTACCTTTTTTTTTTTTTTGGCGGTTACCACGGCTGGCGGTCGATTTAGATCGTTTGTGCGGGGAGGACCTTTACTCCGCACGAGGGGGATGTTTGTATCACGTAGTGGTATATGGTGAGGCACCCATGAGGCAGTTCCACAATAAACCCATTGCTGTCTCTGGAAGTGGCCAAACCAGACATTAAATGCATTATTTCATGCTGTCATCCATATGCAAAATCCGCCTCGAAAGCGGTTCTTAGTAGGATGCAGCTCACCCTTCATGCGACTCGCCCAACACCTCACGGCGCTTCGCGCTTGGTGCAACCAATGTCTGCCTGGTAGGTGAAAACCCGACATGCTCCGACCCGGCATTGTAGAGATGCGAGGGTCTGTGGTCATACGACTACGGCTATGCATGATAATGAGTACCCCCCCCCCCCCCCCCCCCCCCCCCCCCCCCCCCCCCCCCCCCCCTTCCCCCCCAACTCGCCCTATGTGCAGGAGGGGTCGGCACAAAAGTTTTTGTGCAGGATACTGGTCATATTGGTCGACGTTGGCCTTTCGGCCGCCCGAATGGCTTCTGGAGAAACACCACCAAAACACGCAGGGGGTCCGCGTGACTGCCCCTGCCAACTTCCTGCCCCCAAAGGATTAGATTTAGGATTAGGGATAGGGTTAGGGTTAGGCCTGGGGTCGGATTGGTCTGGGCCGACGTGCAAGGCTGAAATTGACGACATACACCTTACATAAAGTTTTATGCCGACCAGTCCTACACATAGCGGACCCCCCCCCCCCCCCCCCCGTCTCCTTCCACCTCTCCTCCACCCCCCCCCGCCCCTTCCCCCCCCCCCCCCCCCCCCCTCCATCCCCTCCCCCCCCCCCCCCCCCCCCCCCCCCCCCCTCCCCCCCCCCCCCCCGATGTAGGGTTAGGGTAAGGCCTGGGGTCGGGTTGGTCTGGCCGACGTGCAAGGCTAAAATTGACGACACGCATCCTGCACAAAGTTTTTTGTACCGACTAGTCTTATACATAGCGGAAGGCCCCCCCCCCCCTCTCTCCGTTCCCCTCCCCTTCCCTCTCTTCTCTTCCGCTCTCGCCGTGCCATTTGGTCCTACTCTGATAGACTACCTTGCCTCTCATCCCCCCCACCAATATGTTCCAACTTCTGTCGGTTATCCGTTTTGTCCCCATACACCCATACAGGTATGCAACCCTTCCTTGCAACCATTACTACAGTAGCACTGTACCTGGTATGTGTTATTAATTGTTATGGTGTACAGTGTACAGCTCCCTCGGTGAAAGCTAACAACGCGGCACAATTATTTTCCCAAAACAAGACTGTGCCAGGTATACAGCAGCAACGGCCCTCTCATAAAAAACAGACTTTAAGAAAAGCTAACCTAGAATTATAGTTATTTTAAGGAAGTATAACCTGTTCGTAGCTGAGGGGTCTCAGCAACACATGATTGTTGTCTGAATAATGCTGTATGCCGCGAACTCCTTGCCGTGTTTGCAATGACATTCGCCGCGCGTGGTAGAAGACATCGATCTTACTGTCGCTTTCTTGTGACCTTTCTTCTTCCGTCAATTGATGTTGTTCTGTTGTTGATGCTATTCTTCTCCCATCAACTGATCGCCATAGTTTAGTCCGTGGTTACTGCATGTAGCAGAGGAGTGGCTACCACAAGAGGCGGGGGTGAGGACTGTCGCAGCTTGGCGCACGATAGAGTGGTCCTTGCGTGGGCTCGCACCCGTCTTGAGAACTTCCTCGCCGGTTTGCCCAAAGTGATGACTTTCCTGAGGTGTGACAGCCACTGGTTGCTGTTGTGCGCGCCGCATGGTCTTGACGTTTGTGTTTGTGGTCGTCGACAATGCTGGTTCATCACACCCCGAAGGCATCTAGGTAGTGTGTAGGCGTCGACAGGGCTGACTGATCGCACCTCAGAGACACAATCTCCTGGCCGACTGTCGCAATAACCTCTGACCTTTCGGACCACAGATCGCACGCACACGCCTATTATTTTGTATGGTGGTCATTATCACATGTTATCGTAGACCCGTCCTGCTGTAGCCTATTTTCGCTTTGAGCTTTTCGTCGATTTTGACACCTTATCATGCCATCATTGCCGGCACATACACAGATACATGCCATATTAACCGCACTTTTACTTTATGTCAAGTTATCATCCAAGAGATACCAATCATGATGACCATTTTCATCCATATCGGATTCGTTATACAGCTGCTGCTACAAACAACAGTAAAAACAAGTATTACGGGGGTCCATAGTTAACGGGACCAAATTTTGATAGTAAAAATAGGTAAGTACCTGGTATATAGTTTTTTTATGTATATCATAGGTCCTACCTGGTATTAACTATGGACCCCTGTAATAGTAGTGGCAATAGTCACAGCCAGCAATAGTGCAACAGTATTAATAGAAGTACGTAGTAGAGAGGACTACTGCTGCTGCTGTGAGGACTGCTGCTTACTGCTGTGGTGCAACGTTGATTCGTACCTGGTACATATTTATACATCCTCTCGTTGGTACATATTGATACATCCGTTCGTTGGTTTTCTTATTTACTCGTAACACGCACACGCAGTAAACACGTCACCGGTCAAGCAGTGTCAAAATATCGGGTCACGAGGGTTTTAGCGACCAAAACCATAAAATAACACTCTTGGGGATACAATCCAGAGCGCCGGCAGGAAATGTGGACAGTGCTGCTCACTGTAGCTTGCAGCAACATTGATTGATTGTTCGTTTGCCCCCCCCACTCCCTTTCCCCACTTTACTGCTGTTCTTTCCAACCCCATTCCGCACCATCATCATTTCCCCTATTAGTTCAATGATACCAGCCTGATATCTGGTGGTACAGCAGTAGTACGTATGTGTACATGTTTGTACCCGGCTCTGAGTAGCTGCAAAGCCCCATCCATCTACTCACCGCACGTATCATAGGACATGCGTTCGAGCACCTCCGTGCGAAGCATATCGCTGAATATCGCGCAAACGGCAGAGAGAGAAAGAAGTCGCGGTATACCGTATCAGTATGTCGCACAGCTGTGTCCGCTCGTCGAGATATCGGATATCGGATATCGGATATTCGACCGGTAAAAAAAATATTTTCTGTAACTGTCATATTATGCCGAACAAACTACCGCTTCGGATTAGTCCGACCAATGAGAGGTCCACTACGGTGTAATCGATGGCCATGAGATGCTGTGTGAGGAAGCCAGGCACTCCACCACCTAAACCTTCGAGGAGAACAAGCGTTCCGAGGAGAGAGCTCCCCCCCCCTCCAGGAGTTGGTTAGTTGACCACTCCATTAAACCTGGCTTGACCCTGAACTGGGCTGCCATCGATAAAAAACAAAAAAATTCCTTAAAACCACAAAAAAAAAACTCCCCATCGGGTTTCGCCAGGTGAGAGTCTTGGCGTGCAGAACCTCGTAGCGACGTGCGGCCGAACGAGCCGGCTTGTCGGCTTGCCGGTAGCCACAATGCAGCCGTTCTACTGACTACCTACCCGGGTGCCACTGTCGGCTCGGCTCGACCCCGCGAGGCGACGCGATGGGAAAAAGTGCGAAGCGGCCGTTAGTATGTGAGGTGTGAGAGAGAACCACCCAGTTGGTAGTTTGTTGTTTATACACGCACGGCCCGTTTGCCTCTCGATCGCTCTCTTCCAAACACGCGACGCCTTTCGCTGTCCGTCCGTCTTTCCTGGTCGTGTCTCCTGCATGCCTGTGTCTCGTGTATCCGCAGCCCATCCCAGAGCATCCCCGTACACCGTTCCCCAGCCCTCCTCTTCTCGCCCACGCGGCACGGTGGTAGACACGTCCCCAGTGCCTTGAAGGGAGAAAAGACATGGCTCTCAACGCCTCTCCGGCGATGACCCAGGCCCCTACTCAGGCCCAGCAGGGTCCGGGCAACACTGCGGTGAGTAGTGGCTCTCTCAGACCTGGCGAGGGCCCAGCTCGGTACAGACCCGTAGTGGTCATCGTTGCTGAGTTATTCGACCGAGGAAACAGCTGGTTGCTTGGAAGCGTTGTTGGTTTTAGCGACAGAATTGTGTTGCACCGGCTCGGCTGCACCTGCCGGATTCTTCGGATTATCGAGTCTACCAGGGCGTGCCTGCTTGCTGCGTGCTTGTGCACGAAAAGGTGCATGGTCCTCGTTCCGTTCAGCATATTTTTGTGTCGATTTTTTGGCTGCGGTGGTGCGAGAGGCGAAGGGTTGAACATATCGCACGGCACGTTTCTGCGTGGCTACGTCGATCCTATGTGGCGTGGATGATGGGCCCAGCTTGATCTTTCATGTCCTTCCCCGTGCGGGATGGTGCCCGATGTTCTGCCTTGTCTGGTTTGTCGGCTTATTCGCTCTGCTCGCAACAGATCGCCCCCTACCACTCGGCGTCTCTGTACGTGGGTGATCTCTCGAAGGATGTGGCGGAGGCTATTCTGTTCGAAATCTTCAGCCAGGTAAGCCGTCAAAGGGAGCAGGGGAATAGGTGTTCTTGGTGTCGGCTTGATTGTTTCCTATGTGCCCGATGTACAGCAATAGACGCCAGTCTGAGACCCGTTCTTCCTGCACTCCTTACCTCCCAGATACCGCCTACTACTGCTGCTGTACATTCATACCAGTACTGACCTCGATTTACCAAACAAAGTACGTCGTAGTTGAAAGTTCAATCAAAGAGATCCGTCTGGTGCCAGTACGTCTTTTCATGAGGGATGACTGCTGTACCGGTATCCAGTGTGCAACGCGATGCCAGGATATCTGCTGTACGTGTTACATCGGTAGGATCGCCATTTTTCGTCGTCGTGCGTGTTGCGAGCTATTGTTTTGTGCTGCTGCCGCTGCTGCTGTACTATGGCCGAAATTATAAAGAGCGCTTGAGGATTCTTAGTAGTGTTGAAACGGTCTCTATATATCCGGCTAGAGTGGTATCCCACTCTGTCCTAAATTACTAGGATCGTTTGGGTGTTGAAGAATATACAAGCGCTGCTTATAAATCCGGATTATTGTGGCACATATGATAGAGCCAGAGGGCCTGGTTATACGATGGTTGATGACGTTTTTTGTGCGGCCTTGAGCGTCTCTGCTCCCTCTGACACAACTGACCAGACACGGGCGACTCCACTCTTCCGCTCGCCAGCTCTATGCAGAGTAATCACAGATGCTGGCGTACTTGATGTACGTCTGTCATGGCTGTACCCTGGTGGGATCAGCGAAAACAAAAACGGGGTGTATCACGATCGTGGAATGATGGGATGTATAACTTTCATTCTGTTAGAATTACATACCAAGATGCACTTTTATCATCTGCCGCCTGCTGCTGCAGAGCTTTCGCGGTGAACGTCTCAAATGCAGTATCGAGGCTTGCATCAGTAGTTTCAGCACAATAGTATAATAGTACCAGGTAGTCTGTCTCTACATAGATGTTCCCGAAATAGAAACAAGCCGCGCTAAACGCAGCAGGGAAACCAATTATTAATATTTCAATAGTAATTTAGCTTGCAAAGTTGAGCATCAACTATTTAGTCCACAGTCGAACTCACAGCTTCTGACGTATTTCAAAACTTATAAAACAGTAATTTACACGTACTTATACCGGTATAATAGAATACCTGGTACACGCCAAGCACGCAACTTGATCTACACGCACCGCGTAGCTACAAAATCTGTCGTTTTGTTGCCTGCACCGTCTAGAGACTACGTACCTCTCGTGTTCATGGAGCCCATCCACACTTGCCAATTCCTGGAAATTCCTGGAAAATGCGAAAGTCACCGGGTACTTGGGTGCTACCAATGCCCAGGTATCAGCCAGGTCCTGGAGTAGGTACCACGAAGCACTGGTTCGTGTTGTACTATTGCGTTCTCGTTGATGACTCGAATCTCTCAATCTTTGGTGATGGTATCATCACGCCGATGTTCGTGTTTGGTTACATATGAAGAAGCACTACTCGAGTTCGCTGCTTTGGTGGGCTTGCTCCTTACGATGCCGTGTACCGAATACTGCTGCTGTGTGTGATGCATGCAGGTTGGCCCCGTGGCGTCCATCCGAGTGTGCCGCGACACGGTGACCAGGCGCTCGCTGGGCTACGCCTACGTCAATTTCCACAACGTGGCTGACGGTGAGCCCTGTAATCATGCCATGTTGGCTAGAAAACACCACAGCACCTGGCGGAGAATATGATCTGCAGCTCATGGGCTGCACTGCCCCCCTTCCCCCCCCCCCCCACCCTGCATCTTCACGTACCTGTACTCTACACACCACTATTGTAACTAAGGACACTTTGTATTGAATATTCATGTAGTATCGGTCCCAATATTTCAGTAGAGTCTACTGTAGTTGGGTACACAGCAGTATCACACGCTATTATTTACGGGGGACCATAGTAAATAAGACCAAATATTATTGGTAATAATTCGGAAATATATAGATGTTTCGTGTGTACCATAGGTCCTATTTGATACGGACCCCCGTATTAATAGATAACGCACCCCCCTGGGACGGGACGATTTTTCGAGTCGATTTTCTCCCAAAGAAGGGGAGCGGGCGCACCCAACGAACAGAGTGGCTATGGGAAGAGTCTCGTCGAGATCTTTCTGTAGACGCATCTCTCGGCGTTTGCATTCCCAACTGTTGTGACAACCAGCCTCGACATTCGCGAGAGGGGGTGTTGATCATTGCGTGTTACGATTCGGACTGCAACAAGAGTCTGTCAGGTCTTTGATTTGATCAATTGAAGCTTGCATTCCCGGTGAGAGTGGTCTTCGGTAGTCTAAGATGGTAAGGTAGCAAAAACACAGAGTGTAGCAACAAAGAGTGTTTAATATTTTTGTGTATTTTTGCCACACCCTCGCCCCTCCACGCACCACTTACTGCCTTCATACATGATTAAACAGCTCCCAGGTGGCAACCTGAACGTACCTGCCTGGTGCCTGCTATTAATAGGTGTCTATCAATAATTGTGTCTTCCTGTCATGGATGAACCGATAGACAGACAAACAGACGGCTTTGCTTTTTTGTTGCGTGACGTCGGTCATTATTACACTGCTGCTGTGGTCTGTGTACTCCGTATTACTGGGAAGTACCTGACACTATCACACGGGTCATGAGATAGCACACCCCCCTTGGGGCGAATTTCCCACGCTGGCGTGCTCGTCAACGGGGTGGGTTGCAAACGCCGAGCGATGTGTATATGGAGAGGGGTCTCGACGAGATGCTCGACGAGAGCTTCCCGACGCCTCCGTTTTCGTCTTGTGTGCCCCCCTAGTCTCGGATAAACTCGCCATGGAAAATTGTTTGTTTTTCGTTTTACGCATGTCTGTGTGGCAGTTTTTTAGCGCATTTCCGTTTCCAATGCAGGGAGTTCAACACCTCATATTGCTCATGGCGCATTTTTTACAGTGCCATTCCCTCCGGAAGGACCGTTTGGGTATTGACGTGAAAACCGAAACGGTCCTTACATTTCCGTCCGGAGTGTCGTGTCTTCTGTTGGATGATGCGCTGTGAGGCGTTGTAGTTTTGTGGTCTTTATCTTTGTGGCACCCGCCGGTTGGAGTCGGCGCATCATCTTTCCTCGATTGAGTGTGTGGTGTCTTGTTGCTCTACTGGTGAGCAATACTTTTTTTTTTTTTTTTTGGCGGATTAACGCTCCGTTCGCTGCTGCAGTGCAGCGGTGCAGCAGGAGGGGAAGAGACAACCACGGCTTAGAAGGACATTGCCTATATTAATATGTAATAGTATGGAAGTATATATGATGTCGATCCAGTATTAATCTCAACATTCCTGTTTAGACATTAATAGCTCCCGAACCCCTGCCTGTATTGTTGTATGGTTTTCCTGGAAATGATGAGAAAATGATTCAGATGCTACTGGAAATATTGGCGATTTACCGGAACGTAATTCTACAAGTACGAGAGCAAGAGGGTATGCTATCATATTCGTAGCACGTACGAAAAATTGTTTCAGATCCTTGCTGTACAACTGTACGAACACGAGCGGCGAAGACTCAAACCTGGTTCCGCGTTGCAACTGCCGCCTTTCTACGACGATATTACATACCTGGTTCTTGTACATGAGAGCTTTTGGTGCAGAGGTCCATATTTTCTGCATTGCTGTCTGTTGCAGAAGTACATTTTGTAGTCTAATTCCAAGTAACGTGCCCCCAAAACGGAGGCGCAGGCAGTCGCGGTGCAGGTGCTCTCGCTCTTGCATTCTTTTTTTTTCCCAGACACTCGTTGGCGATTGACATCACTTCATTCCATCATTTTGTGCGGTCAATTGTACACGATTTTATGTATCATGTACATACTACCTACGACCCTTTCCGGTACATGATTCCAACACGTAAGCAGGCCTTATTTACTCCGACTTTCACGGCCTTTTCTTCTATTTCGAACTATTAATACTGCTGATGCTGTAGTATATATGCCATGTTCACCACGTTACAGCCCGCTATGGACCAGAAATCCTGGAGCGATCGCCCCTCGCGCTGCCCGCAATGCCGCAGAGATTTTTTAATCCCAAAACGTTCGGCGTTGTGTTTTTGCTCTCGTTGTTCGTTGCTCCTTGTTCCTTGTTGGATTTTGTCCGATGTTCTCTGTCCGCAACTTGCTTGCTCGCGTGTGGGGGCTGCAGCTGAGCGTGCCTTGGACACGATGAACTTTACGACCATCAAGGACCAGGCGTGTCGCATCATGTGGTCCCAGCGCGACCCTTCCCTCCGCCGCTCCGGTGTTGGAAACATTTTCGTCAAGAACCTCGACGAGACCGTGGACAACAAGGTGAGTCTTTTTTTGTTTGTGCTTATTTATTTACTCTTTTGTTTCACGGCTCCTTCCTGTAGTCTTTTGCCAGTATTTCGTTTCCAGTGTTTTAGCTGTTGAACGGTGCCTGCCTGTAGTCAATTTTATAGTGATAGTGGTGCCACTATGATACAGTAGTTCCGGTATGTTGCTGTACCCCGTGTTTCTGTTGTATAAGCGGAGTATTTTGTTTGCCGCGTTGGCGAATTTGTCAATCAAGGGTTTTCTTCGTAGGCGTTTTAGTTGTTCTGGCGTTTATGTCGTGTGTTCTGTGTGTACTTGTAGTGCCTATCTAGGAGATACTATTTTCCATTTCTCCAACCGAAACCGGTCCCCATTGGGGGCGAGTCCACGATTGACCCAAGGGCTCGTCCTCAAGTTGAGACACGGGAGATGAACAGCGCTGAAACTTAATTGCCGGGGCCTTTACAACGCATCAAACGATCTGGTAGTGCCCTCTAGCACCAGCGGGATATTTACATATTGGACACTTGTTGCCAAAGGTTGGCATTGCCGTAGGCTAGCGATGATACATTCGGATTTCCGTGTTGCGTGCTCGGGAGCTTCACGGGTAGGAGAATGATCGCGATCCAGGCGGCATGTGGAGGTTGCCACTGCTGCTGTATTTTCACCTGTCTAATATGATAGGCATTGACGTATTCAAGTCCCCGTTAACGTACGCCGACCAAATCCTGAGCTAGCCAAATGCTTCTCAGCGCCCGGCATGGCACACGTGCTTGCTGTCCACGATGTCCTCAACGCCTCCATGGGAATATATGGATCATGGCGAGAGGAGTTGTTGGAGTTGGTTTTTTTTTTTCGTTTCACACTCCCTATGTCGTGTTGTGTGTGACGATTTGTTGCCTTTTCTCTGTAGAGCCCTCGACCCCTACAAGTATTTATCTTGAGTGATATCTGTCTTCCGGCGGAAGTGCCCTGTTTACCGTATTAAGACCACCTTGTAGCTGATACTGTATACACTCGTACACATATGGTGTAAACTCATGCCTGGTACAGAAAAACTACCTTTTACCTGATGTTGTATACACTCGTACATGAATAGTGTATACCCACATACAGTACCACTCGACTTTGATTTTCGTCCCCACAATCTTTTCGGTGCTGTTGAGCGTTTTGCTGCTCCAGAAATGTTGACACCGTGTTGCAAGTGGTAACAATTTTTGCCACACACTTTTGTTGCACTCGTCCTTCCAAGTCGTTTTGTCCCAAAATACTCGTACATGGCTGCATTTCTCCAGTGGTAATGAAGTTTGTTGACGTTGTCGTCGTCGTTCGCTGTGTCTTGGTTCGCTGTGATCGCAGGCGCTGTACGACACCTTTTCGCTGTTCGGAAATATCCTGTCGTGCAAAGTGGCCACCGATGACGCCGGAGACAGCAAAGGCTACGGCTACGTGCACTACGAGACGGGCGTGTCGGCCAACACGGCCATCGCCAAGATCGACGGCATGATCATCGCCGGCAAGCAGGTCAGTGGTGGCAACCCTCGCCCTGCCCCCCGCCTCTTCCCGATTTCCGTTGACATTCAAGTTAGTCGGTGAAGTCTGTTCGTCAGTCAGTCGGTCAAGGTAGTCAGGCACGTTCTGGAGTTGGCCGGTCAAGTTGGTCTCGATGTCTGTTGGTCAGGCGGGCGGGGCGGGCGGGCAGGAAACGTGGTTTATGTCGCCGTTTCCCGTGTACCAAAAGGGGAAGCCCGTTTTGGAGTGTTGGCGCAGGCAGCACCGGCAGTATTGTTTTACCTTCCAATACCCAAGATAACTATCAATGGAGGGAATAAAAACACCGTAGGACGATTTCAAAGCTGGGTTTCTGGCAACGGGAAGAAATTTGGAGGAAATCGGCTCTGAAATGCTTCCCACGGGGTGTGTTATCTCATATTTACGTATATACGGGGCAACGGTTCTGGGCAAAAAGTTTTTTCTGCAAGGTCGTGATTGATTGCCTTTTCCCTCGGTTTAGTTCCTACTGTAAGAGAAAGGAGGCGTTTCGCGGTAATGAAACCCTTTTTTGTTCGTTTGTTCGCACTTTTCATATTTTGCTGTGCTTCGGTTTGGTTGTACAAATAATCGCACACATTTTTCGCCTTTGTCAGAGGAAGAGTGTGCTCTTGGCGGTGTTGTATCGATAGATGTGGTTGTATGAATAGTTTGTGTCGCGTTTTTGTTTCTTAGTTTTTGGAAGAAATGGCGCGACCCGCCGAACCGGTCCCCATTGGGGGCGAGTCCACGATTGACCCAAGGGCTTGTCCCCAAGTTGAGACACGGGAGACTAACAGCGCTGAAACTTAATTGCCGGGGCCTTTACAACGCATCAAACGATCTGGTAGTGCCCTCTAGCACCAGCGGGATATTCTGTATTCTGTTCCGGTAGTTGTAGAGCACCCATGACTACATACAGTACATGATCGTAAGCAGTAGAGCGATCTCACCTATTTTTTGCAACTACAAAAAAGAGCGGCTGTGTAATGGTTCGATCGCGCGTACTGCGGCTTTTGTATGTGGCCTCAAGCAAGGCATACGGTCCGTATATGAGGAAGACATAATCTGAAGCTGCATAATTCAAGGAGTGGTTTGTGCCTACAATATTTGGGAAATAATAAAAGCACATTTCGAGGTTGTACATACCGGCGGGTGTTTGTAGGTATTAATAGAACTTTTCCCCTTTTTTTTTTTCCCCTTTTTTTTTTTTTTTTTTTTGGGAGGAAGGGAAGACCGCCCAGCCCCCTCAGTCGTTACCAGGTATGTGCCCCTTCGGGCATACAGTTAGTAGATGTAAGGACCGTTGCGTATTGGTGTCTGTCCCCCCTCGTTTCTTACATTTTCGTCCATGGTGGTGTTTGTTTGCATCTTGGCTCTTGTCTTTTACCACGGCAGGTGTCTAGTCCGAAAGTAGACCCGCGCGCGCGCACGCCGGGTGCAGGCTATTTTGGTCCACTGCATCTGTAGCCTCGGCATCGAGTTAGTCAGCAGTTATCACACGCTCTCGTGGCAAGATCTTGCTGCTGGAATTGTGCGTGAATTGAAGACTCGACGACTAGTGTCGTATACTGCTGGTATTCACCCTATCACGACAAATGATGGGATGTCAACCGCGTTCAGGTAGTCTCGGCCTCTTCTCGTCGGGAGCGTATGAATCAAAACGCCTCCCTCCTGCCCCGTCTCTCTTCCACCCGCCACCGCTTCCTCCTTGTCTACACCTCAACCTTTTCTTTCTTTGATTCGGGGCGTTTTTTTTTTAACCCGGCAGGTGCACGTGGGTCACTTCGTACGTCGCGACAACCGCGCCGGCCAGGCGGACTGGACTAACCTGTACGTCAAGGGCCTGCCGGATTCGTGGGATGACGCCAAGCTCCGCGCGGAGTTCGAGAAACACGGACCGGTCACCAGGTGAGGGGACGGGGGGGGGGGGTGTACTCATGATCATGCATGGCCGTAGTCGTATGACCATAGACCCTCGCATCCCTACAATGCCGGGACGGAGCATGTCGGGTTTTCACCGAGCAGGCAGAGGGATTGGGGGGGGGGGGGGGGGGGGGGGGGGGGGGGGGGGGGGGGGGGGGGGGCAAAAACAGGTCGGGCTACGATATAGATATCGTTGCGCAGCTTGCTTGGGAAGATTGTCGATTCTCTTTTGATGATGTGAGTCTTTCAGGGCAGACAAGATTCTTGATGTGTACTGGCATGATTTAGCTCAAGTTCCTGGGGGGGGACCGTGTATATAACCTGCATTGCATTTTATGGGTGATGTTTCCTGGGTTGGATCTGTGCTTTGCAGGTCCTCCACAGCTTCTCGTACCGGTAGTAATGTACAGTAGGTAGTGATGCGCAGTAGATAGTGTACAATAGGCGGTAGTGATGCACAGTGATCTACAGTAGGTAGTGATGTGCAGTAGATGGTGATCGACAGTAGGTAGTGATGTACAGTAGGAAGTGATGTGCAGTAGTTTGACATACAATAGGTAGTAGTGATGTATAGTAGTACAGTAGATGGTGATCTACGGTGGGTGGTGTTGTACAGTAGATGGTGATCTACAGTAGGTAGTGATCTGCAGTAGATGGTGATCTACAGTAGGTAGTGATGTACAGTAGATTGATATACAGTAGGTAGTGATGTACAGTAGTGATCCACAGTAGGTAGTGAGCTAGATCATGAGTTGGGTAGTGATCTAGATGGTGAGCTGTCTGACGTATGGAACGTTGCCTGCTTGCGGTGGTGGACTTCGTATTTTGAGTTTTTCTTCGTGCGCGTTTTGGCTGGCCTTGCACTGTTGTTGAGATGGCGTTGCTTCCTTGCGTTGGCGTGTGTTGAGTTTGTTTCCGTTCTCGTTTTGAGTGGTCCGTGTTTGTGTCGACTGGCCTTGAGTTATTGTTGGCAATTCAACCTATGTGCCGGGTGCCTGGTATGTATCCATGAGCGTTGTGCGCTGCGGTGTCCTGTGGTGTGGTTGCTTAGTGTCTGCTGTCCCTTTTTGTGTGTCGTGGTCTGGTGTTTTGTGCTTTTGCAGCTAAATGTGACAGGCTGGCTGTTTCGTTTCTGACTGTGTACTCTCTGTTGTGGTCTGGGTCTGGGTGTGTGTTTCAGCTGCAAAGTGCAAGTGCAGGAGGGCGAAGAGGCTAAGGAGAAGGGCAATGAAGGCAAGAGCCGCGGCTTCGGCTTCGTGAACTTTGAGGAGCACGAGTCCGCTGTCAAGGCGATCGAGGCCCTCAACGGAACGGTGAGCTTGGGTTATTTTCATTCTTTAGCGAAAGAGAAAGCCGGCCACCTGCCTCTCCTGTTATCAGAGGCCCTGAACGGCGCGATGTGCGCGTCTTCTTTACGCTAAACCGTTGTTTCTACCCAAGTACATCAGTATGTCCGGTGTCTGTCCTCGTTCTTGTTCCTAGAGAGATGGATACCTGATACAACTTATGTAGTCAGACTGGGACATGGAAAAACTAAAATCTGTGTTGTACAGATGGACAAGAACCGGTACACAAATAAGAAAGTGTGTTGGGCGTAAGCTTTTTTTACCCAGATCTTAAAGGAGGAAAAAAAAAAAAACAAAAAACTAAAAACGTGTTGGTGAATGAACCAAGGTAAAACAAGTGAATGCCAACGTACCGGGTACAAGTGAGCTTCGCTTATCATTAACAGGATTATGTGTCTCGTAAGGTTAGCCATCTACCTGCGTCTCCTCTTGTCCTCTTGTTTATTATTATGCCGTGTGTGATGGTGTACATACGACGATCTTGTTTCCTGTTCGTAGCCGTGTTGAGGTTTTGGCGGTTTTTGTGTCGAAGCGATGAGCTTGTTTTCCCCCCTTTTTTATGGTTGGAATTTTCACTTGTTGCCGGAATAAGGAAAAGGCCTGATAGGTTCGCGTCGTGGTTTTGTTGTGCTCAGATCTCGAGCTCTCATGTGCTCACTTGGCCTGTCCAGTTTTCATGCTCGGTATTGATAGGAGGTTTTGATTTTAGAATCAAGTATAGTCTCAAGCATGTTGATTGCGGGAAATGCTCGTAGCTATAAACCGGTCCCCATTGGGGGCGAGTCCACGATTGACCCAAGGGCTCGTCCTCAAGTTGAGACACGGGAGATGAACAGCGCTGAAACTTAATTGCCGGGGCCTTTACAACGCATCAAAACGATCTGGTAGTGCCCTCTAGCACCAGCGGGATATGTTGTCTTATTTTGTATTTACGACCCCCAGCGAAACGTAGTGTGGTTGTGTTTCCTGCCCTTTTCTATTTCGGCTTCGGATGTGTGCGTGTTTTTTGTTATCGAATGTCTTACCAGCGGGTTGGCTGTCTCTGTACCCGTACGATACGATACGTTTGGGGAACGTTCCATGAGTCGTTGAGCAAAGCGTTCACGGGTGTGTTTAGTAGGGTATATACTCTGCGGGTGTCCGAGTACCTTCCCGCTCTGGGTGTACCCGGGTACATGGTTGTACCTGGGTACCTGCCCGCTCTAGGGATACCCGGGTACCTACCGGCTTTGGCAGTATCCGGGTACCTGCCAGCTCCGGGGGTACCCAGATACCTACCAGAGTATCAGGTATGGCCCAAACCACCAGGAAATGCCCGCGTACCCCACAGTATAGTCCCTACTGGACGAGGGTATGCTGAGAAAATGGTTGACGTGCACTGTGTACGAGACGAATAGAACTGTAGTGTCGCTAACCCTAGGCCTGGTCCTAAGCCTATCACAACAAATCTCGACCAAGTGGCAAGCTCTGCTGTACTGAACACACCGTTGCTATGCGTGTAATCGGTAGTTCCCCTGTACGCGTTTTCTTTCGGTTTGGAGGCGAACACTTCAGTCACGGTCGTTCTGTACATCTTGTGCATATTGTTTTCGAAGCTTCTCTGTTTAGTTTTGTCCAGTTTTATTTTTCCGGAATGGCTGCGTCACGGAGAGGAGACGCTCTCACCCCCAATCCCACCCCACCACTATCTTTGTGTCGTATACCCATTTTATAAGGCTCTATTGTCTAATACGGGGGACCATAGTAAATAGGACCAATTTTTGTTCGTAAAAAATATGGAAATATATAGGTTTTTGTGTGTACCTTAGGTCCTATTTACTATGGCCCCCCGTAATAGCTTGCCACCCCCCTTCTACTGAGGGATACGAAGGCCCAAGGTCGTACGACTACAGCCATGCGCATGACGGAAGTACCCCCCCCTGCCCCCCCCCGCGCTCTGTCGTCTTTAAGCTTCAGGCCTGCCTCCATTAAGCTTTCTCCCTTTTGTAATTTCGTTGCGCGTTTTGGTCTACAGGAGAACCCGGACGGGGAGGGAACCTCGACGCTTTACGTGGCGCGCGCGCAGAAGAAGAGTGAGCGCCAGCGCGAGCTGCAGTCCAAGCACGACCTCATGAAGAACGAGCGCATGAACAAGTTCCAGGGGGTGAACGTATACGTGAAGAACCTCGACGAAGGCGTGACCGAGGATGGCATACGCGAGGCGTTCGCTCAGTACGGCACCATCACCAGCGCTCGCGTGATGGTCGACAACTCCAACGGCCAGAGCAAGGGCTTCGGGTTCGTCTGCTTCTCTGCTCCCGAGGAGGCCACCAAGGCCATCACCGAGATGAACGGGAAGATGCTCCTGAACAAGCCCATCTACGTTGCCCTCGCGCAGCGCCGCGAGGTGCGCCGCACCCAGCTGGAGGCCCAGTTCGCCCAGCGCACGGGAATGCCTCCCAGGGGTCTCCCCATGGCCGGACAGGGGATGTACAACATGCCTTACTGGGTGGGCGCGCAGCCCGGCATGCCCCAGCAGCCCCGCCAGTACATGATGCCGCAGATGATGCCCAGGGGACCTCGCGGCCCCATGCCGGCGTACGGAGGACGTGGAAACTACCCCATGCCTGCCTATGCCACTGCTGGTCAGGTGGGTCCCGCCCCGCCCCGATAAATACGCAGATTAAATCTCGGTTGTCTTGATTTTTCGTTGCGTGACGTTTCACATCGCGATTGGTCGATTGATTGGTTGAGTGACTGCGTGCGCGTGCATGTGCGCTTTCGGTTTCGGCAGTACTGACTTGACTGCGCATCGCAGCTATTTGTAGGGCTTTTAATAGTTCAGTACGAGCTGGTAGCTATTAATATGATGGCCTACGTCATGATGTGCGATGTACCCACCTGGTGGGTGTTTAGCGTTCAACTATCTGACGTTTCTTGTCTTCCGTGCGTTCGTTTGTGTGTTATTCTGTTTGCCTCGTCTTGTGTTGTTTCAGATGCCCGGTCAGCCCCAGCAGCCTCGCCGGGGAGCCGGTCCTCGCCAGCAACGCGGCCAGCCGCAGTCCCAGGGGGGACGCGGAGGGCCCCAGGGGAGGGGCATGCCCCAGCAGCCTCAGGTTAGCACGTCGTTGGCTTTAAGGGAGGGGGGGTTGGGGGCAAGATTGATGATATGCTTAGACGGCGTGCGTGCGGTGAGTAGGCGTTGTCGAAATGGGGTGAGCGATTGCGTGTGACGAATTAACGAGTTTCAGGGCGATTCCATGAGAATTTTGTTGTGGAAATAGATGTAAGTGCATAGGAAGTCGTCTACCGCGGTCGGTCGCTATGGCCGAACTCTTCGATGGTTGTGCGCGGACTGTTCGCTACGTGAGAATAGCTTCCAAAAGAATAATTTCGTATGAACTTCGTATGTTTCTAATTCAAGCACATGGGGTGCAGCGACGGAGTGTGGCACCTCATCAAATCTCTACTCTGGCGCGTGGAATAAAAACAAAATCAACACAAATCTTCGTACATGTATGTACAGTAGATGGTTATGTGTCCCGGGTGTGTAGCGATCTGGTAGCATCCAGGGGAGTCACAAACCCATACACGCTATGAGGAATCAATGTGCCGTGCAGCATTTTTTGTACTACTACGTCAGCTGCGAGTTTGACCGACTGGGCGGTTGTGTTCGTGAACTCAGCTTTGCGAGCTGTGCGGTACATCGGCCGCGCGTTGTGCATTCATTCCTCATGACGATTGTGTATATATACGGATCGCGCCGAGACCTCGACCAATGTGTCCGGCCGGGCTACCCGTATGGGGGTACCATTGGTCTACTAAGAAGCGTTTTGCCGAAAAGTGCTTGTACGAAGAGAAAAGTCGGAAAAAAGTACGAAAAAATCACCAACGTACGTATACATATGGGTAGGCGACTCCCCTGGATGCTCACTACCGGATTGTTTCACAGCTGTGACAGACCATGAATTTGAGATCATCTACGAAGATTAGTTTTTTTTTTTTTCTTCTTGCCGCACGCTGAGTTTAGATTCGGTGGTCATGTCCCCCCGCCCCGTCGCCACCGCTGCTGCTGCGACAGGACACGCATACACCGTTCCTATCTCACGATACACTTATGTCATCCGCCCCGCTGATTCTATTTTCCCCCGTTGTGTCGATGTTGTATCAGGGTCCCGGCGGACCGGGTCGTGGAAACTTCAAGTACACGCAGGGCGTCCGCAACCAGCAGCCCGGCGCTCCTTTCATGCCGCCCCAGCAGCAGCAGGGTGAAGGCGTGCCCCAGCAGCAGACGATGCCCTCGCCTGGCCCCCAGGTGTGTGGGTGTGTTCTGTTGTCGTTGGCGATGGTGGTGTGCTGTTGAGGTCGCATTAGCTGTCATGGGTGTTGATGTTGATGTCACACTATTAATAGCTCATTGCCATGTTTTCGACCTTAGCGCTGACAATGTTGTTGATGTTACTGTTAATGGCTCATATAGCCAGATTTTAGACCTTAACGATGATATGATGTTGATATCACACTATTCATAGCTCATTGCCACATAGTTTAAGACCTTAACGATGAGTGATGTTGATCTCACACTATTATTACGGAGGACCGTAGTAAATGAGACCAAATATTGTTATTTTTTGTATTAATAGGGAATATATATAGGTTTTGGTGCAACGTAGGTGCTATTTACTATGGTCCTCCGTAATAGTCGTTCATTGCCATATTTTAGACCTTAGCGATGACGTAACGGGAGTCACCACAGGGCGGTGCGTATGAAGACGAACCCGAACACACGCCTCAGTTGGGGTACCAAAATGCCCTTGCCTGGCCACCGGGTATTTCGTGTGTATATACTCGTATTTTAGTTGATTATTTTTTTGCTCCTTTTTTGTTGTTATTGCTCCGTTTTTCTGTCGTTTCTTTTTTTCTTAACGTTCCTTATCGCAGGTGGCACCGTCCACGAACGAGTCGTTGACGGCGGCTGCCCTCGCCGCGGCGCCGCCTCACAAGCAGAAGAACATGATCGGAGAGCGCCTGTACCCGCTCATCTACGAGGGGCAGCCGGTGCTTGCCGGCAAGATCACAGGTAAGCGGGAAAGAGTACGAGGACAGCAATAGTTTGCATGTTCATCTGTTTGTGTAGTTTGCAGCTGAAGAAAGCGCAACAAAACGTTTTTTTTCTGACGGTGAAAGCCGAACGAGACAAACTCTACCTGAACGTACGACGGTATTCTATTCAATTTTTTAGCGGCGCAACAAAATCTACAGTCCGAGAAGGCACAGCAAAATATTTTTCTGGTGCTGGAACCTGAAAGAGAGAACTCTGCACGGCGTAAGAACGCCTATCAAAAACCATTCTTGCCCTGAAATAGACTGCTGTAGAGGAAAGGTAGCGGGGAGGGGGGAGGAATGCCCGCTATTTATCCCTGGATCTGAGGCACGGAACGGAGGGAGGAAGCTTGAGACGTACACACAGGGCAATTGTATTATTACTAGATGGGATGAATAGCAATACCAGGTATTTAAAAAAGAAAGGGAGGGGGCGGTAGCAACATGCCTCCGTGAAGCCGAATGAAACTGGTGGTAGCTCTGATGCTCCAAGACGCTGTACGTAGAGTGGAGGAGGAGTGGTGGCAGCGGCGGCGGCGGGGGAGGATGTGGTGCTTGCGACGTTTGTATCCCTTTTCAGTATTGCCTAAAAGTTTCGTGAACAAAATCTCTCCGAAGTTCATGTCTACCGCGTGAATACCACACTATTAATAGAGTGATAGGATAACACACCCCGTGGAATGATTTTCAGAGCCGAATTTCTCCGAAACCAGGGGGGCGCACACAAGCAAAATGGCGGCTTTTGGGAAGATGTCGTCGAGATGTTTCCGTGGACGCGTCGCGCTGGGGGTTTGCGCCCTCCCCCTTATCGATAAAATCAGCTTCGAAAATCGTCTGGGGCGGTGTGCTATCTAATCACTCGGTGTGTTGGCGGGGGTGTTGTCTTGTTTGGTGCGTCATCCGTCCAAAATATTCAGGGACGTCGACCATCAGTCAGCCATTTCGTCGACGAATCAAACCGCGTAGTTTGGGTACGTACGTCCACATAGCTGGGAGTTGTGTTTGTGGCGGCGCTTGCTCTGTCGGAGTGTGGAATATAAAAGAAGGCGCCATGGCGTTCATTCACCCCACCCCGTTCTCTCCCCGCCGATGCTGTTTATGAAATCCCGGTTGGCGTGTAGCTTCATCGTTTACCTTTACGGTGTCCACCCCCCTGCCCTCCCTCGCCAGTGATCCTCCAATCCCCGGTTCGCGTGTGTGGCTTAATTTTTCACGTTTATGGCGTATCAACCCCCCATCCCGCCCCCATCCCCTGCCCACGACACCTCCTTTTTTTCCCTTTCCAGGCATGCTCCTGGAAATGGACAACGCGGAACTCCTCCACCTTCTGGAGTCTCCCGAGTCTCTCTCCACCAAGATCACGGAGGCAATCCACGTCCTGAAGGAGCACAAGCACGAGGCCGAGGAGGACTAAGTAGCCAGTCGATCGCTCAGAGAAAAGACGAAGTGTTTTCCCTCCGAGTTTCAGAACGCGTCACCGTCGGTAATCCCCCCCCGTCGTGCCTTCGGGTTGCAACCTTAACCCCCCGCCACCGCCGCCACCGGTGGCGTCGTATAATCCATCCCCCGTTTGTCGTCGTCACGCGAGCAAGAGTTTTAGGGTTTAGTGGGCGCGGGACGGGGTTAGTTGCGTGTTGAACGAAGCAAACAAGGGGTTGGCGTATGATATGTTGTGCCATCTCCATCGCGAAACGCTGTGTACGCCGGTGTTTTATTTTACTGACGTATGTGCTGGTGGTGTCTTGTTGGCGTATTTCACGGGCTTTTCAGAGGGGGTTGGCTTTAGCCAGGTTTGCTCGGCATGGCATGGCCGTTTTTGTCGTCGGATAGAAGGCTTGTTTTCGGAGCGAAACTGTTTTTCGTGGCTCGCAGCGGGCGCGGCGAGAGTGATGTTTTGACCCTTCTTCCTTTTCTTGGCGTCATCTTCTGGTTTTTCGTATTTCTTGGTTCTCGCCTTTGTTTCATCATATGACGTATGACCGGCACGATGAATGTATTCCCTCGTTGGGAAAAAAAAATCCGTCTACGATCTGTTTCGTGCGTCAAGTTTTGCACGCACGCGCATACGTTTTTGTTTTTGCGCGGTGGTGGGCTGTTGGTGTCGTTGCGAGAGGTGGTTGCCCGGACTTCGGCCCTTTATCTAAGCTGCTCAAACGATGCGGTACAGCAAGAGGTGGAACCAGACCCCCCCACCCCCCCTCCCCGTTGTTGTCCGCACGTGGCTCCTTGTGGGTCTGTCGGTATGGGTTTTACGTCGGTTCCTCCATCGCGCTTATTGTGCCGCCTGTTATTTTTGTGCCACCGCTCGTTCTCTCTTACGTATCTTTTGCGCCTCTGCATCTCTCTCGCTCGCTTGCCGAAATATTGGATTCGTTTTTTTTTTCCCCAGAAGCAAAAATGCTACATATTGTGCTGGTTGTTTGGGTCGGACGTTATTAGGTGGTGCTGGTGCTGGTGCTGGTGGCGCGATTGTGTCATACCATGCACCGTGTCGTATGATTGCTGGAAGTCTTGCTACCGCTCGCGGGGGGTACACACGAGAGATGGATGGATGTGGCCTGCTTTCTACAGAATCTCGGTGCGCTCTGTGGCATCTGGTGCAGTACATGACAAAAGTCATGACGTTTGACGGACGGGTCGGTGACCCAGACGTGTCGAGTTTCTATTGCTGGATAGCGTCTGGGTACAGGGGAGGGTTGGTGGGTAGGGAAAAGGGGAGAAAAAAATGAAATAAGTATAAACGAAGAAAGATATATATGCCGCGTTAATTTTGTTGTACATACGTAGATAGTGCCACGTCCCCCGTGCACTGTTTTTATAAAATTGTACAGATACGTCAGCTGTGAGTACGACCGATTTGAAACTCAACTTTGCGAGCTACGTGATACCCCAGACACATTCATCGGGCATGCTTGCTCGGTATTCCTTTTTTATTTCAAAACCTAAACTTTTTTTTTTTTGACGACGGTGTTTTTTTCGTTCGGTGTTTTCACCGTCGTTGAAACATCCACGCTCAAGCAAGCCACGCGCTCGCGGCAGTGGCTTCACAGATGTTACCGGCGGCTTCCGATCAAAGTCCTGTGGCTCCGCCCGAGAACTTCGGGGGGAGAAATCGCACTCCGCGTTTTTTTTCACTTGGCGGCGGACTGGAGCCACTTCCCAATGTTTGTGTGCATCCTGTTTGTACCTCCCTCGTTGTCCTGGTTGCTTCTGCAGAGCTTCGGGATAAAGGTCGGTGCTTGTTTAGACCAACTGTATGCACTCACGGAGCACGAATTAACTTGGAGTGAAGTTCAGCCCAAATGATTTTCTCGTTTGAGAGTTTCTGGGCCTTCTGGTCAGGTTGTAATCCAAATTAGTTCTATCGTTCGGGTGGATTTTTCAGAGTTGAATTTGGTCTTGATTTTTCTTGACGTTCTCTTACAGTGAGTACGGATCTTTAGGTTGGTAAGCTGTTGAAGCGTTTTGCTTCCTGTTAGGATCAAGGCGCGGGCGAAGACCCAACCCCTAACCCTGACCCCAAACCACAGCCCAAACGGGCCAAAACTTGCCATGAACGCGGCGCAGAACGCGGCTGCGCCGCGTTTGCATCAAACGAGGAAATTTCTCAACTGCGGATGACGATTCCGAAGTGCAGACCAAGCTACGCTGTTTTCAAGCAAAAATACACCACTAAAAAAATTGACTCTGATTGTAAACCCTATCCCTTTGTCGCAAACACTCGTAATTAATGCTGAAATATCTCCGGGTTAAATACTGTGAAGACAGCACTGTACTGTAAAACACTCATGGACTCCTTCCGCAGTGTGATGGAGATTCCTGTTTTGTTTTTTTTTCCCCTCCGGCGGATTGGTGAAAATAAAGCTCAAGCTCACCACAATTCCACGTTCCAATTTCGTGTCGTGTGTCAATTTAGCCAATAGCTGCCGTTGCAACATCAGAACAGGCTGTTGTGATCGAGTTGCTGTTACTTCCCTTTTGTGACTTTGCGCCTCTGGACCGCGTCGACAGCGAATGGACGTGCCCCCACTGACTTTTTTTAATTTTTTATATTCATCACTTTTACTTTCCAGCCTAACTCGTAGGAGGTTTTATCCTCAGCGATCTTCTGGACAAGCCGTGGTCACAGGTGTCGTCCCTTTTCCCCCCCGGTACGTGCCTTGATTTTTTGTCTGTCTACATTTATTTGCCATTTTTTTTCGATGGGCGTCGGCCATCCATCGAGCACACGACACCAGAAGACCACAGCACAGCAAGTGTCCCGCCACTGCCCAGGGACAAAACAGAGGGAGGGAGGGGGTGAAATCGAGGCTGGGGCTATAGCCCAGTCGATTCTATAATATGGTGGTGATTGTGAATGGAGCTTATGTCAGCATACCATAGTGGACATACTCAGTTCCGTAATCATGCTGTTTTACGTTTTTTTAGAGGACCTTAACCCCGAAAAAGTTTTCTCCCGCACGAAAAGAAAGAAAAAAAGTGCGTGGTGTGCTTACGATTTATCTCGCTTGTGTGGTGCGGCAGGAGGTACTCGTACTATTAATATTACTAAAGCATGTTTATTGAGGCTCACGCTTTCGCGCAATTTCGTACGTATCGTCGAAGTCGTTGGTCCCGCAGCCCGGAACACATAGTCCACTCCTGCTGGTTGCTGGGCGTATGTATGTATGTATGTTGTGTCGGCCGCACCTAGTGCGAAGGCATGGTATTGCGTAGGCTATTAATGCATTACGGTGTGTTATCTCTGTGTCGTAGTCTGTGACCACAGAGCTCGTATCTTTCTAGGGTGAAGAATCAGCACGGACACTGGGCTTGCTGGATGTCGACGAGTAGAAGAACGGTTTAATGTGAAGAACACACACACACACACACGTGTCTTGTGCGCTTCCACAGGCAGTAAATACGTACACGATGTTGAACCAACGATGGACGAAACTTTGGGAGAATATGAGCCCCAGTCATACTCTTCTCCCCGCACGGTTCACCCCACTCAAGCAAGAGACGTACTGCTGTATGTACTGTAGTTTCACCACTTTTGCTGAACCTGAAAGCTTTAGGACCTGGTTCCTCTGCGATGAGGTTTGCTTCCACGAAATCAAATCCCCAGCCTGGAGTGTTTCGACGGGGAAAAAAAAAAAGTGAAAAGAGGTGGGTGTGCGTCCGTCTGAAACAAAAGCGTACAGTATACGAATAATAAATGAAGACCCAAGTTTGCGTGCACTTCCGCTTATCGCGACTCCTTCATGGCCAGCAGCATGCATTGTTGCAAGAACCCGCATTGATGTATGTACAAGTTTTCCCTTCGGAGGTGAAAAGTAAGAAGCCAAAAATACGGCCAGCATTATACCTATCCATGGTGAATGGATGTAAGTGCGGACTTCTTTCCGTCAAAAATAAATAAAATAAAATAAAAAATGGTGAATGGATGTAAGTGCGGACTTCTTTCCGTCAATAACATTCTACCCACCCGACAGATAGATTGGATAGATCATCTACAGATAGAGGACGATCTACAGTATTCGTAGATCATCTAGATCCTAACCTGCCGTTATGATATGCTGTGCAGGATCTGTATAATAGTACAGATCAAACGCAGGAAACATGCGCTGTATCATGCATACTAGACGGCTCCCGCTTGGCAACATGGTGAGCTACTACTACAGAAGTACCTACTGTACTACTGCTATATGCATTATATTACGGAACAGTTCACTACTACTCTTATCAATTGATGGATACTGCCTACGTACTGCTGCAGTACGAGCTGCGTCGTACCGGGTAACCCTGTGTTATCAAGCAACGATTGCTGTTTAATAGATTATATTGACAACGGCTGTAATATAGGTGTCATCTCTAATCTTGTATACAGCTACCCGGTATATTATTACCAATGTGTCCCGAAATAAAATGATCGTTTTGACATTAATATTGAGTACAAATGGTCCTTATATAATATACCGGTAGCTAAAAAGAAATGATGTGGGGAATGGACATTGGGAAGCGGCTGGCAGAGAAGCGTATGAGGGATACTACTGATTTACGGAAGGATATTTGGTTTATATAGGAACGGCATCTACGCTATATTGTCGGAAGGCAAGCACAATAATAATAATGGTCCTTATACAGGGACGGAGTGGTTTTGTATCAGCCCTCAAACATCCAGACCATCAAGTGGAGATCGGTGATGTATCTGTATGTGACATGTCCGTCGTGTTGTAATAGTTCACCGCTCGCTGCGCCGCCACCACCATTCCGCTTTCAACAGGAGACGATATCCGGGGATTTTCGTCGCCATGTAAGTTCAATCCTTCACCACGCTATAACGTTTCAAGCTCTACTACTGTTGTCCTGCAGACCCCTCCCCCCACCACCACCACTAGGGATCAGAGGAAAGATGTGGAGGATGCTGAAGAATATGACGGAATATGCGAGAAGTGCTGTGATGCTGAACGGGTCAATATCGAAGTATGTTGATATTTTACAAGGAGTTGCACAGGGATGTACGTTCTCACCGAATTTACCCAAGACATACATTAAGGACCTCATAGTAGCAGTCGAAGCAGCAAAGCGGGGAGTCACGGTGGGGGAAGATACGGTGTCGGGATTGATGTTTGTGGATGACTTCGTGGGGGTATCAGAAACGCCCGAAGGATTCCAGAAACAAACAGAGAAGGCGCTATAAATAGAATACACTAGGAAACGGAGGGTGACGGCAAACATCAAGAAGTGCCCAGTAGTTGTTTGTAACGAAGATAAGGTGCACCCGGTAAATTTCAGTAGTTGGAAGTGGGGAGAAAACGAATAACCGATCGTAGACCAGTAGATTAATGTGCATTGGCGTAGATATCTCAAAAGACTGCTCTTGGGATACACACACATAGATAGCAAAAGTAATAGGAACGGGTAAAACACACGTAGGCAAGATGTATGCGATCCCAACAGACTCGCGCCTTGACACTAGGATCAAGAGGTGTATCCTGATGAATGTGATAGTACCAAAGCTAGAATATGCAGGAAAAGTATGGGAAGGGAACGCGAAGTTCGTAAAACAGATGGAAACAGTGCAAATGACAGCAGCTAAAAAAATGCTAACATGCCCAAGTACGACTATAACACAGTATTAAGAGCAGAACACTGAATGTACCCACTCAAAACCGATATAGACACGAGAAAGTTGAAATGGCTATATAAGGAAAGGAACGAGCCAAAAAAAGAGGTTGCCAGCCATAGTTGATAGAGCTGTGAAAGTAACCAAACGGCAAGCTGGAATGAGGTGGGATAGCGTAGTTGAGAAATCGCTTCGGTTTCTGCCTCATTTTGCGTTCGTCTTTCTTTGTTTTCATTTTGGGTGATTTTTCCTTTCGCCTCTGCTATGAGTTCTGTGTCTCTCTCCTTTAGTCTCCCTTTCCGTCGTTGTTCGCAGCGAACAACCCCTCTTCGTAGTGTTTGGGTTTTATTACGAGGTGTGGGGGGATCTATAGCCTCATTTCTTTTGTTTCGAATAGCCGCATCTTCGACCACCTTTTTCTGGCCGTTCGGGATGAACTTTGTCATCACCCTCCGACCATCTTGTGGTCTGCATATACGACTATTCAGGGTGGGCTAATGTGATATGAGTAGAGTATTCATGGGCTATAGATATAGATAATACGTTGCAGTGTTGTAGTTCCACGAATACGAGAATAATCCAAAGAATGGATTAACCCGGCCGATATTCCGTTAGTCGAGAGTATCGTTATTTTAGGAATGTTCCGTGATGCAGATAGGACTACGAAGTGAGAAGTTCTTATATTAGCAGAAGAACGATCGGTAGCCATTAGGAAAGTTCTGTTGGAGTACATCAGATAAGAGGAATTTAGGAGAGTTTGTGGCGTGGGGTGGGACGAGTATATCTGGGCGTCGAGTCCCGCCCCCCTACCTCTCACTTCTCTACCAGAGCACCTCCTCAGCTCTCGCCATCAATAAGAAGATCTAAATCAGAAGAAACGAAGCACTGCTTTCCAGCTGCCAGAACAACCTGCGTCCCTTGCCACTACCCTTACCACTACCCTAGAGCCTTCCCCGCATCACAGGAAGGATATAGGGGGAAACCAAGAAGAGATTATGTCCGCAGAGAAGTTTGGGATGTACAAGGCAGAAGTAGAAGAAATTATAGAAAGAAGGGAGCGCTAAGAAACTAGGCGAAATCGGGAAAACACTTTGAGATAAACGGGGGATTGAGCGAAGGGATAGGAATTAAAACGTATCTGCACGGTGCAATGGACTCCGCGAAAACGCTGAAACTGCGATTTCGTGTAGGTGACCTGGACCTGCCAGAAAGAAGAAAGAGGCACACCAGTAGCAGGGAGGAGGAAGTAGATGCACAGATGTGCCCATGTGGCAAAGCAACAAGGAGTAGAACTCACTGTAGGAGAATGTGAAATGTACAAGGAGGCGCAGGATTTGTTAGAAGAGATGAGGGAAATAGACAAGTGTGACGTGGAGGAGTATGGTACACTAGATTGCAGCGACTAAACGATCGATATCCTAGGAGACGCATGGTGGCCACAGGTGGAGAAACAGGAAGGGGATAACACTAGATTAATGTTTCTATGTATTGTATGGACACAACGTAATGAGCGCCCAAATGTTGAAGGTGTCTCTATTAGGAGCAGGAACGGTCGAAAGGACTGCGTGGTGAATGGTCAAATATCTAAGGCAAGCAACACATGAGTACGCCCCCCCCCCTCCCCCCTACTACGATCGCTATCCTAGGAGATGGATGGTGGCCACAGGCGGCGAAACAGAAAAGGGATACAACTAGCAAAGCTTTTCCGCGTAAGATATGGAAACTACGTAATGAGCGCCCAAATGTTGGAAGTGCCTCTATTTCGAGTAGGGAAAGTGCTCCGTCTCGAAAGGGATGCGTGGTCAATGGTCAAATGACCAAGGCAAGCAACAAATGAGTACCCCCCCTTCTCCCCTCACCACGATCGCCCCCCCTTCGAGCTATTCTACGCTATGGCAGAGACCATATATTGGACTGCCGGAGGAGAACAGGGTGGAAAAGAAAGCCATCCTCACCGAGCTCAAAGATCTCAAGACTTCATACGGCTCCAAATACAGAAAACGAGAAAATGTATCGTGTGGCATCTCGTACAAGCCCTGGACCTCCCGGGCCTCTCATCAGCCCCGGTGGCCAGCGCCGCAGGCGTTCCCAGAGGACCGGGTCACAATTAATAGTCGACGACTCACGGTCAACCAGCTCAAAGTCAGCCCTCGTATCGTAGCTTCGTTCCCCGTTCCTGCTGTTGATGCACATTCTTGACCCCGACAAGGGTGCCATGGCCGCTGGTAAGCTGTCTCCCCCGAGGAAATATCGACATCGCCCAACATCTCCCCACCGTTCGCCTTAGGCGCCTCTCGAACCAAAACACGCGCACCTTTCGGCTTACTTTTCCCTGGGGGAGGCTAATATCTTCCGGGCCCTGTAAGCGCAACGCCGGTGTCACCGTAACATCTCGGATCACCGCCGACCCTAATATTATTACTACCGTGTACTCTTTATGGCCGAAATTGGACCGCCGGGTGTCTTTGGCTGCGCCGCTGCGCCTCGAAACATCAATTTGGTCGCCCAAACGGTCGCCCGCGGATCTCTCTAATAGCCTTTAGAACAGCACTACGGTAGTGTGTTTCACGGTCGCTATTATAGTAAATAGGACCTACGGTACACACTAAAACCTATATATTTACCTATTTTACTAACAATATTTGGTCCTATTTACTATGCCCCCCCGTAATAGTATGACACGCAGCTTGCGAGTCTCTTGAGGCGATAGCCTACGCCACCACGTTCGAACAGTGAGTCAGTGACAGCATCTATGCGCCCGCTCAATGAATAGATTCGACGTTGTCATCAGTATGCTAAAAAGCAAGTATGCTAAAAAGCACACACAAGGTGCCGAACCCCGCCTTCCAACCGGTTTTTCGTACGATGCAGCTCACCTTTCATGCGACTCGCCTAACACACCTCACAGCCCTTCGCGCTTGGTGCACGCAAGCAAGGTCTGCCTGTTAGCCGAAAACCTGGGGTTCTCCGTCCCGGTATTGTAGGGATGCGAGGGTCTATGGTCATACGACTACGGCCATGCATGATAATGAGTACACCCCCCCCCCCCCTCGCCCCCTTTCTGCCAAGCGGGAATTCAAGAGTCGTGGGAGAAAAAGGGGGGGGGGGGGATAGGATGCAAAATTAGAGAGTACGCATGGATTGGGAAGAAGAGGAAGGGACAGAATAGCAAGAATAGGGGGGCGAGGGGCGGGGAGCGTGGGGTTTCTAGTCGAAGAATACTTGTGTGACATAGTAGAGGTGGTCAAAGACACTAAATTCAACGAAAGCACATGGGTTGAGATACCAGGGGAGCGGAGAGCGAAATATTACTTCTCAGGAAACATCTATATGCTCCCAGAGTCGAAGAATACGATAAAATATATACAGATGAAGTTCGGAGAAGTAGCAGTAAACGTACAGAAGTACAAGAGGCAAGGAGACGTACTACAAGTGGGAGCTTTTACTTCAAGAATTGGGAAGGCAAGCAAACTGAATGACAACCTTGGACAGCATGGGGAAGTAACTAACAATAAGAATGGGGAAGAGATGTTGAAGTTCCTCAAACACAACGAGATGAAAACGTTGAACGACAAAGCAGAAACGGCAGAACCGGAATGGACTAGACAGTGAATACAAAAGGGAGAAAGCTCTATCCTTGACTTTACAGTAGCAGAAAATAGAAGTGGTAAGGAAACGGAACTACATGTATGCGCAGCGGACGTAGGAACTACGGAGCACTGTCTAATATGGACAGTCAACAGACGAGAGTCATCAAACATAGACGAGGTAGGAAACTGCACAGATGGAGAATAAATAAACTAGAAGTAAAAGAGAAACGGGAAGAGTTCCAAAAAGAGATGGCCAAAAATGCAGAGCAATTTTCCGAGCTGTTGGAAAGAATAGGTACAACAAGGAACGATACAGAGAGGGATGATGTAGGAGCTAGATAATAGAAGGATGGGAGCAGTTGATGCAGACCGCAGCAAGTAAAGTAATAGGGAAAAAGGTGATACTATGCAACAGAGCAGTAAAATGGTGGGATGAGGAAGTGAAAGAGGCTATAAGAGTATGGAGAAAGGCACACGCAAGATATACACAGAGTAAAACTACGACAGGATGGGAGGAATATGCTATAGCTAGAAAGAAAGTAAAAGAGATGGTAGATAATAAGAAGAAAGGGATATGCAAAGACGTAGTAAAAATAAAACGAATGAAGACTATGAGGGCGGGATGAAGCAGATGTGGGTAGGGATAAAAGGGATGCTTGCCAAAACAAGCAGGAGAGGCAGACACGGGAATAGACACGGTAAAATGGTTAGTGGTTCGAAAGGGAAGAGGTAAGTACTACTAGCACAGCAATACCGTAAGCCAGGCCAGGAACACCCACAGCCAACGAACGTTCGACGCAGAATTCGAGAAGGAAACCAACGAGCGGGCAGAGGCGAACGTGGATACATCAGAAAAGGAAGACAGTGATTCGGGAGGGTTACAGAGAGAGTTCACAAGGGAAGACGCAAAAAAGTGTGTAACTAAACTTGAGAATAGAAAGACAGCAGGGGCAGACCAAATAGGGAATGGAATTTATGAAGTACGGGTGAGAAGGAATGCTTAACATGATGGTTATGTTGTACAACTGGATACGGAAAAACGAGTATGCACCTAGGAGGTGGAGAGAAGGAGTAGCAGTAAAAATATTTTCAAGAAAGGAGACAAGGCTGACCCGGGGAACTACAGAGGGATAAACGTTACTAAGCACAGTAGGCAAAACATTTCGTAAGATTTTGAACGATAGAATGGGAACGCTGGAGAAGGAAGACAAAATAAGCGAAAGGCAAGCAGGGTTTAGGCCAAACTGTAGCTGCGTGGACCATGTGTACACTTTAGGTAAGATTATCTAAGGTAGGAAAGGCGCGGGACTAACAGCGTACTGTTTCTTTCTAGATGTACAGAAAGACCACGACACAGTATGGAAAACTGGATTATGGAAAAAACTGCGGGAAACAGATATCAGAGGAATGATGTGGAGAATAATGAAAAAGACGACGGAATGTACGAGAAGTGCTGTGATGCTGGATAGGGAAATATCGAAGCATGTTGATATTGTACAAGGAGTTGCACAGGGATGTGCATTATCACCTAATCTATTCAATATATATACGACCTGATAATAGCAGTCGAAGCAGCAAAGCAGGGAGTCACGGTGGGGGAAGATACCGTGTCGGGGTTGATGTCTGCGGATGACTTCGTGGGGACATCAGAATCATCCGAAGGATTGCAGAAACAAACAGAGAAGGCGCTAGAATCACTATTAATAGGAAACGGAGGGTGACGGAAAAGTCAAGAAATGCGCAGTTGTTGGTTGTAGCGAAGACAAGGTGCACCCGGTAAATTTCAGTAGTTGGAAGTGGGGAGAAGATGAATTGCCGTTTGTAAACCAGTATACATACCTTAGCGTAGAGATATCAAAAAACTGCTTGTGGAATACACATATAGCAAAAGTAATAGGAAAGGGGAAAGCACACGTAGGCAAGATGGATGCGATCCTAACAGACTCGCACCTTGACACTAGGATTAAGAGATGTATCCTGATGAATGTGATAGTACCAAAGCTTGAATATGCAGGAGAAGTATGGAAAGGGAACGCGAAACTCGTAAAACAGCTGGAAACAGCACGAATGACAGCGGCTGAAAAAAAGCGAAGATGCCCAGGTACGACTAGTAATAGTAGTACAGTATTAAGAGTAGAACTGGGTATGCACCCACTCAAGACAAATAGAGACGTGAGAAAGTTGAACTGGCAACATAAAGTAAGGAACATGCCAAAGAAGAGGTTACCAGCCATAGTTGAGAGAGCTGCATGGGAAAAAGTGACAAAAGGGCGAGCTGGAATAAGGTGGGATGGCGTAGTTGAGAAAGTATGGAAGGATATAGGGGGAAACCAAGAAGAGATGATGTCCGCCGGGAAGTTTGGGACGTACAAGGCAGAAGTAGAAGAAAGGATAGAAATAAGGGAAATGCTAGTAAATAAACAAGGAGGAATCGGAAAAACGTTTGGAGATACATGGGGGATTGAACTAAGGAATAGGAATGAAAACGTATTTGCACGGCCCAATGGACTCCGCGAAAACGCTGAAACTGCGATTTCGTGTAGGTGACCTGGACCTGCCAGAAAGAAGAAAGAGGTATACCAACAGCCGGGAGGATATGGAAGTAGATGCACAGATGTGCCCGTGTGGGAAAGCAATAGCGAATAGAACTCACATTGTAGGAGAAAGTGAAGTGTACAAGGAGGAACGGGATGTGTTAGAAGAGGAGATGAGGGAAATAGACGAGTGTGACATGGAGGAGTATGGTACACTAGAAAGCAGCGAAAAAAGGTTCGCTTGCTAGGAGATAGATGGTGACCACAGGCAGCCAAGCAGAAAGTGGATAAGACAGAAAAATGTTTCTGTGTAATATATGGACACAACGTAATGAGCGCCCAAATGTTGGAGGTGTCTCTATTAGGAGTAGGAACGGTGCTCTGTCTAGAAAGGGATGCGTGGTAAACAGTCAAACGACTAAGGCAAGCAGTAAATGAGTACGCCCCGCTCCCCACCCCCCTCTTCCCGACGCCCCTCCGCTCCACCTTGCGTCTCGTATTCCCCCAACACCATCATCAGTAGTACCCCCCCCCCCCGCGCCCGAAATTCCCCCCCCCCCTCTCGTTTGAAGTCCACCCCCCACTCTCCTTACCCTCTCACTGCTATCAGCAAAAATAAACCTTTGACCACGGCTAATACCCCTTCTTGCTTGGACTAAAGCCTACCAGCAGGTATTTTTTTATTCGTCCGTAAGACTCTCTCCCCAGCGCTCGGAGGGTGGCCTTCCCGCGACCACCCGCAACCGACCGACAGTAGCTGCATGCGACCCCGGCTGTACGATAGGGAATAGGCATCGCTTGGCCAAAACATTAATTGTCTGACTGCCGAGCTGCTGAACTGAGGTTTGCTGTATATCTGGTAACCTGGTACCCATTTTCGCTGGAGCACCCCTTTAAGCTTCAACACTGCGTATGATTCGTTTTATGTAACTATTACTTGGGGTTAGGTGTACGGTAGCTATGGGTCATCCATGCGTATGCATGCGTCCCGTTTTTTTTTTGCTTTGCGGCAACCATTGTTGGCTAACAAATACGTCATGCGCGCGCCCCACACCCCACCATCACATTCCTTCCGACCACCTGCTGACTGAGCATCACTTATACCCCCCTCGTAAGTCAACGGGGCGCTTCGGGTTAGTTTGTGCTTTTGCACATATCGAGAGTGGGTTGTTTCGGTGGATTAGCACCTCGTGCCGCTCGCCTCGTGCGGTGCGGAAACAAACTCCCCTCTCGTCGGGCTCTTCCGGCATTTTCTTGTGACGATGGGGTAGGAGGTGTATCATCGTCATCATACCCAAATCCTCCACCAGAAGAGGCAGGTGGGTTAGCCTCCCCCATGCTCGATGCTCACTCGTGGTGAGGTCTGCCCGACCCACAACGAACACAGTAGTAGTACGTAAACTTAAAGTAGTTGCTGTGAGTTGCGCATATATACCTCTCCCTTTCCCTAGTGATGAAATGATTTAATGATGCTGATGATGCTGCTGATGATATGTTACTGCAGGCCGCTTTGAAGAGCTTCCGCGACGAAAGAAAGGGTGCCGACGATGCGGGTGCCGTGTTGTGATGCAATCAATCCTTGTATTTCGTTATCTTCGTTGGATCCGGGGGCAAAATGGACGGAAATATATGAAACATTCGGTATTGATTTCACTACCTTGAAAGCTGCTTGCATTTCCGTCCAGAGTGATGTCAAACAATATTGTACCGGTATACGGTATAAGCTTAAAATTGCGCTGCCGCTGTAGTTATTCTTCGTTGTTTGGCGGCGGGGACGGACGGACGGACAGACGGGCGGGCATGATACGTGTACAGCGGCACGATACGTGTACAAAGTGGGGTACCCGACTTCAGAGAACCCCTCGGAACAGACCAGAAACACCGCCGTTGTCTCCCGGGACCGCTCGTATCCCCGTTTAAGAGCGCTTTGTTCTCTTCTCGGGGTAAGAGCAAACGCTCTCTTAACCCTTTCAGGAATGCAGTCCCGTTTGGGGGACAAACCACTCATATTTTAAGTGAGTTTGTCCCCCAAACTCCCCTAAATAGACTGCAGTCCTGAAAGGGTGAAGTCGGGAAATGTTTCTGCTCGAAGAACGCAAAAGCTTTTAGGACTGCAGTCGCGTTTTTGAGACAAACTACTTGAAATTAGAGTGGTTTGTCTCCTAAACGGGACTGCGTTACTATAGTCCTCAAAGGCTCAAGACGGGAAGAGTCGGGCGAAACCTGGTCATTAATTGCACGCATTCAAGTTGGAAGTTCGTTCGTTCAAGTGGATTTCAGCGCCTACAGCGGCATACGGCGTGCGTGGGCCTCGATTGTATTGCATCGAGTTGACGTGCGTTAGACAACAGGAGCAATAGTGATTTTAAAAAAAACCTCTCCGCCCATACGCCACCACATCCAGATTCCGTCGTACCGATTCGAAAAAATTTACTTCGCAGCCCGTGGTCTCAGGCTCCCCTCAGTGTCATGAGGCTTACATTATAGGTATAGGCGATTAGTTAATCTTTTACCTTTAGCCCAACGGACAAAGGCCTCATTTCATGGCGTCGTCGGCAGGACATGGGTTGTTGGTCGTGAGTTCGAATCTCACGTCCACCATGAAAACGCTTTTTAAAGAAGAGCGAATTTCCTCATGTTAAGAATCTGATAAAACACTCTTCTTGGGTCCCCAGAGATTGAGAAAAACTGCGGACTTTGCACGTACGGCCTCATGCGAAGACGAAGGACCCCGCTGTTCAGAACGGGGGGAGACTGTTGAAAGCGTTTTGGTACTGCTTTGAACACATAATAAGGCTCAAATTGGGTAGGTGATTGGTCAACATTTCACCTTTGGCCCAACGGACTATTATTACGGGGGTCCATAGTACCAGGTAGGACCTATGGTATACATAAAAACCTATATATTTAACTAGTTTTACTAACAATATTTGGTCCTATGTACTATGGTCCCCCGTAGTAAGACCTCGACAGATGGCGCCGTCAGAACGATATTGGACAGAAAACAAAGAGAGAGATATTAAAAAACACTTATACAAAAAGAGTACCCGGGCACAAAGAACACTAAACGATACCTGGTACACAGCGGATAAGTATACCAACGTACCTCTTACCAGGGCAACGTACTGTTTAACTGTTAACGCGCGGGTTGGTGTATACGGCTGTCCTGCACGAGTAGAAACGCCATCAGATCGATTCAACTGCCGTTAACTCGATGCCGATACTGCTGTATAGCCCGTCAATACAGATACGTGCATGTATTATGTGCGAACGTTCCCTGCTATATGGGACTGGAGCATTGTGCCTGAGCTCGTATCCCTCAATACCTCTGCGCAAGGCATGATGCAACCGCGGTGAGAAGGAGATTGCCGTGCCATTTGTATACATTCGGGGCATCCTCACTGTTGTTTTGCGGAGGCGTTACATACCCGCGAGTTAAGAGCAAATTGACGAGAATTAGCTAATAAAGCGCTCTCATCTGTACAATTTCCGAGCCAAGCCAAAGAAACAGCATTCTTACGTCGGGAACCCACTTGCACACCATGGTATAGGGCATAGGGCATAGGGCATACAGTGGGCGCCCGGTGCTAAGAAACGTCAAATTGGTGCCCAGACTCAACGTCTCAATTTTTTTTCCGACCTTGATCTAACTATGTATAACTGGTAGGATTTAGAGTTGGTCCCACTCACTGTTGAGGTGTGTTTCTTGACCCTTTTAGAACAGTTAGTTGACTGTTGTCCCGTTTTGGGGACAACCTGCTAGGAATTTGAACGTCTTGTCCCCAAAACGGGACTGCAGTTCTAAAAGGGTCAACCCAATTTTCCTATCGTTCGTGCCGATCTGAGCCTATTTTTCTTGACGTAACGTTTCTTATGCGGGCGCCCACAAAACAGTATCGCTGCACAACCCTATAAAACTTAAGCGCAACGCGTTTTATTGTTGTTCTCACATTAACCCCTTTAGTACTGCAGTCCCGATTTGGGGACAAACCAGTCTAATTCCAAGTGATTTGTACTCAAAACGGGACTGCGGTACTAGAAGGGTTAACCCCAAATCCCGTCCGAGGCGACAGGACAGGCCCGGTTCGTGCCTGGATGCAGACGTTTCCAACGTGCTGGGGGCGAGGAGCGTGTGCATCCGTGTGTCAAGGTGTGTGCGCTGTGCACTGCTGTGCACGTTGTATGAAGGGTTAGGTGTTGTATTTATTGTGTGTGGTGTATGCGTGTTGTCGAAAGCTTTTTGTGGTCAGCGCATCGTTATTTTTATTGGTTCCTACGTCACGGTTAGATATATTTTCAAAACAGCTGTGAGATCGAGCGTTTCGTCGAAACTCGTACCAGGTACCAGCATTTTGCAAGCTATGTGTTGCTTCGATCGCGCGTAGTACGGATTTTATATGGCCTTATGAAGGGTGCGTATATGAGGAAGACAAATCGGAACCTGCAGTGTGTGTGTCTATAAGATGTCTATATACAATAAGGCAAACAGTGAAATGCAATGTGGTACGTAACAGGTAAAAGAAGAAAAATATCTGGAGGTTGCACGTAGCTTGTCACGACTGAGAAATTACTGTTGCGATCCATGGCTAATCGAGATGGTGTGCGCACAGTCTTGCGTGCGGGGCATTCTAACGGGCGGGCATGGGGTACGGTTGGCTTACCCGAAGACTGCTGAGCGCGTATGGTTTACACCGGAGCCGGAGAAAGCTTCGCGAAGATGAGGAAATCACAAGCAAGAAACTGCTGTCGTGCTCGGGGTAATTTTTTAGAAACATCCCCTATATTCTACAAATAACACGCCTTCGTCCGTATGAGAAACCCTCAATACGAAAATAGAAAATATGTATCGGAACCAGTGTATGGGCTGTGGGGGACGGCGCGACATCATGGCACTGTAGATGCGCAGGGAAGCGTGGCAGTGTGCATTAAGCGGCGCTTGGCTGGTCGAACCGTTGCCGCATCTACTGCAGGCGTGTCGCTCGGTGTGCGCGGGAAAAAGCGTAATATAAGTCAAACTGTCAAATTTGGTGAGCGGTGACGCTCAAGGTCTCTGACTACACCTGCTGGGTTCAGGCTCTGTACGGCAGGCAGCCGTTCGAGAGCTATGTCGTGGCTCGATGGGTCCCCAAAGCGCCAGAACTCCAAGTCCAAGAGAGAGCCGGGTTCGAGCACGAGTGGCGCGTGGCTATCGTCGTCGACCAGGTGCGAAAAATCGGGCGCGCGTTTTGTTGGTGCCTTGTGGGCAATAAAACAGCAGTAAAATAAAAATCGGTCTCCATCATGATTTTGATTTTTCATCTTGCTCTTCGTGTGCTTCGTGCTGTACTCTCGTTGCTTCCTTTGCCCTTCGGCTTTTCATTTTGTCTCTCATGTGCCTTTCTGCCTTGTCTTGGCTGCATCTCTTAGCTCATGGCACGCGGTTCTCTTTTGCTTATGTCGTCGTGCCGGCGAAGCTCGTTCTCCACTACCTTATACCGTTGGCCCGCCGCGTACGAACGGTATACGATTCCGTTGTTGCTGCTGCTGCCACTCCTCACCTGTATCTATCTATCATATCTATTCATCTAAATCTGGCCTGTCAACACACACCTGGCTGGAATATGCACATACATAAAAAACAGAACAGCAGCAGTCTCAAAATCAAAAATAGGAATCGTCATCGTCTCTTTACAGCAGTTGGCGCCTGTTCAAAAACGGTAGATTTTGAACGGGATTACATCCCTCGCCAATGCGCTCCCCGATCTCTGATCCCTGGTGTGCTCCGTCCTGCGAATGACTGGCGATAGATCGCCAGAAATCCAGAGCGCCCCCCCGGGGCGTTGCCTTTTTGCCTTTTTGCCCCTCCTCCCCCCAAGCTGCGGCGTGAATATTTAATATTTTCGTTTCCGATTTCCGTTTTGTGCTTCAGCCGGCGAACGAAATAAATGCTTCGGTGATGCGGACCCCTACCACCTTGTCTGATCATACTCGTAACTCCATATCTTGAACCATGCTGCAGCGGTACCACCGCTCAATCAGCAGCAAGCAGGCAGGCATTTGTAATTGTGTAGCTGCTTTGTAGACTGCTCTTGTACCCCCGGATACTTGGGTAGAAGGCTTCGAAAGTAGGTCGCTACGCAGTATAGCACGGGAGTCTGGCAGGGCTGGGGTGCTCACTCGTATTATAGCAGGCATCTAAGCGAGCCGTCTCGCGTGCAGAGCCGCCAACCAGCAGGGTGTTCTTATGTTGTGCACTGCTGCTGTGCACCCCCCCTCTCCCCTGTACGAGTACGAGCCAAGAGTACTGCATACCTGCATCCCTGTCGTACTTTCGTACAGATCATGGATGACTCTTGGTTTCAGATTTTATATGATCATACTACTGCTCTACTTGTACTATTTGTGGTATTTTACAGCATGTTTAAAACTCGAATACTCGCGATCCTGGTGTTCATCCTTTACTCTGAGAAAGTGTTTTACGAGTACCACACTAGGCATAGTGGTAGCTTTAGGGCAGAGGCGTGCGTTTACGTTGAAACTTCGAAACTCGAAACGTCACGTCTGCACTTCTGTACAACGAATATACTCCTGGTCGTACGCATGTTTGCTGCCGCTGTAGTCTGCGAGTACAGCAGCAGCAATAGTTGTCTGCAGCAGCAGTCTACTGATGCATGTACACACACATGAATGGACACATGCCAAGCGTCCATCCACCCTCCATCCATCATTCCATGCACGCGATATTTACGTACTACGCGCCCACGGCCCACGGTGCGACGCGCTTCTTATGCAGCACTGGCAGTTTCCCCGCGTGCCTGCCTGCCTCTACCGCCGTGCTCTCTACTACAGTAGTACGGTGGAACATCGTAATCAGAACCGGTTATGCTTAGTCAAAATACTAGAATATATAGGTTTTTGTACGTATGATGGGTCCTGATTACCATGTCCCCCCGTAATACTGATATATTACCACAGCTCATCCAGGTAGAGCACCACTTTGCATCGAAATGTAACAAGCATTGGTGTATAATTATCAGTGCATAATGATCCTTACATTTCCGTCCAGAGTGGTACCAGGTATACACGTACGTACTGCTGTAGGTGGGGAGGGGGCGGGACGGGTGTGCGGGGGGCGCAATGGCGATTGATTACGGCATCAGCCGCATGAAGCAACGCGGGCTGATACGAGTACTGTACCTGGCAGTACTGATATGTCAAGGGGTTATGCTTTTATTGTCGGATTCCAATGCAAGGAGTTTTGTATTACCGCGTACTGGTATCGTATTTTCTGGACGTCACACGCGCAGCGTGGAGTATCGTATGCTGCACGCTCAAGTCTATACCACAGTTGGTAGTAGCACACTTATTAATAGCTTATTTTGACAACGTTACGAATACCGAAAGTAGGATAAGACCGCACTCAATTGTTTCATAGCTGTACTACTGTAGACATGCCCCCCCCTACCGGTTCGCAGTACGAGTAACTTCCCTGTCACATATTCGACTCCTCCCTGAACGCTTATCAATAGAAACCCCCTTGTCACGAATTCAATTTTGCGAAAGGCTGTGTTCTTACACCAAACGGCTCCCTCTTTTCTCTTGAAATAATTTCCGATCATAGGACGTACGGAAGCAGCAGGCGGCCGTCTTCGAGTCTCCGCGGCGCCGGTTTCAGGAGCCAAACTGGGGTGGGAGGGCAGCGCGGCGGCCCCAGCGTAGGCCTGTCGTCAATGTACGAGGAGGAGGGCAAACTGCCCGCGGAGAAGTCTCTCTCACCGAGGCCTTCCCCGGGGTACGAGTCTCCCACCGAGCTGGCCTTTACGTGAGTTGGTTACTTATATATCTGTTTTTTTATTTTGTTTGTTTTCGGTGAAAGTTTAGTTTAAAACTGTTTTGAGTCTCCTTCTCCTTTTGGTGTATTTTTGAAATTTCGAGTATTCTTCTCCACGTTGCCACCAGTTTTGTGTGAAATTTAAAAATGGAAATGGGTACCACTGCTGCATTTGGGAATCAGCCAGCGTGTGATTTCTTACGCGTACTCGTATCACATGTACTTGGGTTACATTTTAGTTTTTGTTTTTTTGTGGGTGCGTCTGCCTTATATACAAAGTAGGTGTGTGTCGGGCCCGTTCCTGGCTTCAAGTTAAAAGTCTAAGGCCTGTCTTCGGCGGAAGGTTGGTATTTCGTGAGACAGTTTTACAACAACAACAAAAAAGGTCGTACAGGCTCGAGCTACGTATGATGATGTTGCATTGTCGACTCTGCCTACTACGTACTGCGTAGCAATATAGCATCTCTATGGCGTCGTCTTGTGGCCACAGAGCTTGCATCTCTATAGGACTGAAGAATCGGCACGGACACTGGTTGTTCTGGATGTCGACAGGTAGAAAGAACGATTTAATGTAAAAACACACACACACGTAGCGACCGAGCGGTCCTGAGATGCGTGCCCTAGGTCGGCTAGGTCGAAGGCGAAGACTGCTGCGTTCTTGCTGCTTGGTTGTTTGCTGTTTGCTATTGTGGCCGCGGGCTGGATTTGTTGCACGGCGAGTTTCGCTCGCTCTCGCTCGCTCGCTCGCAAACTTCAGGATTCCTGTGAGAAATTTGAAATTTGCGGCATGTTTCATCACACAGCAGATTTAAAAAAGCCTTGTCGGTTTCGAAACAATACCAGTGTTGTTGTGCTTCGTGCACTGCTGCTATACTGTATATCCTCGTACACAGCAGCGGAGCGAGTGGTGCCGGTATCCAGCCGCCGTTGGTCTCATTTACGAAAGGGCGTGCGAGTTCGTCCGAATACGAAGCTGAGGTTGAGCACCATCACACGATCACTCATCACCGTGCTAGAAGTAGTCTGCGACCACGACCACCAAACATGCGACCAGCTGACACTTGACATGTTGACACGTAAGTACCTCCCGCTTTTGCCCGCCATCAACCGATGTACTCGAGGGCCAAAACGTGACGTGAGACGTGGTCGGGCCTTCGTTCCGCTGAAGGGCGTTGCCGGAACATCTGTCAGAACTTCTGACACCGTGTTGGGGACAGTTTACTGGGAATTTGTGCGGGGTATTTTTTTGCAGCTGTACCCTATGAATACGAGCCCTGCGACACTCGCAGACCCCTCACCGCCGGCCAGTAGTACTGTACGCACACAAAATACACATGCACACAGCAGTACCGCGGACGGCCTTGATGGACAACAAACAAGCATGTCAACAGACAAGTCAAATGCCTTCTCTGGAAATATGTATGATACTCACATCTGTCTTGTCGTCTCGAGTAAATTTTCGATTTCACAGCTTCGGTTTTTTTTTCTTTTCTTTTCATGTACCTATTCTGCTATGAGTAGTTGGAACGTTCCTCAGCAGTATCGATTGGAAAGTCTATGGTGTCTTACCCCCAGGCAGCATCGCCAACTGATCCCCTCGTAGAATATTTATCTGTGTGGGCTGTGGCCAATACGTTTTCGTGTATCCCATGCCCGACTTTCTCGTGAATCTCGTGACCGCTCCATCCAACTTTTTGGGGACAAACTGCAGCAGTTGGAATAATAAAGGAATCGTTGTCGCAGTGTGAAGAGGGTGACTTGACCCTTTTTTACGTACGTACTGCCAACTATGATCGCACATCAATTCCAACCTTTTTAAGAACTGCGTACCATACAGTTTTAGGGCATGCAGTTTTTGGGGCACACCTACTATTAATACTACTGTTGTAGACCCTATTTGTTTGCCGTAGTATATAAAGCCAACCGCCTTCGACGGTGGCTATCGTTTTACAGGAAGCATGAAACCCCTTGACAACTGCATCCTCCTTTTTCGGGACAACCTACTTGGAATAAGTGTGGGATACGTTTAGCAGTATACCTGGTGCAGCATCCATACAGTGTAAGAGTTATTAAGCCAATCCGTGTTCGACCGCGGCTTTCGTTTTTCAGGAACCGCGGCCTGGACCTCGACCTCGAGTACCCCGGTGAAGCGAGCTCCGCCCTGGCGTCTTCCAAGGGCGGCGGCGGTAGCAGCAGCGGTGGTGGTGGTGGTGGTGGTGGTAGCGGCAAGGTAGGTGGCAAGGGCAAGAAGCCAGCGGCAAGGACAAGGAGGGGCACGAGCCGAACTCGAACGGCGGCAGGCGGCGCAAAGCCCGCCCTCTCGCGGGGGTCCTCGGTCGACCAACCCTCGAAGAGAGAAACACCGGGTGCGGCTACGCCTGCTGCTGTTGGTGCTGCTGGTTCCACGTCGGGTGTGGGTGTGGACTCGGCGGCGGCGGCGGCTGTAGCTACTAAGCGCAAGGGGGCTGCCGCGCGAAAAACGCGGGCAATGGGGGGGGGGGCGGGTCGGCCCCAGCCGCCGCCGCAGCCGAGAATAAGTGCGTTGCAGGAGAGGAGGAAGGCGTCGGCAGCTCGGGGACGGACAGGCAGCAGGCGTCGTCGACCGCGCGCCGGGACCGGGACCGGTCCCCGGCGAAGCGGGCGGCGGGGAGGCCGGAGAGGGGGGCCGACCGCGCTGCTGCCTGTCCGAGGAAGCCGTCTTCTCCGCTCCAGAGCCCGCTCAGGCCCATCACGAACTATTCGTCCGAGGGAGACAGGTCACACCAGCAGCATCAGCAGCAACAGCAGCAGCAGCAGCAGCGTGGCGCGTCAAAGGTGACGAGCAAGCCGTATGGTTTTACGCAAAGCCTATATACCACCACCTTTGTCCGGAATTGTAGGGTGCGTTTGGACGTTCACCCCGAAAAAGCAACCGCACTGTAATATAGACAACAGGGTGGTGTGTCGGTCGTATAATACGGTGTAGATGTACGTGTAAGTGTAGCGGTGAAAGCCTTTTGTTGCGTGGCTTGGGCGCGCAGTGTGTGTATGCGTGTGTGTCATTTTCTTGCTGCTGTTGCTGCCTCCGCGTGGTGAACCCGGTGCCCCTGATGGGCGCCCATGGTGATCGCTTTTCTAGCGTTGCGTCCCGTTGCTTCTGGTTGTTGTGGGTGTTCTGTTGGTGTGGTTGTTGTTGTTCCTGTCCCTTTTACAACTGCACTCATAGTTTTGCGACAAGCCATATCCTTGGAAGTAGATTGGGTAGCTATTGAAAGTCAGCAGTAAACGGGTTAACCCCTTAGGAACTGCAACCATTTTGTCTGGACGCACTACTTGGAATTAGTGTTTTTTTTTTTTTTTTAGTTGTGTAAGGGTTATGCTGATTCGATGGACGGACTGTTTCGTCGAGGCAATCGAAGGCAGACTTTCCTGTTTCCGCTGCACACGGCGGAGTGAGGCGAATGAGGGCTCTTTCTTTTTTTGTAAATATAGTTTCTTCGACAGTTTTTTTTTTCGTGTTTGACCGTCCATGCCCGCCCATGCCGTGTTTTTTTTTGTTGTGGCGCGTCAGCCGGGCGGTGCTTGGACCAGCGCGGTCGCTGCTGAAATGGGCAGCATAAGCAACACCGCCAAAAGCACCACAAACAGAGATTGCGGAAGCAAAAAGGACAATATCAGCGGCGGTGGTGAAGGTGGTGCGGGCGGGGGTGGGGGCGGCAGAAGCAGCAGCAATAACAACAACGACAGCAGCAGCAGTTCGGGAGAAGAAGAATGGCTGGACGACATGGCCTTCCCGGTGAGCAGCGGGCCTAGCATCGGCAGAAACGAGGCCGCCGGGAAAGAAAAGAACGGTGGCCGGCAGGATGCCAAACTTGACAAGCCCGACGGCCGGCGTCGACGCAAGGCTGACAAGGCGCCCGCCGCCCCCGCTCCCTCGCGCGAGACGAGGAGCAACGCAAGGGAGAAGGCGCGAGCGGGAGCGGCTATCGCTGACCACCTGTTCGGCGACTTGGACGACGAGAAGATGGGGGAGGGGGGGGAGGGGGGGGGACAGCATGGACGAGGCGGAGGGGAGGAAGGGAAGGGATGGTGGGCCGGGGGAACGGCCCGCTTCGCCGCCGCCACCGCTCTCTTCTCCAGAAGGTGGGAGGAAGGAAAGCATGGATGCTACGCTTTTGTCCGTCTCCGGTGGTATTTGGCCGTTGGCTTACCTGGTACAGTAGAACAAGCTACAGTAGTATTGTGTGTTTAAGCTTGATCCGCTCTGGCATATAGCCTTTTGGCTGTTGTCGGGTGGTGCGCTTCGTTTTCTACGATTTATAGCGTTGGTTTACGTGGTCTAGTAAAACGAAAAGCTATGTTCCAGCCGTGAGAAGATTGGGAAGGAGGCGTTGATCCGCTTATCCTGGACAGCCGGCCGGACGCGCGTCTTGTCGCCTTCTTGCGTCCCGTCATATGTGCGTAGGCCATCCCGCTTGGGCGTCCCATTTTTGACACGCGCTTGCAGCCCCGGGTGAATGTCCCGATTTTTTTTTTCGAGTTTCCGATATTGCCTGTGGGAGCCAGCGAGCGAGATCGACGAACGGGGTCGGCTGGCTGCCCGAAGCGTTTTTTGGAGAGGCTGAGAGTAGAGGGGGGGCAAACGGCGAGGTCGAGCTCATTGTCGTTTTGACGCGCACCTACCCGCACGCGCGCGCCTTTGACCTCTCGCTCACCGCCCCGACCGACCCCCACGACTACGGCCGTGCGTGGCAAGGAGTACACCCGCCCTCCCGCCCCCACCCCATCCCCGCACACCCCTTTCCCCCGCCAACCCCCCATCTATGGTCATACGACTACGGCCATGCATCACATGAGTAGTCCTCCCCCCCCCCCCCCCGCCACCCCTCCACCCCCCACCCCACCCTCCACTCTACCTGCCAACTCTGCCCGCTCACTACGCCCCCCCACCCCACCGCACACACTCCCACCTCCCCCCCCTCCCCCCCCTCGGCGTTTTGTTCAGATTTCGTTTCCCGGGAAGTGTTGCTCTCTCTCGACAGCAGCGTGGAGGGGATTCTCGTGGGCGACAAGCGGCGGCGTGGGAGCGGGCGGGGGAAGAGAGGTGCCCGCGCCGCGGAGGACAACGATCACAGGAGCAGCCGCAGCCGCCACCTGAGCCCTATGATTCCTGTCTCGAGCGGCTTCGGTAACTACGGTGAGGGAGAGAGGAAGGGGTGGAAGCTTGAGCTTACGGGTGGAGGCTTGTGAAAGTTAAAGTTAGAGTTTGCGCGAAAAGCTTGCTTGAGGCAGTTCCGGAGAGCTTACGGAAGCTTGCGGACGTTTTTTTTTTTTGCAAAAGGTTCCACAAGCTTTCGCTTGCGGAAGCGTTTGCAAGAGCTTCCGAAAGCTGTTGCGAAAGCTTGTGAGAGTTAGAGTTTGAAGGAAAGCTTGCATACGCCATACAGATCAGGTAGATAGTTAGAGTTTGAATGAAAGCTTGCACACGCCATACAGATCAGGTAGATCATTCCCTCTTCATGATCTAGATCTGTAGGGGCAGATATATCCTTGATCTGTTTGATCTGTGTGATCTAGCTCATGTTGCCGAGTGGGAGCCGTATAATCCGCATGATTTAGCACATGCTTCCTGTGTCGGATCTGTGCTCTATACATGTCGTGCACGGCAGATTTTCAGATGATAAGGTCATAGATTATCTCTCTTTCCGTCGTGTGAATGCTCGCGAGATTTTGCATTAGAGCTTACGGCCAGAATCTTGCGAAAGCTTGGTGAAGGCCTTGCGGAAACCTGCAGGAGCTTGCGGTGCACTACGTACGTATCATAGGATGCGGCCGTCGCTTCGAGCGAGCGATTCGCCCGCGAGGAAGGGTGTCCGAGCCGCGATTGGATTGGCTGGTTACTATTTTTTGGACGTGTGTTTCTGTTTCTTGAGGGCGAGAATGGTCCTTTCTGGAACCCGCTGTCTCCCATTTTACCCTCTGGTGCGGGCCGTTCGTGTTGTTTTTGGTACTACGGCAGGCACTGCTGTGGCTCGTTGGTGTTTTGAGGCATCCCCCCCCCCCCCCCAAGTTGCCGAGAGATTGCTGCAGCGATGCCGCACGCTGGTGTTCGTCTCGAGTTGTCTGCTCCGCTGCCTGTTCTGATAGTGTCAGCTGTAGGGTGGGTGGCAGTGTAGGTAAGATAATGAATAACATACTGGAGGTCACGTTGTGTTTTAGCTCATAGTTTTTGGGTGTTGTATATTTTTCAGGACACTTCACTGTTTGTGACCCGGCTAGTAGATGGGGTCAACTTTTTTTTCAAATATCACGGGTCAGGTCGGGTCACCCGAACCCGAAGCCGAACCCGACCCGATCCGACCTGACCCACGAGGGTTGACCCGACCCGTAAACAGCTCTGATATTTTTGGACAAATTTGAACGAGGCGTTTCTCTTTTTGTTTCCTTAATCGCGAAGTAGCCCCCCCCCTCCCCTACGCCTGGTCCCCGCCCCCCGCCGCCGCCCTTCCCTTTGTCTTCCTTACCGGCATTCCCCTCCTCCCACCCCCCCCGTCCCATATGCAGCTTTCAGCCTTGAGGAGGAGAACGGTAGCGACTTGGACGATGCCGTGATCGACCTGAGATCAGACGACAGTGAAGACCTCGACGACGCAGACATTGACGATCGGGCTGCTGCGCCGACCGCCGCCGTCGCCGCCGCCTCCGGTCTCGAGACGGGCAGCAGCACCCGCGCCCGAGACGCCTCTAGTAGTGCTGACCAGCCCGGCAGGCCGCGGCGGCGCACGCTACCGCGGATGATGAGGATGCGAAGCGTGCCCCGTCGCCACCACCGCCGCCTTCTCGGGTGGAAGGCCCGTTGGTAGGACCGACGCGTCCTCTGTCGGGCAGTCACCTCCACAGGCGTGCCGTTTCCGCGACGAACTGGAAGAGCGATAGGTCCGCTCCCGCCCCGCTGCAGACCACCAGCCCCGCCTTGACGCTCAAGAGGTCGGGGAGGCCATCCAGCGTTGCGGTCACCCAGGCGGAGACAAGGATGCTGTCGGCGGCTGCGCAGGCGGGACGGGGGCGGGGAGGAGCGGGGGCTGGGGCGGGAGCGGGGGGAGGCGAAGAGGAACTCCCGGGGTGGGGGGGGAGCCCGCCCCCCCGGCTTTCTAGGTCGTTGTCTCTGTCCCAGGCGATTGGTCAGTCCGCCTCGAGCGGGGCCGGGTTCGCGAAGGTGACGCGGTGCTCGCACCGGCGCAGGTCGAGGGCTAACTCTACCTCGTCCCCGATACCGATGTTGGAGATTTCGACGTCGATGCCGACGGGGGGAGGTATCTCCGATGCGGCGGTGGGGGGGCCCGACTGGGTTTCCAGGAGCTTCGGGTCCGGCTCCGGCGAGGGTTTGAGGCAAGAGCATCACCGCAGGCGACGCAGCAGCTACTCCGGCAGCGGCATGGGCATCGGCACCAGCACCGGCACCAGCGCCGGCGGTAGCAGCAGCAGCGGCGTCGAGGGAGGCCTGCCGAAGATGAGGAGAAGCTCGAGCGAAGTTTCTGCCGCCGCGCACTCGAGCGTGCCGCTCGTTCGGTCTCACCGCATGTCCCTCAACTGGAGTAGAAGTGGGGGCGGGGGCGCTGCGGGCGCCGCAGACGACTGGTCTGCTTTGGGTGGGCTTGCGGGCTCGCTGGGGGAAGCGGGTTGGGGTGGGAGTGGGCGAGGTGGAGACGCTGGTCTCCCAAGGGAGGGGGGTGGAAGTGGGGACCCCGGGGTGGGCTGGATTCTGCGCGCCCCAGCCCCTCCGACCGAGCGTTGCTTCGGGGCGCACTCGCCAGATAGCGTTGGTGGAGATGTTGGCGCCGCTGGCGGCGGCGGCGGCGGCGGCAGGATGGGCGACCCGCATGCGCGGCCGTTCTCCGCCCCGTCTGCCGGCGCTTTCGTGGGACATGGGGTTGGGCGGTCGACGACGTCTCTTGGCTCCGAGGACGAGGAGGAAGAGGAAGAGGAGGAGGAAGAGGGAGGGGGTGGGGGGAATCAGGCGTTAGGCCGGGGTGGGATGATGGCAGGGCGAGGGTTGATGGTGGAGGGTAGGGGAGCTGGCCCCGCGGAAACGCCTCGGGTTTCTCCTGCCGAGGGAGTGAGTGCGGCGATGCATCGGGCACACGCGCTCAGCTCCGTGGCGCGCCGAATGGACAGGCTGAAGATCAGGTCGCCGGACGTTGAGACGCACGCTGCTGAGGTGAGTATGATTCGATTATGAGCGAAGGGAGTTGCTACTTTACACTTACGCCTCTCAGTATAGGGGATAGGGCATGCCTTAGTACCGTTTTGACCTGGGTGAAGCCGGAGATCCTCGTTGTCCACCCGAAAATCTCCGAAAACAAAGTTTCGTTTTGTTTTGTTTTTGTCCTTTTTTTTGTTTTTCGTGTCTGTTACCAGCACACATACTTATTGATAAGAGAGCTCTACCGTATCGTGTAACGTAGCGCTCGGTTTTTTGTGTTTTTGGCCCTCTGCCGCTCTTCGTTCTGTGTCGGTGCTCTTGGTGTCGTGTGTTTTTGCCGGCCCAGTTTTGGTCTTGTGATCGATATGTTTTTGTTTTTTTTTTTGTGATTTTGAAGCTGAGGCCACGTTGGTTAGTGTTGATTGCGTCATCGTGTATTTGGCGCTACTGTAAAAATGCGCCGCTGGTGGGTTATTTTTGCCCAACAGCGATGCCGTCTCACTCCCCGCCGTGATGAGTGGAGTGTTTTGACGGCCAAGTTGTCAGGTTGTGGTGATCGTATTTTTTTTTTCTCTCTCCCCCCCCCATTCGCACGCCGTCTCGAAAGGGATGCGTGGTCGATGGTCAAATGATCGAGGCGAACAACAAATGAATACTACCCCCCCCCCCCCCCCGCACCTTCGCACGCCTTTCTCCGATATAACGCCGAACGAGAGATACTGGCCAAGCCTGTGGGTGGTAATGTGTTGTTATCTCTCTTTTTCCCTCTCCACCCACCCCCACTTTCGCTAGGCTTTTTCCGGTTCAAGGCCCAGCAAGAGAGACTGGCTAACCCTGCGGGTGGTGATATGATGTTGTCTCTCTCCCCTTCCCTCCCCTGCCCCCCCGCCTTTCGCACGCCTTTCTCCGATACAAGGCCCAACAAGAGATACTGGCCAGCCCTGCGGGTAACGACCTTGACAATTCTTTGACTGCCGCCGGAAGCACGCCCGTTCGCCCACGGCCCAACTCGCTGCCCATCCACCTCACCCCCGTTGGTAACTGGAACCCAGCGGTGGACCGGTCGAGGCTGAGCGGAACGGGCGGGTCGCCGACGGAGTTCCTACGCGACTACTTGAGCGGCGTCAGGGGACAGGAAGAAGAAGGGGATGAAGAGGAGGAGGAGGAGGAGGACGAAGAGGAGGGGGTACGTGAAGAAGTTGACGTACTGTAGTTGTGTAAAGGTGCTCTGAAAAATATCTCCTTTTTTTGGTTTGCTTTGTGGCTTGTACTGCCGGAGGTGAGATTTTGTTTTGGTTAGCTTGCGCTGCTGTAGAAGGCGTTCGTCGTGGAGAGGGGCGTTTGGCAACGGTTAGGAGTCGGATGCCCCTGCGACGAGTATGAGTGGCATCCTCGCCCTTCCCTCCATGAAGCTATGGTCTGTCAGGGAGGGATGGTGAGGTAAATATGTGAGTCTGGCGGATGTTGGGGATTCGCAAGCTTCGGCTTCTTTTCGTCTTGGAGGGGTCCGATTTGCTCGTCGCACCTTTGCTGGTATTATTTATTTATTTTTTCAGGCGGCGTAGAATTCCACTCACGAAGGCATGCGTGAATGCATGCCCGTTTCCCGTCTGCGTCCCCGCTTTGTTCACGTGACGCGAAGATGCATACGTTTTTCGCGGACGTTGGTCACAGCCAGGGCGTGCCGCCTCTCACTTGTCTTGCCGGCGAGTTGTCGTGCCCCCCCCCCCTGTTATTCTTCACCCGTGCGTTGAGCATACCGGATGTCACCGCCGTTCTACCTGCTTATCCTTGGTTCCCTAACCCGCCCCATCCCATCCCACCCCCACCCCACTTAACCCCGCGCCGCGCGGTGTCACCCCGCCAAACCCCACTCCACTCCACGCGACGCACCTATCTTGACGTACAGCGGCCAGGTTCGGGTGACGATAATTCCGCCGGCGAGAGAAGACCTCGCGCGCCGGAGACCCCGTCGGTGGTGGCAAGGCCCTCGGTAACATCGCCGTCGGCGGCAACATCGCCGTCGTTGTTAACGCCGTCGGTCGCAAAAATGTCGTCGGTAGCGACGCCGACTCTGTCCGTCTCCGGCGGTAGCCCTCCTGGGGTCAATTTTACGCGCACGGCGGCGCTGGGCCTGCCCAGCCCCATCGCGGCCGGTCTGTTCGGGCGCGACAGCGGCGAGGGTAGCGGTGGTCGAGAGCGCGGGGAGTGTTTCAATAAAATGAAGGATGTCTCTCGTGCGGCGGGCGACACTAACTAACTTTAGTCGGCGCGGGGGTGATGGTGGCGCCGGTGGCGGCGGCAAGGGACCCGGGAAAGAGATGGCGAAGGCTAAAGTTCGAGATGAGGTTTTGGCGGCGGGTGGCGGTGGGGGGGGTGGGGGGGTGGGTGGCGGGAAGGGTGGTGCGCGGGCTGCTGCGTTCCGTGACGGCCCGTCGCAGCCGCGGAAGGGGAACAAGCTCGGGCTGGAGGCGCGGTCTCGCACGATGCCGACGGGGAGCACGAGAGATTCTCCGGAGGGCGGGTGAGAAGTTGGTTGGTAGTGGTGGCGATATTGGTTGCATTGTTAGTGGCGTTGGTGAGGAGTGTGTATTGGTGGTGGCAGTGGGGTTGGTAGTGGCAGGGGTAGTGGCGGGGGTTGTTTGGTGGAGGTGGTGGGGGTGGTGTTGACATTTATGGCGTTTGTGGTGGTGATGCTGGTGTTTTTTCAAGTGTTGGGTCCCTTTTTTTTTTTCTGTTCGTGCCGATGTAATTTTGGGGTGTTGTCTGCAATAATAGCCGCCCCGTGCAGCCGGGGCGCGGTATACATATGTATAGGTAGCGGTTGGCTTTCCTTCGCCGATTTCACCCCCGGAGTTTTTTTTTTTCGCCATTAGTCTGTTTCATGCCTGGCATGGCTATGGATAAGGCATAATCTGTTTATTAACAGCAGGGCTGTGAATACGGTATACTCTGTCCAGTGGGACTGTGAATAGTACGCTGGCATAGTAATTAGAACCCCCGATGGACCCCGAAACCGTGCATCCTCCTATCAATAGTAATATATACCCCCATCTGTCTTTCAACCATATTTGGTCCTGATCACGATGCCCCCCTTGTAAACTCGGGCGGTAAGCCAATCAACTGACTTTAGTCTAACACACGCAATCCGAGCCATAAACGTGCAAGTTATTATATAATAGTACCTGGTGAATTGGAAAAAAAACATGAGTATATACGCTTATTAACGAACGTACCTTTCAGCATAAATGTACGGAATACAAATTCGTTTTTTTTTTTTTCAATATTGATGTACGCACGTATCACCTGGCGACGTATTTTTTCTTTTCGACTTAAGAAGGCACCTCAGCTGTGAGACATGGGGGACTTCGTCGAAACTGGTTTTTGCAAGCTGCGTGTGATTCTTCGATTGCTCGTGCTATATCCATTCTTCGTTGTAAAGGTTTTTGATACGCCGCAAGACCGTGGGGCATTCCTCCTTTTCGTCTACCACCTGGCCCAAGAAGACCGGCGGCGGCGGCGGTGGTGGTGGCGGCGGCAGCAGCAGCGGTGGCGGCGGTGGGGAGGAAGGCGATGCCGAGGGCGCTCCACCGCCGCCGACTCTGAAACGTCTGAGCAGCAGCGGTGGCAGCGGCAGCCACAGCAGCAGCCGCTACCTGAGCTGCCTGAGCTCGGAGACCGGCAACGAGGTAGAGCGAAGAAGCTTGAAACTGTACCGTATAACCCGCTAATAGATCGCACCGCTTTGACGCGATGTTCCCCGACGGTTGCCCAACAAAGCGTGTATTGGGTTGAGATGGGTCAGGCCAGGCCCTCGTGGACGAATTTTCAGAAGCTGGTTTTATGTAAAACGGGGTGTGTGTGGCGCAAACGCCGAGCGGCGCATCTATTGAGAGATGTGGACGATCATCTTTGCGAAACCACCACTTTTTGGAGAAAATCCGCTCGGAAACTCATCCATCTGGGAGGCGGGGGTGTTGTCTTAAGTGCTTTTACGGTGTACTTATCGCTGTGGACATAAATATAAAGACCGTTAAGGTGTTACTATGGGTGTGATAGGGTGGGGCTGGGTGTGATAGAGTCGAGAAGGGTGGGATGGGGTTGAGTAGGGGTGCGGTGAGGGGGTTTGAGGGGGTGGAGGCGCGGCGGGCAGAGAGGCTATTTTTTTTTTCGCCTACGCCGCTGAGAGCGACCGGCATTGGACCGAGTGCCCGGTCGACGTGCTCGCCGCCGGTGCCCGCCAGTAAATCCCGGACGTCCTGATCCGGAGCATCCGTCCCAGCCTATTCCCTTTAGAAGCGCACGCACGATTTTTGGGATAAACTACCTGCAATTAATGTGAGATACTGGGTGGACCACGTGTTTACTTGTGGCAAGGTTTAATGTGTTGTGTGAGGTTGTTGTTGGTGAGAAGGATGGAAGCATGAGGGGAGCGGGGTGGCGCGGGGCGGAGCAAACGGCGTGCTGTGTAGCGACGTCTAAAAGGTTTGCAGGAGACAGCTGGACAAGCAGTTTCGGGTTTGTCCGCGGCGCAGCACGCTCACCCGTGCCTACGCTGCTGCTGCTGCTGCTTCTGCTGCTGCTGCTGATGGTTACATTTTTTTTTGTGATTTGTGTTTTTTTTTTTTTTTTCATTTTTCCTTCTAAATTAGAAACACAACCTCAGCTGTGAGGCCGGTACTTGTCGAGTTTTGTGCTAACTTCGTTGTTTTCCCTCAACATCTTCATTCGTTATTTCGAAGTCACCTCTTCAGGAATCAGAGGGGGAGCGTCTCCGGCGAAGCAGGAGCATCTCGAGCCCGCTTCCCCTGGCCATGAGGGAGTTCGACACCCCTAGGGCGTTAACGAGCTCTGGAGGCGGTAAGCCGTCGGGTGCGGGGAATGAGTTCGACGATGGAGGTGGGTGTCTCTTTTGCTCGCTTCAGGTCATTGTTGGCGTGTATTTGTTCTGTGTCTGGGGGTGGGATGAACCGCCACCCGGGGGCTTCGGTGAAGGACAAAGAAGGACAAAGGTGCTTCGTAATTGGTGTGCTTTATTTTGCACCAAGCTCAGCGAGTCATGCACACCTTCGCAAACAGGCACAAGCAGGCAACTATGACGGGGGACCATAGTAAATAGGACCTACGGTACACACAAAAACCTATATGTTTACGTACCTATTTTTAAGAACAATATTTGGTCCTAATTACTATGGTCCCCCGTAATAGCAGGGTAACCCACGATCGCTTGTTCGCATAGAAATCATTTGTTTTTTTTCCATTATGGTACCTGGAAGATGTTCATGTGCATATTGTGTTGTTGGTTGGTAGGGAGGCAGGTAGTTAGGGAGGCGGGCGGGCGGGTGGCGATCGTAAGCCTAAGCTTTGTAGAAGAAATATAAGTGCATCCGTGTACAACTTTACACGCAGGCGCGTAGACGCGCACGTACACAGAGAGACGCACACGCGAACATACAAGTGCACACACATGAAAACACCCTAAATATGAAAAGGCGCTCAAAACACTCGAGCACATGAACATGAACGCACAAAACAACCAACACACAGATACACGCAAACGTACTGGTATGCCACCACGTTACCACCACTCACACCCTACCAGCACCCCCACCACCCACCCGCACACAAACGCAAGACTCACACGGAACGTAAATCAAGAGATGAGGTTATCTGACGCATCTGCCTCTCCCCCCCCCCCCCCCCCCCCCCCCTCCCCGCTGCCGCCTCCACCGTTTTATTCTTTTTTTCTCCCTAGCAGGTGCCGTCGAAAACACCCCCGCAGGAAACAAGCGACTTAGCGCCAAATCAGATCCTGGCTCGGACAGCGTCGCAGCTCTGGCAGCGACGGATGCGCTTCGCTCTCCCGTTTGTGGATTTCTCGCAGCCCCGGGTACGAAAAGCTTGTCTGGGTTTCTATGGTCACGTTTCGGGAAAACAATGGTTGTAATTGGCAAGACTCTTGGCGGGTGATTAATCCAACCAACGGGCCGGTTCAGGAAGTTTTCGAAGTCTCACGGGTCGGGTTGGGTCGGGTCGGGTCAAGAGATTTTTAAGTTATCACGGGTCCGGTCACCGTTACCCGGCCCGAGCCGACTTGATCCGCGAATTTTGACCCGACCCGTTAGTTAGCCCTGGGGACTGGTGTGGGATAAGTATTGCAGTATTGGTGTTAATGGCATACACGAGTGAAGCTTGCCGTTCTTGCTTATCTTCCGCGTTTATGTCGTGTATTTGTTGCATTGGGTTAGAAACGTCTTTCCCGCCCCCTGCCTACCATCCCACCTGTCGGACCGAGAGCGATGTACGCCATCTCTAGATCCTGTATGTAGATTCATCAGGAATCTATTATAGGAGTCTATTTTCCCCGAAATGTCAGGTAATGCATTGAGGGCTGTGTATATATATAGACCTCGGTCCAGTTTCGATAAAATGGTTGCAGTATGTTTTTGACTTTCAACCGTAACCCTTGGTTGTAACTTGAACACCCCGATCGCCCGGGAAATTTCTCGGGAAGAAATGTAGTGAAAGAGCTGTGGATGTTTCGCCAGGTGGGATATGTGTGTTCTGCATGAGCTGTGTACATGTTTTTTGCCGCGCAGGATCTGTATGACCTACGTGATCTGTGTACATGTTTTTGCTGGGTGGGATCTGTGTGATCTGTATGAGATGATATTCAGATCATGATCTGCCCGAGGTTTGGATTAGTTACTGTAGACCATCGTTTTTTTTTTTTATAAGCTCGTCGAAGTAGTAAAACACCACCAAGTACGTACCAATACCAGGTATCTGAATATAGTGAAATAGAGTTCTTATCTTTCTGATGTGTCCATTCCCATTGTTGCACCCCGTCCCGCCCGCAAAAACGCCTTCCATCCAGTCGCCCCCGGCGTCTCCGACTGGGGGTCTCGGCGCACCTCGGCTGAATCGGCCGGCGCGCCCGTCTCTTCTCGAGCGCAGTTCGAGACTCCACAAGCCGAGGTAGACGAGTGATGTGTGTTGTGTTGGTGTTGGTACAGTAGTGTATAGGAGCACAGGAAGGTCGGTGTCATTCGCTTGTCTTAAGCTCCACGCGCACAGCCGTGCGAGTACGGCAGTTGAGGGGGGAGCACACGAGCGGACGGCACGACACTGCCTGCTGTTGCTGCTGTTGCTGTTGCGGTTGTTGTTGTTGTTGTTGTTGTTGTTGATAGGCCTAGAGGCTAGGACTAGTAGTGTTGCGGTTTTCTTGCCACTGCTGTGCCGCTTTGTGATGAATGACATGTGCCATGTGGTGAAAGAAACTTGACCACTCTACGCCTGCGCTCTTGTTTTGAGGACAAACTGCTTGGAACAAGACTAGTAGGTGTGTTTCTGTGTGAGTGTAGTGGTAAAAGGGCTACGGTCGAGGTAAGGTCAACGAACTGAAACTTTTGCGGCCAATCGCCCGTACCATGCAATACCACTCTATGCCGGAATGTAAGGGCCATTTAGACATTAATATTATTACGAAGCGGTCCTTATATTAGCGCCCAGAGTGTTACCTGATACGTAATATTGTTTTCTTGTTCCCGTATTAGCGCATCGCCGCGATAACTTGACAGGCTTCCAATAGTTCTGGGGTGGAAAAATAAAAACAAAACAAGAAAAAAATAAGAGAAAGAAAAAACTGAGGGAATCGCACCCCGTAAACAGAACAATCCACGTATTAAGAGCAGAAATCCGCGAATCAATACATCGATTTGCACGTCAGGTTTGTATAAATACGCTGTACGATGTAAGCCAGTGTTGCGTGCTGGTATCATTTATAATGCGGGATCGGAGTATGACACTAAGCTTGAGCTTGCAAAAATTAGTTTTGACGATTGTTCGATCTCGCAACCGAGGTGTTCTTGTTTTTTAAAAATATATCATAGTACCGTAAAACGTGTGATTCTTGTGTGCCTCAGGTTGTGTGTGTGCATTGTACCAGGTATGCTGTGTGTTGTATGAGCGAAGCGTTGTGTTTCGCTAACGGTAATGGTTACGGCCCGAGCCCGAGTTGTCAGTCGATGCTCCTTTTTTTGTTATTTTTGCTTGTTTGTTCCGATGACTTACCGCGCTTTGAAAACTCCCCCAACCTTCTCCTGCTCTCACGCACGGAGCTCTTTGACCCACCCGGGTGCATCTTCGTGGCAACGTGCGATCGTCGGTAATATGAGACCTTCGTCGGTAGCGCCGAACATTGGTCGGTAGTATTGCACCTTCGTCGATTGGTAGATTGAACCTTCGTCGGTAGCATCGCATCCGTTGATAGTCGGTGGCATCGCACCTTCATCGGCGGCATCGCACCCGTCGGTAGTCGATAATCCGTAGTATTTCACCTTCGTGGGCAGCATCGTGCCTTCGTCGGTAATATTTCACCCGTCATGTTATCCTTGCCTTCGCGTGCTGCTTTCGCGCGGGTAGACAACGCGGGCGTGGCTGAACGGGCTAGAGGCAACGGGGTATAGGCATACTCGTAGCTTATGTCAAGCCTAAACTCGCGAAGTTACGACAACATAAATATTACGAGCAAGGTAGTGTAACCCCACGCCAGAAAGAGTGGGGTGTTATAGCAGTTGCCGCGCCTGATTCCGCCACCCGTTGTTTCCCGCCCCACCTCCCCATCGCCCCCCCACCTCTGTGTTGTGTGTCGACGGACCGCAGACGAAATGCAAATGGGGCAGCCAGCCTCAGTATGGGGACTGGGGAATCAGCCAGCCTGCTTCCGACCGCTGTCTCAACCGCTTGGCCGGCCGCCTCATGGCCTTCGCTGGAATGTCGGCGGGCTACCGCTTCAGTGGAGAGGTGCATTGTGGTAGCAGTAGAGAAAATAGAGGTACCGGTAATCTTGAGGGTAATATTAGGGGTAACCTTAGGGGTAACCTTAGGGGTAACCTTAGGGTTGACGGTGACGGTAGAGGTAATTTAGAGGTAACCACGACGGCCAAAGTAACGGTAGATGTAACGGTAGAGGTAACCGCCGATGTAACGGTTGGGATAACGCCCGAGGTAACGGCTGGGAAAAAGGCCGAGGTAACCGTGGTAGCGATAGAGGTAACGGCAGAGATAATAGAGGTATGGGGTAACTTAGGGGTAACGGTGATGGTAGAGTTAATGGTAGAGACAATAGAGAGGTACGGGCGACGGCGGAGGTATCGGCCGATGTAGCGTTAGAGGTAATGGTAACGGTGAAGGGGGAGCAGGCCTGCTGGTCGAGGGCAACGGCGTCCAAGGACGGCCGCCGTGGGTGTTGGTGGTTATGCTGGTGCTGTTGCTGCATGCTGTTGTTGTTTCGGTTGCGGTTTTCGCATGGCAGTAGACTCCAACTGTGGAGATAGGAGAGAGAGCGGGGGGGAGGGGTGGGAGGGTTCACGCGTCGTCGTCGCCGGCGCCTTCGCGAGGCGTGGGAGGCGACGCGCTCGGAGGCAACGATGCTGATTAATTAAGGGGAGATGGGCGGACGCTTCGCACTCGCAGGCGGCGAAGCCATTGCCGCTTCTATCTGCAGTCTGTAGGTTGTGTGATTGGGGCGTGCGCAGAAAAGTTGTGGGTCGAGCCCTCGCCCTCGCTCCGCCGAGAGAGCCGTGTGTGTCATGTATTGCGTTGTGGTCAGAAGGGTCTATAGATGTAGGATGGAGGAGAATCGTCTTGAGGGTAGAAGAAGCTATTAATAGTGTGGATGCGGCGTGGAGGTGACGTGGGGAGGAAAAGAGTACGGATTTTTTTGTTGGTGTTCTTCTCGTTCCGTCCAGCCCGCGCACCTCTGCGACGTTGGTTGCTTTTTTTCACTATGAGATAAACCAGTGGCTGTCGCCATTACTATCAATAGATACCAGTACGTACCTGGTATACTCTTGAGAGCGAATCACACGGCAAAGTTAACGCCCCGTCCTCCCTCCCCTCCCCCCTCCCCCCCTCCTCTACAACTCCGTCCCTCCATCTCCCCCCGCCCTACAACTCCCTCCCTCCCTCCCCTCCCCTTCCCGCCTCCTATGATCGCGAAGGACCCCGAGCTGTTGGTCAATGACATGGCCTCTCCAGCCCCGCGCGCCGACACCACCACCCCCCGCCGCTCGTCAAGGCCTCTGGATGACCTGCAACTCCTCTGCCGGTCAACACCGGGGTCTTCGGCCTCCTCTCGAGGAGGCGGAGGAGGCGGTGGGGGGGGGGGGTCAGGGGGGGGCTACCGAAATTCTCTAGGCACCCTATCGGAGTGGGGAGAGGGACGAGACGCAGCGGCTAGTGGGGAAGAGGAGGGGGGGGGGGGGGAGTTGGAGAAAGAGAGAAGACGGGACTTGGGGGGGGGGGGGGGGGGGGGGGCATTGGCGGAGGAGGGGGCAGGGGACGGGACCAAGGAGGCGTTGGTTGGGGGCGAGGACGCTGGGGGGGGGGGTGCGGGAAGCCGTCGCGGCTGCCACTGAAGAAGGGTGAGAGCGGAAGCGGGAGGGGGGGGGGGGGGGGGGGGGGGGGGGGGGGGGGGGGGGGGGGGGGGGGGGGGGGGGGGGGGGGGGGGGGGGGGGGGGGGGGGGGGGGGGGGGGGGGGGGGGGGGGGGGGGGGGGGGGGGGGGGGGGGGGGGGGGGGGGGGGGGGGGGGGGGGGGGGGGGGGGGGGGGGGGGGGGGGGGGGGGGGGGGGGGGGGGGGGGGGGGGGGGGGGGGGGGGGGGGGGGGGGGGGGGGGGGGGGGGGGGGGGGGGGGGGGGGGGGGGGGGGGGGGGGGGGGGGGGGGGGGGGGGGGGGGGGGGGGGGGGGGGGGGGGGGGGGGGGGGGGGGGGGGGGGGGGGGGGGGGGGGGGGGGGGGGGGGGGGGGGGGGGGGGGGGGGGGGGGGGGGGGGGGGGGGGGGGGGGGGGGGGGGGGGGGGGGGGGGGGGGGGGGGGGGGGGGGGAAGGGAGAGGTTACGGCCGTTTCAGAGCCTTCGGGGGTTTGGTTTGAGGAAATAGACTGGCAGAGGGGTTGTTGTGACCGCCGGAGCGTCCCGAGTTTTGTTTTTTTTTCTGGGGGGGTGCATGTTGTTGGTCACCCTTGGGTCGAAAAAACTCGCGGATTGGTATATGACGCGCTGCTGTACATTCGTAGCTACCTTGCCCTTGTTGAGAGATGCGGTCTCGCCGTTGGGCGGGTACATACCGTGTTGCCCATTTTGCGCCGTTTGGGCGATGCTGAGGAACGGCGGCCCTTGACCTTTGTATAAGCACTACCTGGGTGGATGGGGAGAATCGCCTCTGCTTTCGCCACCGCCGCCGCTGCCGCAGCCACCTCAACTTGGATAGGCGCGTTTTTCTGTTCGAAGAAAAAACGCCTCAAGTTTCCTCGTGCCCATTCGGCGCTGTCTTCCACAAATGCAAGAAAGTGAAGTGCCCACAGAGAGTCGGAATCCGCCTCACAAGCGGTTCTTGGGATGATGTAGCTGAGCTCACCCTTCATGCGACTCGCCGGATGTCTCACGGCGCTCCGTGCTTGGTGGAAGAAATGTCTGCCTGGTCGGTGAAAACCCGACGTGCTCCGTCTCGACATTGTAGGGATGCGAGGGTCTATGATCATACGACTCGTACGACCATGCATGATAATGAGTACCCCCCCCCCCCCCCCCCCCCCCGCCTGTTTGTATCACTTTTTCACGCCCGCCTACCCCCTTTTCCTGCCATCTAAATGTCATCTTTTTACACCCCCCCCCTCTCCATTTGCAGCATGTTTGTACCCCCCCCCCCCCCCCCCCCCCCCCCCCTTATGGTCATGTGACTACGGCTATGCGTGACACCCCCCCCTCCCTCCCGTATTAATAACGCCTTTTTACCCCCCCCCCCCCCCCCCCCCCCCCCCCCCCCCCCCCCCCCCCCCCCCCCCCCCCCCCCCCCCCCCCCCCCCCCCCCCCCCCCCCCCCCCCCCCCCCCCCCCCCCCCCCCACCTTTTCCCCCCGCATGTGTCGTCGCGGAATATCTCGAATTGGAATTGATATAGGGTGGCTAGAGGTGGACCTGGCGTCGATGGCAGTGGGAGGCCAGGGCAGTCTCGACCTGGCAGCTTGCTCATCGCGGAGGACCAGAGGGAAAAGCAGAGGCGCAGGCAGTCTAAGGCCAAACGGAGGAGGGTCTCCCTCAGCATCAAGGTATGACAGAGTTTGTTGGCCGGGGGACCACTAGTCACAAACCGCCTGTGCAACTATTCCCTGTTTGCGATGCGGGTGTGCCAGTATACATTGTTTACGCACCGGGTGTGTAAATATTCTCTGTTGGCGAACCGGGTGTGCAAATATTCACTATTTGCAAACTGGGTGTGTGAATATTCTCTGTTCGCAAACCGGGTGTGCAAATATCCACTATTTGCAAACTGGGTGTACAAATATCCCCTGGCGAGGTATTTCGCAAACCGGGTGTGCAAATATTCCGCTATTTGCAAACCATTTTGTGTAAATGTACCTATTTGCAAACCGGTTGTGCTAATATCCGCTATTTTGCAAACCATTTTGTGTAAATATCCCTATTTGCAAACCGGTTGTGCAAATACCTCCTATTCCGGGGCCAGCTGCGCGAATGGGACCTTGTTTCGCTCATGCGCGGAGTCCCCTTTCCCCGCAAGCCCTCTCAAGTGTAGCGTACCGTACGATGCGCCGATACATAGCACATAACCGCAACAACACCAGTGCTCCACCACAGCAAGTCGTCGGAAGCACTCAAGCCTCGACAATGCCCTACTCTGTTACGGGGGACCATAGTTAACAGGACCTACGGTACACACAAAAACCTCTATATCTATTTTTACTAACAATATTTGGTCCTGTTTACTATGGACCCCCGTGATAGTATCCCATTCTGTCGTCAGCATTCGCGTGCTTACGACACCGCAACGGTGTGCATGCTACTGTAGGTTGCCGATGTCCTCGACTGCTTAGCTGTGCTGCAAGCAAGACACCCGACGACCTAGTGGGTAGTACTCCAGGATGCGGCAGTAAAATGATCTGCCATAGTTTGTGCTTGATGCTTTCATCATGGAAGAAAATTATCTCCCACCCTTTCCCCGGCCAGACAAGTCCGTGTACGGAGAAGAGGCGTTCGGATGCAGCAGATGACGCTTGAACCGCGAGATGCTTGCGGGCTAGCATGGGAGTGTGGGGATAGACGCGCGAGGACTTTTCCCACCACCCCAGAGACCCGCCTGCATCACTGCCTGCACCGCCTGCATCGCTGCCTGCAACGCCTGCATCGCTGCCTACACCGCCTGCATCGCTGCCTGCACCGCCTGCACCGCCTGCACCGCCTGCACCGCCTGCACCGCCTGCCCTGCTGCCTGCACCGCCTGCACCGCCTGCCCTGCTGCCTGCACCGCCTGCACCGCCTGCACCGCCTGCATCGCTGCCTGCACCGCCTGCATCGCTGCCTGCACCGCCTCCGTCGCTGCCTACACCACCTGCATCGCTGCCTGCACCACCTGCATCGCTGCCTGCACCGCCTGCACCGCTGCCGACACCGCCTGCATCGCTGTCTGCGCTGCCTGCACCGCTACCCGCGCCCGTGCCATCCATGACGTTTGTACTGTGCATCAACTCTGTACGTCAACTCTTAACCACTTGTTGAATATGTTTTTTTTTTTTGGTGATCTTTTTTACTCACTTTGTGTGATAATTGTTGTTGATCGTTCATTACACATCGACTAAATCATGATTAGAGTTAAGTTGTTTAACTTGGTCGTGATTAGTGGATTATTTTTTAATAAATAAGCGTCGCTTTGGTGTTTTTGTGGTGTACATAACCGTAGCAAACTAAATGTGCCTACGGCGCAACCGAAAGAGACCTGTCACCAGAAGTTCTTCCCCACGACGAGAGATGTGCACGAGTGCACCGTTCACTCACAGATACTGCAGCAGCATGGGCCACAGGTGACACAGCACACGCGACCCACGACCTACAACCCTACATCGGTGACGTGTCATCTTTTGACTCTTGGTCGGTGACTTTTCATCGTTGACCTTGTAACGTTTCATCGGCAACGTTTTTGACGTTTCATCGCGGGCGTTTCATGGTTGACGTTTAGAAGAGCACAGCAGTGGCTCCTGCCGCCCCTTATACCCGCTGCCGCGCCGGCCTTCCGCCTCATTGTGAAACCCGTATCTTGTGTAGTCTCGTCGTACCAGCGTTGGCATCTTCTCTCAGATGGCGGGGTTGAGCTTAACTCCTGGCGCCCCTTGCTTCCCTTCTGCCGCGTCGGCCTCCTCCTCTATGTGAAACCCATATGTGTAGTCTCGTCGAAGCAGCGTGGGCATCTCCTCCCACATGGCGGGATTGAGCTTGTTGGCGGCGGCCGACTTGGAGGACAGCCCTGCCAACAACAGCAAGGCGGAGGGACGCCGTACGCGCCCGTCCCCTCTACGCAGGGGAGGCGGGTTTGCCGCCGGAGGCGTTATCTCGGAGGGGGAAGAGGAAGACGAGGACGACGAGGAAGAGGACCGGAATCAGGTGATTTTTTTGTGGGCAGGGGAAGGGGTGGGGATGCCGAGGGCATGCGAAGGGAGTGGAAGGTGTGTACTCATGCCATGCATGGCCTTAGTCGTCGGTGCACCACCCCCCCCCTCCAAGGATCGGGAGAGCATGGGGAGGGCGTGGGAGGGGGGGAGAGGGCGTACGCATTTGTTGCTTGCCTTGGCCTTTTATATCGTTGACCACGCGTTCCTTCCGAGACAGGGCGGGGGGGGGGGAGGGAGGGAGGGGGGGGAGGGCGGGGGGGGGGGGGGGGGGGGGGGGGGGGGGGGGGGGGGGGGGCTTAAGGGTAGGGTAGAGCATTCAGGTAGGGTAGGGTTTGGGTGGGGTCGGGTAATGTATGGTAGGAAGGAAGGGAGTGTTGTGCACGTCTGTGCAGTTGTGGACACACGGTTTTGTATGTTGTGTTAGCGTTGGTCTTGTGGGAACCCGTGGGGGGGAAGCCCATGTGAGCGAAGGGCGAGGGAAAGCGGTAGGAGATGCATGCTCCTGATATGCCTGAGAGTGGGCGTTTGGGCTATTGTCATGAGGCGCGCGAAGCGCGAAAGCTCGAGCCTTTTTTTTTCTTGGTTTTCCAAGGAAAAAAAAGCCTCTTCATAGCGGCTCGCATACGAGGGTAGGGTGCCTTGGTTTGAGTTTCTCTGTATGTGTGTGAGGGTGTGTGTGATTCAACATCTGTTGTGGGTCACGTTTGACCACCGCGCTCAACGCAAACGGCGCCAATTCCAGTCCCGGCGGGCTCTGTGCACGCGCACACACATACGAAACCTTCCCGTGCTGGTGCGGTGGTAAGTCGTTCACAGTTGGTCGAGCTAGGTGCGGCAACGTGTGTAGGCACATGTTTGTGCTGGGCCATGTTGAAAAAACACAGAACCAACAACCGTAAAATATTATAACGGTTTTTGTTTTTCGAGTTCGACCTAATGGAACCCAGCTCTACGAGTACTCGTAGGCAGGCTGTGCCTGTCCACAGCAACGAGCGTTCGGGCGATGTCCCCGAGACGTGCTGCAGGTGGTATTGTCAGGCCCACCCTCTTAAGGATAAGGGGACGGAGAAGCAGGAGAAGCTCTGCTGTAGTTGTACAGCAGTAGTAGTGGTGGCACTTGCTGCTAGAAGCTCTGTTGGAAACACGTCAGGTTGTAGATTTTTCGTCTTCAAATGATGAGTGCGGAACCAGGAAACACATGCACGAAGGGGTCACACTCAAGCCGAGCGTACAGCGACGCTGGCCCTGGCCTCGTGTGTCCTACTGCTGCTGCTGTTTTGCTGCTAGAGAAGCTCTGCTGTAGATGTCGTACATCATCAGTAGTAGCGGTGGCACCTGCTACCTGCTACGAGAAGTTCTCTCTCCTGGACAGAGCATGTCGGGTGCAGATTTTTCGTCTTCAAATTATGCCGAATTTTGAGCTCGGAACCAACACGGGACAAAATCGAGTACGTGTACACAGGGTTCAAGGGTTAGATTGACAAGCCGAGCGTACAGCGACGCTGACCCTGGCCTCGTGTGTCCCACTGCTACTGCAACTGCTGCTGCTGCTGCTGGAGAAACACTGCTGCTGTAGATGTCGTACATCAGTACAAGTAGTGGTGGGACCTGCTACGAGAAAGAAGCTCTTTCTGTTGGGTGGAACATTTCAGATGCGGATTTTTCGTCCTCAAATTATGCTGAATTTCAACCAGAAAACACTGCTGTTGGAAAAAACATGTCAGGTGTGTGTTTGTGTGTTTTTGTTCTTTCTACCTGTAGACATGCAGCACAATGTCAACCAGTGTCCGTGCCGATTCTTGAATCCCTGAGAGATACAATACAAATACAAGTTCTGTGGTCACAGCAGTGCAGATTTTTCGTCTTTAAATTATTATGCCATATTTTGAGGTGGAAACCAGGATACACACGACGAAATCCAGTGTCTGTTACAGATGTGTGCGTACTGCTGCTGTGTTTTTCGTGTATCAAGAGCAGAAGAAGAGGCCAAGAACATTTATTTACGATGTTGAGATTCACCAGCTAACGACGGCGTAGGTAGATGTTTGTTAGTGTTGGTTCAGCAGAAAAACCGAACAATCCGTATTCGCCCAGCATGATGCATCGCAGATATGACTACTGCAGGTATTCCTGAGGTCGCGCCTCATTACCACCAATTACTAGTATAATATGAGGCACGTCACGTGTGGCCATTCCGGTTTTTCGTGGACCTTGTGTGGAGGCGGGGGCGGGGGCGGCGGCCGTCGTGGTGGTAAAACGCTCCGCGGTACAGCACTGCGCCTTGCCGCCACTAGGGGGTGGTCGGGGGCTATCTGTTGATAGGTTTATTGCTAGGACTACGTACGTAGTGTACCGTGTTGAGAGTACGTGCTTGGGTGTAACCGTTGTACCCGCGCCTGACAGCGGGCTCTCTCTTTTCTGTGTGGGTGTGGGTGTTTTTTTTTTCGAGTTGCAAACGTAGTTTGTTGGTATTGTTCGCTTTACTTTCTTCTTCCGATTGGCTTGCAACAACGGAACTAAATACTCTCTGACGCTCAGCTCTGTGTGAGCCCCCGCCCCCCCCCCCCCCCCCCCCCCCCCCCCCCCCCCCCCCCCCCCCCCCCCCCCCCCCCCCAGCTCGCCCTTCATGCGACTCGCCGAACACCTCACGGCGCTTCTCGCTTGGTGCAAGCAATGTCTGCCTGGTCGGCGAAAACCCGACGTGCTCCGTCCCGGCATTGTAGGGATGCCGAGGGTCTATATTGTTACTTCGTATACGACTACGGCCATGGATGATATCAAGTAATCCCCCCCCTCCCCCACGCGCCAATCTCCCGTAACTCACGGTAGGAGGAGCCTCGACCACGCCGCACAGGGCCTACGATGAACGACCCCTCTCACTGCAGCTACCAAGGCTACCAGCAAGGCTTCCAAGGTAGTCCTATGTCCGTCGAGAGAAGAGCGTCGCCGGGGAATTCCATCAATAGGGGCAGACATCAGGAAGAAGGTCGAGGTACGCTGGGGGGGGGGGTGCGGGGGTATATGGGGTGGGGGGGGAGGGCGTACCCATTTGTTGCTTGCCTCAGTCATTTGGCCATTGGCCACGTATCCCTTCCGATCAGGCAGCATCGCTCTTGCTCCCAGTAGAGACACCTCCAACTTTAGCGCGCTCATTGCATTTTTTTTTTTAACTCATATACTACATAAAACGCTTTGCCTACCTTATCCCCTTCCTGTTGTGCCTTTTGTGGGGGGAGGGGGGGGGTATATAGTCGTGCATGAGATGCTGTCCAAGCTGTACCGGTATGGTTGGGGTCGGGTTTGTCGCGTTGTTCTCTTTTTTTCTCGTGTTTCATTTTCGTGACGATTCGGTTCGTTTTTATGCGCTGCCGATCTGTTCATTTGCTTGGTTGGTTGGTGGTTGTTACTGTGTTTTCACGCCGCAACTTTTTGTCTCTTTCCGATCCCTGTTTCTGTCTGCCCCCCCACCCTCTGGTGTTGCAAGGTAGGAAGGTAGGAGGAACGGGAAAGAAAGAGACCTTGGTGCATATTTTAGACCGGTCTGCTATCTATCACTGGGGACCCTTTGTCCCTTCCTGATCCCCGTTTTTTTTGCCCCCCCCCCCCCCCCCCCCCCCCTGCGCTTGGTGCAAGCAATGTCTGCCTGGTCGGTGAAAGCCCGACATGCTCCGTCCCGACATTGTAGGGATGCGAGGGTCTATGGTCATACGACTACGGCCATGCATGAGATCGAGTACATCTCTCCTATCGAGTACACCCCCACCCCTACGCCATGCATGATATGAAGTACCCCCCCGCGCCCCCCCTCCCACCCATCCCTTCATTTTTGAAGGAGGAACGCCGCCGAAGGTTAGGGAAGCCCTGGAGAAGTCTCTGACCGAGCTGAGCAACCTGTCCCTGTCCATGTGCAACAGTGATGTAAGCCCCGTGTGTCGTATTAATATTAATAGAACCTCCCTGCCACGCCGACGGATTTATGGGAGCGGGTTGATCCGCTGGGGTTGTTCGTGTGCATGCTGTTGTAGCCCTTTTTTTCCAGTGGGGTTAGACTATGTGCAACCCCCTTTTTTTTCGGCGGGGGGTTAATACACCCTTTTTTAGGACTGCAGTCCCGTTTTGGGGACAAACTACTTGAATTTAGAGTGGTTTCTCCCCCAAACGGGACTCTCCAGCCGTAGAAGGGTTACAACCCGTTTTTTTTTTCCTGTACGTAGCTGTCCTTCCACATGATATATACTGATGTAATGGTATACAGTATAGGATAGGAAACGGGGGATACCGTGTATACGTGTTTTTTTTTTCGCCTTTCTTTCTTCTGCCCATTCGTCATATTTGCCCTTCTCTTCTGTCTCCCTCTCACGTACTAGTAACTCCAGTCCGGGGTCACATACGGTATGTAGCAGGCTCTCTCCTCACCCCATCCTCGCTGCGGTTCGTGCGTTGCATTTTTATCGAAAAGACCTCGGCCCCCTTTCTTCCCTCAGTATGACATTTCTGATATGGTCGAGCCTTTTTGTCGTATAAACGTCCTTGGGGTTGGGCAGGGATTAGGATCAGGGTGGGGGGTGAGCTTTGGGCGTATTGCGTGTATGTAGTATCTCGTCTCGTAAGTCTGGAGCCACATGGGGGCCACATGACGTTCCCCGAATATTATTGCTGAAACTTTATCCCTTCTGGCTGTGTGCGTGTTCATACCCTGTTTGTTCTCTTGTGTCTGTGGCAGTTATTAATAGTGTGATGCTTGAGTGCAAACACCTTGTCCCCGGCACTTGGGGGGTGCAGTCGATTTGCAACTTGAATGTCTGTCTTTCTGTCTGTCTGTCTGTCTGTCTGTCTGTCTGTCTGTCTTGTCTGTCTGTGTGTCTGTCTGTCTGTGTTATCTGTCTGTCGGTCTGTCGGTCTGTCCGTCTGTCTTGTCTGTCTGTCTTGTCTCTCTGTCGGTTTTGCCTGTCTTGTCTGTTTTTCCTGTCTTGTCTGTTTTGCCTGTCTTGTCTGTCTGTCTGTCTGCCTATCTGTCTGTCTGTCGCTTTTTGTATGTAGGACGGCTCACCCGCAACACCCGCCGCTGCCGTGGAATTCATTTTGAGCCCGGCCTCAGAAGTCGAGATGCTCAAACCCGCGGCGGCTGACGTAGGGGTAGACCCCGCCGGTGCCCACCTCGACCTCAACATTAATCTCGACGTAGACGATATCGCCGGTGGCAATGGAGGAGGCGGTAGCGGGGTCGGGGTTGGGGTGACCCCCGCGCCGTCAAGCGGGTCCTCGGTGGCATTGCGACGGCCTGGGGTAGTCGCGAAGGCGCTGTGTATGTTGTCCGTCGACGAACTTCTGGGCGAGGCACCCTTGGTGTGCGCGGCGTGGCGAAAAGCCGCGGTTTTCGCGTTCGCCGAGGTGGCGTCGGACATGAGCGCAGGCGGCGGGAGCGAGGGGGCAGGGGAGGGGGGGGGGGAGGGGAGGCAACCCCCCCCGCCGGAGATTGTGGGTGTTGGCGGTGGAGGGGGGGGGGGGGGGGGGGGAGGGCTCTCAGGAGTAGGCCGGTGAGGGGCAAGAAGGCTGAGGTGGTCGTGGCGGCTGCTGTGGCGCCGCCTCCTGCTCCCCGCGATGTCTGGTCGCTGGAGAAGCTAGTGGGGACGTTTTCCTGGGGCGGGTTTCTGTCGGAAGGGGCGTGCAAGCAGGTGCGGGGTTAGGGAGAGTTGGGAGGGGCGGGGGAGAGGGTAATGCAGATCCGAAGAGAGTATTGGCACATGAAACAGTCAGCAGTTAGAAGCAGACTATTAGACTATTATGACAGACAAACACAGTACTAATAGTCAAAGCCAAGTATTGTGGTGCCAACACAGGGTGGTGGGTTATAACGGAAGACCATAGTAAATGGGACCAAATTTTGTTAGTAAAAATAAGAAAAAATATAGGTTTTTGTGTGCACCGCAGGTGGTATTTACTATGGTCCTCCGTAATACTGCTTTTTTAGGTCCATCGCGGGTCCTGACTAGTATTTACTATGGTCCCCCCAGTGGCTGTCGGTTCATCGACTGACTGACTGACTGACTGACTGACTTGCCTTTTTCGGCCGACTTTCCGCTCCTTACTATTTAATAGCAGTTTCCACTGTCTTGGGATATAAGGAACATTTCCTGACTAACATTGCGTCCTAAAGTTCGCAACGTTCAGGGATATAGTGTTACGACACCTACCCCACAGAAGAAAACCTCCCTCGTTCGGGTTGTTGGTGTAACCGCTGCCGTGGCATGTTGGTGCACGCGCATCGCTTGGCTTCTCTTGGCTCGTGGGGTTGGCTTGGCGCGGCGTGGCTTGGACTTGACTTGGAATTGGCTTGCCATCTCGTGTCGGTGGCTTTTGCCGGCGGTATGGCTGTATGTGCGGTGCGTGTGGGAAACCGCCGGCTTTGGGTCCCAGAAGGCAAGAACTAGAAAACACCTACGGCGTACCCCAGGTGTTTTGCCTTTTTTGCCCATCTCAAACGAACACGTGTCTTTTCTTTTCTGTCTGTCTTTTTTTTATTTTTTTGTTCCCTGTTTCTTTCTCAGGTTTACAAGGTCTGGAATGCGGCGCATCGCAGGATGGAGGCCCTGAGCGTCATGGACCTAGAAGAAATAGTCGGGGAGGAAGAAGTGGTGAGTGGAATCGATGGTATCCCGGCCGGGCGCCTCGCAGGAGCATGGGAAACCCCCGTGGGTGGTGGCCGTATCGGGTTTCATCTCCTGCTGTAGGGGTAATGGCGAGGTATTCAGTAATACATCGGACAGATCGTGATCTAGATCGAAAACCTGCTCTTATGGGAGTTTTTTGTAGGATCTGCCTTATAGGGCGTTCCCACCAAGCAAAATGAGCCATATCACACTGATCATACAGATCAGGAATATGTCTGCCCTGACACTACTATCACGGGGACCGACCATATTATATAGGACCTACGGTAAACACAAAAATCTACATATTTCACTATTTTTACTATCAATATTTTGTCCTATTTACTATGGTCCCCCGTCATAGATCTAGATCATTGAGTGGGTGCCGGTGATCTGTCCGATATGTAGGCTTTTCGGTGTCGGGGAGTGGTTTTCCCACGGGTACGTACCCCCCTCGTTTTGTACCCGCTCCACGTTCCCGTGGGCTCGAACCTCCTCCAGCAGGTTTCGCGCACTGTCCGTCCACTATCGCGACCCCCCCCCCTCCTCTTGTCAAATTTCCCGTCAATCGGGCAAGCCGGGGTTGTTTTTGTTTAGCCCGCCCCCCCCCCCCCCCCCCCCCCCCCCCCCCCCCCCCCCCCCCCCCCCCGCCTCTGGAAGTGGCCACACCAGAAATCAAATCAATTCATTGATGCTGTCATCCATATGCAAGAAAATCTGCCTCTAAAGCGGTTCTTAGTAGGATGCAGCTCACCCTTCATGGTACTCGCCCAACACCTCACGGCGCTTCGCGCTTGGTGCAAGCAATGTCTGCCTGGTTGGTGAAAACACGACGTGCTCCGTCCCGGCATTGTAGGGATGCGAGGGTCATATGACTACGGGCATGCACGAGAATGAGTACACCCCCCCCCCCCCCCCCCCCGCCCCGCCTCACAAGCGGTTTTTACGTAGTAGGATGCAGCTCACATTTTTATGTGATTCGCCGAACACCTTGCGTCGCTTCCCGCTTGGTGCAAGCAACGTCTGTCTGGTCGGTGAGAACCCAACGTGCTCCGTCCATTGTACGCAGGGATGCGCGGGTCTATGGTCATACGACTACGACCATGCATGGCATGAGTACCCCCCCCTTTCCTTATCCAATTTTCCGTCAATCGATCAAGTCGCCGTTGTTTTTGTTGTGAGATGCGTGGTCAATGGTCAAATGATAAAGGCTGGGCGCTGGCACAGCATGTACTGGCAGTAGTATTTTACTGATTGACCTGGCCAGTATATTCGCCAGTAGTTTTATCTTACGTACGTCCAAGAAACACGCCATATTATAGTGCGGAAACCCGCTAGATGTGCCTCGGGAAGAGAGTAGGAAGGAAGACAGTATACCGCTGCAATCCAGTATACTGATTGATTTTGACGACAGTATAATCGTTGCTGACTGGGTCAGCCAGTAATCAGCAAATGAGTTTCCCCCCCCCCCCCCCCCCCCCCGTCTCGAAAGGGATGCGTGGCCAATGGTCAAAGGATTAAGGCAAGCAACAAGTGACTCCCCCCGCCCCCGCCCCCCACCATCATACGACTATGGCCATGCATGAAATTGAGTACACCCCCCTTTGCCCGTTCCCGCGATCCGCGATCCGCATCCCCCCGCTTACGCTCGGTGGCGCTTGTAGGTAACTCGAGAGGTTAAGGTCAGCATCTTAGCGTCCTCCTTGGTGCAGAGGGGCATCTGCCCCAACTTCGTTGAGACGTTTGGCTTGTTCCGGAGTGCCTCCCCCCTTCCCCCCAAGGTGAGAAACAAAAAAAGCAGCACGAGAGAGAAAATTCTTCAAGATTTTTCCTGGGATGGTGCCGGCAAGTTTATGGGGGACGTTTTTGGAAGTTTCTGGGATTGTTTTGGGAATTTTCTTGGAGAGTTTCTGGGAAATGCAAGGGAATTTCTGAGAATTATCGGGTGGGTTGCTTGCGCGCGGTGTTGGCGTCTCTGCTGCCTCTTGGGATGCGCGGTGCGGCTGTGAACTTCTGGGAGGTTTCTAGGAACTTGGTTGTTTTTTTTTCATGCGGGCTGTGTATATGCTTAGTAGGTGTCTCTGTCTCTCTGCGAGGCGGCGCGGCGGGTTCGGAGAGTCGCCACTTGCGATACCCGATTTGGATAATGCAGGAGATTCGAGTGGAAAAAGATAACTGCACCTACTTGGAATTTAATGAGGCTGGTTTTGATTTGCTTTTTTTAGTAGGAAAAGTCGAACGGAAGCCGAACCCACACGCGCGCTCCTTCGACCTCGTGCCTGGTCGGCTGCGATTCTTCCTGGTGGCGTGAGTAGTCGGCGCGAGTCGTATACTTCCAAGCATGAGGGTTAATGTGAAAGCCTTAGCCTTGCCGACCAGGCGTATTCTCTCGCCTGCTCTAGGAGCCGCGGACCCGACCGCAAGAAATTGAAGATGTTGTTGTTTCCCGTCCGTCCGATCCTCCAGCCTGCAGACATGTGCACATGCAGCGGGTGCTCGATATCTGTTCTGCCCGTTGATTTGATGTACACGATTGCGGGCTTAAGATAAGTCTCCGCGAGTTCATGTTTATGCTTATGAAATACGATGGCGTTTTGTGCAGCCGAAAACGACGAAAGGTCGGCCAGAGGTTCAAATTTTGAAGCCCATACAGCCCCAAAGCCAAAGGCGAATGTAACGACCAGCGAACGGAAATCGGTCGGTATATACGCGCGATGGAAGTATCACTATCACGGGGGGGGGCATATTAAATAGGACCTACGGTGCACACACAAAACATATACATTTACCTATTTTTACTAACAGTATTTGGTCCTGTTTACTATGGTCCCCCGTATTAGTATGACACACCGCTTGCGAAGATGAGGCTCGATGAAATCGTCCATCTCACAGCTCTTGTTTTTGTTTCTATGTACATATTGGTACCAGGTATACAGTAGTGGTCCCTCTGTTCGGCCGGCATTATTCTGCACACTGCCACTGCCACAGTGATTTATCCCGTAGTATCTGTGCCAACAGATTTCACCGGCATTATGTCGGGCACCGGCACTATTATACCGGCAATATAGAGGGACCTCTGTGTGCTGTATGTATGTACGAAAAAACACACACACACGCATCAACTGTGAGATTTTTTTTTTTTTTTTTTTTCCGTTCGAAACTCATCTATGCAAGCTGTGTGATTCTTCGATCGCACTGTCTGGTATACGGAGTACCAGTACCGGCTATTTTTAACACTTTCCGTGGTATCCAGCACATCATATCCGTCCAATCCATCGTACCGGCATAGATCTAGCTATTGTACTCGTCGTATCGATCGTTTCAACCCTGCGTACCTCACAGCTTCCGTTTTTTGTTTTTTTGTTTTTCCGTATACTCGTCGCCTTTATCGTGTCCGTCACACGGGATGGTATACCGCACCCCGTTAATATGTTAGTACCGTTGCCTTGCGCGCTGGTACTGCGATGCACACGCGTATCATTAATATGTTAATTTTCTTCCATCGAGGCGCTTTTTTGTTCAGCCGGTTGGTTTGGTAACCACAGGGGTAGATTTTCGGGAAGTGCCCTAATGCGAAACTGTCAGCATCATCATGATGATGATCATCATCACCATACGACGGTTGCCGTTTCCTGTTTCGGCTTGCCCCATTTTCTCGTCCTCTTACAAATAGTACCAGGTACCTGGTAAATATTGAGTATTCACCTGGCGTCCTCTGTCCTCCCTTTTTGCTCATTTTGCAGGTTTTCGGTACAGCGGAGGAGAAGTACCCATGCGGCCGCAGCCCGGGGATGGTGCGCACGCAGCCCCGGGTTTCCATTCCCCCCGGCTCCCTGGCTTCGCAGGGGCGAGTGGGTCGCTCCAAGCACGCCTTCACGGACAGCTACTACCTTCGGTATCAGGTGCGCCTGTCAGATACAGCAGAGTTGGCTATGTAATGGCATGATGGGTGTGAGCTATCAGGAGAAAAATCAAAAGTGCCTACCGCGTCTCACGCAAGATAACACCCCCCCCTTATATCGCACCACCTGAGATATCACGCAATATTGCACACCACCTGGGACGATGTTTAGGAGCCAATTTTTCTCCATGAGCAGAAGGGGGGAGGGGCACACACACTGGAAAGGGTGTGTGTGAGAAAAATCCTGTCGATGTGCTCGCATAGACGCCTTATATCGCTCGGTGTATTCAGTACGCTCTCCTCGTTGTCGAGAAAATCGTCCGAGAGAGTGTGATGTTTTTATCACCCGGGTGATGGTGTGATACGGTACCGCTCTGTCCGGATATGTAAGGACGGTTGCATCTTCGTGTCAATGCCAAAATGGTGCTTATTTTCCCGTCCAGACTGGTACACGGGTGTGACTTGGGCGGTCCAGCTTCGGCAGCAGCATTGTTGATACGACAGCAGTAGTAGTGGTACTCAAAGCTCCTCGTCGAGGATTATTCCGAGAAATTTCCCGGGCGGTCGACGTTACGGTGGTGGGGTCGTAGATCACGACCTAGATCGTCTACAAATAGATCATCTAGATCATCTATCTGTATACAGTACGAGGTAGGTAGATCATATCCTACCGTTCTAATACGTTGTGCAGGATATACAGCAGTATATATACCTGGCACTACTGTAGTATGGGTCCAACCCAGGAAATATGTATCATGTGCTTTGATCATGCGGATTTTTTACCGGCTCCCAGCCGGCGACATGAGCACGAGCTAGATCCTACAGATCGGGAATGTATGTGCGAAGAAATGTTGTCCTCAGATGGTCCGCTGTGGGTGGAGCTCTCGACCTCAACTCTGGCCCTTCCTCGCAAGCAGGAGAACCTTTCCTTATCGGTTTGTAGAGTCCTCGTATGGCGTTTTTCTAATACGGGGATAATTTTGCTTTTTTTATATCTGACGCAAAAGCTTCCATATTGTAGGAACGGAATAGCACTGATATATGTGCCCCAAGATAGGTATGCGTAGATGACTTGCCCGGGGTGTGGAGCATTATTTCGGGGCTGGACCAAGTGAACAGGGCTCTGAAAAGCGTTTTTTTTTTTCTTGTGCGGTGTCTTTATAGCTTTACTGCATCTTGTTCGTACACTAGGGGAGGGGCAAAAGTAGGCGTTTTCCTCTGTTAAGTTGGTGTGAATGATCCTGACTTGCTACGTACCTGATGGCAGTTTCTGGCGCGTTTTTTTTTTTTTTAATTGTGGTGTGCGCTTTTGGTTTGTGGTAGAAAAAAATCCGGTGTGGTATTTTTTTATCCGTCATGTGATCGGGTCTGATCGGTAATATCAATGTCTGGAAGTCAAGGATTCTGAATTTCTCTTTTACATGCGAATGGTGTGATTTGAGCAAGCGCTACGTATGCATTGTGAGATGGCAAACTATAACACTAGTAATAGTAGTGACATGAATGTATTATACAAATACGTACCACGTCGTTTTTTTTTTGTACTAATACGGGGGGACCATAGTTAACAGGACCTATGGTGTACATAAAAACCTATATATTTGCCTATTTTTACTAACAAAATTTGGTCCCGTTAACTATGGACCCCCGTAATAGGGTCCAACTACTGCACACCAGAGGATCTGTGGTCATACGACTACGGCCATGCATGCTAATGAGTACCCCCCCCCCCTTCTCCTCCGCCTCCTCCGCCTCCTCCTCCTCCTCCTCCTCCTCCTCTTCCCCATGCACCGTTTCCCTGCTACTGAATACTGAATACAGTATATCGGGATGGAACTCTGTGAGCATGGCGACGCTGAAATCTTCATCAAGTCTCAGCGGGACAGGCTGCTCGCGCCGGAGGAGGCTAGGGGTTTCCTATTCCAGATGGCGTTCGCGCTGTACGCCGGCCGGGCGGAGCTGAGCCTCCGCCACTTCGACGTGAAGCTTCTTAACTTTTTCGTGGGTGACGCCTCGCGTGCTGCTGCTGCGGCGGCGGCGGCGGCGGCAGGGCGGGGGGGATCGGGGAGCGATGGGGTGCAGGGCAAGAAGGAGATGGGGAAGGGTGTGGGAAGGGACGGGGACGAGGGGGTGATACTGAGATATGGACTAGGGCGGGACGTGGTCGAGCTGTGTTTGCCTCAAGACAGGGCGTTCTTGGTGAGTTTTTTGGTGTTTTTTTGGGGGCGGTTGGGGGAGGAGGGGAGGAGGGGGGGGGGGGGGGGGGGGGGCGTACTCATTTGTTGCTTGCCTTAGTCATTTGACCATTGACCACGCATCCCTTTCGAGACGGAGGAGGAGGGGGGGGGGGGGGGGTGTACTCGATTTCATGCATGGCCGTAGTCGTATGGCCATATGGGGGGGGGGGGGGGGGGGGGGGGGGGGGGGGGGGGGGGGGGGGGGGGGGGGGGGGGGGGGGGGGGGGGGGGGGGGGGGGGGGGGGGGGGGGGGGGGGGGGGGGGGGGGGGGAGCGTACTCATTTGTTGCTTGCCTTAGTCATCTGACCATTGACTGCGCATCCCTTTCCAGACGGAGCAGGGGGGGGGGGGTGTACTCAATAGGAGAGATGTACTCGATCTCATGCATGGTCGTAGTCGTATGACCATAGACCCTCGCATCCCTACAATGCCAGGACGGACGGCGCGTGGAGAGTGTTTCATATAATGCATTGGGGGGGGGGGGGTACTCGTTGTCGTGCATGGCGGCAGTCCTATGACCATAACATTTTGGAGGAAGCGGCAGAGCAGTACACGAAGCGCTGGTTTGTTAAGGAGGAAAATGTAGCAAACGACGAGCGCTTGAGTTACAAAATGAGCGGCAACTTAATCAAGAAGCCGTTGGGCCCAAGGCAAAGGGGGGGGGGGGGGGGCGGAGAGGAGCGGCGTTGAAGGAGGCGTGGCAACAGCAACTAGGCCGGTTAGAAAGTGAAGGCACCCGCTGAAACTTGGCACTGACCGTCTTTCTAATCGAGACGCTCAGTAACTACTGCCAATGAATGCCGTGCTACAACCCCCCGTTTTTTATTGTGTTCCAGTATTTCCTGCCACGTCGATGGTACCCGCGCACCCTGTCATTCTTCGTCGGCTGAGTCACCTTATTGGTATATTTGTGTAACCGTTTGCTATTTTTTTTTTTTTTCGTTTCCGAATTTGCTGTCGTTTTTTTTTCTTCGCCCCCTGTCTCTGTCCTCTCTGTCCTTTTTGTATCGGTTGTGTCGTCCCTGACCCACCAACTGGACATAGGACTGCTGGTCTTGTTGGCTGTTAGCTCCTTGTCTCTACCCTCTTCTTGTCTTCTTCCCTCCCGTCTGGTCTTCTTGTGACGTCCTTAAGTTGATCCATCAGCTGGACATATCATAGGACTGATGGCACCGGCAAACAGCAAGCTTGTCCTCGGGACTCGGCCTGAGCCCTCTGATGAGCACATGTTTGCTTCTTTTTTTTTCTTTCTTTCTTTCTTACTTTTCTCTCTTCGTGTTTTTCCGTCTTCTGTTTTCGTCTCTTGTTTCGTGTGTACATACTCGTACAATACCATCGACATGTTCCTGGTGTTATTTGGTTGTAAGTGATAAGGGATGGTATACCACAGCTCGTTATTAATATTATAGTACCGCTTCCCTTACGGACTGGTACGGTGGTACTCAGTACTGCCGTGCGCGCTATTTCGTACCTGGTACTTGTTTGTTGTTTCCCATCGAGAAATGCTTTTCTGGTACAGCCTGTTTTGTGACCGCACGCAGGATTTCGGGAAAGTGAGCTAATGTGAGATTATCGTCACCATCAGATCCCTCGCATTCTTATCCTTGTGCTTGTTGTTGTGCTTGTACAACTCGTACGTGGTTTGTGCGCGCTGTGGTTGTGCTTGTGCACCCTTGCACACGTCGCACGAATAGATCATAGATCATAGATCAAATATAATAATCTACTGTAGACCCTAGCCTGTTCTGATATGCCGTGCAGGGTCTGTACGGTACAGGCCCGACCCACGAAACACACCCTTCATAAATCATACAGATTCTATGGCTCCGACCCGGCAAATGAGCTGCAGATCATACAGATCAGGAATATATCTGCCCTGAAAGATCTAGATCACGAAGAGGGAATCAATGATCTATCTGATATATCTGTGATATCTGTGCGATGTGCGTGTGGCACCCTGTGCTTGTGCTTTTGCTTGTGCTTGCATTCATCCTCGGCACCTTTCCTTCCCTTCAACCTTGTGCTCTCTTCTTTTTTTTTTTTTTTTTTTTTGCTGCTGCTGCTGCTGCCAGAAGCATCCTTCACTAAATCCAAGTTAGTTTGTCCCCAAAAGACGCGGATGCTGAGTTCTAGAGGGGTTGTACATACTTGACCCTTTTTTTTTGCTCGGGCACCTGACGATCTGTCTCATTGTGCTTGCTTGCGTGATGGTCGTACTCCCTGTCAACAGGTGAAGCTGGCGGACTTTGGGACCGCGGATGTGGACCCTCTCACGATCGGAACGCCGGTGGAGTACGGACACTTCACCACCCTCGAGAACACCCCCATCGAGCAGCTGTGCTGCGGCAGTGAGGCCCGCCAGGTATATCAACCATTACGGAGGACCATAGCACATAACACCTGCGGTGCACACAAGAAGCTATATTTTTTTCCTGTTTTTACTATTACGGGGATCCATAGTTAATAGGACCTATGGTGTACATAGAAACCTATATATTTACCTCTTTTTACTAACAAAATTTGGTCCCGTTAACTATGGACCCCCCCGTAGTAACAAAATTTGGTCCAGTTTACTGTGTATGGCCCTCCGTCATACGAAGAAGAAAACCAAAGTGCAGCGCGAGAAAAAAACGAAAGCAGGAAAAGAAACAGGTTAAGGTACGAAGCAATGCGAGATACTACAGTAGATATTTAGCGGTTAGGACCCCCTACTGCCGACGCAGGAGGCCTGATTTTTTTGAATATTTACTTGCGTTGATCCTTTCAAGGCGAACTGCAGATAATTGTAATTGTCTGTAAGTGGTGTATGCCCTAAACGGGATAGAATGCTAAAAAAGAGTGAAAACTGCGGGAACATGGTCAATGGAAAAATGAAAAGACTTCACAGAGAGAGTTTTTCTTTTTTTTCAAATGGCTTGCAGTACGTATGTGCAGGGGATGGAACTCTATCGTCCCCTTCCGGGGCATATAGTAGGGGTTTTCATAGTAGATATGGGAATTTCCCGACAAGTCATGTTTTTTTAGTTTCGCGAACAGGAAAGAATGATGCGAACAGCGCGTGGACTCGCATAGAACAGCGCGAGCGTTCGAGTAACGCGGTAGACATGCATCCCTGCATAGAATACCCGCGGCCGACGCGTACCGCAGCTATTTCCTAGCAAAGGTGGGTGTCGACCACTCCCTCAGTCGAACTCACTGCTCACGTATTGTAGTGATCTTTTTTTTGAAAGTACTGCCTCGTGGATGCCTTACCGTACACCTGGTGCACACTACATGATACGACCATTCCCTCAGGGGAGGGAGGGGGGGCGTACTCATTTGTTGCTTGCCTTAAGTCATTTGATCATTGACCACGCATCCCTTTCGAGACGGAGCACCGTTACTACTCCTATTAATGATGGAGACACCTCCAACCGTTGGGGGCTCATTACGTTGTTTCCATACCGGTTATTTTACAGAGAAACTTTTCGCTATTCTTATCCTCTTCCTATTTCACCGCCTGTGGCCACCATCTGTCTCCTAGGATAGCGATCGTTTTCTCGCTGCTTTCTAGTCTATCAATCGGGGGCTACTGCTCGAGCAGCGGTCATGCTTTCCATCGTGAGCAAGTGCGGTCCTGCTGAGAAACGTAGAGAGACAGATATAGGCCACTCTCTCCCCAAATGTAAGACTTGTTTTGATTAAGGATTGGTATGAAAATAGTTATTATGTTTTAGGTACATGGTGGTTTACATTCCGAGAGATACACACAGAGAGATATACAGAGAGATGCTTATAGGGTTGTACGTGCTCAAGGGTGAAGCCAGAGAGGAAATGAGTACGATTTTGAAAATGAGGACACATACAGGCGTGAACAAGGCAGTACAGGCGTATCCGACAGAGCTCAACGCGCGTGTACGTGCCTGATACGCCTGTACCGCCTTCTTCGCTAATCTTTATGTCCTTCGTGTCTAGTCGTCTCTTGATCCTCTCTGTAATTATCTTTGTACTTGCACATACCAGTATATCTCTGCATTAATAGATCTGAATGTACATCAGATTAAGACAGAGACAAATACAAAAAAAAATAGAAACAGAGGAAAAGAGAGGCAGCTGCTGTAGACGAGGACACATGCAGGAGAGAAGAAGGCAGCACAGGCGTATCTGACAGCAGCCAAACGTCCGTTTACCTGTCAGATTCGCCTTTCCCTCCTTCTTCGCCCCTACTTGTGTGTTCTTTTTTCCCTCTGCATTTATATCTGTGTATGGTTGTATGTGTCTCTGCGTACAAATCTCTTTTCATGTATCCCTCTGAGTCTGGATCTTTGTAAAGTGTGTACTATGTATGCAGTGCATACATATCTCTGTAATTTTTTCGTGTGCGTATATGTTTCTTTGATCATATCTCGTTGTTTTCCTTGTCATGCTTCTCTCTCTTTTCTCCTCTCTTCTCTATGCTGCCTTCCCGTCTTCTTCTGTTTTCCATTCGTCCATTTTATCTGTTTTTTTTCCTATCTTCGTGTTGCCTAATTTCCGTCCGTCCCCGTCCCCGTCCCCCTCCCCATCCCTCCCTCAATCCCTCCCCCCACAACTCCTTTCGGCAGGGTTATGCGAGCGACACTTTTGCCCTCGCCCTTGCCACTCTGCATCTTTTCACTGGCGAAGCTCCTTACGAGGAGATCATGGAAGAGGTGCAGTTTACGGTTGAACTGTAGTTTAGTTTAGTTTAGTTTAGTGCGGCTGTTAGCATGCGTCAGCGCTTGCTTTGCTTGCTCGCTTGACTGTTTGCGTGCTTTCGATATTTCCCAACGGTTACATCTGATCGATATTTTCCCCAACGGTGACGGCTACGCACATGTAATCGATACCCCCCTTCCAACTGTTACATCTGATGTATATATTCCCCAACGGTTACATATGTTTGATATTTCTCCAACGGTTACATCTGTTTGATATTCCACCAACAGTTACATCTGTTTGATATTCCACCAACGGTTATATCTGTTCGATAGTTCCCCAACGGTTGCATCTAACTGATATTACCCCGATGGTTACATGTGTTGGATACTTCCCGAAAGGGCACAAGGTACAACTGTTTAATATTCCCGCAACGGATAAATGTGTTTGGTTGTTGCCCAACGGTTACACATCTCTTTTCATGTTTTTTTTTCTTCCCGTAATTTCGTCGTTTCGTTTTTTTTTTTTTTTTTTCAACGATTGGATCAATATCTACCTTTCGTTGACGTGTGATTTAAACACTCCTCTTGTTTTGTTTTTTTTCGAAATCGTTTTTTGCTGTTTCAGGTGGAGTGCCCGGACGACCTCTACGACGCCCTGGTGACGGTGTGGGATAACCACCCCATGTACGAAGATGTGTGCGATATCATCGTCGGTGCGGATGACAATGAGGAGGAGGAGGACGGGGGGGGGAGAGAAGGCCCCGAGGAGGGCGATGATGACCGCCAAGATGCAACCCTGCTCCATACCTTCTACAGGTGATTTTGATGATGTTTGCGCCTTCGAGTTTACGTATGTGCGGGTAGTATCACAATATCCCCTTTGAATCTGTGCCCCCTGTTTTTTTTGGGGGGGGGCGGCAGTGATATATACTTGACTTCAGAGTGGAATAATTGTTGCAGTGGTGAATTAAGCAACCCTTTTTCTATGTGCGCCGCGTTTTTTTGGGGGAAAATACTTGGAATTTTCCTACTCAAGCTTCGAAGGGAACGGTTTGGGGAGAGGGGGCGTGGGTGTGGAAGGGGAGGAGGAGGGGGGGGGGGGGGGGGGGGGGGGGGGGGGGGGGGGGGGGGGGGGGGGGGGGGCGTACTCATTTGTTGCTTGCCTTAGTCATTTGACCATTGACCACGCATCCCTTTCGAGACGGAGCACCGTTTCTACTCCTAATAGAGGCACCTCCAACAATTGGGCGCTCATTACGTTGTAGGAGGAGGGGGGGCGGGGTACTCATGTCATGCATGGCTGTACGAAGTCGTATGACCCATAGACCTTCTCATCCTTGCAATGCCGGGACGGAGCGTGTCGGGTTTTCACCGGCCAGGCGGGCATTGCTTGCAGCAAGCACGAGAAGCGCCGTGAGGTGCTCTGTGTGTCGCACGACGGGTGAGCGGCACCCTTCACGTAGAACCGCTTGTGAGGCGGACTTTCTTGCATACCAGGCGTGTATGGATGGCAGCATCGAACGACTTGATTTTTTTTCGGTGTGGCCACTACGAGAGACAGCAATGGGTGTGCTATAGGACTGCCCCATGGTCGCCGTACCATATAATCATTCCTCTTATGCGGAGGTGATATTCTAGGGGGCGCCTTTGAGCTGGGTTTCCGACCATATCGAGTGAATCATGCCCGGGGGGAGGGGTAGGTAGGGCGTGTGACCGCTTTTCTTAAATCGGCCTTTCTCTTTAGTGGAGCTCGCTTAAACCGTACCCCCCCCCCCCCCCGCCTGTACTGCCCCCCCTATATTTTATACCTGGTATGTAGATAGGTTGGGTTGGCATCGATTGGCGACGACGCTGTAACGTTGCGTGAGCTAGACAGCCAGGGTACCGTTTTTTTTTTTTTTTTTTTTTTTTTTGGCGGTTGCCGCGGCTGGCGGTTATGTTAGATCATTTTTGTGTACCTTGACTCCGCACAAGGGGGATTATTGTATCACGTAGTGTGTATATGATGAGGCACCCACGAGGCAGTTACATAGTAACCCCATTGCTGTCTCTGGAAGTGGCCACACCAGAAATTAAATCAATCAATTGACGCTGTCATCCATATGCAAGAAAATACGCCTCAAAAGCGGTTCTTAGTAGGATGCAGCTCACCCTTCATGCGACTCGCCCAACACATCACGGCGCTTTGCGCTTGGTGCAAGCAATATCTGCCTGGTCGGTGAAAACTCGACATGCCCCGTCCCGGCATTGTAGGGGTGCGAGGGTCTATGGCCATACGACTACGGCGATGCATGATGATGAGTACCCCCCCCCCCCCCTCGCCCATGTACTGTAAATACCTTCCCTCCTTTGTGATGGCCTGGCTGATATTGCCCAACGCCGCTTATGAGCATGTGCGAGTACGGGTAAGCCGACGTGCGCTACGGCAAAAGCCGACTGTTGCTGCGGTAAGCCGACATATGCTACGTACGATAAGCCGACTGTTGCTGCGGTAAGCCGATATGTGCTACGATAAGCCGACGTATGGTACAATGGAGGTACAAGTATAGCACTTTTTTTCCTTACGAGGCAATATTTCTGACAGGTGGTGCTTCTCAACTGAGGGTTTACGCAATACTCTATACAGACCTAGGCCATAGGATTACTCATCGGGTTATATCTTTTAGTACCGCTGTTCCGTTTTGTGGGCAAACTACCTAGAATTTGAGTGGTTTGTCTCCAGAACGGAATTGCATTACTGAAAGGGTTTGCTTGTGCTTTTTTTTTCTCAAAAGCTAGTGTTTGGGTGAGACATACTGCAAGAGCCCTCTCTCTGCCAGTGGGAAGCGTCAGAAAATGGCAGGTGCTTTTACTCTGTATATGGCTTGCCGTAGCTTTAGTCTACCTATACGTGCCTATAATCACTTTTATTTGCTCTCTTGTGTATTAATAGTTATTGCTGACCTTGAAACGTCCACCTTTTTTTGGTGGCCAGGTACATGGTGCTGTTCGGCGTGCCGGAGAGCGCGGCTCTAGAAGAGTCGTTCGGACGGGACAATCCTGTGTGGAAGGCCGTCGGGAGTCTCCTCGGCCGGGTGAGTTAGTCAGTTGGTTGGCGTTTCGGTTGCGTTTTCGGTAGTAAGTGTGTGTGTGTTTTTTTTTTGCAGTTTAAGCCCTCAATATCGGCGAGACTTCTGCTCTATTAATAGGTGAGGAGCTGTTGTTACGCTGTCTTTGCCCCTTTCAGGGAAAACTGCAGTCCCGTTTTGGGGACAAACCAGTCAAAATGGGGACACATCAGTCAAAATGGGGACAAATCAGTCAAAATGGGGACAAATCAGTCAAAATGGGGACAAATCAGTCAAAATGGGGACAAATCAGTCAAAATGGGGACAAACCAGTCAAAATGGGGACAAACCAGTCAAATTGGGGACAAATCAGTCAAAATGGGGACAAACCAGTCAAATTCTGAGCAGTTTGTCCTCAGAACGGGACTGCAGTCCTAAAAAAGGTGTGTTAACCCCTTGGCCTCTGTTTAGTCCTTCGTTTTGGGGGGAAGAATACACTCGGAATTAGAGCAGGATCTGTTTTGGAGTTGGAAAGGAGTTGAAAGGGTTCACGCCTCGGACAGACAGATCATGATCTATCTGAGTATCTTATCTATCTACAGTAGATGATCTGCAGTAGTTCTTCACCTGCCGTTGCGCGAGATTTTTTCATTATCTGCCTTATAGGGCAGATCCAACCCAGGAAACATGTGTTACCTATTACGGGAGACCATACTGTAGTAAATAGGACCCAACGTTGTTAGTAAAAATAGGTAAATATATAGATTTTCGTGTATACCATACGAGGTCCTATTAACTATAGGACCCCCGTAATAGATCATGCAGATCGTACAATATCTGCAACATATCCACCTTGAAAGATCTAGATCGTGAACTGTGGGAATCGATGATCTGTGCCTGATCTGTAGGTTATCTGTCGAGGTGTGCAAAGGATGGCTGCTTCTGTGCTTCGCCTCGTGACGGTCTGAGAGCAGAAACCAACTTTTTCACCACTGAAACTTTTTATGGACCTTGTGCGGAAGCCCGTCGGAAGTCTCCCCTCGGGCCTTGTGATAACCTGGCGTTTTGTTTCTCGGGTTTTCTCGGGTTGCGGCAGGCGTTACGTAGTGGGGAATACTACACACCTCGGGCAGGTCATCGATCCCCACTTGATGGTTTAGATATGTCAGACCAGGTAAAGGTCCTGATCTGTATGATCTACAGCTCATGTTGCCGGGTGGGAGCTGTATAACCTGCGTGATCTAGGACTTGTTTCCTGGCTTGGATCTGTACCGTACAGATCCTGTACAGATCCTGCGCGAGAAAATGGTGCCATGCGGTCAATCCGACAATCTCGCGCAGACACGAAGCACACCAACGACAGTGCCAGCCTTCCAACGATATCATGCTACCTCGCCCCCCCCCACTCCGCCTCACACGCCTCTAGCCTAAAGCTTTTTACCACACCCCTCCCCTACCCCAATCCACTTTTCACTCTCACGACGCCACCATGTTATATACCCCCCCCCCCCTCCCAGAAAGTAACAAAAGGGCGAGCTGGAATAAGGTGGGATGGCGTAATTGAGAAAGTATGGAAGGATCTAGGGGGAAACCAAGTAGAGATGATGTCCGCCGGGAAGTTTGGGAGGTACAAGGCAGAAGTAGAAGAAAGGATAGAAAGAAGGGAAAGGCTAGCGCTAAGAAACAAGGTGGAATCGGAAAAACACTTGGAGATATGCGGGGGATTGAGGGAAGGAATAGGAATGAAAACGTATTTGCATGGACCAATGGACTTCGCGAAAACGCTGAAACTGCGCTTTCGTGTAGGGGACCTGGACCTGCCCGAAAGAAGAAAGAGGTACACCAGTAGCCGGGAAGAGGAAGAAGTAGACGCACAGATGTGCCCGTGTGGCAAAGCAATAGAGTAGAACTCACATAGTAGGAGAATGTGAAATATACAAGGAGGAACGGGATGCGTTGGAAGAGGAGATGAGGGAAATAGACGAATGTGGCATGGAGGAGTTTGATACAATGAATAGCAGCGAGAAAACGATCGCTATCCTAGGAGATAGATGGTGGCCACAGGAGGCCAAACAGGAAGGGGATAAGATTAGCAAAAAGTTTCTATGTAATTTATGGAAACAACGTAATGAGCGCCCAATTGTTGGAGGTGTCTCTATTAGGAGTAGGAACGGTGCTCCGTCTCGAAAGGGATGCGTGGTCAATGGTCAAATGACTAAGGCAAGCAACAAATGGGTACGCCCCCCCCCCCCCCCCCCCCCCCCCCCCCCCCCCCGCCCCTCCCAAATGACGGAGGCAGGTATCAAATGAGTAAATACGAGGGTCTATGGTCATACGGCTACGACCATGCATGATATCGAGTGTCCCCCCCCCCCCCCCTCCGCTCCATCACACAACATCACAAGGTCATATGCAACCGCTCGTAGTACGCTTTGATCTTACTGTAGTACGAGTATATATGTAGTGTTCCCATGGCGTAAGTATCATACGCAACTTGCGAATGTTTTTTTTTCTAAAAAAATCTAGATGTCACAGCTGGGGCGGATGCTACTGGAAACACTATCTTGTAAAATTATGTTCCCCAAACTTTTATTGCACACGGACTGGTACGGCTCAAGATTTTTCTCATACCGCCGCTGTGGAAAACAAGATTGTTTTTATTTTATTTGTTTCTACCAGTATGTTGTTTCAATTTTCAAGAAAGACATATCACCGCACCCTTCCTTTTCACCTCGACTCGTTTCTATTCCCCCGACTGAAACAATTATCCGGCGATCAGAGGACGAGCAGGGGGGGGGCGCGGTGGAACGTCGGGGAAGGAACGCCGCGCACCGGGTTCGGCAGCAGCGTCCAAGCGTTTCTGCCGCCAGTTCGAACGGGACCGCTCGAGGTTCTCTCTCGATAGAGGCACCAATAAGTACATCAAGAGAGCGAGGACCAGGCTGGACTTATTACCGGGAGCCTCGGAGCTGGTCAGATCGATGGCCAGCTTTATGCCCGAGTCGAGACCGACCATGCTGGAGGTGATGAGGAGCGAGGTTTTCGAGCCACTGAGGCGTTCCTCCTCTCCGTCCCGTGGCCGAGATCGGGAGGGGGGCGGGGGTGGGGCGGGGTGCTTGGAGTTTATGACGTTCGCTAGGCGTGCGGGAGACAAACCGCTTGCGAATCTTTGAGGCGTCAGAGACCGGTGGAGGCCGGGGGGGGGGGGGGGAAGGGGGGGGTGCTGATATATATGAGTTGTTGAGTTGGCTCTCTGTCTGTCTGTCTGTCTGTATGTCTGTCTGTCAGTCTGTCAGTCTGTCCCGGCCGGGTGTTGTTTGAGCTTGGGAGAAGGGGCGCACGCGATTGTGAGTGCTTTCTGGAGGTTGCTCGGTGAGACGAAACGCTTGGTGTAACCGCGATTGTTTCGGTCGGTAGGTCGATCGGTCGGTCTGATTGGCGCCGACTGCGGCTGCGGCTGCGGCTGCTGTGTTATATTTATGTTTTTAGACCCATTGGCGGAAAAAATTACGCTGATTTTATTTTGTTTTTGTTTTTGTTCTTGTCTTGCCCCACCGGAATGAGGAGTCTCGTCTCATTCATGGGTTGGGTTGGGTCGGGTTGGGTTTAGTTGCTTGCTGTAGCACCTTTATAGCCATAAGTATTCCGCGATTCCGCGATGATCATGCGCGCCCTGCCGCAAAACTGAGCCTCAGGCCTCCTACTCGTTTTTCTGCGGACACGATTAGCTTCTTTTTTTTCCCCGCCTAAAGGCCACCTTTCTACATGTATTGCTCTTGTTTTATCTTGTTGGGTCTCTTCCTTGTCGCTCCTGGAGTTACGCGGAGACACAGTAATAGCGATCGCCCTCGCGGCCACTACCCCAAGAGCTTGGCAAGGGAGCTTTACGAGTCTGTCGCGCTTCTAGTCTGCATAGAGTTGCATTTTTTTAGTTTCCCTCCGTAAATGATGCTCGTACCTGGTAGCTTTCTTCTAATTTTGGTCCGCTGGGGGGAGGGGGGGGGGGGGGATGGGGATGGGTGGCGCAAATCACGCGGATCTAAAATAGGTTGGTGTGTTGTGCTCCGGGGTTTATGGGAAGGGTAGGAGGGGTGATTGGGGGGGATAGGGGAGGACTGGATGGTATAGGGGCGGGGGATTGGAAGGTATAGGGGAGGATGGGGGGATATAGGAGAGGAGGGGAGGGGGGGGGGGGGGGTGGGGGGATATAGGAGAGGAGGGGAGGGGGGGGGAGATGGTTTGATGTTGTCACGCGGCGGCTGGTTATCTGTCTTGGAGGCAGCTGACTGTCCGCTCGTAGGGCTGTGTGTCGTTATTATACGCCGTACGAAGGTAATATTGTGCGCGTGTGCGTTTTTTTCTCTATGTGCATTGTGCGTTTTTTTTTTGCAAGTCGTCGTTCGTTTCACGTTCTGTGTTTTTTTCTGTTTTTGTTTTAAAAACGTTTGTGGCCTTTTTGTTTTTGCCACTGTTTTACACTGGTGGGAGAACCTAAATCCGCGTAGCTTAACTGGTTTTTTGCCTTTTTTTGCGCGCGACTTTTTTGCTGCATGGAGATTAATTTGACTGCCCTGTGTTACGCTGTAGCGCGTCTCTCACGCCCACCCGCCCCCCGCGTCCGGGCTTTGCCTCTCCCCGGTCGAAAAAAAACGAGTTTTTTTTGTGTCAGTGCTGTGAGAAGATAGGCCACGGTTAGACGCAAGGGTGAGGGCGGGGGAGATGGATGGGGGGGGGGGGGGGGGGGGGATCGTGGGAGACATAGTGGCGGTGGCATTTTTAGTCTAGGTTTAGTGTAGTGTCCATCCTAGGTAGGCAGCTTCATATACGGTAGTAGTCCCTCTATAATGCCTGTGGAATCGTTTGGCGCGGCTGGGATAAACCAGTGTGGTATGTAGTGTGCGGAGTAAATAGTGCCGGTTGACGCTATATTAGTGCCGGTATTGTTGCCTGGCGCATGTAATACCGGCACTATGGAGGGTCCATTACTATGGCCATCTTCTCGTGTTTTCTCGCTCAAGTGTTTTCTTGGGGCTGGTGCTTTTTGTTGCGTATGGTAGTTGGCGCGGATAGGTGCTGTCGCCGTCTTACCATACTTTCCACGTACGATTGGGATTGGTCGTTTAGTGACCGTTGGTGGGAATGAACAGTGGTTGGAACGACCGTTGGTTGAAATGATCGTTGGCGATCGTCGTCAGGCTGTGTCCTGCAGGCGCTGTCTACATGACGTAGTTACGTGTGTCCGGCGTCCCTCCGAATTTCCGAGGAATTTTCACTGCCACCGTTGATCGATTGCCGCCATATTGGCACTTGTGCCTGCTGCACGTGATGTGGGTTCTCCATGTTTTTGTTGGCGTATACTGCACGCGTGCTCACTGGGGGAACGTCCGCCTCCACTTTAAGGGGGGGGGGATAGGGGATGATGTTGTTGTAGTAGTATTCATGGAGAGTATCGCATACCGGTCTGAAATATCGAAGGAGAGGAACATCATCACCATCCTGAAAAAGTGGCACGATATGTCGCCCAGACGGTGAGAGAAAGAACAAAAGTACAAACAGAAAGGCCCCCCAAGTTTCGTTTTCAAGCTGAGGGAACACGGGGGTATGGTTTCCGTGCGCAGCATGAATGGATGTCTTTATTTAATAACATCATATATAGCTCCTAGTGCAACTTTCACAGCAGATAATGGTAAGTTGTAGACCGGTTTGGTAATAATCTGGGCAGTCCTCGGGATTGACAAAAAAAGGTCGTGGTACTGTAGGTTGGACGGGATCGGAATATACCGATGTTTTCACGGGATCAATTTGGACGGGATCGAGCCGTCACAATCTACGCGTTATCACTTTTGGACGGGGACGGGATTTCAACTTAATCACTGGGCGATAGTCCCGAATCCCGTGATATCCCGCGCTGAACAATCCCGAGGACTGCCCTGGTAGTGGTGGTAGCTTGAGCAGCTGTTCGGTAAAAAAAATGTATTTTTTGTAAGGCTACCCGTTCGCAGGCAAGAAGTTTGTTCCTGCTTCAATCTGCTTGAATACAAAGAGTCTCACGGTAGTACCAATTCAAAAGGTAGGTCCTTGCTCCATGACTCCCCAGTTATTTTTCTGTGTGACATGGACGTTTTTTTTGTCTGCGAACTCGCTCGTCGGACCGTCTCAAATATTCCAGGTACCCGAAATCTAAAAATCTACACTGGGGAACGGCACGCCAATGCATTGCACTACAGCAGGATTTGAAACCTTCGTTCTATTAATAAATCCTGTTTTTAGTCTTTAGTTCCTGTTTCCTCAAAAAAGGACCTCTGTTTTTGTGACCGCACTTTTTCGACGTGGTTTTTTTTTCCACCGTGTTTTCTTGGCTGCAGAGATTTGACCGTCGCTGCAACATCCACGCTCAAGCGAGCCACGCGCTCGCGGCGGTGGCTTCACACGTGTCCCCCGCCGCGAAGCAGCGAAGTCTCGTGTTTCTGCTCGGTAGGTTCGGCGAGAAATCACACTCCGCGTTTGTTTCACTTGACCAAAGAAGGCTAGAGTCACTTTCCAAAACAACCGTTGAAACATGCACGCTCAAGCAAGCCACGGCCACGCGCTCGCGGCGGTGGCTTCACACGAGTCACTGGCCGCCACCCACAAACGTCTCGTCGTTCTGCTCGGTAAGTTCGGCTAGAAAGCGTATTTCCACTCGATCAAAGAGTAGACTCCACTATCCCAAGACAACAGGAGAAAATCGCCTGCATATTTCACAGAAATAAAATAATCGTCACGGTAAACTTGATTTTTGGTGATGATTATATAATCACACACGGTGATGGTCATGATTTTCTATCTATCAGGTATTGTATACTGGTATATATTGTAAGTTCGTCTGATGCTGTTATGGCACGACTGCTTTGCGGGTGGCATGGCGATGGCCTTCGTTGACAATTTATTCCTGCCCCTTAAGGCTAGGCCTTCTTTTCTTCCTCTTTTCGATGTACCTTGCCGGATTCGTTTCCTTGCGGTTCAGTGGTGTGGGAGTGGGTTTGAGGAGCCGCATCTTCGACTCATGTTCTAGCTCGTGGAATCGGGGTTTCCATGACTTTCTCATAATTCCGCATATACGGCTCATCAGAGTGGGCTAGTGTTATGGTGATGCTGCTTTGAATGAGGCTAAAAGTCCGATAATTACCAGCGTGGGTTCAGGTATTGGGATCGTATTTTTGTAGTACTTGGGAGGCGTATCTTAGATGGGAAACCAGGGGTTTTCCCAGCGGAGCATGAGCCTTGCCCTCAGTCTCCACGCACGTGCACGGAAGGGATAAAGCTGCTCTTCTTCTAACTCTTAGCAAACAACACACGTGATTACCCGCGAGTACCTCCTTAATAGGCAACTGTCCAGGGATACAAAGCGTTCCGACCTTGATCTTCACACACAGCAAGCAGTCACACACAAAGACGCCGACCACACCCTCGGACCTTCCACTGCTAACATGGTGCCGTAGGGCAAGACTACCAAAGATCGCCTTCTCGGCTCAACTATCCCATAAGTTATCTGGTTGCAACAAAGTGGTGCCCTTTTGAGCTGAAATTCAAGAAGTATTCTAGTAAACAGGCATATATTTGGTCCAGCCCAGTGTTAAGGTCTTAGTCCATTGGGCTACTGGTAAAAAAGGTTAATCAATCGCCTTCCCAGGCTAAGCCTTACAACATTCTCCCCGCCTTCGAAACAGCGGGGTCCTTGGTCTTCGTATGTATGGGGCCGTACGTGCCTAGTCCGCAGTTCTTCGCAATCTCTGGGGACCCAGGAAGAAGAGAAGAAGGAAGGGTGTTTCATAAGATTCTTGACGCGAGGAAATTTCTTTTTCTTCAAAAAAAGCGTTTTCATGGCGGAAGTGAGATTCGAACTCGCGGCAATCCACTCATGTCCTGCCGATAGACACCATTATTTTTTTGTTAAGGTCTTATCAATAGTCCGTCAGGCTACTACATTAGTAAAAGGTTAATCAATCACCTGCGCAAGCTACAGTAGGCCTTATATCACCAGGCCTCTGGCGGCATGAAACACTACAATATGTATGGCAACGGAAGCATGATTTGATCGTGAAATAAAAAACGCGGACGGGGGAAACCCCTTGAACATTTTTTTTCTGTCTTCCAGCATGCTTTCTGTCACGTGTAATACGTAATATGTACCAGGTATTTTGTATAAAATACGCCTGCCCCTCTCTGCCCCCTATTAGCGCTTCTCAAGTCTCTTCATTTATTGATTGATTTCCTGCCTCTCACATTCGCTTCCGGACTATTTTCTCCACTGCTGTGGCCCGACCGTCGTAGGGTCGGGGGGGGGACGCTTCTTCCACTCACATTCAAGCTGTCCACTTACAGCAGAGTTCGTAGAAGCTTCAAGGTCGCTTTCAAAGTTTTGGTAAATTGTCGCAAACACTTCGTCAGCCGTCAGTACGCGTCCGATGGAGTGGTTGATGCTCAACTTTGAAAGCTGTGTGGTGTATACCCGGTATCTCAGACTGGCTGCTTCTTGTTCCCTGTTTCAACATTGTTGCATTTCGCTATCGGTTACGATCTAATTTTCGTGATTTTCCTTGCAAGATACAGACAAATTTCGTGGGAGTGGCCCAACCGTCCCACGGCAGTAGGGCCTGTTGTTCCCTAATTCTCAGTTTGTAAAACTGAGTCTCAGCTGCGGTAATTGCAATCTTGTCTGTCTGTCTGTCTGTCCGCAAGCTTATATTTTCGAACACTTTCCAATGGCCGATATATAAGCTCGTTACAATTGATATTCGTACGACGTTTTCGAGCCTTACGGACCTTATATACTGAAACATACCATACCACAAGGCGAATTTAGCCATACCAGGTATAATACATCCACGACATCGTACCATGGTACCACTGCAGCAATAAGAGTAGTAGTATATATGCACAGTAATAAAGAGTAGTAATATGTATTTTTAACAGTACCTGGTAAATATGTACTACAGTATGATGTGATCGGTTTGTGTTATGTAGTTCAACCTTCTGCCAGGTACAATACGTATGCCGGCGACGCCGCGCCGATAAAACAAGCTACGTACGGGAGTAGTAATCATAGGTGGGTCCTTCGTCATCAAACGGGAGGAAAGTTAATCTTTTTACCAGGTATTTCCCTCCTACCACTTTTATTTAGCCTTGCTCCTGCTTCGGGGCCGAGAGTCCGTCGCATATGGTGGGTAAGCGAGGAAAATCCATGGTAGTCTGTCAGTTTCATTTCGAATAGAAACCTCAAGAGGTACCTCTTAATAGTACTGGTATACGTTAAGCGGCAGGTCAAAAACGCAAAAAAAAACAAAAACGGCACACAAAAACTTCGCAAGAGACGGTTTCACTCTAATTTCTATGCATGGGCGAGCCACATGTATATGCCATGCCCTCGCAAAAAATAAGGCCTAAGCAGAGGCTACCCGCGGTGCAGGCTCTCAGTAACCCTCGAGCGCTCGCCTCCGTCCTTCTCTCCCCGCCTGATCTCCTCTCAAAGCCTCAGGCCGATGTGATGCAACGTTTTGTCGACGCTGAAGTTCAAAATTCACCATTCATCAAATTCAAGATCAAGATCAATTTGAAGCTCGAGATCAAGATCCAAGATCAACTTCGAGTTCAAGATCAAAAGTCCAAGTTCAAGTTCTAGACTGTAGCACGCGGTGAACTTCACGTTCAAAATCAAATTCGAGTTCATGTTTAGCTCCCCTCCCTCCCCCCCCCCCCGTTCTCAACGTAAGAGCGTGCTTGAGTTGATTCGAGTCTTCGTGCCTGGGGTTATTGGTTTCGGTCTTCGCGCGTCGCCAATTTTCAAATCACCGCTTGATTCTTTCTGCCAGACCAACATACAAACACCACCACTGCGTGACGGTTGTGGATCGACACGCGCAAACGTCGTCGACACGACCTCTAAAGTTTTGGCGGGAGACGAAAAACAAAATGACTACTGTCCTCCGGCCAAAGCAGGGCCCCCAGAAAGGAAAAAAGGGGGAGGGGTCCCGTTCGTGCGCGAGCCGGCGAACCACAGGAATCTCTAGCAAGGTATACGCAAACAAAAAAAAATGCGACTGGTTCGAAAGAACCACAAACTTAGGACAACTCAGCACAAGACCCGTTTCCAGCCCAACCCCCGCCCCCTTCCCTCCCCTCCGCGACCTTAAAATAGATCAGGCCGCGCCTCCCCTGTGATATTATGAGGTGGGGAAAAACCAGAGGGCGTGGGGGGGGAAAAGGCCGTCATTTCTCCCCTCGAGAAAACAACGAGAGGCAGCACAAACCAACGAACCAAGGGGTGGAAAAAAAGGAACGCAGGAAGCAGGAAATATCGAAACGCTTTGGCTTTGCATCTCCGGTGATTCTGCTGTGTGCATGCATGCATGGCGCCACGGCTCCTGCACACAGCAGAATCACCGGAAAAAAAAAAAAAAACCCAACAACCTCCGAACGTCGAAAACGCCATATTGGCCCATGGTCCCATCAGAAAACGCCTACGCACCGAACGCACTACGGTGGTGTAACGGTTGAAAGTCGAAACCCGAGACCTGACCGACCGGCCAAACGACCGACCAATCACAGTCCTCTTATTTCTTGCTCTATCTCACACTCCCATACCGCCCCCGCCCCAGGGAAAAAGTAAGGAAAGAAAAAAAGAGAAAAAAACGCGCTTGTCATTGCACTGCACTGCGCAGCACAGCAAAGTGCACAATCATACGGCACGCCTAGTCCCCCCTCCCCCTCGTCCTCCTCGACCAACCCCCCCCACCCCCACCTCCCGTCCCCTCCCCTTCATATTATCCTCTCGTCACTTCGTTCACTTCTTCGCCGCCTTGGAAGACTTGAGCAGGTTCAGGACGTCCGGGTTCAACGTCTCCGCCTCGAGCACTCGCCCGCTAGTCGGCCCAGCGTACGCCGGAGCAGCAGCCTCCTCCTTCTTGCTCTTCGCAGGCGCAGGCTTAGGAGCGGGGGCCGGAGCCGGAGCCGGAGCCGGCGCGGGTGCTGGTGCCGGAGCCGGTGCCGGAGCCGGAGCCGGAGCCGGAGCCGGTGCTGGGGCTGGTGCCGGGGCCGGGGCCGGCGCCGGAGCCGGGGCAGGGGCGGGAGCGGGAGCGGGGGCCGGAGCCGGAGCCGGAGCAGGGGCCGGAGCTGGGGCGGGTGCCGGAGCAGCCTCTTCCTTCTTAGGGGCCGGAGCAGGAGCGGGGGCGGGGGCTGGGGCGGGGGCAGGGGCGGGGGCCTTCTTGACGATAGCGGGGGGCGCGGCGGTCTTGCCGAGGTCCGGGGGCGCGAAAAGGGGCTGCACCAAGAGGCCTCCAAAGCAGACGGCGGCGACGGCGGCGAGGGCCTTGACGGCACCCTGGTCCGTGTCGGTGAGGCCTTCCATCTGTGATTGGGAAGGGATGGAGGGGGGGGGGGGGGAGGGAGGGAGGGAGGGAGGGAGGGAGGGAGGGAGGGGGGGAGGAGGGTTGTGTGGTTTATAATTAAGTTCTCATCGGTGCGACAAAAACATCACTCCTTGTCCTCATCATGTGTTCATCCTCGCCTTCCGGGTTCGCAGACAAAAAAAACTCCTTCAGAAGACACCAAGGCGGTGGAAAACCTCATACCAACCTCTTCAGAAGACACCTGAGGCTCTCCTCGACACCGCGGACAAAAAGTCATCGATCCCCACCCACTTCCTCATCTAATCCTTTTCAGGGCAGAGAGGCTCCTGACATCATGTCTACCTAATCAGTTACGTACATTAAGTAGCTCATGTTGAGGGATGTGAGCCGTACACTCTGCTGCAAGTTCTCGAAGCACATGCTTCCTGGGCTGGACATGTACTAATAATACTAATATACTGATCTTGCACAACGTTTTTGTTATCATAAGGGCAGGTTAGCATCTGGGGGACGTATGGAAAACTACACGCCACTCTGACCGATAATAGAAGAAACATTAATATTCTGATGTGAATATCAAACGGGACGTTATATTCCCGGTCGTCAAAGTACAAGATACCCGGCACCAGGTGTGTCAAGGATGCGGAGTGCGTATATGAGTATCACGCACTGCTGTATCGAGTATCGCATGGCTTGGTAACGATATCGTGCAACAATACGCCGGTCTCCGGTCATCGCTCCATCGCTTGTCACGTTGTCTGGTGTTATTACCAGAGAAAAAGTGGGGGGGGGTGAAACACTAAATTACGTACGTAAGATGTTTTTTGTTTTTAAGACGATATTTTTTCGTCTCTCCAACCCCCCTTGAAAAAAAAAAAAGCACTAGACTAGCTTGAATCACTGATAAATAAATGGTGTCCACTCATAACCGCCCTTTGGTAATGTCGGTGTCGTGCGTTTAACTCCATCATGCATCGGAACCTCAACCCTGACATGGCGTAAGAAAGAGACCCTACTCACCCTCTCAGCGCGAGCCGCGGCTACGGCCTTCGCGGCATCCTCGGCCGCCTTCTGCTTGCGCTCCTCGTCACGAACTTCGGCCGCCTGCCAGAAACAACGACCATGCCAAGGAACAACAAAATAAAACAGTAAAGGGACAACAACAACAACAACAAACAAACCAAAATGTAGAAAAGCGACCAATCAAACGACGACACGCACGTGCGGGGTACTTTTTTTTTCTCTTCAAAAGTCAAGGAGGCGCGAAAAAAAAAAAAACAAATAATCGACACACACGACTTTTATGGTTTAGGTCCCAGAGAGGGGTATGCTAAAAAAAAAAAAATCAAAATCAAGTCAAGAAACGAAGAAAATCTCAACCTGTTACGAACGAACGTGATTAATAGATAGTTTTCAATTCCGAGACGGTGGAGACTGTGACCTTTTTTTCCTTCTTTCTTTTTTTTTTCGTGTTTGCTTGGTACAAGGTGTGAACAAACGACTGATGAAACCACGAAACACACAAGAGGACAACCGCAAAGTGGGAGGTTGTTTTAGTTGTTTTGTTGTTTTTGGGTTTCAAGAGGGGAAAAGGTCAAAAACGCAGACATGTATGTATGCAAGGACAATCACTGAAAAAAACGACGGGAGGGGGTGGCGTGGCATTCAACGCGTTCATCACGCGACATCGAAAGGATGGAGCGAAAAAAAAAAAGGAAAAAAGAAAACGCTAATACGGGGGACCATATTAAATAGGACCTACGATACACACAAAAGCCCATATATTTCGCTACTTTTACTCACATTCTTCAGTCCTATTTACTCTGGTTCCCCGGAGCAGCAATATATTACTGTTAACACTGCTGCCGTCGCTTTGATAAAACAACTATTTATTACGGAAAACCATAGTAAATAGGACCTACGGTAGACACACAAAAACCTATATGTTTCCCTATTTTTACCAACAATATTTGGTCCTGTGTACTATGGTCCCCCGTTGTATAGATACGTGAGATGTGAGTGCGAGCGATTGAGTATTTTTTTACGATCGACTTTGAAATCAACGTGATGCACCGGAGGCACTTCTTCCATTGCACTTGTTCCATTTTCCCACCTACAAACAACATGGGAGTTTGTGAATTTGACTCGATTGAAGCAGTTAATACTCAGTTTTACCGGCTTTACATTTATTTTGAATGAAAAAACGGTCAGCTGTGAGATCGAGGAATTTCGTCGAAAGCCATATTCGCAAGCTGACAGTGTGTCATACTTCCATCGATACACTGATATTTCAAACGCGGATGCTACGGGCTTTATATGGCCTCCTATGCATTACCCTGCTACGTACCAGGCATGCGTATCAGATGTACAGCAACACAACCAACCAAGAGACTTCACTGAACGACAGGGCTGCGTATCTGCGGCACTCCCATCCCCCGTGCTACCGACCGAGCACGCGGCATTTCCTCGCCAATGTCCACCACACTACAACACTCCAGCAGCATCGGCCTGCTCGAAAGAACCCTGAAATCAGATGTTAGGCTAACATCCGCATTCCGGCGAAGGGAGAGAGGGGCAGATTCCCTTATCAATCCCCTACAGGTACAGACGGCGAGCTCCCAGGCTACGTATTGAAAAAATAACACACAATAACGGTAAGGGAGCACAGTAAATAGGACCAAATGTTGTTAGTAAAAATAGGGAAATATATAGGTTTTTGTGAGTACCTTAGGTCCTATTTGCTATGGCCCCCCGTAATAGGAAGGCTAGATGTATTTGAAGTTTGTTTTCTTGAGAGAGGACCGATCGTGTATACCCTCAACATTTACTGTATACATTAGCAGTGTACAGCAGTGCAATACCTACGAAGTAGTCGCGTCACACTACAGCGTGCGGCGCCAAGCCCCCAAGCCGCACGGGAAAAAACGCCCGAACGCTTGAACGCGCAGGAAAGCCCCCAAACAAAACAACACTGCATTCAAAAACAACGCTCGCACGCACACAAAGCCTCAAAACAACACAACAGCCTTGCAACACCAAGCAAAACAAAAACTACGGAATACGGCACTAAAGGGCGCAAGCCCAAACACGATAACTTTTTTCATAAACAGCCGACCCCGACCGACCGACCGACCAACCGACCGACCGGCTTTGGACTTTCGGTGTTATACGAGAACACACATATATCTGTTGTACAATTGTAAGGAAGGGGAAATATGGTGTGGTGAGCCTGTTTCCTTGTACCCTTGATTGGTTGAAAAAAAATGGGCGGTAACCCCCCCCCCGTCCGTCATTTCCATGAATAGAGCTCTATTGCAACCATCCGCCGGAGGAAAGAAAGCAGGAAAAAAGTTGCAAATTCTTGCAGACAAGAGAGGAAAAAAAACAAACGAGAATCAAGGATGAGAACTACCATGACCCACCGCCGCGCTGCTACAAAAACATCAACCCCTATCTATACAAGTGGTGTAACAACCAACAAAATTTGGGGACAAAACGCTTGCAACATAGAGTTGAAACATCATTGCAGTGGGCGTCATCACAGCGCGTGGTGTCCGGTCCAGTTCGCTTCGTTTCGGGCTGACTGACCTGCCTGAGGTTTTACCGATCGCGCAGGCTTTCACCGACGGGCGGCTATATCTATGTGTGCGGCGGAATTTCCCAAAGGCGCGCAGCGCTGCTGAGGCGTTGCTGAGCGCTCCTACTGCAGGCACCGCTGAGCGCCGTTAAACACCCCTAGGCCCAGCTGAGAGCTGCTGAATATCGCTAAGCGCTGCTATTAATATGCGCTGCTGAACTCCGTTAAGCGTTGCGAGGCGCTGCTGAGCTCTGCTGGGAGCTGCGAGGCCCGCTAGCTACTGAGCGCTGCTGGTGAGTGAGCATCGCCCCCTTCCCTCGAAAATAAAGTTGGCTCGCTGGCCTGGGTCGGTGAAAACCCGACGTGCTCCGTCCCGGCATTGTAGGGATGCGAGGGTCTACGGTCATACGACTACGGCCATGCATGATAATGAGTACACCCCCCCCCCCCCCCCCCCCCGTCTAGGGTTACCGATCATCGCGCTAGGACTGCATCCCCCTTCTCGGGTACATACTTCTTGCAATTATAATGGGACCGTTTCAACAGTGACAGGCACAACATACACATTCTATGAGAGAAAACAAAAGAAACAAACGAACAAAAAAAAAAAGAAAAAATAGAGAACAAAGAAAATAAATCGAAGAGAGAAGGAAAAAGAAAAATCTGAAGGGTCAAGAGTTTGTTGTTGTTGCGTTTTACTGCAATACTTTCCACAGCCCGGACAAAGCACTGATTTCCACTCAATGATCTAGATGTTTCAGTGCAGACATATTCTTTTACATGATCTGTACGATCTAGCTCATGTTGCCCGGTGGGAGCTGAATATATACCGTTTAAAAATACAGGACCTGCACGGCGTCTCATTACGGAGGGAAATAGACGAATGCGACATGGAGAAGTTTGGTACACTGATAGATAGTAATGAGAAAACGATCGCTGTCCTAGGATATTTAGATGGCGGCCACAGGTCGCGAAACAGGGAGGGAATAAGAATAGCAAAAAATATAGAACTACTCATACGAAGATATCTCACTCTCTGAGCGTGCTCGGTTGCTACATCCCTGGCCTCCCAGAGCTCCCACTTGGAAATCGCCTCCTCTTATTACTTGCCGGACCTTTCCAGCGGGTCTTTGTTTTCTCCATTTCTCTTGTGGCACTTTCTGTCCTTCTTTCCTTTTTTCTTCTTTCGTTTCGTGTGCGTGCGTGTACTCCGAGCACGGCACCGCGGGCGAGCGCGGCACCGTCGCGGGTGTCAGCGGGTGCTGGTGGGTAGAGGGGAGGCTGAAAGGAGGGCGGTCGTCGTTTTCGTGGCTGGGCGTCGCGTGTGCCTCGAGACACGAGAGAAGCATGAATGGGCTCTGTCTGGCCTCCTGGTGTGGTTCCGGTTATACTATGTACGAGTATATAAGGGTCATTTTGATATGCAAAATGAAATTCAAGCGGTGTTTATTTTTGCGACGAAACTAAAAATCAGAGAGAGAGCGACTCAGCCTGAGCACCAACTTTGTCGAGCTGGCCAACGAGGGCCACGGTGAGCACAGCTCTTCATGCGAGGCGGGCGACGGGGCTCACTGTGGAAGAGAGGGAGGAAAGCTTTACCGGACCGAATCGGTTGCGAGGTGGTCGCGAGACGGGCGGGCGGCGTACGAGGCTGAGAGAGAAGCTCTGCTGTTTGTTTTTTTTCTTCTTCTTGACCGGTGTAAGGTGTTCCAATCAAGCAGGAAACTATCACAAGAGAGGGGACGGGGATTTTTTTTCTTTCCGAAATTTTCGGTTTTATTTTCAGTGTTTTTGCGGTGCTGCTGCGCCGTGCTGTGCTTTCATCTTTTGTACATACGACAGTACATAGAGCATATCAAAAGAAGAAAATAACCACCTTACCTGGGGTATGTACGTACGTACGACATGTGAGCGAGCGTAGCGGGAAACCGCCCGCGACGCGAAGCGTATGTGGCATCCGAGCTGTTTTCTCCTGAAGCATGGCGGCGGGACTCTCGGCATTATCCTGTCGCCAGTTTGCCACTACAGTCATGAAAAAAAACAATATTCAATCATGGACCTCCTCCGTCCGCTTCGCATAATTCGATGTACTTTTCCTTCCTTAGCGAGCGCAGCGGGCGCCCTAGGCCGCCCGCGGAGCGAAGCGCCTTGTTCGTATATATGTAGAAACAACGGAATGAGCGCCTAGCACACCATGGCGCTTCGGGCTTGGTTGCCTAATTTGTCTCTTTCTTTCGATTTGTTGCCTTTTTTGGGCCTGTATTAATTTTAGGCCACAGGACGTATGCACTCGTAGCGAAGAGTTTGGTTGTGGTAACAGAACCAACAACAACAGCCGGCTCGGGGCACCGCTGCAGTATTGTACCATACTCGCGGTAACTGTTGGAGATGTCTCTACTAGGAGACTAGGAGTACGCAGGAACGGTGCTCCGTCTGTGAAGGGATGCCTGGTCAATCATCCAATAAGTAAGGCAAGCAACAAATGAGTACGCCCCCCCCCCCCCCCCCCCCCCCCCCCCCCCACATCTCAAGATCCAACCTTCCACTATCGTCTTCTGGCTCCATGACACAACAGGGGAAACAACGCATACATTATTCACCCTCCACCTCAAGCCCCGTTTACTACAAAACGCCACCCCCACCTCAAACCCCGTTTACTACGTACAAAACGCCACCCTCACCTCAAACCCCATTTACAAAAAGAAAAGCCTCTGTCAATACCACGCACGCACCTTCGCCAGCAACGGGCGCAGGGCGGCGGCCGCAGCGACGGGGGCAACGATCCACGGCAGCGCTCCTAGCGCCACTCCTTCCGCCACCTCGCTTGTCCCAATAGCACCACTGGGCTTCGCCGCGGGGGCAACCGCCTTCGGGGTCGGAGCGGGCGCAACTGCAACCAGAATATGGAAGGGGGGGGGGGGGGGGGGAGGTGCGCCAATGTAAGTTGGGGTGTCGACGTGCAAGTCCCTGCTTGAGGGAGCCAAGTGTCAGAGTGATCTCAAGCCTTCCGACATCTACAGGCTGCAGAATATTAGACAGGACCGCATGCGGCCATTACCCGTACAGAACACAGCACACAGAGTACAATACTAAGTATATTGATAACTTGCACTATTAATATAACGTATTCGTAGGAGTCAATAACGTCCAGGGTACCACGAGAAAGCACAAAAACGCGAGACTCGACGCACGAGCAGCGAGGAAGGATCAATGCGTACGGTACATTAGATGGCTAGGGTGCCACGTAGAGCTCTATTCCATTTTGTTCGAAAAAGTAATAAACGTTTGGTCCTAAACGTGAGTACCAAAACGTTCCTTACATTTCCGAACATGAGAGGTATGACACCTCCCCCATCTGCCCAACGAAATCTAGCGCAACATCGGAGTACCTGTACCACTATGTCCGGGGATATAAGAACCGTTTGATTCTCAAAACAGAGTCCACATGAATACTATATTCCTGACCAGAGTGGTCGACGGCTGACGTTCACTTTCGTGAATATGTTAAAGCCTGGTGAATATGAAAGCAAACCAATACGCATGGACTAGTACTTATCTTAAGCTTATACCGTACCCGTGGTCCCGTGTTAGACATTGAGAGCATAACGCATGTGGCATCGGTGAGAGCGGTAAATCCCTTTATACAAACTGCAGCAGCAGCAGTCAGTAAGAAATGTGGAGATCCATCGTACGCGACGGCGCTTGCAAAACGCTATTATTAACCATTAACCATACAACCGCCCCGTCTCTCTTTGCTTTCTTCTCTCCCTGCATGTTCCATGTACGCAACAGCAGTGCCAGTCGCACTATTAATACCAGCATCAGTACCATCGAGATCAGCAGCACCACCAGTGCAGTGGGAGTGTGGAGCTATGCTACGTCCTACGAGCGTGTTCGTATGCAAAGCACCACGAGCGCGTACCGAAATAATCCCATACCAACACGACCAATGCAAGACCTCTTCCGGCCACCACCCCTCCCTCTCCCTCTTACCGACGACTGGCGCGGGCGCGGGAGCCACGGTCTTCACCGGAGCCTTCGTTTTTGCTTGGGGGCCGGGGCTGGGGCCGGGGCCGGCGCAGCCTTAGGCGCAGCCTTAGGCGCAGCCTCCGCTTTGCGTTCGGGGGCCCGCGCCTTTTGCGCAGTCGCTGCCTTGGCCTTCTCGGCCTCGATGACCTTCCTCTCGATGTCCTCGAGCGAGGCAACCAGGGTGGACCGGGCTGCCGGCGGGCGCTGGGCTACGGCCTGGCCGAAGAAAGAGGGCTTGGAGTTGCTGGAGAGGCCGGTGCGGGTCTGCGCGGGGATGTGGAAGGCCTGCGCCGAGGCGAGGAGGAAGCCCAGTAGTACCACGGCAGACCTCATGTTGTTGGGCTGGTGGAGGCGGGGGTTGGGGGGGGGGGATAAAAGTTGAGGGTGGGGGGTTCAGAGCGGAGGGAGGCGGAGGGGCGGGGCGTACTCACGTGTTGCTTGCCTCAGTAATTTGACCACTGACAACGCATCCCTTATGAGACGGAGCAGCGGAGGGGGGGTACTCATTTGCTGCTCGCCTTGTCATTTGACCATTGACCACGCGCATTCTTTTCGAAACGGGCGGAGGGAGGGGCTACTGGTGATGCTTGTGCACTCGTGTACTAGAGTTAGAGGAGTAAAGAGAGGGAGCTGGGGGACGGGGGGGGGGTATTGTGTACCTGGTACGACGTAAGGTGATGGCAATGGGTATTTTTCTCCTCTCTTGGTCGTTGTGCATCAAGAGTAGCGATGATCATGAGAGCAACCAAAAAGAACATGTGTCGGAATTTTGCTTACGTACTACTGCTGTATATACGGCTGAGGCAGCGGTACTGCTGTACGCTGTGCCGACAAGCGCAGCCCCGCGTTTTTGGTCGGTGTCTGGCTTGTGTTGGGTCTGGGCTTGAGTCAGGGTCCCGGAAAGGGGTGGGGTTGGGTCTACGCCCGAACCTTGATCCCACCATCGAGTGCTTACTGGCCAGACAATCGTAGGCAATCAGCAGCCCAACGCTGTTGGACGATCTGTCCTGAATCGATGTTAAGAGGACTACCGACACAACATGAGGGGAAAAGGGACGAGCGGTCGTTCAAGAAAGAAGAGAGACAAAAGGGAAGAAAGATTGCTGTGACTGGAAGCATGAAGTGGAGTGGATGACGTGCCGTACTGCTGTAGGTCGAAGTCATTATATTAATATTGTGGTAGACGCATGGTCAGTGTTTTTGTGTAGGAAAAAAGTTTGATCTGCTTCTTTGTGTTGGTGTTGTGATCAAGGTGATTTATCTCAGGCGTTGATTTTTTCATTTTTGTACCGCTTGCTTGTTGATGACGAGAGATCTCATTCACCCATGGGCCTCAAAATCATGTTCGTGGAGCAGGCACGCCGTTCAGGCACGAGTCACGATGCGAATCAGTGGCGCTGCAGGTTAGGCCGTACGAGCAAGGCAAGCAAGCACTGGATCTGACATCTACTTCGTTAGGCAAGGAAGGATGCGCAATACGTCGTACCTCTCCGGGGGCCCTCCCAGCACGACGAGGTGTTCCTACGTCGCAAAAAAACGAGTTCCTGGGGTTCGGCAAGGCATACCCTAGAAGCAGCACAAGCAACGCATGGGCCAGCGGAGTGCACGGGTGACAGCAGCAGTGGAAGGCACGCGTCCCGATGCCTGCATCACCAAGCAGAGTGCACGAGTGCACCCACCGTCCTGTGTTGGCGGACGTTGTTCGTGCAATTCTCCAACCAGCTCGATCGATCACAGACCATCGAGAAACATGCGCACAACCAAAGCAACCACTGCCGAGGCCTCTAGAGTACAGATTCCTGCCCAAGACTCTTCTTACCGGTCTAGCAACGGAGGCTGGCTTGCCGGCGAGGTTGTCAAGCGGCACGCTGAGAAGGAGAGGAGAGTTCTGCAACACAGGCTGCTTCAGACGACGGTGTCACAGGAATTTTCATTTTTTCCCTCTCTCTCTACTTGTTATTTCCCCCCCGACTATTAAAACAACTTGTGTTTTCGTCGGTAGCGAAACTGTCACGTTCCACTTTCATCTATCCATTTTTCTTGGTGTTCTCGAGTTCGAGCTTCGAGCCCCCTAATGCGGTTTCTACTGCCGCGGCAGCGAGGCATGGGGTTCGTCCCAGACCTTGTACCACTACCTGCTAGAGCGCTATGGCGACAGGGCAGGAGTGGCCCCGAGTCGTGAATCCGCCACCCCTCTACCAGAAAAAACTCTGTTGTAGGTCGCGGAAAGAGTGCAGGCCTATCAAGGAATGCCGACTACGACGACATCCCTAAAAAAGCCATGTTAGCTCAATCGCGGCGGCACCGTCAGCACGCCCGACGGGGTAGGGGCGGTGCACCCGGTCTCGCCGCCCCCTCCTCAAAAAGCTCCGACGACATGCTCCAGCGGAAAAGGCTTGCTCTCAGCCCGGTCACAATACCGCGCGCCACCACCTTCAGCTCGGTTGCGTCGGCGTTTGATTTCCAGCACCATCTTGGCAGCGACCCTGCGAGCGAACTGCTCGTTCTCAAAAGCATCCTGACGAGAGAGAGCCTTTTGTCTCGCCTCGAGGACGTTTGTGACGCGCTTCGGAAGCGGTCCCAGCACCCCGCCGGAACGTTTGACGGCGGCACGGTGTCGCCAATAGAGGGCGCTGGCGTGGTGGTGGGCTTGCTGTCGAGCATGCGAGACGCGACGGTGAGGGTGATCGAATCTGTGGCGGTGTGGAGGAAGGACATGATCGGACATCCCCCGTCAGCGTTTGTTTGGCACGGAGACAACTACCTCCTCAAGATCACCAATGATCTCAACTTTTTGGCCGGAGTGCAGACCCTTGCCGACACCCTTAAGGTTCGATACTCGTTGTGGTTGCGCACGTGTTAGTCCGCTGTTGGCTTGTTGCGGTAGAGAGTTGAGAGTGAACAACGACTCGTCGAGACTACGTACGTACAGGTGTTGACTACCGGTATGTACGAGCTACGTTTACATCCGCGCATGTATCCACCGCGGCTACAAATGTACTTCATTAGACTCCACGTATTGACTAAACACTACAGCAGTACCCGTACCTACAGAACACGGCATGCTCGTACTATTAGTACAGTAATATTACGGGGGTCCATAGTTAATAGGACCTATGGAATACATAAAAACCTATATATTTACCTATTTTTACTAACAAAATTTGGTCCCGTTAACTATGGACCCCCGTACTAGTATTGGTTGGTACTGCTGTACAAGTAGACATATTGATAGGCCAACAACACTCACAGCCATAGGTGGAGCCTTGGGTGCACACTCATTTTTAACCCGCAACCGTGTCATCGTGTGTGTCCTCGTCGCAGATGCACCCAGCGCGCTTCTGCAGGAACCCTTTGATGCTGCCGCAAACCCTAGACGAGCAACGGCGAGACGGGGAACTTCACGAAACCGGCCCCAACAATTCATCCCCAAGGCTACGCAAGAGGAGACACCTTTACCAAGTTGCCCAGGTGATGGCGGATACGGAGACAGACGACGCAGATCCCCGCGAGTACTGCCCGTAGACTCCTGCACGTAGAACAGGGGGGGGGGGGGGGGGTCATACGCTCACCGTATGCCAGGTTTTATCCCTTACCAAGGGCACCAGCATTGTCGCTCTACTGTAAGAACAAGGGAAGATGGTAGTTGAGTACAATCTGCGCAGCAGCAGGAGCAAAATAACAAACGGTTTGCGGTGCTCCGAATGCGTTTGTTCGTCTCCACAACGTATTATGTGTAGGTAGATAGGTAGACCTCGTAGCCCATACGTACCTGGTATACGTTCGAGTAGTTCTCGTCAGCACTGACTACTGATATTAATCAAACATTACGCGAAACAGCCGGGTTAAAGGAATGGAGGCATGAAGTGCAAATACGCACAAAAAGGCGCTGGTCGTGTTAAAAGTGTCGTCTGTCCCGTTCACACCGAATGGCTTAGCATATTTCATATTTTTATCAGGTACTTCTGGACGAGGAGGGCCTCGAGAGCCAGCGGGACGGTCTCCGACGAGAAGCAAGCAGAGCAGCAGCGAGCGCTCTGCCAAGTCGCAGCGACACATCGCCAGGTCAGCCTCCAAGAACAATCGTATGCCATTCGTACGTTGCATCATTATTGACAAGTCGAACGGTGTTCCCATGCTTTCATCCGCACTACTGTAAGCTTTGCCGACGAACGTATTTTCCACCTGTTAATAGCTGCACTCTCGTTTTGAGGAGAAACAATTGGAGCTGTACAGTAGTATGTGGCCTGGATTACTTTTGCGGAAGATAGTGCTGTTTCGTCGGCAGTACATAGAGGGGCACAGAGATGTCGATGGGCGTTTCAGAACTTTGCTTTCATCCGCACTACTGTAAGCTTTCCCGACGAACGTATTTCCTACCTGTTAATAGCTGCACTCTCGTTTTGAGGAGAAACAATTGGAGTTGTACAGTAGTATGCAGCCTGGATTACTTTTGCGGAAGATAGTGCCTTTTCGTCGGCAGTACGTAGAGGGGCACAGAAATATCGATGGGCGTTACAGAGCTTTTCGTACAGCAAGGTGCTTGCGCAAGCACGGAGCTGAAACAACTTTCAGTGACGACAAACTCCCAGTTTTTCGCAAGCTTCGACAGTTCTCTCAGGTGGCTGGATGCTCTATTTGTAAATTTAGCTCTACCGCCCGTGCTACGAAGAGCAGACATGTTTGATGTCGCTTAAGGAGGTAAAATATGTTTCAAGGTTTTCTGTTATCTCGCCAGAACACCGAGAGAGAGAGCGGTCCTTCTTTGCAGAACGTTCCCGGAATAATCCGTAGGTACCGTTAAAAAAAAATACTGCTCTCCTCATGTCCCGGTGCCCAAATTGCTCTTCATAACCCGAAATAATGGTGATTCTAACACGGTGTGATGCTTGTCGTAAACGCCGCTCAGAGCTTAGCGGCCGCGACGAGGGCCAGTCGCACGACGACCGACTTCGAGTAGGCGTTGGAGTCCGGGTGAGGTCATCCACCGCCGAAAGCTTACGCAGTGCAGAACCGCACACGGAGGGTCTGTCTGCCTTATTTTCCCAGAGCGGGTCTATTCGCGCAAGAGATTTGACGGAGGAAGACACCCTTCAGAAGCAGCACCAGCTCTCGACGTGGTAAGTTGCTCAGAGAGTAAGGATCATTTATGTTCAAGATTTTCCCGTCCGTGTGTACAGCAGTTCTGTACAGTACTGCTATCCCCAGCGAATTTTCGTTGTACAGCTTTAGCTCGTGCATTCAGGGCAGTGTTGGCCTTACGTTGGACCGGCTCTTGCGTTCCCGCACAGGCAGAATTGGGTATAGCTGGCACAGATACCACACCCGACCCGAACCGCCTCCTTCTATTGCGCAAACTTGTATGGGGTGCTGCATATGTTTCTACGGCAGTCGGTGAGTGACAAACGAGCGGTGCGCTCAAGGACAGAGCGACCGTATTATACGTATGGAGCTCTACGGCGTGGTTGGACGTGCTCACCGCCACCCCCCGTCCGCGCGCGTCTACATGTATACGTAGACGCCACGTGGTCTCAACTGTGCACACCAAGTTCCGGGAACAGTTGCTCTGCTACTCATGCACTGCCTCGGTGGCAGACAATGTGCCCCGTGCAATGGCGACACGTGCTACGAGACGGGTTGCAATTAGGGATATCACTTTCTAGCCGAAATATTCCTGACCGACGGAGTTCCTCAAGTGAAGAACTCCCCAAGACGGCATGTTTTATCGTTGCCACAGAATTTTTGGTCAGCCCCCCTAGGCCATGGAATTGTCCATCGGAGCAAAACCTACACATTTTCTCTAAGGCGGTTTTGGGTGAGGTTTACAGATCTTCAAGTGAGCAGCGTCACAAAAATTAGGTGCTACCCTACTGTAGCAGGCGTCTGGCAGACAAAAAACAGACAAACAATACGCCGAAGTGTTCCTCCCTCCCACCAGCACTCCGTACACATCAACTCAGCGAGAAAGCCTTGTGCACTATGATATCAACGCAGGTACGAGGAGGCGCGTTCTCAGCTGGTTTCTCTTAGCACAAGCCCGGCCGACGAAGAGTACTTTCTCAAATCGCGGCGCTTCTGGAGCGACAGGGAGCTGGGTGTTGCCGGTGCCTGCGGAGAGCTGTCGCCCCCGCCTCCGCTTCTCCGACGCCCTTCGCTCGGCGCGCGCGGCGCGTCTTCCGCCACCGGCGCTGTCGACGGAGCTTCCGAGCAAGACGCCGCCTCCCGACGAAGCAACCGGATTCACGTGAACTACCTTGATTCGGGGGGATCGGGGCGATTAGTGAACGGCGGCAGCGGCCGTAGCGGGCGATCACTCCAGGGAGATGGATTCGGCCCGCAGGAGCCCCGGGTTGATAGGTTAGGTCAAGGCACACTCAACCGCCAAGAAGGGTCGATGCCTCGACCGACAAGACGTCTCCAGGACCACAGGGTGGTCGCGGTCGGGGGGGTTGGAGGGTCGGGAGAGGAAGGACAGGAGGGCGGGGACGAGGAGCGAGGACACGTGGGACGTGTGGCGTCGGTCTGATCATTTTGGCGGGGGCAGCTCGGCGGCTTTGTCGTGCCTCACCGCAGACGACATCGAGCTGCTGGTGAGGGAGCAGGATCCGTCTCCGGCTACGACAGCGGTCTGCACCGCGATTGTGATCCTACTCGCGCCCGAAGATCAGCCGCCAGAAGATTTCTGCTGGCCCCAGGGTTTCAAGTCGGTCGCTCTGCCGGCCGAACCTTTTCTCTGGAGACTGTGCGAGGCCTCCGGGAGCACAGGAAACTCATTCAAGGCTCATGTTCTCAGCTTTGTGCTGCAAAGGGAAGGTTTCTTACCGGTCGAGATTGAGCGGCAGGGCGAACACGCGGTGGCCGGGTGAGAGTCTTGCGGTCGAAGACGTTATGTATAAACACCTACACGGTGGCCTATTTGGCGTTGGAACGAACATGATATCCTAACGAACTTAACGCTTCAACGAACATGACGTTGTATCCTGTGATACTCTCAAAACAAAGACATGATGGCCAAAATACGCTACGAGTATACCCAAAGTACGGCTAGAGCCAAAAATAATCTGCGCGAGTACTAATAACCCCTTCCGGCTCGCCGCCGATGGTTGTCGGCATTGCGTCATGGGTACCAAAAAATGAACAGCACCTTAAACACACGCACACGGACAAGGTACATTCACCGAAGGCGTACAACAATCGAATAAAACGGTGACGAGTCCACCAACCGCTCTAAACTTACTACACAAAAACCGCCTGCCAAAAACTTCCACTACTGTCCAGTCTTTGCGCATGGGCGCTCGAGGAGCTGCGGGGCTACGAAACGTTTGCCGAGTGGAGCGAGTCAGCGCTCGAACCATGGTACGAGATGCAGCTGACCTCCCCCCAGGTAGACCTTCCGGAGACCACGGACGGCATGGAGCCCGCAGCCACATTGGTGTACAAAGCACTGCACGTGCTTCCCTACGTTGGGGGCTCGTACGTGCTGTCACTTTTTGAGGAGAACAACACTGACGGCAGCTTGGTTCTCCGGGCGTTCGACCGAGCAAATCGGGAGACCTTCTGGCTACCGCTGCCGCGCAAGAAGCTCGCCTCGTTTGACTCGAATGCGACGCGGACTCCCGCCCACCTGGCGATGGCGCTGTCACTCAGGCTCAAGATGAAGGTGGAGGGCGCTTCGGGCTTACGGCGGCTTGTCCTACCACCTGGGAGGCACGCGGAATCCGACAAAAGGAACAGGCGCAGCATCACGAAACGAACGCGCACAGAGGCGAGCGGCGTCGAAGATGCCACCGCGGGGGTGGGGGAAGCTACGGTAGCCTCGCCACCACCACCGGGGGCGGTGGTGAAGAAGGCAGCGGCAATGCTGGAGCCCTTGGAGCATAATTTTCTCCAACAACGGGGGTCACACCCACCCCTAACGAGAGGGTCGACGACGGACGATCTCAGCCCGCTGGTGGAGGGTGACGGGGACAACGAGGAGGATTCAACAGGGCGGGCGAGAAGGATTCCGTTGGTGTCGAGTACTTTCGTGGCGGAGGGGAGTGTCTCGGATGCTGCGGGAGTGGGGCAAGGGTCGGAGACACGTATGGGGTCGGAGGAAGAAACGGTGCGTTTTGCTCATGTCTCACAACAGGAGACTCGGTGCAGTAGAGCCGCACATACTTGGGGGTATTCAGTTATTTAAACCCGGAGTACGACCCATTTCTTGTACAGGATTGGAATGACGTGCATGGACTGTTCTTCAAAGGCGTCAACCAACGGTCAGATGGCAGATGTCCCTCTCGCGAATAGCATGTGTTAAAATTTAGGTGTGGAATGGGGGGTTCACCAGCGACATAGTTCATGTTTAAAGTTACATCACTTTGATGGAGTTACAAGTACAAAACATGTGTATTATCTGTCGCTGTCTGCGCACGCGCGCTAATACGCCATTTTTAGTAGCATCACCAGCTGGAAAATTGCAAGCACAAACTACCAATATAAGTATCGCATCATACTATGAATACGTACCTGGTATATCAGCATTCTGACGCCTTTCCCACCACCCCTTTTCCCGTTCCCAGAATAAAAAACGGAATTCGTTGCAGCAGGAGGAGGCCAACAGCGGCGCCGTATCAGTCACAGCCGTTGCGGAAGACCGTGGTGGTGCTACCGCCGGTGTAGCCGATACCGCGAGTGCAGCAGCAATATCGGCTGAAACATCCGGCGAACCAACATCCGAGTCCAACAACGACGTAGGCAGCGGCGAGAACTTCGTCTCAGAGTCAGCAGAAGAAATAAAGCAGGATCAATCCTATGCCGACGATTTCGGCGAGGATTGCCGCCGCGAGGGAGACGAAATGGAGCCCGGTCAAAACTGGCCCGGAAATAAGACACGTCCCGACCCGGCACTCGTGAGTGCAGATCCAGGTTCGAATGATCTCGGAGATGATGCAAACCCCGACAGCGCGGCGTTAAGTCGACCGGGCGTGAACCCGAAAACAACGGAACAGCGTTCTCCAGCGCTTGTTAGCATCGAAGTAGACGATGCCACCCCGGTAAATCAAACGCAGGAGATAGATCAGTCCCGGGGTGGAGACTTTGCCGGAGTCTCGCCCGGGACTACGGTCGAGGCTCCGAGAGTGCTGGACGAAACAGTCGATGATGAGTCCAGCGGGTATAGTGCGGATGGTACCTGCGGGGAAGAGGCCGACCCGGGGGCGGCCTTGGTAGACGACGAGCTGGAGGTGCCAGAATTCCCTCTGGAAGAGGTGGCGACTGATGCTGACGGGCTTCTGCGCCAAGGCGATTCGTTGCTGAGATCTGGGTCTGTGGTCGTGGCCGTCGAGGCTATCGGAGAGGAAGCAAGCAGTTCCATCGAGGGGTATATGTCAGACTTCGACGATGCACCAATGGAGGACATAGAGGTTAACACTGAAACGGTGGCGGCGAGTAAGGCGGCGGAAAGGGATGCGCAGCCGGTTTCTGGAGAGGGGCGGGCTGCCGTAGTCCCTGCCAAAGAGGGTGGCCAAGCCGATAGTAGTGTTGCGACGGAAGACGAGGGAGTACTCGGGTCAGTGTCAGCCCACACGGACGAGAGCATTCCAACGGAGGAATACCCCTCGGAGATCGACGATTCATCAACGGCAGACCTTGAGGAAAGTGTCGAAAGTACAGACGTACATGCATCGAGTGCGGCAACTGCGACGGCCGCAGCGACAAATGCAAACGCGGACCCTGAATCAAGAGAAAGCCAACTCAAGAGTAACACGGTCGTACTGGGGAATACTGCGAAAAGCGATCAAGCTCTGGGGGGCACAACGCCGGTCGGGGGCGGTGACTCCTCAGCGCTTAACGATAAAGAAAAGGTCGATTCGGACAAGCCTTGGGAGGAAGAGGCCCCTGAATCGGCGAGGGGCCGAGAAAACTCGGCTGAAGGCCAAGCTTTTCATGCCCACCGGCAGACTCCACAACTCCCAGTGAAGGTAACGCCTCGGCCGTTAACGAAAGCTCGGAAATCGACACCAAAGAGACGGGGGGGGGCGGAGCCCGAAGGCCGTAGTTACCGAATCAACAGCTTTGGCGCACCTAACTAATCAGCAAGAAAGCGAAGCTGGCTCTGCACCCATAAGAGAAGAGGCCGAGATGGGCATACGATTAGGAAGGGGGGAGCACGTGAGAGCCGCATCGGAAGGCGAGCTCAATCCGAGTGAGGATAAGCTTCGTCTGGAGCGTCGAGAATCTTCGGCAGAAGACTTCGAGCAGGATTTCGAGGACGATTTTGAGGAGGATGTGCCACCCAGACCACGACAAGAACGGCAGGATGACCATGGTGCTGATCGGGAAGTAGGAGTTGATAAGAAGCACAGCGTCGTCGCGGGGGATGGCGGTGGAGGGAATGGCGCTTCTGGGCAAGGGAGCGTTAGAGGCGAAGGAGTGAAGCTTAATATGGACGATAACCTCCCACCGCAGGACGCAGCCGATAAAACTGAAAGACCTGAAGCGGATGAAGTGAGACGAGTTTAGCGCCCTTTGTAGAGCTTTTTTTCGTAATTTTGATGTTGCTCTATCATGAGCATCAGCTATTAATAGGTGATTCACGTGAAAGGTGCTACAGTAGTACAGTAGTAGCGGTGTAGTGCATGGTAGCGCGTCAGAGCTTCGCATGGAGGGGGCTGGCGGGGCTTTTTGGCCGTTTATTTGCTCAAACCTACGTAAGACCACCGAAAAGATCGACAATAAGTCCCACCGGTACACGGCAAGTATCGCAGAGAGTGAACCGAATTCACCAGACCTTGGAATCACGTTTTCGCTTCGCCGCTTTCATTTGCTGGAGCATCTCGTCTATTAATAGTTCAAATCATCATCGGTACGCCTTTTGACAACCTGTACCTGGTATTCCACAAGCCAGCCTCGCTGTAAATGGTTCTACCGCTCATTGCTTTTCGCTCCCCCCTGCCATCAATGCTTGCTATGCTCGGATCTACCACATTCACCCGTGCTATTTTCGGCCGTCCCAAGGTGCCTGAAGGATCCGAGGCCAACGACGCAAAGAAGAAACGAGTATCGAAGAAAGTCTCCTGATAAGGCAACCGCAACACCTTCCGACGAGTTGGGAGATGGCTTCGAAGACGATTTCGAAGACGACTTCGAAGACCCAGAGTAGAATATTTTGTAGTAGTACGTAGCACGTAGTCGATAGATGAAGGGGGGCGCCGGGCGGCGAATTTACTTTTACACAACAGTGATATTAACTTGGAACCCAGAGTATGCGTAGAGCATGTGAGAATGCGTGAATGTATGTGCAGACGGCGCGTTTGGTTTTACGCAGGCGGCGAAAAAGTTTTTGTCGCCAATAATTATAGCGTTATTCCTTCCTGCTGTGAGAGATTCATAGTGCAACTTAACCAGGAAGGCACATCGAAGTAGTGCGGCAGATGTTGTCCTGCTGATGTGGCCGCAGCAGCACAATACCGGACCGTAGATACCCAACCGCAGGAGGGCACCAAAGAACGACAGGATCTTCTACACCTCTGAAGACTGATTACGCCAGACCTGACTGTTCAGGGTGTCTACAATACGTACATAGTACACCAACAGCTTTGGACGCCCGAACAGCATGTCCCGCGTATACACCTATATGTGTATGCTTGCTGGTTCTCGTTCAGGTCCCTACTCTGCTGCTGCTGTTGCTGTTGCTGATGCTGCTGTTTGTTGGTGTTGTGCGCCTTATGAACTATGAGAACCAAACACGACACTGCAGAAAAAGAAAGCATAAAGAGGTCTACACTGTTCGTAGAGTCCAAGCCTGGATGCCCTGACCACCACGTGGTCTGATGAGTTTCTTTATAGTCGTTGTATTAGAGCACAGAGGAGGGGAGAGAGAGCGGAGCCTAGCTCGTAGCTCGGAGCAGAGAACGGAGCAGAGAACAGAGTGCTCAAACTCTCCTCGTGCACACACGGCATAATTCATAATAACGCCTGCGAAGATATACGCAACCCTCTACAACTTGTAACCGTCGCTGCTGGAACGATCCAAACGAACACCCTCCCTGGCTCTTCACAGCAGTGACGAGACCGAAAAGACATTCAAGACTTGCTAGGACCTAAGAACAGCCAACGACAGTCCCGCAGGAGGAAACCCGGCCACCGGGTCAAAACCCCCTGTATAACACATATACTCCAAACCATTGCAATTGAAACAACGGCCGCATTCCAGACGATGACCATGGCCAGAAAATAAAATGCCAAGCGGTGCCCTACTCCCCCATGCCCCTCAAAGTAGCGCAGGGTTGGCGACCTGAAAAATTATTCCTCGCATCACTCAAACATGGTACTCATCGAATAATGCTCATACCCCTCACTCACCCTCCAAAGCCAGATTCAACAAGAACCTACGATGAGACTTAAAAGGCGTCGCAGCAAGGGATTTCGTCAAAATATCCGCGTGCTGCTCTTCCGAAACTACGAACTGAATGTCGATCTTCTCAGCACGAAGTAGCTCTCTGACAAAATGAAAACGCACGTCGATATGCTTACTCCGAGCAGAACTAAGAGGGTTTTCAGCCAACGCTATGGCCCCCTGGTTATCCTCGAAAACCCGGACACATGATCCGCTTAGCTCTGGACAGATAAACGACAACACCCCGCCCGTAAACAAAGCTTCCTTCACCCCTTCACCCAGGGCGACATACTCTGCTTCTGCTGTCGACAACGTAACACACCTCTGCGTACTACATGCCCAACTGACGGCCGCACCCCCTAGGGTAATTACCGTCCCCGATACCGAGCGCCTATCGTTCGACTTATCCGCATAATCAGCATCACTATACGCAGTCAAATCCAAACCCGAGCCCCGTACAAAAGTCAATCCCATAAACCTGGTCCCGTGGAGGTAAGCCGTAATCTTCAAAACTGCCTTCCAGTGCCTCTCCGTTGGGTTGTGGGAGTGGCGCGCCACAGCACGCACAGCGTTCGAGATGTCCGGCCTCGTCATGGTCGACAGCCACATCAAGCTGCCCACAGCCTCCCTGTACGGCCAGTCTCCTCCAAGTTCGCCCTCCTCTCTTGGACCTAGTTCCACACCGGGGGTCGCGGGGATATCAGAGGATGAGTTAACACCAAAACGATTCAGCATGCTCTCAATGAACGCCTTCTGCGTAATCTCCAATGTCCCCAGTTCCCAGTCGCGTTTGAAAGCACAACCAGTGTACCAAGTCAGTTCCCCAAGGTTATTCGTGGGAAATTTCATAGCTAGCGTGGCATGGAAATCTCTACATGTCTCATCCGATCCTGCGATCACGATGTCATTTACATGAACGGCCATGGTCAGTTCTACCTTGCCGTCCACAACCATGCGAAACACACACGGGTCAGACCTACACTGCTCCATTCCGTACTCTACCACGGTCTCTACCAATAATCCGGCCCACTGCCGTCCGCTCTGCTTTAGACCATACAGTGATCTGTTTAGGCGGACGATCTTTCCTGACATGTCACCACACCCACCGGGCAGTTTCATGTATATCTCGGCGTCGAGTTTCGCGCGAACAAAAGCTTGTGCGACGTCTAGATGAAAAATCTTTAAACCATGTTCATTTGCAACAGCCGCCAGAATTTTAACTGACGCTGACGAGGGAGTCGGTGCAAACGTTTGAAAATAATCTACATCCTGCACCTGGCTAAAACCCTTAGCCACAAGTCTGGCCTTTGTCTTTACTATCAAGCCATCCTTATCCGTCTTGTAGGTAAACACCCACTTCGCACCTACAGGTTTCCGCCCTTTTGGCGGTGTCGCGGCTTCGTACGTACCGGTCGTTTTGTGACCGTCCAACTCAATTTTCATGGCCTCGTGCCACGCCGCTTTGTATTGAGAACGCTCTACATCTGCTACGGACTGTGGGGGCGGTTCTACGTCTTCCGGGAAACCACTCGGCATGCACACGCTCAACTCCCCTTTGTTCTCCACAGCAGGTCCTCCGGCCATCAAAGCCACTGCGTCCTCCGTCGTCCAGGGCGTACGATCCAGCATACTCCCAGGCTTCGTCCACGACTCGTACGCTGCCGCAAGCAGCGCGTCTGCGGTCCTTTCATCCATCCTTACCTGGTGCACAGCAGGTTCACCCTCCAGGCGTTGGCTTTGACCCCGGGTCCGGCCCCGTACAGTCGGGGGGAGCCGGCCCCAGCTGCTGAGCTCGTGTGCTGGCCTCCCCGACAGGACCGCGGGGGGATCCTCACCATCCCCTTGCCCGGTGTCGGAGGCTGATGCTGCACCCGGGTCGTTTCCGGCCCTCCCTGTTGGGACCGAGGAGGCGTCCACGGCGCCCCCTTGAGACGAACCCATCGTCTCGGCTGTTTCGGCCCTCCCTGTCGGGACCGAGGAGGCGTCCACGGCGCCCCCTTGAGACGAACCCATCGTCTCGGGTGTTTCGCCGGCGGCCTCGCCGGCGGCAGGTGCCTGCTGTGCGCGCTCCTGCATAAACGCGTCCAGGTCAAAACCCCACGTCACGTCGAGGTCGTTCAAGTGAGCCAGACCGTTGTCCAGCTCATCCACCACCCCCCCACCACCTCGATCCGACGTGCTCACGTCGTCTGCCTCTGACCCCCCCTTTTCCGTAGACAGGGAGTCATTCGCCTGGGCAGGTACAGGTGGTGCAGGCGACACGCGTTGCCAGGTGACATTGCGCGTTATTAGCACAGTGCGGTTCTTTGTCAGCACTCGTACTGAATCTCCGGCGTAGTTTGTTGCAGGGCCGAGGTAAAAGCACTCTTGCGCTTTCGCCTGTGACTTGTTTTCCCTGCCGAGACCGAGGAGGCGTCCACGGCGCCCCCTTGAGACGAACCCATCGTCTCGGGTGTTTCGGCCCTCCCTGCCGGGACCGAGGAGGCGTCCACGGTGCCCCCTTGAGACGAACCGATCGTCTCGGGTGTTTCGGCCCTCCCTGCCGGGACCGAGGAGGCGTCCACGGCGCCCCCTTGAGACGAATGCATCGTCTCGGGTGTTTCGGCCCTCCCTGCCGGGACCGAGGAGGCGTCCACGGCGCCCCCTTGAGACGAACGCATCGTCTCGGTGTTTGTTTCGCCGCCGGCCTCGCCGGCGGCAGGTGCCTGCTGTGCGCGCTCCAGCATAAACGCGTCCAGGTCAAAACCCCACGTGCCGGAAGCGAGGAGGCGTCTACGGCGCCCCCTTGAGACGAACGCATCGTCTCGGGTGTTTCGGCCCTCCCTGCCGGGACCGAGGAGGCGTCCACGGCGCCCCCTTGAGACGAATCCATCGTCTCGGCTGTTTCGGCCCTCCCTGCCGGGACCGAGGAGGCGTCCACGGCGCCCCCTTGAGACGAATCCATCGTCTCGGGTGTTTCGGTCCTCCCTGCCGGGACCGAGGAGGCGTCCACGGCGCCCCCTTGAGACGAACCCATCGAGTTTTCGGTGTCTAATTCCCTTACGGGAATGTACTGTGGTGGATCCGACACGAAAGCAGACAAGAAACCAACTCCTTTGGTGTAATACCGAGCATCTCCCATCCAGGGGTTGAACTCAGATTTTAGCCCACTATACGATGGCACAGGAGTGTGTTTGAAGGCCAAAAGGCGCGATAGAGGCAGATCAAATCCACCACCCAACTCACTGCCAGGGTATGCACCCCATCCTCCTGTCCTCCCATGCTGGTCTGGATGACTCCTCGGTGGGCCAACCTCGACAGGCAACGCAGTTCCTCCGCGTCCAGTTGCTCCCAAATCTGGCGAGGCGCCCTCACGCAAATTTGTCTCTTCTTCTGCTGCAATCTCTCTTACAGCAGTGGGTATTGCCCCTTGTGGGCTCTCCCCTACAGCAGCGCTACCCTCAGCGCTGCCGGACTCCGATCGACCAATGCCTGCTTCAACAGCAGCAGTAGTCTCTCCTACTTCGGCAGTGGGTACTGCCCCTCTTGGGCTTTCCCCTACAGCAGTGGTTCCTACCTCTGCTGGACTTTCTCCTACAGCAACGCTGCCGTCAGTGCTGCCTGGCTCCGATCGACCGTTGTTCCTCATGAACTCGGTCATCATTTCCCTCATGGCGTTCAGCATCGACGCCTCGCTGTTCTCCATCGCCAGTTCGATCTCGCGTCGCAGCGTTTCAACGTCACTTGGAGAGTCGCGCTCTTCTTGAGCCGATCCCTTCGAGGGCATCGTGGGCTTCTGGTACTAGACCTCAAACGTTCAAGTATCGCTAGTGTGTTCGTAGAGTCCAAGCCTGGATGCCCTGACCACCACGTGGTCTGATGAGTTTCTTTATAGTCGTTGTATTAGAGGACAGAGGAGGGGAGAGAGAGCGGGGCCTAGCTCGTAGCTCGGAGCAGAGAACGGAGCAGAGAACGGAGTGCTCAAACTCTCCTCGTGAACACACGGCATAATTCATAATAACGCCGGCGAAGATATACGCAACCCTCTACTACTTGTAACCGTCGCTGCTGGAACGATCCAAACGAACATACACTCGCCACCCATGCGGTTCGCCCCTTCCTACAATCTCCGGCCCCGTTCTACAGTAGTAACACCAACCTAACGCCTGGGTTCAAGGCAGCCACATTGCCCTCGTGCTTACAGTGAGCAGTGGGTAACCCTTGTATATTTTGTTGGGGGCGATCGGCTAAACCTTCAGAAGTTACTAGATTTTTCTGAGGTAGTTCTGTACGTCGGCGGTATGATGTTCGTAGAGTCCAAGCCTGGATGCCCTGACCACCACGTGGTCTGATGAGTTTCTTTGTAATCGTTGTATTAGAGGACAGAGGAGGGGAGAGAGAGCGGAGCCTAGCTCGTAGCTCGGAGCAGAGAACGGAGCAGAGAACGGAGTGCTCAAACTCTCCTCGTGAACACACGGCATAATTCATAATAACGCCTGCGAAGATATACGCAACCCTCTACAACTTGTAACCGTCGCTGCTGGAACGATCCAAACGAACACCCTCCCTGGCTCTTCACAGCAGTGACGAGACCGAAAAGACATTCAAGACTTGCTAGGACCTAAGAACAGCCAACGACAGTCCCGCAGGAGGAAACCCGGCCACCGGGTCAAAACCCCCTGTATAACACATATACTCCAAACCATTGCAATTGAAACAACGGCCGCATTCCAAACGATGACCATGGCCAGAAAATAAAATGCCAAGCGGTGCCCTACTCCCCCATGCCCCTCAAAGTAGCGCAGGGTTGGCGACCTGAAAAATTATTCCTCGCATCACTCAAACATGATACTCATCGAATAATGCTCATACCCCTCACTAACCCTCCAAAGCCAGATTCAACAAGAACCTACGATGAGACTTAAAAGGCGTCGCAGCAAGGGATTTCGTCAAAATATCCGCGTGCTGCTCTTCCGAAGCTACGAACTGACTGTCGATCTTCTCAGCACGAAGTAGCTCTCTGACAAAATGAAAAAAACGCACGCCGATATGCTTACTCCGAGCAGAACTAAGAGGGTTTTCAGCCAACGCTATGGCCCCCTGGTTATCCTCGAAAACCCGGACACATGATCCGCTTAGCTCTGGACAGATAAACGACAACACCCCGCCCGTAAACAAAGCTTACTTCACCCCTTCACCCAGGGCGACATACTCTGCTTCTGCTGTCGACAACGTAACACACCTCTGCGTACTACATGCCCAACTGACGGCCGCACCCCCTAGGGTAATTACCGTCCCCGATACCGAGCGCCTATCGTTCGACTTATCCGCATAATCAGCATCACTACACGCAGTCAAATCCAAACCCGAGCCCCGTACAAAAGTCAATCCCATAAACCTGGTCCCGTGGAGGTAAGCCGTAATCTTCAAAACTGCCTTCCAGTGCCTCTCCGTTGGGTTGTGGGAGTGGCGCGCCACAGCACGCACAGCGTTCGAGATGTCCGGCCTCGTCATGGTCGACAGCCACATCAAGCTGCCCACAGCCTCCCTGTACGGCCAGTCTCCTCCAAGTTCGCCCTCCTCTCTTGGACCTAGTTCCACACCGGGGGTCGCGGGGATATCAGAGGATGAGTCAACACCAAAACGATTCAGCATGCTCTCAATGAACGCCTTCTGCGTAATCTCCAATGTCCCCAGTTCCCAGTCGCGTTTGAAAGCACAACCAGTGTACCAAGTCAGTTCCCCAAGGTTATTCGTGGGAAATTTCATAGCTAGCGCGGCATGGAAATCTCTACATGTCTCATCCGATCCTGCGATCACGATGTCATTTACATGAACGGCCATGATCAGTTCTACCTTGCCGTCCACAACCATGCGAAACACACACGGGTCAGACCTACACTGCTCCATTCCGTACTCTACCACGGTCTCTACCAATAATCCGGCCCACTGCCGTCCGCTCTGCTTTAGACCATACAGTGATCTGTTTAGGCGGACGATCTTTCCTGACATGTCACCACACCCACCGGGCAGTTTCATGTATATCTCGGCGTCGAGTTTCGCGCGAACAAAAGCTTGTGCGACGTCTAGATGAAAAATCTTTAAACCATGTTCATTTGCAACAGCCGCCAGAATTTTAACTGACGCTGACGAGGGAGTCGGTGCAAACGTTTGAAAATAATCTACATCCTGCACCTGGCTAAAACCCTTAGCCACAAGTCTGGCCTTTGTCTTTACTATCAAGCCATCCTTATCCGTCTTGTAGGTAAACACCCACTTCGCACCTACAGGTTTCCGCCCTTTTGGCGGTGTCGCGGCTTCGTACGTACCGGTCGTTTTGTGACCGTCCAACTCAATTTTCATGGCCTCGTGCCACGCCGCTTTGTATTGAGAACGCTCTACATCTGCTACGGACTGTGGGGGCGGTTCTACGTCTTCCGGGAAACCACTCGGCATGCACACGCTCAACTCCCCATTGTTCTCCACAGCAGGTCCTCCGGCCATCAAAGCCACTGCGTCCTCCGTCGTCCAAGACGTACGATCCAGCATACTCCCAGGCTTCGTCCACGACTCGTACGCTGCCGCAAGCAGCGCGTCTGTGGCTCCTTCATCCATCCTTACCTGGTGCACAGCAGGTTCACCCTCCAGGCGTTGGCTTTGACCCCGGGTCCGGCCCCGTACTGTCGGGGGGAGCCGGCCCCAGCTGCTGAGCTCGTGTGCGGTCCTCCCCGACAGGACCGCGGGGGGAACCTCACCATCCCCTTGGACGGTGTCGGAGGCTGATGCTGCGCCCGGGTCGTTTCCGGCCCTCCCTGTTGGGACCGAGGAGGCGTCCACGGCGCCCCCTTGAGACGAACCCATCGTCTCGGGTGTTTCGGCCCTCCCTGCCGGGACCGAGGAGGCGTCCACGGCGCCCCCTTGAGACGAACCCATCGTCTCGGGTGTTTCGGCCCTCCCTGCCGGGACCGAGGAGGCGTCCACGGCGCCCCCTTGAGACGAACGCATCGTCTCGGGTGTTTCGGCCCTCCCTGCCGGGACCGAGGAGGCGTCCACGGTGCCCCCTTGAGACGAACGCATCGTCTCGGGTGTTTCGCCGCCGGCCTCGCCGGCGGCAGGTGCCTGCTGTGCGCGCTCCAGCATAAACGCGTCCAGGTCAAAACCCCACGTGCCGGAAGCGAGGAGGCGTCCACGGCGCCCCCTTGAGATGAATCCATCGTCTCGGCTGTTTCGGCCCTCCCTGCCGGGACCGAGGAGGCGTCCACGGCGCCCCCGTGAGACGAATCCATCGTCTCGGGTGTTTCGGCCCTCCCTGCCGGGACCGAGGAGGCGTCCACGGCGCCCCCTTGAGACGAACCCATCGAGTTTTCGGTGTCTAATTCCCCTACGGGAATGTACTGTGGTGGATCCGACACGAAAGCAGACAAGAAACCAACTCCTTTGGCGTAATACCGAGCATCTCCCATCCAGGGGTTGAACTCAGATTTTAGCCCACTATACGATGGCACAGGAGTGTGTTTGAAGGCCAAAAGGCGCGATAGAGGCAGATCAAATCCACCACCCAACTCACTGCCAGGGTATGCACCCCATCCTCCTGTCCTCCCATGCTGATCTGGATGACCCCTCGGTGGGCCAACCTCGACAGGCAACGCAGTTCCTCCGCGTCCAGTTGCTCCCAAATCTGGCGAGGCGCCCTCACGCAAATTTGTCTCTTCTTCTGCTGCAATCTCTCTTACAGCAGTGGGTACTGCTCCTTGTGGGCTCTCCATTACAGCAGCGCTACCCTCAGCGCTGCCGGACTCCGATCGACCAATGCCTGCTTCAACAGCAGCAGTAGTCTCTCCTACTTCAGCAGTGGGTACTGCCACTCTTGGGCTTTCCCCTACAGCAGTGGTTCCTACCTCTGCTGGACTTTCTCCTACAGCAACACTACCTTCAGCGCTGCCTGGCTCCGATCGACCGTTGTTCCTCATGAACTCGGTCATCATTTCCCTCATGGCGTTCAGCATCGACGCCTCTCTTTTCTCCATCACCAGCTTGACCTCGCGTCGCAGCGTTTTAACGTCAATTGGAGAGTCGCGCTCTTCTTGAGCCGATCCCTTCGAGGGCATCGTTGGCTTCTGGTACCAAACCTCAAACGTTCAAGAGCACTAGTGTGTTCGTAGAGTCCAAGCCTGGAGGCCCGGACCACCACGTGGTCTGATGAGTTTCTTTATAATCGTTGTATTAGAGGACAGATGAGGGGAGAGAGAGCGGAGCCTAGCTCGTAGCTCGGAGCAGAGAACGGAGCAGAGAACGGAGCACAGAACGGAGCAGAGAACGGAGTGCTCAAACTCTCCTCGTGAACACACGGCATAATGCATAATAACGCCTGCGAAGATATACGCAACCCTCTACAACTTGTAACCGTCGCTGCTGGAACGATCCAAACGAACATATGATGGCTTGGAACGCCTTGGAAGATGCATGTTTGTCTCGGCGCTCTGCGCTCGGCGTGATGCCTTGCGCAGATAGCGCGAGAAAACACAAATTAAATGCGAAAGGGGGGGGGGGAGGACACATTGATTGACGTAGGGGAAAGCATCATATTCACATGCTCTGCTACGTTATGGTCTACAGCGGTACTTACAGCTGTATATTCTGGTAACACGCGTACCACGTACCAGGTACGTACCAGGCAGTCTTTAGTTGCTGCGGCCTGCAGTACGACCAGTTGTTGCGACGTGTTATGTCCATCTATCTCGTGTGCACGTATTGCACGTTCATTTCTCGTGGAGGACTGCTACTCGATATTCGTACTCGTACTCGTACTCGTGCGTGCACTCTCGCGTATGGTATGGACTGTGGGCTGCGAAATCACGGCGGTCGTACTCGTTGGTGCGTTGGTGTACACCAGTCAGTGTAGTAACCTTGTACAACAGCAGTACAAGAGTCAGTATAGGGTACGGTCGCTGTTGTCGTCTCGTGTTGTGTTCAGTGTCACAGCAGCAGTGTGTCGTTTGGTTATGAAAAAATATAATGCAAAAAAATCGGTTTCAGAACTGATCTGGTTCAATTCGACCAATCAGAATTGTTCCGGAAGCGCCTGCTCAATCAATTATCCTGAAGTTTTTTTCTGCTTTGGATGCAGTGTGTGCTGGCTTGGGGGCACTGCCTTGTGTCGTAGGGTTCACTTTGTTGCATCGTGTCTGCTGTCAGCTCCCTCTGCCCGAAGAAAAAATCGCTGTTCTGACGCCACAGGAGCAGTAGCATTACCCAGACTTAGCGGCCATGGTGGCATTAATGACGATCAAGGGCTTCCCTTCCTCCCTGCCCGAGGCTGAAATCAAGGGGCTTCTGGAAACGATTGGCAAGGTATGATACCAGGAGGCTTAATCGTGGTTGCAACAAAAGAGCGATGCTCTAGTCTCCCTTCCGAACGAATGCCGCGCACAGCATACCTCACACCCACCAGAGGGTGCTGGGCAGCGATTCTTGGTTATGAATGGCAACGGCGGCTGTCGTGATCGAAACTATTTTGGGCGAAATTGATACTCGCACCGCCATGAGTATACGTAGGGTGGGGTGGCCATGCTCAGGGGGTGCTCTGTCTTGTCTTGTTTTCAAAGTTCGTGGGCCCTGGGCTTCCAGCTTTGGTCAGTGTTGCAACCACTGCACTCCGATATCCCATCGCCATGCCATCGCCGTACATACATACGGCAAGTACATTCGGCACGTGCGGTGGGCATTGAGGTACCCTCCCCGATGGCATTTAGGTACGTGCGTCGCTTTTTTTTTCGAGGTCGGCGTTCCGCATGGGGGCAAGAGGAAAAGTCGAGATCTGCTGAGACAGATGTTCCGTTCCTTCCCTCCTTCCTCGCCTGATGCTTTTGCTCTCTTGAGAGGGTTTTTTTTTTTCGATTTTTCGTTTTTTTTACTGAAAAATAGTGTCATGATGCTCTGCACGAGTGAAATATTACACCAATAGTTTTACAGAGTGGTTCGCTTCCCCCTATTAATAGTGAACCCTACGACTTTACCTCAAGCGTCCGAAGGATTGCCAAGGACGCAGGGCGAGTGCAAGCGTTGCTACTATTGATGCATTGATATCGTATGTGAGTGTGAGTTGATCCATCACGCTACTTTGTGGCTGCGGATCATGAAGAAAAAACCCGTACTCGTACGTAAAAAAGAGTATCGTTGGCTGTTGGCTGTCTTGTTTGTCTTCGTGTCTGATCGGGACACATTTGGCGTCGTTGGCTGGGCTGTCTATTGTCCTCCACTCTGACCCAAAATATAAGGAACACTTGGATTAGATACTTACGTGCTAACTGTCCCTATATTTAGGATGTATTGTGTACACTACTCCTGCAGGTCGTCTTGGTGCTGCTGTCGTTCGCAAACATTTTTTGGGACAAATTAACTTGAAACTTCAATGGACCAACTTTGCAGCATTGTACATACTTGTATGATACCTCAGACCTGGTGCCTGGTACGTACATATTCAAAAAAATGATTAAGGCCGTTTCCTATGCGGTTCGATTTCGAGCTACAGATTTGTATTTTTCGATCTCAAAATGGAATGACCCTACTTATGCAGTCCGATTATGCAAAATCCGACCGGAAATTTTTCTATTTGAGAATCCGATGACCGATGACCCAAGTCGTCGGATTTTGGGCCAAAATCCGACGACCTGGGTCATCAGATTTTCAAATCGAAAAATGGCATGCTCTCTAAATTCAAGATATTATCCACGACAGCAAACAGCAGCGGAACCAACGATGAGTTGGATGGTGATACAGCTGTATAGCGACGTTGCTTCGCGCCCGACGCACGGACGGCACCTCCCTCCGTAGCCAGACTAGAGTCGACTGGTGCGGGCTCGGGCCTAGAGACCAAGAGAAGAGCACTCGACATGCGCCTCTCCGTGGATACGTACTCGTAGTACACTGCTGTAGCAGCAGCAGCAGTAGCAGCAGTCAGTCACAAATCAAACACAAAATACCAAGACAGGTTGACTCTAGCGCACTCGCCACATCTCTTCGCCACCAGACTAGAGGCAGTCAGCGTGGGCTCGGACGCTTGGGTCCTACGTGCAGGGCAGCGCACCCAGCGCGTCTCTTGGCGGCGCCAAATCACAAAAACAGCAGTTGGTCTCGGCGTTTGCTCGAATCTCTACACGCACAATAAATCTGATTTATTCCGCATAGGAAGGCCCTTTCGATTTGTCAAGCTCGTATCTGAAAATGCCATCAGGTCAAAATCTGAAGCTCAAAAATCGAACCGCATAGGAAACGGCCTAATTCGTACAAAAAATAGAGGTAGTTATTTATTTTCCGTCTTCGGGCACACGAAAAATGAATCATTACATACTCTCGCTGCACCCGCGTTTCTGGGCACAAAGGGTGAACTACTTGGAATTAGACTTCAGTTACGCATTTATGTACGTATACAATGGTATATACGAATACAATCTGCTGCACGAGTACGCTTGATTCAATTTTTTTATTTTTTACAACACGATACCCACTTTGGCCGGAAATATAATACCCGTTTGATATTGACTTCAGGTCTCCAATCGCGGGTTATAGTTCCTCCCAGTGTGGTTGGTGTATGATACGTTGCCGACGACGCCAATGTGGAGTGGACGCCTCAAGCAGGTTCACCCTTTGGTAGTCTTATAATGATGTGGAGTTGGTACTGCTGTATACCAGGCATCCCCGGTGGCTTGATAGGTGGTCCGCGTGCCTGTCAAGATCAATTTCGTGGGTTCAAGTCTCACCGAGCGCATGCTCATAGGGACTTTTTCTTGCATAAAAAATTGATAAGCGGAAAGCGCGAAAGCGTGAGTTGGCTACATTCGATGAAATCGACGAGCAGTGGGAATGCTGAACCCTATGCGCGACAAAAAATAAAGGCACGTACCGGGGGGGGAGAAGGGACGACACCTGTGACCACGGCTTGTCCAGAAGATCGTCGAGGGTAAAACCTCCTACGAGTGGGCTGGAAAGTAAAAGAAAAAAAAATAAAATACCTCGGGTCTACACGAAACGGAGTGACAGACATTGCGTGAGCTTGGACTTTTGTTACCTGTATCTGCGGTACTTGACGGGTCTCACAGAGGAGCAGATCTCGACGCTGACATGCGCGTCGCCGTCCTTGCCGCGATTCGCTCCAGCCGGAGAATCGAATAGCTCCCCGTTTTGTTTTCTGTTTCTTATTTTTTTTTACAAGCTCGAGCTGTGCGTTGTCCTCATAATTCCGATGCGATTCCGAATCGATTCCAATTTTCGGTGGGCGGTGATCCTTTGTTGGCTCTTTTGTTGTGGTATAAATCATACAGGTGGATGTGTTCGAATGCACAGTGGAGGGAGACAACCTGACGTGCACGTGTCGGTACACAACCGACGACGACACCACCAAGGCCAAGAAGGGTTTCCACGACCTCGAGGTGCGTTTTTTATGCTGTCAGGGTTTCGTCATCAGCAGTCGAGCATCCACTACCTGATATCATAATATTATAGTGGTTGTGTTCGGTTTCAAAGGATTTCCATGACCTCGAGGGGCGTTTTTTATCCTGTCAGGGTCGCGTCAACAGCGTACATAGTCCTGTTGTCCTGCTCGGTGTCCAGGGTTTCCACGATGTTGATGTCGATATCGACATCGATCTTGTTTCCGATCTTGATCTCGAACTATAGCCGTAGGTATCATGTCGTTTACGATGTTAATTTTGCTATCCATGTTGATTACTATCTCGGCCTCGCACTCAATATCATGTCACCTACGATGTTGATCTCGAACTCGACCTCGTGACTTTCTGGACGGGCGCCCTCCTTCGACCGTGTGTTGTCCCTCTGCCCTTTGGTGTTTTCGTGGGTGTTCTCGTTTCGGTGATGCCGCATTAGATGGGCGAAACGACTCTCAAGGTGGAGGTGGACCAGGCGCCTCCTCAAACCGGCTTCGGCAACACCAGGTGAGTGGCACGCACCACCACACGCAAGCAACGCGCATCGTTGTAGTGATACTGCCGCTGCCGCTGCCGCTGCCGCTGCTGCTGCTGCTGCTGCTGCTGCTGCTGCTTCTGCTGCTCTCATGTATATAGCGATACTCTGCTGTACGACAATGGAAGAACCCGTTTCAAGCGCCGCTCTTGCATCTATGTCAGCCCCTATTGATGTGCTTGCATCTTAGCACCATGTTTTGACCTCTTTTGCCATATTGGAAACCCCCCACCCAAAACTTATTGGTCTTGGTCTTGTTTTTGTTGTTCTCCGTGTAAACCCCCCCCCCCCCCAGGCGTCCTCGCTGGTGCATCCCACTCCTTTCCGTAAAATCTCTCGCTCACACCGCCCCGCCCTACCCCCCGTCCCTTTTTTATTTTCGGAAACCCTTTGCTCAAGACCCCCTTTTCTTCTTTTCGGAACTTTTTCGATGTACCCTTTCCCCCCTCCCCCTTTGGTGCAAGCAGTGTCTGCCTGGTTGGTGAAAACCCTACATGCTCCGTCGCCGCGTTGTAGGGATGCGAGGGTTTGTGGTCATACGACTACGTGATGGTCTATGGTCATACAACTACGTCCGTGTATGACATGGGTACACCCCCCTTGCCCTTTTTTATTTGTTTCCTTTCGCTCACGCCCCCCCCTCATTATTTACGGAAAACCCTTTCGTCCGAACCGTAACAACCGCCCCTCCCCGGCAGTGGCTTGAACGGAGCCATCCCGGGCGGCATGGCAGCACCTTCTGAAGGGTCGAGCTTTGACGACAAAAAAGCTTCGGAAGACCTGCCGCGCCGCAAGAAATCTCGCTTCGCGCCCCCGCCAACGGGCGCGGTAGACCTCGTCAGCGGTGAGGGGTTTTCACGGAGGTTGGGAAGGGGGGAATGAAGCGAAGAGGGGGGCAGGCGTTTCTGGTGGCTGCTTTACCGACGGGGATTTGGTGGTGGTGGTGGTGTTTTCGGTGGTGGTTTTGTTGTTATGGTGGCTGTGTTGCTTTCATCGCTTTGTGTGGAGTGTGTTGTTTCTCTGTGATTCGTTGGTTTGCTTGAATGGTGTGTGTAAGGCTTGACGAGGGCGGGTAGGGGTGCTCGTAGGAGTCGACGGACGATTGCTGTGTCCAGGAAGACAGAAAGAGCAAACGCTTGTACTACTGCTGGTTGCACTGCTGCCGCTGTTGTACGAGTAGTATTGGTACTACCACAACCACACTACCACCACTACCATGATAACACTACTACTGTAGCATCACATACACCTCCCCTTTTTGCGCTCTCCTGTCTGCTCTAGGCCTCTCCGGGGCCCCTTCCTCCAGCTCAGGCTTCATGGGTATCTCGGGACTGGGCGGCGGCGGCGGCGCGTCGGGCCTTCCTCCCGCTAGTGTGTACGGCCAAGCCGGGGGGGTTGGGCTCGGAGGGCTCGGTCTGCCAGGTGGGTGGTTCTGCTCTAGAACTCATTTTCGGTGTAGGACACGGAGGGCGGAGGGGGCGGGGGGGCGAAGAGGGAGGCCTGTACGCACGTATAGATTGATGTACCTGGTGTACCGGCATAGACAAAATGGTTGAAACATAGTTGGTACCTGGTGGAAACGTAACCCATCGTCCGGTAAGATCTTCCAGGGGACGGGCTGTTCGTTGTTTCGAGGCGAGGAAGCACTTCTTGGTATATCCGTAGGATCGAGGTATGGGCGTAGACCCAGCCCAACCCCTGACTCTAACCCTTTTACGACTGCAGTCCCGTTTTGGAGACGAACCCTCAAAATTCCAAGTGCTTTGTCTCCCAAAACGAACTGCAGTCCTAAGAGGGCCCTTAACCCTAACCTTGACCCCAAACCGGAGCCCAAACGGCTTTAAAACGGGCGAGAAACGCGGCTGCGCCGCTTTTTGTTTGTTTTTGTTTTCTGTTTTTTTTTGTTATTCCGCACCTGCGCACCACGATTCTCCCCCCCACACTCTTGAGGCCGGATCTTACGCAATTTTTTCTAGGTGATTATTTATATGACTGTTTACGGAGGCTTCGGGGTATCTGGTCCCATTTCTGATCAGAATTTATCAAAAGCACGTCTTACGGGGCCTGTTTGGTGGAAAAATGTTCCTCCGAGATTTTATCACTCATGAAATTCGATGTTTTTTTTTTTGGCAGCCTTTTCTGATGAACCTAGAAAGAGATAAAATTTGCTTTTGCACAAGTCCCTCGGAGGCATTATACAATTTTGTATAGGTTATAGACAGGGCTCATGACGGGCCACGACGCTACATGCTTGGTTACGCTTGTACACAGCTGGGCTCCAGCACTCGTGCATCGGCGACCGCGTCGAGGGAGGGCATCAATACCTTGGCCACCATGGAGTCCCTTGCGGCCGCCCAACTGCAGCTGCTCTAGGCAAAACAAATTTTGGAGACGAATAGGACGATACTATAGCAGTGCCAAAATAACAATCTAATGTTTTTTTTTTTTCTGACTACGACCGCCGCAAGCAGCTCATGCTCCGCGAGAGCGAGAGCTCCTTGCTGGTCCAGCGACTAACAAACCCCTTGCGCAGCTCTCCAGAAGGTTCCACATTCCGTTCCTCCCTTCGAGGAGCTGGTGGTGAAGGTTGATCGCTCAACCCGGCGTGAACGACTCGTTCGTGTCGTGGTCCACGTGGAGTTCACAATCTCGGTTCTGTTTTGTTTTTTTATTATCCCCTATGAAATAAAACCAAAAACACGATAAGACGGCACATGGCGCACCGATCTGATGTGGCTTTTTGCCGGCGGAAAGTCCGACTTGCCGCCTTTTTTTTTAATTTTGAAAAAAAAAAAAATGCTCAAGATTCGGCCTGAGTTACTGTATTTTTCCCGGAAACTTCCCCTGACATACCATACCAGATGAAATACGAACTGACCTGGTACCATTCTTGACCAAAATGTGAGGACGGTTGGGGTATACCTGGTTAACCGTGAAGACCAAACGGTCCTTGCATCAGTCAGTACTGCTGTTAACAGACCCCCGAGAATAAACTACCCATAACCCCGACCGCCTGGGGATTTTCTCGGAGTTAGGAGAACAAGACAATTATTAATAAAAGGTGTTGATCGTGTGGGTAGTTGTTGATCGTGTGGGCTACCAACCTTTTTTTGTCGAAACTGGGCCAAGTCTACGAGTAAAAAAATAAACACTAATAGTGATGGGGGACGGGGGGGGGGGCGTCGGTCGGGGGGGGGGGGGGGGTATTCTTCTCTTCTTTTTTTTTTTTGGGTACTCGTAATTTGTTGTCACTATTTTTCTTTGCTCAGCTCGCGTGCGAGATGTGACGCGCGAAGGACGACCGTCCTTACAGGCGAAAATGTTCATCACCGGCAGTAAAGAGATAGGATATTTTGGGCGCGTCTAAGACTCTTCTGGCCCTATTTGACTAGTTTTTTTTACCGTGTGGGACGGCCGATCAAGTGGTCAAACCGCGGTCTCCTTCGTATTTCGGGTGAACATGGTAATGAGAACCAAATCTCCTGTGTAAACATGAAGGGAAATTTATATTTCGTGGTTCCATGGCGGGCTCTGATTACTATTAATATAATACACTCCGGGCGGAAATATAAGGGCCTTGTAGACGTTAATATGATATGAAGACCAACCGGTCCTTTTCTATTCATACGTAAAGTTGTATGCCTCCCCCTCCCCGTAATACTCAGCGTCTTTGCTTTTTGTGGACATGCGTGGACATGCCGTGGTCACAGGTGACTGTCTGTCCTGTCCTGTCCTCCCCCCCTCCCCGATGTAAATATGATGCCAGTATGATGTGTACCTTTTGGTTGAAGTTATAAAACTAATATACAAGAGCTGTGACACGGAGGAGGACTTCCTCGAAACTCATCATCTTTGCACGCTGTGTTTGGTTCTACGTAGTCATATTAATACTTCCATCGCGCGTACTGCGGGTTTGAAATGGCCTCATGCAGGAAACACAGCGGTCCGTAGGTTTTATGTAACATGCGGAGGGTTTAGCGTTTCCACTGCTTGCTGCTGCGTCCGTATTAATTGACAATTTTGTGTCGACTCTTGCCGATGGTGGCTACATTTTTCGGGTAGGTAGTCCGGTCGTCGCGGACTGCGCGGTCTGTTGAGTGTTGATTGGACGTTGCGTACGTAGCAGATAGTATACTGCTGTGTATAACTGTTGTACGTATGAATAAATCATGCGAGTAGAGACGTTGTTGCTTACGGCGGCGGGTTTACCATTCGCTGAACAAAGACGACAGGTACGAGCCCATCTTAACGGGGAACACTAAATTTCGTTCAGTCAGATGCAAATTAAATAAGAAAAAAAAAAAATCAAGTCAAATTGAAAGAACCGAAAGTCCTCGATAAGATGGGCCCTTGAATTAAATTAGAAAAAAAAAATCAAATCAAATTGAAAGAACCGAAAGTCCTCGATAAGATGGGCCCTAAGGTACGAAGAGATATTTTCTCAAATATATTTTCTCAAATTCATATCGTATTTGTTTTTGTTCGCTGTTGATTGTTGCTGTTGTTTTCGGTTGTTTGTTTTTGGCGGATAGATCATTATCGCGAGACCCTCCCTCCGCCCATTCTTATTCGATGGATACTGAAAACCGAGGTGGGACTCATGGGCCATAAACGACGATTAATATTAAAAAAAATTCGTTGGCAGCGGATAGACAACGCTAACGATATTCTACCTGCACCTCTTCGGTTGTTTCAGGAGCTATGGGTGGTGGTCTCGGAGGAGTTTCGACCCAGACCCCGCAAATGAAGAGTCAGGTGGAGCTATTCGTCGGTAACATCCCCGTCGGTACGACGCAGCAAGGGCTCGTCGACTTCCTGAACGCGGCAATGCTCAAGGTGAAAGGTTGCGGCCTTCGGCGCGGCCTTGTCTGTTGCTTGTTCCTTTTCCGGTTGTTTAGTTGTTATCTCGTTTTGTGTTGCTGTTGTGGATCAAACTCTGTCGTTGCTGTATTGTTGTCCGTGCTGTTGCCTTGTTGCTCTTATTAATATTACGGGGGGCCATAGTAAATAGGACCAAATATTGTCAGTAAAAATAGGTACATGTATAGGTTTTTATGTGTACCATAGGTCCTATTAACTATGGACCCCCGTAATAGTTTGATTGCCTTAGTGTGGTCTGCCGTTGGTTGATGACATTGGTTGACGACGTTGGTTGGCCGGTTGTTCGTTTATTTCATGGTGGGTTGCGAAGGCCGGGCCACACCGGAGCACAATGCGTCGCGCTCGGCAGTGCTTGCATGTACCGCACATCCCATACGCGGCTTTTGGGCGCGCACCCAATGCCCACCCTCGTCCGCTATTATAGAATGCCCCCGAAAATGCTACGCGCGCAAGCATGGCGTCTTTCATCTAATCACCTCCCTCCGACCGCCAAAAATGCTACCTGTACGGGTACAGGCACGATGTCTCTCGGCTATCCACCCGCATTCCCCCACTCTAAAAACGCCTGTTTCACTTTTGCCCCGTCGATGGTAAGGCACCGTGGCTGTCGTCTAACCACCCTCCTTCCCCCGCTATAGGAACGCCTGTTGTGCTGTTCCCGTGTCGCTGGTGGGGCACCGTGGGTCTTCGTCTAACCATCCCCTTCCCCTATATAAACGCCTGTGTCGCGATTCCCCTAACGCTGGTGAAGCACCGTGAAAATCATCTATCACCCCGCTTCCCCAGCTATATGAACGCCTGTGTGACTTTTCCCCAAACGCTGGTGAGGCACCGTGGCTCTCGTCCCCTCCCGTGTTAAACGCCTTTGTCGCGTAGCACCGTGGTCTTCGTCTAACCACCCCCTTCCCTCGCTATAAACGAACTCCTGTGTCGCGTTTCCCTGTGAGCACCGTGCCTCTCATCTAACCACCTCTTCCCCCGCTACAAGAACTCCTGTATCGTTTTTTCTTCAACGCTGGTGAATCACCGTGGCTCTCGTCTAATCATCCCCCATTCCCCCGCTATGTAAACGCCTGTTTCGCTTTTATTTTCCCCTCTCCCTGATGGGACCAGGTGGGGCTTAACCTCGTCCCGGGGAACCCCGTGACGTCCTGCCGGCTGAACTCGAAGTTCGCTTTCTGCGTCATGCGGAACCCGGAGGAGGCTGCGAAGGCTCTCAACCTTAACGGAATTCCCTACCTAGGAAACGTGCTTAAGCTTGTGAGTTCATTTGTCTTGACGGCGGCTTTCGTCTTTTTGGGGATGGGGGGAGGGAAATTGTGGGTTGGGCTTTTTTGGTATTGGGTTTCGGCGTTTCGTTGATGCGAAGGCGGTTTGCGGAGGGTCTTGTTTTTTACGGATTGGGTCTGTAAACGTTTGTCGTTGTGCGTTGTGTGTGTGCATTGGTTTTATTTGGTCGAGGTGGCGTGATTGGGGGGGTGGTCGGGATGGGCGGGCGAGGGGGGGGGGAAGACTTGAAAGCTCTCTCTGGACCGTGGGAACTCGCCGAGAGCGTGTGTGTCCTCGTATGGTATTTCATGTACCCCGTAAGGGTTTTGTATACCTAAAAGGCGGCGTTGATTTGTTGGCACTCTTGGTGGTGCTCGTTTGTGGGGCGGACAGGGCGGGCCGCGTATTCATGGGTGCTCTCGAGTTGTTGTGGACAGTTGGTGTGGATGTACATCCTGCACGGCAGAAGCTCCTTGCCTGGGGGGTGATGTGTGTACACCAATTGCAAATATACTATGCAGGAAACCGCGGTCTGACACGTTGAGTGATCGCCCTCCTTCTCTGAAATTGCATATTAGGGCGAAAAGAGGCCTTGACGCGTGCGAGAAGACTGGTCTCTTCTAACTTTTTTTTTCTTGTGTTGACCGCCTGTGTTTATTTTGCTGCGGTTGGCGTTTCCTCTTGCGCAGCGATAACATCGCGAATGGACAAGAGAAGAACCGTGTTGTGTGCACGGGACTGATCATTGATGACACTGCCCCCTCACCCCGATACTCCAACCCCAGTCCAACCCCAGTCCAACTCCAGTTCTGTCGCCAACCCCAACCCAATCCTAAACTCGACCCCAACCCAACCCTAACCCAACCCCGGCTATATCCCAACCCCAACCCCAACCCAACCCTAACCCAAGCCAAACCCAACCCTAATCCAACCCCAACCGAACCCTAACCAAACCCCAACCCAACCCCAGCTCTATCCCCACCCCTCCCCCCACCCCCCTAACTTTTTCGTGACGACAACCGGCCCTCATGTTTTCGGCCGTCCCTTTTGCGACCCTCAGCAACGGCCATCCAGCTACACCGGACCCCCGGACCGAGCAGTGACCTGGCAGGTAACGTGGCCCGTTGTTGCTAGAAACATTTCAAGACAAAAAAAAACGTGTGGTGTTTTTGGCCCCCTGTTTGCAGAAACAAGAATGAGAATTTTGGTCTTTGTTAGTAGTGGAAAGAGGCGTTGGTGGGAGAGCGGGTGTTGGGGACAGCAGCGGTGACGGCGGCAACCGGACTGCTTGTTGCTGTTTTTTGTCTTGCTGCGGTTTTTTTTGGAATTTTTGTTTGCTATGGGGTCGTCGTTCCAGTTCTCGCCTAAAGACCCGGGCATCGTGTCGGATCTGCGTCGCGGGTGTCGGAGAACTCGCGATGCTTTTAGTTTTTTTCCTCTGGATGGAGAGCGAGGTTTTTCGAGAACAGGAGGGTTGTCATACATTCCCTGTGGGTTTTTATTGAGCATGTGCCGACGTATGGCTATATGGTCGATGCTGTAGTGCTTGGTCTTTTCATACGCGGGGACATCTCGATTTTCTAGGGTTTGGAGGGACTTTTGTGGAGGGTGGGGGAGGGGATAAACCGTATCACGGTAGAAGGCAAGACCCCCTTGTTTTTGTTTTTTTTTTTCGGAGCCTTTTCTGTTATTTTTTGTATCTTGTCGACGAGCTTTGCACAGCCGGAGGAGGGCCCCCCCCATCGACGCGAAACTGAGAGATGATCAGAGATGACGGAATCGAACGGCGCTCGTGGTGTCCCCCGGTTGTGCTTCACTCAGATACGTTTTTCCTAGTGTCCAAAGTCACATTCTCTCTCATGACGAGGCTGATCGCCCTCTCTTCCTTCCTTCCCCCCGCCGACCCGCGGCCCCCCCCCCCCCCCCCCCCCCCCCCCCCCCCCCCCCCCCCCCCCACCCCCCTCCCCCCACCCCCCCCCCCCCCCTCCTTCCCTTCGGCCCCATCCTCCACTGTTGTCGTTCCCGTCGTGCTTGGTGCGTCATTCTGTTTCACCACGCCGTGTGTGTGTTTTTTTTCTACTGCTTTTCACGGCGGTCCTCGTCCATTATTGTTTATCGGGGCGTTTCTTTTTTGTACTTTTTTTTTTTTTTCCGTTGTCGGGTTCTCCCCTTTGTTTGGCCTTCGTTGCTTTTTTTGTTTGGATCGCGCTCTCGTCGTCGTCATCGTCGTCATCGTCATCGTCATCGTCATCGTCGTCAACCATTTGTCTTTTGTTCTTTGTTTTTTGCCCCCTGTGTGTGGGGGGGCGGGTTTCTTCTGACTTTACGATTTTTTCATTTATTCGCTCATTTCTTGGCTCTTTCCTGTGCACTATTTAATTTTATTTCTTTCTGTCCCCATCTATGTATTGAAATCCGAACCTTTCGTTCTTCCGCAACCGCGAAACCGCTCCTTGTGAACAAACAACAACAACAAAAAAACACCTCATCATTACCCTACATAACCCCTATTATTAAAAAAACGCTGCATACGCAACGCGCCATACGCTCGCGGCCTCGGCGGGGGTCTCCTCCCCCTTTCCTCCCCTCCTTTGCCTCGCCCCTGTCCGGGATGGGTTGGCTTTGCGATAATTCTCCTCGAACTTTTGTGGTCGGTACCGCGAAACGACTTTCGACCGCGAAAAGCCTACCTACTTTTTTGCTTGCTCTCGGCGATTCCGCACGCGCATGCAAGGACTATTGTCGCGCGCCCTTCGAAAAAAAAAAACGCCTTCCTGTAGGAAAGCTTTGGAACATCCCCCCTTCTTTCCCCCCCCTCCCTCCCCAAGCTTCTCCGTGGCTGGTTGAGCAAGGTCCCATCGGACCCGTGCCCGACTGAAGTGGTGCGTGGTTTTGTGGTGGAAGGCCTTTGAAGTATTGATAACATGTATCACCCTGGGTGCTTATATACAGACCGATTGGTCGTCACATAAATATAGAAATGATCCTTATATTTCCGGCCATAGAGGTAGTACTCGGACCGAGAATATAGAAATGATGCTTATATTTCCGGCGAGAGAGGTACTACTCGGACCGAGAATAAAGTTCCCTTCTCAGAAAAATTAACGAAGATTATGTTGCCGGCTAGAAAGTTGAATATTTTTTAATACCAGGCGCAGCAGTTTTCATCGTGATCTTTGAGGGATGTTTGGGTGTGCCACCGAAACGTCCCCAACATTCGCTGCGTTTACGCTCGTACTGGTAGTGAACGCTCCTTCTTCGCTCGGAGTCGGGCCCGGTCGGATTTTCGGAGTACTGTTTTTTTTCCCCCTTATTTGTATTCTCTCTTTTTTCTCTTTTTTTTTTTTTTTTTTTCGTGTCTCAGTTCTCTTTTTGTTGTGCTCTTGCGGTCCCACACCAGTCTCGTTCTTGTTGTGCTGTTGTTTCCTCTCCCGAAACCCGACCTTGTATCTATAGTTGGATTAATTTGTAGACGAAAAAATAATGTAGTCAGATTTTTTTTATTTGTCTACCAGGTTTTACTAGCCTCAGAAAGTGAAGCAGTCAGATCGCGGATTGCCAAGTTGAGTTTCTCTCGTACAACGGGGGGGGTTACAAGGGAGGGAGTCGTTTTTCGAGAGGGGTCGATCACATGTCTACCTTACTCGTAAGAAAATAGTGATCTAAATCATACCTGGTAGCTTTTAGTATGCCCGTGCCAAGCCGTTTGACCTCTCTTCAATCGGCGTTTCTCTTGAATCGTACCCCCCCCCCCCCCCCCGCTTCCTATACCCCTTGTTGTTTATCACGCCCGACATGCCCCCTGTTAGTGCGTAGATGGCACATATCTAAACACGTTTGAGTACGGGAGAGTACGGAGGTACTCAGGACCGGCGGTAGTGTTGGCTTTGTTTTTTTCATGGCCAGGGTTGCACCGCGTCTCGTGCCCCCCCGCGCCCCTCTCCCCCCCCCCCCCCCCCCCCCCTCCTTCCCGCCCCACCCCTCGCCTCTCCCCTCCCCGTCCGTATCTCTCCCGTCTCTCCTCAAACTCTTTAGAAAGCTTGTGCAAGAGCGGTTATGTGGTTTGGCTGAAAGTAACTAGACATGGGATAGATCATCGACAGATAGATCATGACCTAGATCATTCAGGGCAGATTGTCCGTATGATGTGTAGGATGTAGCTCATCTTGCCGACTGGGAGCCGTATGATCTGCATGATCTATCAGGACGTATTTCCTCGGTTTGGATCTGTGCTGTACAGATCCTGCGTAACATGTCGTAACGGCAGGTTGGGATCAGATTATCTAGATGATCTATCTGTAAATGATCTGTCTGATCTGTCCGACTCGTGAGCTATTAACATGACGGAACGTCGCTCTATCCCGACCGCTTCCTCGTTGTTTCGGGATCCTGTCTCGTATTGATATTGATGGCACATCACGCATGATTTTATTTTCACTTTAGACAGTTTTTACGTAATAACCTATTGGCAGTTGCTATTGACAGCAGGCGTCGTGTCTGAGATTCTCGGCGACGACGCTCATCATTTTGGCAATCTATTGATCATTTTGGCAACTGGTTTGCATCAATGTTGAGATTGGAAGATGCCAATAGTTTTGGCAACTATCAACGCTTATTCTCAGGGTGTTTTCTTTAGATGCATCCCATTTTGGCAGTTACTTGATACCAGTGCTTGATATTACGGACCATAGTAAATAGGACCACATATTGCTGGCAAAAATAGGGAAATATGTAGGTTTTCGTGTGTACCGTAGGACCTATTTTCTATGTTCCCCCCGTAATAGTATTCGTGTAGGTATGTATTCTTGATACCAGGGTACAAGGCAGACATGAAGAATGCACACGAGTACGAACCCGAATTTTTTTCCACCGTTCGTTTTGCCAACTATATTTTACAGTAAAACTAGCTTTTCCTTTTCTCTTTGTCTGTTTTCGCTCACGCCCCTGCCGCTGCCCCCCTTAATTTTCACCCTGAACTCTGGAGGCTGGTCCATGCAAAAGCTTTCGAAGCACCTCTTTTTTTGTTCAGCTTAAACCAGCAGTGCCGCGCACGGAACGGGTCGTATTAATATGAATTGTTGGATTCGCAATAGCTGTAGTGGAGTAATGTTGGTATTTGTAGTACGTTGGCCCAGTTGAAGTATAGCAGCAGTTTCGGTCGGCCCCCACTTTTGGAACAAGCCAACAGTCAGCGGTTTCTTGCGTGTAAGCATACACGTACACGTATCACATCATCCAGGCACGCACGTGTACTGACGTATTTTATTTCGACACTGTTTTTATGGCGACAATGTTCACGCCCAACGCCTCTATTATTTGGCAAACCCCTGCCGTGTACGAGTTACGTTTTCCAGCTGCGGGCGTTTTGGCAGCGTACCAGCAGCGCAGTATCGCTGCTTTTGTGCTGCATTGTCAGCTGCGGCGTTGCTGTCGTTACTGCGAGCCATCCGACTCTAGACCTAGAAGCTATGGCCGAGGGGGGGGGGGGGGGGGGGGGTGAGGAGAACCTCCTGCCCCTCCCCCTCCTCCTCCTGCCCCCTCCCCACTCCCGCCTCCTTCCCCCATCTTCTTCCTCTTCTTCGTCCCTCCCCTTCCCGCCCCTCCGCTCCCACTCACCCACCCTTCTTTTTCCTGTTTTTCTTTCCTCGTGATTTTGACCACCTTGGGAAGCTTTCGTTTTCTCGGCGGTTTAGTCTATCCTCTGTGGGGCTCGGTGGTGGGAGTGAAGGCGAGGAATCGGGATTAAGGTCAATCCATCTCTTTTTTTTTTTTTTGCACACGACATTTTTTGTTTTTTTGTCCTCTCTTCTAATGATTACTTTTCTTATATGTTTGTGTGTGAATTGTGTATTTTGGTGGGTGTAGGTGTGTGTTTTCAGTACGAACCCATACTGCTGTTCTTTTCCAGGGTATACCGGTGGTGTTTTTTGTCTCGCGGCGACTGGGGTTCAATGTTTTTCACTCCTCCTGTCCCTGTCCGCCCCGCGCGAGCGAAAGTCGTCGAAAAAAGCGTCGAGGCTGATTTATTGTTCGCTTGCGCGGTGGGTGGGGTGGGTGTGGCTTTGCGTGGAAAACGATTTTATTGCGACCTCCTCCCTTTCTTCCTCCTCCTCCCCCTCCTCCTCCTTCCCCCCATAAAAGTATATACCCTGGTATACCCTGGCACTTGTGTACAACTTGTTGTGGGGATTTCTTGTTTACAACGGGCACGGAAAAGGGTCGTGTTGCTTATTTCATTGGGATAGGCCGTAGCTTGCCCCCCCCAGTACGCCCCCCTCGCCCTCCCCTCGACCAGTACGCCTCCCCCGTCTCATGTATCTTCCAAGTGAAACTCCTTTCTGAATGAGCTCCTTTTTTCCCTCATTTTTGTTCTTGCCGTGGTGTCACTTTTTTTGGATGGTTTTTGTTGTTGTTGGCGTTATCGACAGGTGTTGACGGGACAGGCGGAGATGCCTTCGGACGGGGGCATGACGGCGCTGCAGAACGCTGCCACCAAGCTTAGCTGTGAGGTGTTCGTGGGGAACATCCCTCCGGAGACTCAGGCAGCACCTACCCTCCAGGTATAGCTAGAGGCGCCGACCATCGCAACCGCTATGGCGACCGCTTATGTGCCTTCTTCCTGTTGTCCGACTATTTATTTCCCACACTTACACCAAGTATAAAGTTGTCTACCAAAACGTGGGCTGTGTAGGTCTTTACCAAGGGTACACGTGCGGGCATACCTGGGAGTTGTCGAGGAAATAGCGCAGGCCATTTCTTTGTCCATGAAAGACCAGGACGTGTTTGGCTGCGTCTTGCGTGCTTTTTCTTACCAGGTACTTGATATCTATGAGCGAAGACGAGTTTATAGTTGCCATGGCGCACACAAAACGAAAACAGCACAAGGACCCCTTACGAGACGGCTGAAGCGACCGACCGACGGACCGACCGACCGGGATCCACCAACGCACAAAAATTGATGACAGTCACAAAAGCTCATGCTGCGCGAGTTCCTTGAGGCAACTACTGCAGTATTTTATTGTTTCCTTAACCCCTTAGTACCGCAGTCCCGATTTGGGTACAAACCACTGTAATCCCAAGTGATTTGTCCCCAAAACAGGACTGCGGTACTAGAAGGGGTAAGCGCTCGTTTGTCCCCTTGTACTCGAGGTTAACTATTAATACGAGTACCAGGTACGACAGTACTCTACGTGCAGTGTCGTTTCGGTAATTTTGCGTTTCTTGAAATTATATTATGTTACAGGTGTGTTACCATGGGGGCTTGTTTTTAGCTGCGTCGTGCACGGTTGGTACTTTTTTTGGTCAAGGGCTCCTTCATTCTCTTAGACTTACTACCAAGTCTACTTTGCCTTACGTTACGTTACGTTACGTTACGTTTCGTTTCGTTGAATTGATCCTAACTTACTTGTTTCTCTGGGTCGTGCGTGCGTGGTTGGTTGGCATTTTGTTCGTTCGGCAACCGCCCCTCTCTGCTTCTCTTCCCTCCCTCTCCGTCCGTACAGGAGTACCTTGGCGGCGCCCTGGTGCAAGTGGGGCTCTGCAAGGCCCCGAACCCGATCGCCTCCATCCGCATGAACGCCCGCTTCGCCTTCTTGGAGATGAGATCTGCCGAAGACGCCACGGCAGCGCTTAACCTGGACGGTATCCCCTTCGGAGGCGCCGCTCTCAGCGTGGGCCGCCCGAAGAAGGTAATAAATGCTCGTACGTACGGTATGGTCACGCGGTATATCAATATATATATATATATAGATGTATACCACTGTGGCCGAAAATACAAGGATCGTTTATACATGAATAATGAAAACCCAAAAGTGCTTATATTTCCGTCTAGAGTGGTGTGTATCGGTTTGTGAGCTGTGTGTGTGTGTTTTTTTGTTCAAAACTCGTACCGTCAAGGTTTGTGTGAGACTCGGATACCGCATGCTCTATGCTCTATGCTGTGTGTATTATTACGGGGGTCCATAGTAAATAGGACCTACGGTACACACTAAAACCTATATATTTACCTATTTTTACTCACAATATTTGGTCCTATTTACTATGGTCCCCCGCAATAACACTATAACATTTTCACACATGTGACAGAAGGAAGAGATCATTGTCATGTACACTCTACAGATATATTTTAGATTTGTTTTATCAGGGAAGATGTACTTTCCTGGACTGTATTTTCTGTTGTCATGCTGCCGCGTGGGAGCCGTATAGTCTGCGCGACCTCGGATATGTTTCCTGGGTTGGATCTATCCTGTAAGGCAGATCCTGCACAACATATCGTAACGGCAGGTAAGGATCTATCTGTAGATGATCTGTTGATGATCTGTAGGTAGACGGATAGATCGTGGTCTGTCCGGCGTGAGAAACGAACAGATCACCGACCCCCCCCCCCCCCCTCGGTGATGTAGACCCTTCAGGGCAGATATATTCCCTGACCCACTCGTGTATGTCTGCTCTGTCGGTGACTTGTTGTTTGCGGGTGGGAGCTGTATGTAATCCGCTTGATGGAAGCACATGTTCCCTGCGGTGGATCGTTTCTATGGAGATATATGTACTCCGCATCAACTCAATAGCGGCAGGTTAGGAAGTACTGTAGATAATGTAGATGTGGTTATCCGATGTTCAAACCGTGTCACGTATGATGGAACGTACAGTAAAACGACCTGGCGCTTGTTTTTTGGTTGGTCCGCCAGCTGGAAAGGGGTCCACCGGCAAACAGCGACCTTCCCTTGAACCTCGGCATCGGTACCCTGAGCATTTTAGTGTAGCTTGGTATTCACTCCTCTTAATTTTGTCCAGGTGCCAGGGGTGTATGGTATCGTGGATAAATTGTATTTTTATTTGGTTTGCAGGTTACATGGGGCGATATATCAGGGCCCGTTTTTACCGTCGTTTCCTATTGTCCTCCGGTATATAGGTATGTTATTCTGTGGTCAGTTGTTTCAACGGGACGCTTTGGTGTAGTTTTTTCTTCACGGGCTGCTTCTAGTAGATTGCTCGAGAAAATGGGTTTCGAATGTGAGAGTGTCATCATCATGATCGTCATCGTCATATTAATAGCCGATGTTGATTCTTGATCTGACAAGAGAGACAGGAAAACGTTTGAAAAAAAAACGCTCGAGCTGTTGTCTCATCGGTTCGCTCGCCTTGCCCTGCCCACTCTTTTGCCTTGGCCCTTCACTGTCGCCCCCCCCCCATTACCCCACCCACTTTTGTTGCCTTATTGCTTAATCTCTACCCCCCCAAAAAAAAAAACTCCAAATAAAACGAAACCCAAACCAACGCAACTCAACAGTACGAGGGTCCCGTGACGCCTCACAAGACGTGGTTCGACGTTCTGGCGGAGTGCAGCTTCGGCCTCATGGGTGGGGCCGGGGGGGAGGTTGAGGCGGCCCCGACATCGACTGTGGTTCGGATAGGAAACGTGGTGACGCCGGAAGAGCTTACCGACGACGAAGCCCAGAAAGAGGTGAAGGAGGCGTGTTTGCTGCGGTGTTCGGAGGTTGCGCTTTGGAACCGGAACGTTCCTCAGTGACGGTCTCAAACTAGCCAATGTGGAGGCGTGTTTGCTGCGGTGTAAGTAGGAGTCGCGCTTTTGAACCGAAACGTTTCTCACTGACGGGGCTCCTGAACTCTCAAACTAGCCGATATGTAGGCGTGTTTGTTGCAGTATATAGGGATCGCGCGTGTTGAAACGAAACGTTTCTTGCTGACGAGACTCCTCACCTCTGAAAACTAGCCAATAATCTCTTGGCATCCGATGTGTATTTGCATTCATTTTTTTTGGAATCCGGGAACACGATTCTGTATTGTAATACGTATGCATCGTTTTGTTTCTGGCTGGCACCATACCAGGTGGTAGAGGACATGACAGAAGAGTGCTCCAAATACGGGACGGTGGCGGGCATCGATATCCCCCACGTTGGGGGGCCCGGCGCAGGGGTAGGGTTCGTGTTCGTCAAGTACACCACCCGGGAAGAGGCGCAAAAGGTGACTTGCTTCGATTTTCATTTTGTGGTGGACGATTTTCATTCGTGGTTATGAACGGTTGAGTTCAGATTTGATTCTCATTTTCGAGTTTGAATTTACCTTGCGTCTTGGAAGGTGGTTTTGCTGTTGCCTTTGCTTTTTTGCCGGGTGTGTTGTGTTGTGTTGTGGCGTTGCTCTGCTTGCTTTTGCTTTCGCGGCCGGTAGTCGTATGTGTGGCGCTTATGTCAAGACCCTTGTCGATCGTCTTGTTTTGATCTGGTTTTGATGTTATTTTTTCGCCCGTTTTTTTTCGTGAGACGCGGTATAGATCCCGCTTTGTTGAAGACGGTGGTCGGTTGCGGTGTTTGTTTAGTCCGTTTCGGGAGTCATGGCGCCTTAGGTTCTCGCTTGTTGCAGATCGATAGTTCGGCCCAACTACTCAACTCCGTGACTCATGCTGATTGGTTGGTGTCCGCCTTGCCTGCGTGTGGTTGGTGCTGCTGTATTGTCGGGCGACGACCAGTATCGCAGCCCAATTAGTCAACTCCCCCCGTGACTGATGCTGATTGGTTTGTTAGTTTCGCCGTGCGTGTCGTTGGTGCTGTTTTTTCTGCTCTCGCAAAGCGACGATCAGCGATGCAGCCCCCAATCACTCAACTCCGAGACTCGTGCTGACTGGTTTTTGTCGATGGCGCTGTTTTTACTGTTTTTGCAAATCGAAGATGAACAGTGCGGCCCAATTACTCACCGCCGTGACTCACGCTGATTGGTTGATTTCCGCCCTGCCTGCCTGCTTGCGTGTGTGTGTTTTTTTTTCGTGGCTGTATTGTCAGGCAAAGAAGGGCTTCGGCTCGCGCACGTTCGACGGAAAGTCTGTCGACGCCACTTATTTCCCCGAGGATAAATTTACCTCTAAGATGTTCTCTACCTGAGGAAGGAAAGGGCTGGAGGGGGCTGGCTGCTGGGGACAAAACGCGCTGATTAGCCTCTCCCACGGATGGGATGGGATGGGTATAGCTTATTTCTTATGTTTACGTATATAGTTCGTCTTCCTTGTTTTTTTTGTTACGGGTGTATTTTTTGGTCGGTTTAGGTTGGTGTCGGTTAAATCATCTAGTATTCATCAATGCATTCATCCCCTTCGGTTTAAGTGGAGGATCGTTTCGGTTTGAGACTGGGGAATGGAATCATGGCATGGGCTGCTTAAGTTGCTATTTTGGTGGCGCTGTGTTTGTCGTTCGGAGGAGTTGATATGACATGAAGGCGGGCCTTTCTTTTTTTTTCGTCGCCGGGTAGCGTTGTGCATTATGTTTACGTGTGAAGGGAAAATAAACATGAAGCGTGCAAAAGCATAAAAGGATGCGTGGCTCTCTTCGAGAGAAACAGAGCGCTTTTTTTTTTCGAGGGGGCGTTTGTTTTCTTGTTTTTTCTCGTGTTTTGTGTGCTGCGGTCGGCTCCGCTGGTGACGGTGTGCCCTGCTGTGCGATTGGTGGGAAACCGTTGCAAGGTGGGTGCTGCCGGGAGGCTGGCGTGTGCGCCATGGTTCGGGAAATGTGGGGAGTAACCGCCGCAACTGTTTTCTGGGCGACGGCCTGCAAACGCTCTATAAGCTCTGAAAAACTTCTGATGACGTGGAAGATCTGAAAGAGGAATAATTATGTCTACTCGGGTGCAAGAATGCTTGAAAGGCTGAAACATCTGAAGGACCTGAAATATCCGGACGACCTGAAATATCTGAGAGATCTGAAATATCCGAATGACCTGAAATACGTACAAGATGTGAAAGAGGGACATTTAAGCCTTCCGCGATTCAGCGATGCACCATTTGCCATGGCGACATCATACGATACAATTGCTTGTAGTAGTTACGGGGGTACATGGAATTTGTGTCGTCGCGCGACGTTGAGGTGGGGTGGGACACATGCGAATCTCTCGCGAGCCTCCACTCGGCTCTTTGTTTGGTATTGCTGCTGCTGTTTGTTGTCTCAGGTGGTTGGCGGGTTGGCGATTTTCATTGCTTCGACGAGAAGGAAAGTCTGCAAATTGTTTGTTGAACTTGGACAAGCTAGGTTGGAGTGCTTGCTTGGGTGTGGACGCTGTCTTGGTCATACACTGTCAACAATCGATGGTTCTTGCCGGATGAGTGGTACCGGTACCTGGAATGTTTAGAGCGTCAGGGCATGATTTGAAAACGCTTCATTGAGTGTAAGGTTGATTGACTGGATGGGGCAATCGCAGCGAATCTTCTCTTTCAAGTACACTTTCTTCCTATCAGTACATAGTAAATGCACACTTGATTTTCAGAAATGACCTAGATACAGCGGTACATCGGATAAACATGAATTCCCTACAGCTGCGGTAGGTTACCTCTTGCGGTGTTTTAGAACGGAAAATCCAACGTGTCTGTCCGTCCGTCCGCAATAACGTAGTGAAAAGCCGAAATAGGGTACATCGGCGAACATTTTTCCATGAGTTGACGGTATAGGAAATTAAACCGGTTCTGCAAGGTGCAACAAACCAAACAAAGAGAAACCGTTTTCTGTCTCTGTTTTTTTTTATCCTGCGGCGGATCGGTAAAAATATAGCTTCAGCTCAGGGTGTGTCTTAACCCCCCCCAGAGAGCATTTGGAACGAACTGGATGGAATATTATTTGCTGCATGAATTGATGCTGATTGGTTGTGGGAAACGAATAGATTCAGTGCAGCCCGAGAAAAACTGTATATCTAGGAAGAGGAAAAAGTGTTGCACCCCTTTTTCTTGTTTGGGAGGACCGAACGGCCCGACCGAACGGGAACATATAGGATCTTATTTGATGTAGATGGACACCACCGAAGATGGATGTGGACACCAATGTGCTCTGGCATGTTGAAAAGATACCGTTCGTACTGATTCGGCTGGCGAGGCCCAGGATTCTGCATGGATCCAAACACGTTTTTTTACACAGGCACGGAACGAATGACCACGAACAGCCTCGTTCCGTTCCGCCCGTTACCATGCTCTCTGGGGGGGGTTCAGGGTGTGTCTTAACCCCCCCCAGAGAGCATGGGAACGAACCGGATGGAATATTATTTGCTGCATGAATTGATGCTGATTGGTTGTGGGAAACGAATAGATTCAGTGCAGCCCGAGAAAAACTGTATATCTAGGAAGAGGAAGAAGAAGTGTTGCACCCCTTTTTCTTGTTTTGGGAGGACCGAACGGCCCGACCGAACGGGAACATATAGGATCTTATTTGATGTAGATAGACACCACCGAAGATGGATGTGGACACCAATGTGCTCTGGCATGTTGAAAAGATACCGTTCGTACTGATTCGGCTGGCGAGGCCCAGGATTCTGCATGGATCCAAACACGTTTTTTTACACAGGCACGGAACGAATGACCACGAACAGCCTCGTTCCGTTCCGCTCGTTCCCATGCTCTCAAGGGGGGGTTCAGGGTGTGTCTTAACCCCCCCCAGAGAGCATGGGAACGAACCGGATAGAATATTATTTGCTGCATGAATTGATGCTGATTGGTTGTGGGAAACGAATAGATTCAGTGCAGCCCGAGAAAAACTGTATATCTAGGAAGAGGAAGAAGAAGTGTTGCACCCCTTTTTCTTGTTTTGGGAGGACCGAACGGCCCGACCGAACGGGAACATATAGGATCTTATTTGATGTAGATAGACACCACCGAAGATGGATGTGGACACCAATGTGCTCTGGCATGTTGAAAAGATACCGTTCGTACTGATTCGGCTGGCGAGGCCCAGGATTCTGCATGGACCCAAACACGTTTTTTTACACAGGCACGGAACGAATGACCACGAACAGCCTCGTTCCGTTCCGCTCGTTCCCATGCTCTCTGGGGGGGGTTAAGACACGCCCTCAGACACACCCTCACCACACTTCCACGTTCGGTATATCGTTTCATGTCGGATGACCCATGTCCCGAAAATTATCGCAAGTATTATACGTCGCGAAAAGCCATACAACGGTACGTACACGGATGGACTTTCCACCAGTTGGCGGTTTAGTAAATTGAACTTGTTGTAATCCAGCGCCATATTCTATCCTCGAATATACGAGATCGTCCAACCTAAACTACAGCAATAATTAAACAATACACCGGGGAACAGCATGGCAACGCATATCATTTCAAATGCAGCGCCAGCTATAATTACTGTTATTCAATCTCGTTGGCCGAAGCCGCCGCCTTGTATGGAGGCAGTATCTTTACCCCCTACCCTCACCTGTCTTGATTCGTGTCAACGGCCGGGGTTGCAGTTGCTGCCACGTATTACATTGTGTTTGAATGCACCACATTTTTGGCGCTCCACTCTTCTAGGCGTTGTACGTACAGTACCGTCTATCCCAGCACGATGTAAATCACTCCATACATGCATATGTCTCAGCTCTTCTAGTCTCAGCCCATCTGCCACGTCCATCTGATCTGCCGGCCACGCTCTGCCCACCTTCAGTGTGCTGCTTCGCGCCACCCTATTCGTGAACGTAGTGCCGAACTCATCCCCTTCTCCAGGGTTCTACACTACTATGACTTTTGCACGGCATGGCCATGGTACCACCGATGGCATGGCATGATACCACCCATCGCATAACATGGCATCCCCACGGGATCCCATGGCGTGGCATAGTATTCCATGGCGCCGAAGGGGATGCCGTGGCATGCCACGGGTGGTACCATGGCATCCCCCGCGGCAACCACCACGGCACTCCATGGCAACCTCACGGCATGTCATGGCAACCCCCACAGTACCCCAATGTCGACGGCACCTAGGTTAGGGTTAGGGTTAGGGTTAGGGTTAGGGTTCCGTGGTATGTCGTGGAGTTCCGTACAAGGTTCCGTGGTATGCCGTGGAAGATGCCGTGGAAGGTTTAGCAGCAGGTGGTGCCACGGCATGCCACGGCATGTCGCGAAAAAAAAACAAAAACATGCCCTTCTCCTTCACCTGCCTAAAGAGATCGCTCTTTATCGTATCTGGCACCCCACACGTAAAATATCCTCCTTGTCCTCCTGTCCCCCGGTGTAGCCTTTGCCCCCGACCAACTCCCAAACATCAACCTAGTCTCGTGTGTTGCGAAGCCCGCCAAAAAGCAATAGCTAGGGATTAGGGCCGGCCCTCCGTCCCAATGGACCACAGTTTTGATTTACGAGTACTGTAGATCATCTCGATCCTGGCCTGCCGTCGGGATATTTTGTGCGGAATATACATATATGTGCGGTACAGGGCCAACCCAGGAAACCTGTCCTAGCTCCTACATCGCTCTCACGAGGTGTGCTATTCCACACGAAATCCGAAATAACCCTTTAAATAATCGATCGACATCCTACGTAGCTATGATAGATTAGTATGGTCACTGTCCTGCGTCTGCGCACTGCCGCATCTTTTTATCCAGCATATGCTCTTGTTTTCTTTCAGCCGATCGATGTATCGACGGAGGAGGGGACGAATGGTGGGCCAGCCTCAGGTCGTCTCTTCTTGAGCCTAGCTAGGGCTCCATTTATGTGCCGCTCCTGCACAGTAGAGCCTCGGCCACCAAGGCTTTCAAGCGTATGGTACGCCCAAGCGGTGATCATACAACAGTTCCAAGTAAAACGTCCGGAAGCACGCATCAGACCCTTGCGCAGGTCGCACGAGTTCGTCGCCAAGATCGCTTTATCTCCGTTCTCATAGCCCCCGCCCAACCGAGTAAACAACACAAAACAACGTTTTTTCTGTGGTCGTGTTTATTACCTGGCCGACTGCATTGAGTGGGTGGTAGTGAGCGATGGCAGTGAGCAACACACCCACCCACCCACCAGATCTCCCTCCTTCGCTCTCACCGTTGGCAGGCATGGCATGGTCCCCGTCTTGGCCTCCGAATGTGCTGTAAAAGCCCGACGCCGCCTACGTACGCACGCACGCAGCAGCACCAGCAGCAAGCACCAGTCACGATCGATCATCGTCATAACATCCTTTCTCTGCAGGCCTTCTCCTACCACCTGGCGACCGCCAAACAACAGCCACACCCGCCGCGTCGTCAGTCAGCCCACGCCATTACCCCGCATACATGGTCTGTGTCTGTCTGTCTGTCTGTCTGTCTGTCTGTCTGTCTGTCTGTCTGTCTATGGCTTCTCCACCTCGTCCTCCTTCTTCTGCCCTGGCCGTCGACTGTACTGGCCCGTGCCCGCTTGCCAGGCTTCCCCCGTTTCCCGTACACATACCTGTGGTACTTGGGTTTACAATCTATTGTACTCGTGCCTCCTCGTATCTTGTCACCAGTTAAAATGCACGGTGCTTGCGGTTATACTGCTGTATGATACCCGAGGGTTATTCTCATGAAGTGAATGCAGAAAATGGGCGATAGGTATTGGAATCAGCAGTATAATAATCAGATAACAGGTATTTATTACGTATCATTTTTTTTGTGGTTTCGGTAAGATCCGGTCGTTGTACATTTTCCAGCAACATTGAAAGCAAGTGTAAAAAACGGCTGCTACGCCGTATCTTAAAGATCCCATATTTCGTCGCCCCCCGGCCAACGACTTACTGTTTTTCCTGCAGCATCTACCTCCCTCGATACCCCTAGCGCTGTGTGCACGCAGGCAGAAGGAGAGGAGAGACCCACAGCAGCGCAAGGCAAGGTACAACGAAGTGTCCGACGAGGAGGAGGAGAGAGAAGAGCTCAGCGAAATGTAGACCCTATATCGGTATTGATAGCTCCGACATATCCTCACTCCGCCTTTAGTGAACGTGCTGGCGGGGGGGGGGTTACGTAGCGCCTTTGTTTGGGAAGAAGTATGATATCGTTTTCTCGCACGCACGACGTCTACCGCCCTTTCCTGGTGGTCCGGTACTTCTGCCTCAGAAACAAACCCAATCGATTCCATTCACACCACTACCACCACCACCACCACCAGATTTACCACCATCACCACCCCCACACCACCACCACCCCCAACACTACCACCAGGGAGCAAGTATATAGAAAGACAACCAAACAAGATGGAGCAACAACCACCTGCTGCCCGGCCTGCCGGATCGAGCGGCAGACGAATTGGATCAAGGCCTACCAGTAGGTACGAACAGGATAACTTAGTGATGATGCCACAACTGTGTACTGTATTACGTCGAACGCTCGTTGTGGTTGTTGTTGTTGTTGTTAAACAGTAACAACTGTTGTGGTTGTTGGTGCTGATACTTGTTGCTGCTGTTGCTGGTCGTGCAGTCGTCTCCCACTGCCCACGGTCGTGACCGCTGTGTACCTGGTACAGAACAAAGAAAAACAGAGTACAGGACACCTATCATGCTACTACTGTACGGTAAATACGTCAATCAAAAGTCACACCAGTGAGAAGAGGAGCACGGCTGTAAGAAGGCAGACCGAGATTTTACGGAAAACACCATACCAGTTATACCCTTAAATCGTAGCACGCAAGATGACACACACCACCTGGGACGATTTTCAGATACGAATTTCTCCGAAACTGGGGGGCGCACCCAACGAAGCGTTGCGAAGATTCCTCTTCGAGGTATTTCCGTAGACGCATCGCCCGGCGTTTGTGCTCTCCCCGTCGTCGAAAAATCAGGCGTGGAATTCGTCCTAGGGGGGGTGCTATCTGTCCTACCAGGTAATTGGTAAGAAAATCGGAAGTCGTTGTACTCGAGTTTTGTTTTGTTCTCTTTCCATCCCATTTATTATATTCGCCCTTTTTCTCTATATCCTTCCTACTGAAGTCGTAACTCAGATCCGGGATCACAAAGCAGGCTCTTCTCCCTCTTCTCCACTACGGTTGGTGCCGTGCGTTTTCATCGCAACAAAGACTTCGGCCCCTTCTTCCCTCGTCGACTCGCATCGAATTGTGCCCACCCACGCTACTTACTACTATTACGGGGGACCGTAGTAAATAGGACCTACGGTACACACAAAAAGCTATATGTATATATATATCCCGATTTTTAATAACAGTATTTGGTCCTGTATACTATGGTCCCCCGTAAAAGGCGCTCTTAGCAGTTGACTCCGCTTTTTTATCTATCTTTGCAAATAAACTGAACAAACCAATAAACTCAAAAGTACAATACACGTGGGAATCAAGATCCAGCACCAACTCTTGGTAGCATTCGGTGGCACCAAAAGACCACACCGGAACGACCTGTGGTGTAGAACGCACGAACCATTCTCCAACACGTAAGAAAGTCAGTTTTGGTCAGCGTTTTTTTTTTGTTCGCTTTTCCTGTTGTTTCATACTTGCAGTGTCCTGTCCTGTTTTTGGTTGCTAACAGCGCGGAGGTGTTGAGCTTCTACAGTGCCAGGTATACGGTAGTCTGTTGAATTACTTGCTTGGGGTAGATACGCACTGGCCGTCTTAGACATATATAGTACTGCTGTACGTGTCCCGCACGATATTTGTTCTGTGTTTGGTTGCGAAGAGCGCAGACAGATAAATCTCTGTCTGTCAGTACTTTCCTTCTTTGATCTTCGCTTGCTTGGTGTAAAGCGTATTCCCCGTTTTTTTACTTCTATTTATCTCGTGTGCAGAAGAGCCAGATGCCCTGGCGCCTCTTGTTGAGGCTGTTCCGAACATTGAGCCACGCGACACGGCGTAAAATGTAGATAGCGAAGGTGATAGCGAAAAGGATGATGATGATGATGATGATGATGAGGATGATCTCACATTTTGCTCCTGCTTCTCTAAAGTCTAGCCCATCCATGGTCATTTAATCATGCAAAAAAAAGCAGCAATGTTACCCTCTTGTTGGACAAACTGTTCGTGCGCCTTGCAAAAATGGCCGCAGTCTACTCAGAAATAACACACGACCCACGAGGGCATGGGTTACTGTTGACCCGGGCAGCATCCAGGGGAGCCGCTGGCCTATATCTTTGACAAGGAATCACATATAGAATACGCGCGCTCGGTTTATCACAATACTTGTAAAATTAGGTAAAAATGGAATATAGACGAGGCGTATTACGCAGCTTGCAAAGTTGAGTATCAACTATTTAATCAGTCGAACTCACAGCTGACGTATTTCAAAATTTATTTAAAAAAAAAGTTATACTGTAATATAAATCGTAAAACGCCTTTCGCTACAACTCTCCCCACTCATGATCATGCGTGCGATCCACGCCAGCCAAGCATGATGGATTGATGTCATTCGTTGCTGAAAAAATGTTCTCGCCACCTGGTATTCCTGTTGCTTCCATGCCCTGTCCCGACTTCGTGAAAGCTCATTGGACTGCCATGGCATCATGGTATTATCATGGGAATGTCATGGGAACGTCACGGAAATGCCATGGGACATATGGGACAGCCATCGGACTGCCATGGCTGCATGAGATCGCAAAGAGCAGCCATGGAACTGCCATGGGATTCTCATGACTGCCATAGGATGCATGGGACTTGGGACTGTCATCGTTCCATGGGACTGCCATAGGATTACCGTGGGACTGCCATGGAACTGACTGCCCAATGGGATCCTATGGCCCCATGGTACTTTCAGGACACGTTCATGTGGCAACCCCATTGCATCACGGTAAACTAACATCACGTTCGTGGGACCGGTTGTCGTGAAACTGATACAAAGCTGTCACGGAAGTACCATGAACCTGTCATGAAGCTGTCGGGAAAGTGCCATAAAGGTGCATGGGATCAGAGAGTTGTCATGAAAATGCCATGAAGGTCCTATAACTGTCCCAGGGCATCCCAAGATTGTGTCCAAGTGCCACAGAGTTGTCACGAAAGCGTTATACCAGGCTCATGTCACTTCCATGTCAGTCTCATGCCAATCCCAGGACATCCCAAGAAAGTGCTATGGTGCCAGAGTTGTCACGAACGTGTCGTGAATATATATCATACAGTACAGTAGTCCCACGGCATCATGGCACTAGTGACTGTCCCATGGCTGTCCCATGGTTGTTCAATGAAGCCATGGCAGTCCCATGGCAGTCCCATGGCAATCCCATGGCATCCCATGGCAGCTTCAAGGCAGCCCCATGACAGTCCCACGACAATTCTATAACAATCCCTGGCACTTGCATGGCGGTCTCATGGCAGTAAGATGACAGTGATACGGAGGCAGTACAGTCCCATTACAGTCGTACGGCAGGGAGACATAGAGCCATAAGAGGCCCATGGCAGTCTCATTTGCAGGCCCATGGCAGTCTATGAAGCTCTGGCAGTCCCCTGGCAGTCCGATGGCGGTGTCATGGCTTCTCATGACAGTCCCGTGGCAGTCTCACGGCAGTGCCATGACAGTCCTACGACACTTTCACTGCTGTAGTCCCATGGCAGTCCCATGGCAGTCACATGGCAGTCCCATGTTTTAGAGATACACCTTATAATAACCACTGATCTAACAGTCAGCGCTGACTGTTGGCTCAATGGTCTGGGTGTATCTCTAATCAAAACAGAATCCGGGGTCCACTGGCCCTTAAGCCGGGACCTCGGATTTTGTCAAGGGTTGCAATCCCTCTAGTCAGCACTGCCCCGAACAGGAGGGATGATGACGCTTCTTCTTGCCTGGAAGTGCGTAACATGACTTTGTAATTTCCATGACTTTCTGGAATCATGGCAAGAAGGACGTCGGAGAGATTTGAACCCCAAGTTGTAGTCAACGCTGACTGCTAGCTCAGCGGTTAGGGTGTATCTCTGATAAAAGCACAACCTGAACCCCGGAGTGTAGTCAGCGCTGACTGTTGGCTCGGTGGTTGGGATGTATCTTGAATAGAAGCACAATCTGGAGTCAAAATCTCACCGACACGTGCTCCTTGCCATTTCCCCTGAAAATCATGGAAATTCCGGAAGTATACACCTGAAAGTCACGGAATTCATGGTACACACTTCAGGCAAGAAGAAGCGCCATAATCCCTCCTGTTCGTGGCAGTGCTGCCTAGCGGGATCGCAACCCTTGAGTGAATCCGAGCTCGATGTTAGATCAATCGTTAAGGTGTATCTCTAATACCGTGTCACTTTCACGGCAGTTCCATGGTAGTCCCATGGCAATCCCATAGCAGTCCCATGGCAATCCCATAATAGTCCCATGGCAGTCCCATGGCAGTCCCATGGCAGTCCCATGGCAGTCCCATGGCAGTGACAGTGACACGGCATCGTAAGGCACCCAATGGCAGCCCCATAAGAGCCCGGACCTCCCATGCCATCCAATGGTGTGCCATGGTAGTTGCATGGCAGTCTCATGGCAGTCCCACGGCAGTCCCATGGCAGTCTCATGGCAGTTCCATGGTAGTGACACGAAGCTATGATAGTCCCCTGCTAGTCCCATGGCATATCATGACATCCCATGGCAGTCCCATAGCATCCCATGACATCCTATGGCATCGAATTCCACTTCCAATGCAGTCCCATGGCATCTCATGGTAGTTTCATGGCATCCCATGGCATTCAATGGAAGTCCCGTGATAGTCCCATGGTATTCCCACGGCACCCTCATGACAGTACCATGAAGCTATGTGTTAGTTCCGTGGCAATGACATGGCACCGCGGCAGTCCCATGGCGTATACCACGGTAGTTCATGGCAGTTCCATGGCAGCGCCATGAAGCCATGGCAATTCCATGGCATCCCATGGTAGTCCCATGGCAACCCCATATGTCCTTTGAAAGTCCCATGGAAGTACTACGACAGTCTCATGGCGTCCCATGGCATTACATGACAGTCCCGCTGCAGTTACAAGGCAGTCTCATGGTAGTCCAATGGCATCCTATGGCAGTCCATGTGAGTCCCATTGCAGTCCCATTGCGGTCCCATGGCAGTCCCATTTAACCACTACAGTGTTTTGGCAGTCCCACGGCAGTCCCATGGCAGTCCTATAGTGGTGTGTGAATGCCATGACCGCTCCATGAATGTGGCCCCATGAGATTCCCATTAAGGTCCCGTGCAAATGCAAATGCCGTGGGCATTGTTTGAATACAATTTCATAAACTTTGCGTACGGTAGTAAAGGTCGATTTCAACAAGCAAGTCCCGTAACACTTCCGTCGCGCTTCCATGACGGCTGCCATTGAACTTCCATGACAACGTCCATGAAAAGTCATGGTACGTCCATGGCAGTCCCATGGAACTGCTATAGCACTGCCACGGAACTGCCATGAACTGACATGGGATTTCGTGGGACTGCCGTGGGACCGTCATGGGAAAAACAGAGAATATACATCGTTGGGAAGGTGGAAGTTCCATGGGACTTCTCATGGGACTGCGTATGGGACTGCCCACGGGAGTTCCATGGGACCGCACGGGACTGCCCACGGGACTGCCCACGGGACTGCCCATGAAACTGCCATGGCACTGCCATGGGCCTGACGTAGGAGTGTCAATAACTGCCGTGGGATGCCACGGGATTCCATGGGACTGTCATGCAAAAATAGTAAGGCACCAGGTATATAGTTGTGCGTCGTTGAGGGAGGGTATCGAGCACCCCTCTTGCACGCGAAACGAGATTCACATCGGGCAATGAAACATTTACTCCTGACACCTGTAAGTACGGTACCTCTAATAAAGCTACGAATACCTCATGCTGTGTACGGCAAGTCTAACGCTTGAAACCTTAGACAGCATTCTGCAGTATCTCTGACACTGCTCTAGCCATGAAATCGTCCGCGGTCACAAGATATAGGCTCCAATAATATTTTGTAAAAAACTAAGAAAGCACGTCAGCTGTGAGTTCAACCGATCGGTCGATACTCAACTTTGCAATGTGCGTGAACCGTTCGCGCGTTTTCCATTATTTCCCCCGCGATTGACTACTGGTCAGTGATTCCCCTGGACGCTACCAGGGTCGACGAGACGATAATACTTACAGCAGGCTCGATTTCCAATTGATTTCGACCAGTACCATTCGCACAGTAATATTCTAGAGTGGAAGGAAAAAGCAAACCAGGCAAAAGCTATTCGTATCAGCACTGACCGGCAAACATATTTACTGCATATATACGCGGTACATCGATACTCGTTTGTGTTTTACGAGTACCCACACAGCCCTTACTTTGGGACACAGAGTGACACACACGTACCATAACTTATGAAGGTTTCTGGCATACTACGGCAGTGCAGCATTGGTCTGTCTCTTTATAGTACCGACAGAGTAGTGCCGGTTACCCGATGTGTATAGCGCCTGTGTAAATCGCTTGGCACAGGTGGGATCCACGGTACAGTGTGTGGTCGTCTGCGGAGTAGTTAGTGCGGGTTGCCGCCATCGTGCCGGTACTGTTGGCTGACTTCTGCTCCGGTAGGGGTGCAACGTGCTGCACATTTTTCTGAGGTCACCTGCCTCGCGTGAGATTTTCTATCTAAATCTCATCTCAAAGACAGCTCTAAAAACAAATTGCACCTATCTCGACGCAGGGCCCTACCGACAGTCGACCCACATCGAAAAATATCACGACTACAAACGGTATTGGGTACTATCTCAACTGAGAAGCCCTACGTATCGGTCAGAAACATTTCGGCTTAAAAGCGGCGCTATAATATACAAACGTATTGTGGCTACAGGATGTCGACCGATTGTTTAAAGGGTTTTACGCAAGATATAGTGTTGACGGTTCGTATGTGTTTCTCCACAAGTACAACTCATACGTCTCGTAGTTAGTTCAGACGAGCTGCTTGTAAGAATCCGAATTATGGCCACTCCGCAATTCGGGCGGATAGGCCCCTTCTAATCCCTAGTGCCCCTATCGCAACAGCCATCACAAGACGGATGGTATGTTATATATATATGCCTCCCCTATCTATACCAACACCCTCCTCATTCATTCTACAAGGATATCTCCCCCCAAGCGTCCGGAAATGCCCAAACGAGCCATACATTGCCGGACTAAACTGTGCCTGGTACATGACGCATATGCGCGAAAAGGTATTATGGTGCTCGTGGTAGTCAGGGGACTTCCGGGGCATACCTAGTTCATCTCCGTGTTTTCTGTGCGGGTGTACATCTTTCGTTGGGTATATCTGATAATGCTGCAGCACACAGATGGCATGTATTTGTATGTATTAAATATATATATGCTGTAGGAGATCGAAAATTTCGTCGAAACTCACTTGTTGCAAGCGGTATGTGATACTTCGATCGCTCGTACTACGGGTTTCATATGACTGCATGCAGGATATATGCTCTGTTCTCACTATCTATACCATTCTCCTCGTCATGCATGCAGGGAGATCTCTCCAGGCGTTCGGCTGGGGATAGCTCAGCTGCGGGCAGCTCTCGCAAGCAGAGACGGCAACGAAGCCGGGAGGAATTTGAGAGAGCGCGCGGGTTTCAACGCAAGAAACCTTCAGGTATAAGAATATATACTACCTGGTGCATCCTAAAACCCAGCGGCGTCGATTCGATCCGTGGCGTTTCAGTTCAGCAAACGCCTGTAGAAGTGCGCGTTCGATATAATACGCAGCTTGCCAAGTTGAGGGTCGACTTACCCCCCGTGGGATCCCGAGATGGCGACTTAAACGATAGTTGCTAACTTGGGTATTATCAATCATTGAACCGCCTACGACCAGCGCGAGCGCCCAGCAACACGTACGGGTATATAGGGTCGTGTTGCGCCCTTGGTGCCGTACGACTCCTCCTTGCGTTGTAAGTCGGACACCAATGTTTATCGTCTCCCAATCACGCAGTGGTCGTTGCTGGAAACGTCTTTTTAGTCCGCATATTCCCCCTCTGAAGTCCCAAGAAGACTAAAATCGGGTGAACTCACGCACACGTGACCGGGATCCCCCCCCCCCCCCCACGCATAATGTGGGCGCAAAACAAGTATTGTGGAGGTGTTGGCTGCTGTATATAGTGACTCCCTCGAGGTGTCGACAACTTCCTCAACTCGGTACGCCTGGTGGTGTGCTGCATTGTTCAATGTCCTCACAAGGATTATGTTACGCCCACATTGTGCAAGGGGCGGTCCCGGCCAATCTGTGCAGGTATATAGCTGTTTTCTTACATTGAATGTGCGCATGTGGGGTGGATCTTCCTTGAGTATGTATTGACTGCTGGATATACAGGGCGCTTGAGGCGTCCGTTTATGTGTGTGCTGTGCCCCCTGTATTGCTATACGAATAGTGTGCGGCGCTTTGTTCCTGGAGTCAATGGTTGCCGCCAAGGAAATGATGAGCGGCAAGGTTCGGTCATGATTCCGTCGACTGAGCTAAAGCACTGGAAGCAAAATATTGCCAATTCATGCTGCATGTCAGCGTTTGCCGGACATCATATTGGTCGCCAGTTAGCTGGATGTTTCTTCGTTCTTCGCCCACACAGTACGGGTCCAACGCATGGTCCTCCTCAACCACCCTCCCTCCGCCCCTCTCCCCTTCCCCCCCCCCACTCCGTCCCTCCGCCCCTCCCTCCCTCCCTCCCCCTCTCCCCCCATCAACAAACCCTATGGGTCTCGTGTTTTCGTCAGGCCTTCCACCGCATGGAACACCCCGCAACGGGTGGTGGTACTCTGACGGTCTACCCTAGGCCTGGCCCGGCACTCCGTAGCACCACCAACATAGGGGGTGGTCGCTGGGGGGAGCAGGCACGCCCGGCTCGAGAGAATGCCCTGCGCAACAATCGAGCTTCTTCGGCTCCGCGGCGGCACTCCACCAACGAGTCTCTGCTGGTGCTGCTGGAATCGCCTGAGCAGCGTCGCAATACTGTCAACGAAAACTTGGACAGAGCTAGAGTCGTCGCCCTGGCGCGGCAGGAACGGTTGCGGACCTGTCATCTGTTGTTGAGCAGCTGGGATAGCACTGCCCTCGATGCGCATCGATCGAGTGACGCCAATGTAGCACCATCATCAGCGCCAATCAGTCCGAGTACGGATGCCTACGATCCGTCTCTCCAGCTGACCGACGTAGCACTAGCACCACCACCAGCTGCAGCAGCGGCTACGACAGCTGTAGCGGCAGCGGCGGCGGCAGCGGCAGCGACAGCAGCTACGGCGGTAGAAGCGGGGGAAGCGGGGGAAACGGTGGAAGCGATGGAAGCGGGGGAAACGGTGGAAGGGGCGGAGGAAGCATCCAGTCCGCGAAGCAAAGAGGTCAGCCTTCCCGAGACCACCACCGGCTGGAAGACCATAGCTACTACTCTTGTTCTCTGCGTGATTTGTTTCTTCGCCGGATACTGGCTCAGGTTTCGCATCGACAGCGGTTCTGCCTGCGTTGAACGCGGACAAGGGAACAACGTAGACATTGTCTCCGCGCGCGAGAGGGGTGCTGAACCGAAGGAGTACGATACGAAAATCTCGGCGAGGCGTTCTCATCCGGCTGCCCACGACGTGGGGTAAGACATACTGACAGCATCGCGTGGGGGTATCTTCATATCGTTGCTTGGGGGAATCTTGACACCAGCAATCGCGTGAGGGGATGTGGACATCATTGTCGTGATATCACGCGTTGGGGGGGGAGGGCGTACTCATGCCATTCATGGCCGTAGTCGTATGACCATAGACCCTCGCACCTCTACGTACTATGCCGGGACGGAGCACGTCGGGCTTTCACCCACTAGACAGACGTTGCTTGCACCAAGCGCGAAGCACCGTGAGGTGCTAGGCAAAATCACTAAAGGGTGAGCTGCATCCTGCTAAGAACCGCTTGTGAGGTGCTAAGAACCGCTTGTGAGGTGCAATATGGCACCTTGTGCGTCCTTTCTCCCGCATGGATGGCAGCGTCGAATTAATTGCTTCTGGTATCCCTTGGCGGGGGGGTGCGTACTAATTTTTTTGCTTGTCTTAGTGATTTGATCATCGACCACGCATCCCCTTTCGAGACCGAGCTATCATTTGAGGGGGGGGGGGGGGTGTACTCGATAGGAGAGATGTACTCGATCTCATGCATGGCCGTAGTCGTATGACCATAGACCCTCGCATCCCTACAATGAGGGGAGGGGGGGGTATTGACACAGTCACTTGAGGCGCGCGTTGACATCATCACATCACTTGGAAGGATCTTGATAACGCTACTTGGAAGCATCTTGATTATTATTTTGGGAGAATCTGGACATCGTTCACTTGGGGTGGGTTCATGGAGAAAAGGGCCCCCGGCGTTTTGAATGCGACGGACTGCGTACACCCACCCGCAGACAGCTGCAAAACCCCCAGTAATACGCGGTGCTATCCTACTACGTACCTGGTACTGAGCAATACACTGCTTGCTTGAGGACGGTCTGGGAAGGCTTTTGTTTCATGCGAGCGGCGCACGCGACTCAGGCGTGTTCTCGGTGAGGGCGGGCGGATGGTTCGTGGCCGCAATCAACGCGGGGAGGATGGGCTGTTGCAGCACCCCCCCCTCCCCTAGCGTCGACATTTTCCAACAAAGTTCCACCACCGACACCGCTATAGAGTGATTGACTCTTGGGGAAGAAGTGCACACGACCCGCCTTCCGAGCGTATACTCTGGGGTAACTGGGTACCAAACCTGATTATGTTGGCACCGGGTACATACCCGGGTACACACATTCAAAGTATATACCCTACTAAACATACCTTTGGAGTACTTCCCCTTGCCGGTTCCGTCCGCTTACCCCGACGATCCTGGCCCAACCAAGACCGGTCATTGTCGACCAGTCTGTACTGCGGAGTTCATCACCATTAGCTGCACGATTCGGTGTCGACGACAGTGTTATCACCGAGGTTCATCACTACACTGACTGGATGAAACGACATCAGCAACAGCGGTGCCATGCGTGTTCCTTTGGCAGTCTTGGGCTGGCGCCGGACCCGGTGGCGGGGGATTATGGGCGGGGGCCGGGCGCATCCCACCGTGTACTTGCATTTCATTGATTCGCTTCTTACGAAAGTCTGACTGCTTCTTCCTTTGCCTGTCTATCTGTCTGTCTGCCTGTTTGTCTGACTGCCTGTCTATCCGCCTGTCTGTCTGGTTGTCTGTGTGCCTCTCTGTTTATATGTCTGTATGTTCGTCTGTCTGCCTGCCTGTGTATATATGTTTGTCTGTAAGTACGTCTCTCTGAATCTGCCTGATCGCACGTTGTTTTTGTTCATCGTGGGCTTGAGGGTTCTTATGTTTAGCCCTTCTCCGTCTCCATTCGTTGCCTTGGCTACCCTATGCTTCATTTCCGACTCATCTCAAAGCTCGCAATTCAGGTACACTACGGCACTCCTATGAGATACTCGTCCTAAGAGGGCCGTTTTTTTCAATCACAACCCCATTTCAGCGAAATCGTGCCGTTCGACCCACACGCCACCGGGGAAAGTGGCGCAGACGACTTTTCTCTGAGTCGGTTACCCCTGTTTTGTGGGGCGCACCGTCGAAGCTAACGGTCCGCCGATTCTTGCACTCTTTCCGTCAGTCATGCGTGCTCGGTGTACTAAAAAAAACAAAGGAGGATACAAAAATACAACCGGAAAAAAAAAAAACAGAACGAAATGGGAGTTTCATAAACGCACTGCGTTTCAATACAAGAACTTCCTTAAAGTTGTAGCTACTGCCATTTTTTTCGACTCGCGGACGGAGAACCAAAGAGATTAACTCGTGGGAATATGTTTCTCTTCATACTGAGTACGGCGCGAGGGTGTCATCGTCGTCGTCGTCGTCGTTTTTTTTGCGGTGAACAGACTCATTCGGCTGCGCACTATCAATGTTCCTACGCAGAGGTGGGGAGACCGGCCACATCACGATCCTGTGCCATTGCTCCCGAGGGCGAAAGTTATGCCTTGGAAGAAAGACGCGAAGAGGTTACAGTCACCGCACCTGGTCCTCTCGGGATGAGGTCGGGTCAACATGCCCACGTGCCCCAGGTAGCAGAGCTGGTTCCGCTGTTGCAACGGGGGGGAGCGACGGGTTAAACCGACACACGACACACGTATTTCATATTAATAGTACGTGAAAGCGTGGCCTTTTAGGACTGCAGTCCCGTTTTGGGGACAGACCACACAAAAAATGGGTGCTTTGTCCTCAAAACGGGACTGCAGTCCTACAAGGGTTGTAACTGTAAGCTTTACTTCTACCGATCCACCGGAGGAAATCAGAACAAAATACGCTCAAAAAAAGGTCGACTAACCACTCAACCGAGGGCGAGCCTTACAAAAGTCTCCCCCCACTCGGAACGGCGGGACCTTCTTTGGGGCGCATCGTCACGGGTTAGCGGATATCCATATGTACATGCGGTCGCGCGTCGTGCGTGCCTACAACCCCAAACTCCTGTTTCAACGTGAGGGGACCCAGGCAAACATACGCCATACCGGTGTGAATTATACACGTTTTTTTGGTGTTTCTTGAAAAAAGAAAGCGTTCGAAGGGAGATTCGAACCCCTGTCCTCGTCGACACCATCTCTTCCGATAAGTTCCATAGGTGGAAGCCAGTGAGTGCGCGTCAACCATGGGTCCGAGATATTTCTTGGAAACAGGATGATTTTTAAGCGAACTACTGTATGTACGAAAAATGTGTACACGTACAGTAGATACGAGTACATCATACGTTATTTTGTTATTTTTTATCAGGTGCAATAGCCATCGCCCACACCGACTCGAATCAATCCGTAACCTCCTGCAAGCCTACAGCTCAACAACGGTAGTACTACTACACGGATTTTCGAGTACCGGTAGCTCGCGGACATGCTGAATACTAAAAAAGAACAGTTCCTGCCTGGATAAATCGTCGAAAGGGTTGAAGAGTTCGTCAAAAACAACCATCGACCGCGTGAGTGACTGCCTATACTTCGACGACATCAGCCATCGTTTTCTGACCCTGGTCCCGCCCCCCCCCCCCACGTACACCCTCAACATCACGGCGCTTGTGCAGCGCCCCCCGACGTATTATTACAGCAGTAAAACCTCAAGGCCTCCCGTTTCAAAGATACAAAAGTGCCACGCTTTGCGTGCGTCAGTTTGCGAGGGGAGCAGGAGGAGGGCGCTTTTGATTTTTGCAAGAAGAGCAAGGCCAACTTCCGCACCGTGCCTTCGACAAACCCCGTTCCGCACTGCAAGGAAACACCAACCCAAAATTGCAAGCAGAAATTCAGCTGCAGTTTTTAACGAACGCCGCTTCAATTGGAAAGCAAAAAACAAAAAAATGAAACGCTCAGCGACACGCCGTCCGGCCGTCGTCGTCCCTGTCAGTATCGACGCGTCGTCGGATACTCGGTCGGCGGCGGTCGCGCTCGGGCGACGAGTCGGCGACGGCCTCGCCAACGCCGTCGCCACCGACACTGACCGGTGGTTGCAACGCTCCTGCCAGCCGCCCCGACCACGGCGGACCACCCGTGAACGACATGGCGCTTTCTGCAGAGTCACCACCCCTGCTTGGGCGCTCATCATCACCCCTGCCATCGATGCAGCCCTCCCTTTGGCCGCCGGTGCCACCGCCGCTACTACTGCTGCGGCCGCCACTGCCGCCGCCGCCGCTACCACCGCTGCGATTGCCGCCGGCACCGGCGCCGCTTGACACGGCAGAGCCACGGAAAATCTCCCCCCCCCCGTCCGTGAGGATCGCGACGAAAACGCTTGCGCCCCGCGATGTACAAGCTCTCCGCGGGAGCCAGCGACGGGTCCCTTTCCTCTTCCTGCCCGAAAAACTCGTCGTCGCGCCCCCCACGTCGACTCTCGCGCGAGGAGGTCCAGCTCGTGCCGCCACCGCCGCCCATGCCTTCCTTCTCGACGCCCGATAATGCCGCCGCTGTTCTGCTGCTGTACCTCTCCCCTTCGTCCTCCTCCTCCTCCTGCCTCGCGTTCGACGGCTCCGCGTAACCACCATCTCCGCGATCGCGACCTTCCCCGCTCAAATTCTCCCCCTCCCCGTCGAACCGGAACCACCGGCGCGCCGCGCCACCTCCCTCTCTTCCCTCTCTCGTGTGTTCCACCGCGGTTCTCCTCGAGCATTAGAAGCGCTTTTTCCCCAGTGGATAGAAACGGGCTCGCGAACATCGACCCCGACTCCTCCGACGCGGCCTCCTCCGCTACTGCCGCTGCCGCCACCGCCGACGCCACCACCGGCACCGGCACCGGCACCGCCGCCGACGCCGTTATCCCCATCGCGCCCCCCGATCTGACTGACCACTGTTGCCACGTTCATCGCCTGCGCCGTGAGCCGTGAGATGCCTGCCGTTACCCCCCCCGCCGCCTCCGCCTCCGCCCCTGCTGATGACGCCGTCAACGTCGACCGTCGCGCCATCGAGGAGGTGCAATTCGGCCGCGGCACCGCCGTCCCAGGGGGAAGCAGCCCCCCGGGAGGGGCGATGGTGGTGGAGTTGGTGGCACTGATGGTGTTGGTGGGGCTCGTGTTGGTGTTGGTGGAGACGTTGGCTGCGTTGGTGGTGGTGGGCCCATGAGTTGTGCGCTAGGGGGGGGCTGCAGACAGCGTCCCTACGGAGCCGTGACGAGAGGGCCAGGGGAACGACGGGAGGGGAAAAAAGACGTGCACGAAACAAACAGCAGTGGGGTGTAAGAGCGGGAACGAACACATCAGGCGCCGTCACCCACAAGTCGACGAGAAACACAAAACAAAATCGAGTAACATACATAGTGTGTGCAGACTAAGCCTATTAAGGTAGGATGCAAGTAGAATTCTAAAAAAAGATCAAAAGCAGGCGTGCTCAACATCCGTCCCCCGCCTGTATCCCTTACGCCCCCTTACCTCCGATCCGATGACCCGCCTTCAAACATCACGTGCCCGTCGGCAACGCTCCCCGACCGTGACGACCCCGGGGATGAGACCGACGGAGACCCAGGAGGAGAACGCCGCCCGCTAGGCGACGTGAAACGCCTCGGAGACTTCACGACGCACTGCGATCCCACGGGGGTGAAGCGTCGTCCTCCATGGGAGAGAAGCTTCGTCGAGGGGAATGAATCGACGAACAGCCCGACTCGGACCCGCCATCATCCTCACGGTCCTGCTTGAGCGGAATCGGGCTGTTCCTCGGACTGTCCCTGGGAGCATTCCTCGGACTTATCCTTGGACTGGTTCTTGGACTGTTCCTAAGGCTGGTCCGAGGGCTACGCTGCAAATTACTCCGCGAAGGACTCTCTGACATCATCCTGGGATCACTCACCGATTCGTTGCGCGGGCTTTGCCTAGGGCTTTGCCTAGGGCTATGTCTAGGGCTATGTCTAGGGCTATGTCTAGGGCTGCGCCTCGGACTGTGTCGAAGAATGCTACCCAACAGATCACTCTGTGGCCTGCTCATTTCGTCTCCTCCACCGATGCTGTGCCTAGCGTTGGCCCCACCCGTGACTCTCCCGCGGTCGCTTACGTCGTCTCCGTCCTGAGACCCGCCAGAGGAGGCCGAGGAATGTGGCAAGACCGCCGATACACCCCCATCCCCGCCCCTGTCACCGCCTTGCAAGGTGTTGTTGCCCACTCTCTCCCCCGCCTCGCCGCCGCTGCTGCTGTTGTTGTCGTACTCGGCGTCGGGGTCTCCCGTCGTGCTGTTCTCGGAGTCTGAGATGGTGCCTTCGCTGTCGCCCCCGCCTCCAACACCGCCTCCGTAAACTCTGAAACACACGTAAGCACACGATTGGAGCGGGGGGGGGGGGGGGCATGTTTCGATCGGACGGTTGCAGCACGGATGCCGCGATGGCGGTTTGTACTTGGTCGAGCGTGCGAGCGATATTTACTGTGTGTGTTGGTTTTGCTGAAGTGGAGCTCCCCGCATCGAGTATCATAATGACCCGCACTGCGTCTTTGTAGCTACCTTACACCGCCACTTGGCCGGCGGAACCTCGTCTCGAAACGGCCGCACAATTCGCCGGTACGTTGGTGTGGCTATTTCGGGGCTGTGCGCATCAGCACATTGCGAGCCGGACGCTAGACGGTCACAACTGCAACAACAACCGGGCCGTGTGTTCAGTTCAGCGACTTTCCTTCGTACTGGAGACAAAAATTCAGGGTCTATCGCAGACGCAAACCGTCGCGAAAAATACCCCCAAGCCGTAACAATTGAAAGGGGCATGTTACAACAGTAAACAGCAGTCGCAACGAATAAAAGTTTGAAGATGGCAATTGTATTTGAAAGCGGTCCGCCGGCAAGCATCATTCGCCAAGGGTGTCACTTTCGAAGGTGGCGGACACCAAAGGGGGCAGCGCACCTTCCTCTCAACACTTCCGACTTAAGAGCAGCCGCGGCAAGCCTCTCGTGGTCCTCCGGGCTTAGCAGCTGCTCCTCTTTCTTGGACATGTCTCTCCGGCAAGTCTTGAGAGGACGCCAGCGGTGGTCAAAGCGTCAGTACAAGCAGCAGAAAGAAGAAGACTGCGACGGTTACATCAGGCTCCACTCTGCGATGACTGGCTTCTCTGCACGTGTACGGTAGATGCCTCTTTAGTAGCAACACAGCCACTACCACACCAGCAACAGTACCAGCAGCAGCAGCAAAAACAACAACAACAACAACAACACCGCCGTGTCGAAGTACCCCTTCCTGCCGTGCGTTGTGGTAAGCGGGGTTCATCATCGTAACAAGGCCTCTGCATCTCTCTAGCTCTCTCAACCACCGACTCCTCCTCTCCCTCTGCCCCCCCCTTCCCTCTCTCCTCCTCCTCCTCCTCCTCCTCCTCTCTTTGATTTTTTTTTCTGCCAGATGTTGCCTTATTTCTACGCATCCTCTCTCTGGCATACCTACCACATATCAACACCGCCTGCCTTCTCTCTACACACCAGGTACAGGTGATATATCTGTCTCCCTCTATACCTACCGCTGCAGCCCAGGCGTTCGAATGAAAACAGTGACATCGCCGACGTCTATCGAATCGACAAAAAACGCCACAAACCTCCGTAATGAAGCCGACGCGACCAGGGAGCGCGAAGTCCTCGCGGCTGTAGCCGGGCTCGATCTCGTGAACCTAGAGCCCAAACGAAGGAAGCGTGGGGGGGGGGGGGGGGGGGGGGGGGTGCGGGGAAGTATGGCGCATGCACAGCTCAGACCACAACAAAATGTGCGATTTGTCAACGCGAGGGCCAGCGATTTGATTAATACTCTAGCATGAACTTCGAAAGGTGTCGAGTGATATCATGCGACGAGGAAAGACCTACCTGCAGTGTGTGGCATGGAATTACCTATTTCAACCTTCCGCCCGACAAGCTGGTGACGGGGCAGTGATCACCTACTCCGATCGGAACTTTCGCCCTTCCCCCAAAAGCGCCTCCGCGCTATTCTCTAGGCGCACCGCCGCTCCCTCTACAACAAATGGGTCGTCTTCAACGCACGCAGAGACGAGAAACCCACCCGCCACCCACGTTACTGGCACTAAAAAACGCCACGATTAAAATGGCGCACCAAAACCACGAGCAAGAACACAGTACGTGCGGTAAAAGTCTCCCCCTTGCCCCCCCCCGTGCCCCACGGCGAGCGTGGCGGCCAAGGACAAGTCGTAGTTCAAGACTGGCGGCACGCGAGCACCAAAACCAGCCAACGCACGCCACACTCCCACCCACCCACAAGCCCCACTCGTCTGTCCACCCTTGCCCTCTCCCTCTCGCCCTTTTTCTGCCCCCGCCTCTCTCCTCACCTCCGCCAAGCGATGCCCCCTGTAGTCCGCCCAGCTAACGCGGGTACCGCTCTCCTCGAACGTGGGCACCGCGGGGAGGAGGGAAGTCGCGCCCTGCTGTCCCGACGATGGGTTCGCGAAGTGGTGCGCCGCCGTTAGGCCGCCACCGCCGCCACCACTGCCACCACCGCTAGCGGTTGCGAATACGCCAGCAGAGGAGATGCCGGAGTCGTGCTCGGTCGGAGGGTAATAGGCGTCCGCCACGCTGCCGGGGGGGGGGGATTGAGGGCGAGGCCACCAGTCGACGCTCCCCTCCCAGGAGCCGTCTTCGGAGTCCAAGCCGTCGGGCCTGGCATAGGGCGGAGCAGGGCGAGGGGGGGGGTGTGTACTCATGTCATGCATGGCCGTAGTCATATGACCATAGATCCTCGCATCCCTACGTTGCCGAGACGGAGCACGCGGGGTTTTCGCCGACAAGGCAGACATTTCTTGCACCAAGCTTGGCGAAACGGAGTGAGGTGTTCGGCGAGCCGCACGAAGGATGAGCTGCGTCCTACTAAGAACGAAGAACCGCGCGTAAAGCGGACTTTCTTGCGTATGGACGAGAGCATCGAACGCATTGACATGCTTTCAGGGCGGGGGGGGGAGGTTTGGACGATGGCTTTCGAGGACGCGACCAGCGCGTGAACAACAAGGCGGAGGCGTGCTGTGTCGGCACACGCTGTGGAGGCCAACGAAAGCGCTTTGCGTGTGATCGTTTTCAGCGCGCGCTTTTTCCGTGACGGGAAAGGTTGCCAAATCCGACCAGGTGGTGATTTCGGAAAGAATCGAGCGCCGGAGAAATGATCGCCCCCAGCGTAAAAAAAAACAAACTTGCGGTACCTGCCGTGCTGGCCAAGGCGGCCGCTTTCTGACACAGCACAATATGCAGCGCTACAGCCCACCCTCACCTGAAACTAGACCGCAACGAAGACGGGAACCTCCCGTCCGGCAAACCTTTATCCTCTCTTTGGAACGCCCGAAACATCATGCCACCCCCGCCGCCACCGCCACCACCACCGCCACCGCCGCCAACTCCCTCGCCACCTTGCCAGTGGAGCCACCCTTCTTCTCCAGCCCCGCCTCGAAGCAACCCCCCCTCACCCCTAGCGTAAGGGGTGCCGACCTGGGAGCTACTAAATTCCAAACTCCGTGCGCGCCGCTCTTCTTCTCCCCCGCTGTACGACACATCCAGTACCCACGGCTCTCTCCTGGAGACGCGCCGCCGCCACGAGCTTCGCCGGGCGTAACTCCTGCCCCGCCCCGAGCTCCCTCCAACTCCACCTCCTCCTCCTTCTCCTCCTCCTCCTCCTCCTCGTCCGGCGGCGGCGGCGGCTCTTCGGCCCGCCGCTTGCGCGGACCTCTGGGAGCTCCGCGCCGATATCGAGCTAGCTTCCGACGAAAACCCGACGCTGTCCGCACCGACGGAGGGGACACTGCCGCCATCACCGCCGCCGATACCGCCACCGCCATCACCGTCCCGCTCCTCGCTCCGTCTCCTTTCCCTCACCCCTCGTAACCCCTCCTCTGCATCCCGACGCGACGCTTGCTGTCCCGGCGCCCTGACGTCATCGAAGGCGTTTCCTCGCCCTTTGCCGTCCTCCCAAGGCCTGGTGTCGTCCTCCCCGCGCGCGCTACCCGCGTCGCTTCCCCCGGCGCGGCTGCCGCCGCCACCGCCGCCGCCACCACCGTCGCCATCGGCTGCGCTGACGCCCTGCCCCCGGCGCCATCCGCGCAGTCGGGCAGATCGGAGGCCTGGGGAGGGGTGGCCCCTCTTCATCTGCCTCATGAAAAAAAAAGGGTGCTGATGATGCTGGTGTTGGTACTGTTGCCGATGCCGGGTCTGATGATGGATGCTGCCGCCAACAGCACCGACGTCTTCTCCAACCAGCGTTGACCCTCCACTGCCGCCGCCGCCGCCGTCGCCACCACTGGTGCGCCACGACACCGCTTCCTTCAAGGTCCACGGCTCCAGTCGACGGCTGGGAGAGGGGAGGCTCGTCGGAGACCCTTGCTGCTGTTGCTGCTGTTGCTGCTGCTGGTGCGAGAGGCGGTTACGGAAGAAATGCCCTGGTGGAGGGTTGTAAACAAAAACGAAAACGAAAAAACGAAGCCGACAGGAAGGAGAGAAAGGGCAGCGGGACGGAGGCGAACTCAGGATAGACGTAAGCAACGAATTTGGGGTCCCGTCGGTCCCGTGGAAGGAGGAGGGCGTGCCGTAGCCCGGGCGGTCCGTAAACGACCCCGAAGCGTCTGGTCGAGTTTTGCGAACACTCTTATGTTTTCTTTCTGCAAGGCAGCCGGACAAGGGATGGTCCAAGCACAATAACGACAGGTTGGCGGCGCGGCGCGGGGCGGAGCAGGAAACGGCAAAAAAAACAGCGCTGCTGCTGCTATCGCTGCTACTGCTGTTGCTGTCAACGCCCTCGACCGAGTAAAATAATGCTGAATATTTTCAACTCCTCAAGAGCAGGGCGGTACAAATAACACCGTGGTGTTGGAACCGGCTAAAACAACTTTATGTACCGACCGTGACGCCATATACAATCCTGCGTGTTGTTTGGAGCCTGAAAAAACACCCCACCATATGCGTAGGAAATCCCCGGGCGCCCTGATTGGAGCACCGTTAGTCGCTACAATTGGGCCATCGCCTCTCGGAGGAATCAGCTAATCACAACAAAGCGCGGAAGCTTCCAGTTGCTACGAAGACCAGGCGATTCAGTCGCATTGTCGTCCAGAGCAGCGTGTAATTGCAGCTCACCCTCTTGAACGCCCCTCGACACGACGGCATGCAGGTGGGCGCGGAGGCGGTTGCTCGCCGAGATCATGGACTCCAGAGCGTGGCGCTCCGCCAGTCTTCTGAACTTTTTCGCGACCCGCGTTATCTCCTGGAATGCGCGAAAAAAAAAGTTCAATAAATACATGCGCAAATTAACGAAAGAAACATTTCGTGGTGTAAAGAAAAATGAAGAAAAAAATGCCGAAAGAAACAGAAAATACGAACTAAAAAAAACACAACTACAAAAAAAGGAACATAAAAAGGGTGAAGAAAAAGAAGGAGAAGAAAGTGACAAGATGAACGGAACAAGAGAGCAAGACCAACACAAGGCAAAGTCAAGACGAGACAACATCAGCCGAGCCAAGTCCACACCAGCCGAGCCCAGCCCAGCAAAGCCGAGCAAGACAAGACAAGACGAGACAAGACAAAACGCAACATACAAAAAAGAAGAAGACAAAAACAAGATGAAAATAAGACAAGAAATTTTCCCCACTTGCACCACATCACACAAAACGTACCGTCTCCCTAAGCATGTCAACCGAGATAGGCACCCTCGCCAGAACACACAGCAGCTCTTCCACGTAAAACACTCCCCCCGACACTCTTCCACTCCGGCGGCCCCGCTCGAGGCATCTTGTGGGCCCTCACGCGCTCCCAGACGTCGCCCAGCCAACCGTAAAGGGCGCGAAACCCGCCGCACCGTACCACCACGCCGAAGATGGCGTTGGTACTGAAAAAGCCGAGATATATGTGAGGCGGTGGGCAGGGGAGACTGTGGCGGAGGGCGGGGGTGTGCTCTCGTCATGCATGGTCGTAGTCGTACGACCATAGACCCTCGCATCCAGACAATGCCGGGACGGAGCATGTCGAGTTTTCACCGACCAGGAAGACATTGCTTGCAGTAAGGGCGAAACGCCGTGAGGTTCTCGGCGAGTCGCAATAAAGCTGGGCTGCATCTTACTAAGAACCACTTGTGAAGCGGGCTTTTGGGCATATGGTTAAGAGCGACGGAATGATTGTTTTGTTTTCTGGTGAGGGGGGGGGGGGGGGGGGGGGCGGCTCACGTTAGGGCGGTCAGCCTGAGATTTATTTACCCAAGCAAGGAAGCAACGCAAGCAAGCGAATGGACCAAAGCAAGCAAGAAATAAGTCAGCAGAGCGAGGAAGCAATCAGCAGACCAAGCAAAGAAAGAAAGCAGCCAGCAGACCAAGCAAGCATAGCAAGTAAAACAAAGCAAACAATCAGAACAAAGCAAGCACACACGGGCATGCAAAGACAACCAAGCGACCAGCCAACCCACCAACCAATCAACCAGCCAACCATACAATCACTCAATCAACTAACCAACTAATTACGCGACCCACAAACTTCTGATTACCGCCATCGCTGACCCTCACCTGCAGTTCAGCAGCCGTACTGCCTGCACCCTGCCAGCCAACGCGATGTCGCGCCTGACGAACCGCTCTGAAAACTCAAGTGCGCAGTCAGGGTGAACGGCCCACTCCCCCCCCAACTCCGCAGCACCGGTCCCGGTTCCCACTCCCGCCCGTCTCGCCCCCGCCCCACCCGTTGTCCCCGCCCTACCGACCAACAGTGCCTCCATCTCCACCCCTTCCCCCGCCCTTGGTTCCCCCTGCCCCTCCACTGCGGCCGCCTCCGCCGCCACTCCGGCACCTTTCCCGCCTGCCGCCTCTCTCCCCGCACCACCACCACTACCACCACCATCGCCTCCACCACCACCACCCACCACCACCACCACCACCACCACCACCACTGCCCCCATCACCACCGTCACCATCACCACTATCGCCGCCGCCTGTCTTCTCCTTCTCCCCGCGGCGGTCCCTGGCCCCCCTAGACATGCGGTTGATCTCTGCCACCAGGGCAAGGTCGCGCGGGTCGAGCTCCGATCTCGCCAGCGGAGGCGGGAGCGGTACCGCACGAAGGTGGCGGAGATTAAGGTATTGCTGTTGCTGCTGCTGCTGCTGCTGCTGCTGCTGCTGTTGGTTGCGCGGGTCGGAGCCGGAGCCAGACCCTTTGAAGCGGCAGAAGCATGAGGTTTCTCGGCAAGAGCAGGCCGCTTTCCCCCCCCCGCAGTCATCCTGAGGGAGGCAGAGAGAGATAATGAGGGGAAAAGTAGAGGGGGAAGCGGGGGGGGGGGGGGGCGTACTCATTTGTTGCTTGCCTTAGTCATTTGACCATTGACCACGCATCCCTTTCGAGACGGAGCAGCGGGGGGGGGGGGGGGGGGGGGGGGGGGGGGGGGGGGCGAAGCAGAGGGGGGGGGGGGGGGGGAGGCAGGGGCAGGAAGGGGGAGGCAGGGGGGGGGGGGGGGGTTGTACTCATGTATCATGCATGGCCGAGGGGGGGGGGGGTACTCGATATTATGCATGGCCGTAGTCGTATGACCATAGATCGTAGCATGCCTACAATGCCGGGACGAAGCATGTCGGGTTTTCATCGACCAGGCAGACATTGCTTGCACCAAGCGCGAAGCGCCCTGAGGTGTTTGGCGAGTCGCATGAAGGGTGAGAGGCATCCTACTAAGAACCGCTTGTGAGGCGGACTTGCACATGGATGACAGCTTCAATGAGTAAGTTTATCAGGGGGGGGAGGGGGGGGGGGGGGGTACGCAATGTTATAGCCGTTGAGTGAGTGAAGAAGGGGGAAAGGCGTATCCAAGAGTTTATAGCCGTTGTTGGGGGGGGGGGGGGGGGGGGGGGGTGGCGTACTTATTTGTTGTTCGCCTTAGTCATTTCACCATTGACCACGCATCCCTTTCGAGACGAAGGGAGGGGGGGGGGGAGGAGCACAAGCAAGACTATGGTCGGAGAGGAGGGTAAGTTGGAGGCAACCAAAGACATGTAGCCCTTGAACGATGGAAGGGGAGAAGGGGAAGGTATCCGAGGCTATATGCAGTCCTTCAGAGTCGGAAAAAATTTGACCAATGTAATGGCCGTTGGGGGAGCGCTACCCATTTAGCCCAGTACCGTAACTGCTTGGCCCATATGGACAAAATTATCGATACTCCACAAGAACTCAATACATCTTGATTCCGATAAAAATTGCCACCTGGTCGGTCGGAGTTACGAAAAAAAAAACGGTCTATAGGCCACACTACGTACCTCCTCAATAAGTCTTAATTTCCGACAAATTTCTCTGGCGGTCGGGTCGGGGTTCGAAACAACGGTTGACGCTAAAACGCCTCATCATGTATCTTCATCCCGAGAAACATTCCCAGCCGGGCGGTCGGGGTTCGGGTTGATATACGGGTTCTAGGGTAAGGCTTTGATTCCCTTCTATCCGTTGTAGGAGCGTAGTCCCGTTCGGGGGGCAAACTACTCAAGAATTCGAGGGGTTTGTCTCGCACAAGGTTTGTCCTGAAAGGGGGGGAACACCTTGGAGCTGGCCTTGGAACACCCGATGCAACGTTGCTTGAATTGAAGGCTCCCAGGAAGCTGCGTGTACATCTACGGTCAGACTGGTACCTTTTAAGTGTGGAAAAAAATGTTTCGGAAGCGGTGAAATGAAGGTGCTGTACAAAAAGTCGTCCTGTCTGTACCGGCAGTGCTTGCACCATACTCGAGACGATGGCTGGCGTACACTGCTTGTGGCGGTGCGGGACGAAACGACGAGGACTATACAGGCCTTCGTGAACATTGGTTTATTGGGTTGGGGATCGGCTCAGGGTTGCGGTAGTTACTCTACTCGTATTGCGCGCAAGTGTCTTGTCAACAACTTTCTCGGATACGTAACCGGATACCACCACAACCGGGACTATAAGCTCCGTTTGATACTGAAATCAGAGTTAACACGGGGCTTATATTCGCGGTCAGAGGGGTGCCGTATCACACGGGTGATAGGACAGTACATCCCCTGGGACGAATTGCCAAGCGTAGTTTCTCCAAACCCAGCGGGTCACATACGACCAACTTGGTGGGGCTTTGGAAAGATTCCGAAGATAATCTCCCCACGGCAGACGTACGCATCGCTAGGCGTTCGGACCTTCGCCGTCATTAAGGAAAACACCACAGAAAAAAACACGTACCAGGGTGTGTGTTATCATGCTTGTTGTACGGTAAGCTTCCCTCATCTGTACAGCCCTCACCTGGCCCGTGCGAGAGAAAGCCCAAGCAAGACGTCCTCCTCCCCTTCCTCGCTCCATGTGGAGCACAAGGACATGGACAAGTCGCGGTCTCGGGTGCGGCCCCTAGACGACTCGCCGCTGCACACGGAGCTAGCGCCCCCTGTGGAGCTCGCTGTGCTGCCGACCTCGCTGTCTGTGCTTGCGGCGGCCTCGAGATCGTCCTGCTTGGTCGTCGTCGAACGCAACGATCTAACTAGTGTCAACGTCAAAACAATGGCAACAGTACAACCTCACCCACATGCTAGCTATTTTATATCCAATTTAACAGACCACTATAAAACCTACGTATACCCTGTACATCGCACGCTATAATCGAAGAATCACACCAAGTTTGCAACTGTGAGTTTCGACGTTTTAATTTTCGATCGCACAGCTCACAGCCGAGGTGTGTGTTAGTGTGATCCTCTTCAAATGGATCCCTAACCCCCACCCAATCACGCCTCCTATACACTTAAGGTTTAATATATCGCTCCACAACCCCCCAGATTTCGTTCGTTCAATCTTCCACCTTCAACCGATTCAGGAACCAACTGAATCGAACGAATCGAGATCGTCTCGCAATGCCGTGAGAGCAACGATTCGATCCTTTAAGCGATCAGCCGAAATAAAACGAATCGTGGTCCTTCTGCGTCGTCGGCAACCAACTACATCAATAAGTCAATGTATTCACTGAATAAAAAATGAATCGTCGTCGTCCTGCTTCGTCGTCTTCAAATGCAATGGATCAATCAATCCGTCAATGAAAAATCATCTCAATATAAAAAAACGAGTCAATCGTTCAATCGAAGAATCAATCACTGCCCTGAGGGTGAAACTGGTATGTTGTCGTTGTTGTTGTTGTTGTTGTTGCTGATGGTGGTGTTGTTGCTGCTGCTGGTGTTGTTGTTCCCGGTGTTGTAGCCTTTTTTTTTATCCTCCTTGGAGACGTTGTTCTGTTTTCGACTCATATTTCGGAGCTCTTTTCGGCCGGGTTTCTTAAGTGTTTTTGGGCCGATCGCACCCCCAAGCCCCCTTTCCCCCCCCTTCGCTGTATCCGTGCCCCGCTGTTGCCACTGGTGCGGTGACTGCCGCCGCTCCCACGTGTTGCTTCAGCAGCGCAGGTAGCAGGCAGCAGGCAGCAGGCAGCAGCCAAAGCAGCGTTGCCCAGCTTCGTGGAGATTTTAATCCGGAACCCGCGCTTACCTCTCTGCTGTCGACGCTCGCAACACTAGCCATGCTCTCGATGTCGCTTCCGCAGCCGAGTCGTCCGTGTACCACACCACGCAGCCATCAACATCTCTCAGTCCCGCCCAGCTACCTGCCCCTCCCCCCCCCCCCCCCCCCCTCCCCCGCCAACCCCCATCCCCGTCCCCAGCCCCACCCCCCAACCCCCTCCACTGCCTCCGCCAACGTGGGGCGCCTGTGGCGGCGGGGGAGGAAGAAACGGCGGCGATCGAGTCGCTAACCCCGGCGACCCGACCGCTGCCGCCACCGCCGCCGCCGATAGCGAAACCCTGCCACGACGGTAGTGTTCTTGGCCGCTCCCGCCCACGCCGCCTCCGCTCCCGCCAACACCGCTGCCTCCGCCGCCCCCGCCAACACCAACGCCGGACCCGACGCTCGACCCCAGCAGTGAAAGCGCTGGAGAGACCCTGAACCTCCCTCGCGGAAAGCCCCCGTACGGTCCCCCCCTGCCGGGCGCTCCTCCCGGCGGGCCCAAGTCGACGCCCCAGTTTGGCCCAACCCGGGACAGGGGAGGGGTCGAGCAGGGGGGGGGGGACGATTGCGCCGCCAGTGGCACCCCCGCCGCTGCCCCCGCCGCTGCCCCCGCCGCGGCGGCTTAAGCTTATGCCGCCGTTGTTGTGGCCTCTGTTACCGTTGCGGCTTGCCTCACCGCTTCGGTTTGCGCCCATAGCGACTCGGGGCTCTTCTCCGTAGGGTTTCGAGAGGGCAGAGGTGTACCGGGGGGGTTCGCCTCTTCGCACGTGGCTGGGACTGAGGTTTGGGCTGGCGCTGGATTTACTCCGGAGGTTGGAGGTGGAGGCGGAGGTGGAGTCCCGAGTGGCGGCCTCTTCTGCCTTCGGCGGAATGGGAGGGGGGGGGGTTTCTGGCCGGCGCTGTCTTGGGGCAGCGGCACCTTCTGGCGTGACTGGCTGGTGGGTTCTCGGAGGAAGAGGGGGGGTAGGAGGAAGGGGAGGGGTAGGAGTAGAGCGCTTGCGGTCGCCGTTGTCGTCGTCGACCGCTGGCATTTTTAACATGCCGCCGCTCTCGTCGGACTCTGCGGCAGGCATGTCTTGGGACCTGCCCGCCAGGGGGGAGAGCAAGAAGACATCGATCGACAAATGATCGGTCTTTTATCAAACGTTACGTTGTCAATACGACACTGGTATGCTCGTATGACGTACAAGTATAGCTATATGCAACTGACTGAATGGCGGCGGGGGTACGATACTAGTATACAAAGGACTCACTCTTTTTCATGCACTTGGAAGCAGGAAAATCGCCCCCCAGGGTATGACCAGGTATACACGCAGATATCACTACAGCAGTACAGTAGTACAACAGCTTTCCTGCCACGTAGTCATCATGCAGGGTTCGCTGGCGGTGCAAAAAGTTTTGGCTGGACGTATGCAGCCAGGCCTGAGTGATTCTCGGGAGGAGACGGCGAAATTACGGACTGACTGTGCACCGCGAGTTGCTACCAAGACGGAGCCTCCGCGCCACCGGTGGCGCGCTTTCCTGCTCTAACAAAGCAGTCAATAGTCTTACACAAGCGGAGAACTTCGTGAGCGTAACGTCGGGCAAAGCAGTAGAATTGCTTCTGTCCAAGCCATGCGTGAGATATGTAGGCAGCTCAAGTACGGAGATGGCAAGTGATGGATGATGGATGCCTGTCTCGTCGAGGCAATAGTACGGACGGAGCATGTTTGCGCCGTTATCTACGTTTCATACGGATGTAAACCCCAGTACATGCCTTGAAAGCAGTGCGTACCCCCACCACATCAGGCAGGCATCCATCTAACCGCACTGCTGTGTGGGCAGCTGTCGAAATCAAAACAGCAAACCCAAATCCTCTCCCCCAGCAACGACGCAGCAACCAACGACAAGGGCCAGCTGCAGTTGAACACAAAACGGAACATATGTTTAGACCACATATCCACACTCTCACCCACCAGGTGGATGTAGCCCAGGCTTCCACGCGCTGCGCCACTCACGGTCCGAAGAAAGGCCAAGAGGGCAGGAGAATCGGCGGCCACTCTAGCGCAGAGCTCAACGTTAAGCAGCCTCAGATTGCAAGAGTTAAGGCGAGACTTCGGCTTCCTGTCGTGAGTAGTTCGCCAAAGTTGCATCAACGTCACTCGTCGCGCTATTCCTGAGACAGAAGGGCTTGCCGAAGGGTTCAGACAGGTCTGAAGCTCTGGCGCATGTGCCGGGACCCACCGAACACTACGCGGGCTTCGGCAGAACCTCTCTTCGCCCTCGCTCAGTCTCGGTGCGGCCTCGCCTCCCCGGACACGCACGCCCTGCTGCGCACGCTGAAATATGTTCATTTTCCGTGGGGGCCACCATATGTCAGGGTTTCCATTAAACTTGAGCAGCATTGTTTGAGCGGGCTATACAAGGGAGACTCGGTAGGAACCGCAGCTCACTTGGCTCTGCTCTGTGCTGCTGGCTTGACTTGAGGCGGTTGCTGGGAATAGGACAAGAGCTGTGGCTATCGATAAACTAACACCGAAATAGTCCATGTCTGGATCGATACCTGGTGGCAGGATGGGCTTCAACGAGTCGACTGATCTCGTGGGCGCTCCTGTAGAAACATCCCATGGAAACGGTATTGTTCGTTCGATAGGGACACCCAGCAGCGGCAGCACCACCAGCGCCGGCAGCAGCAGCAGTAACGACATCAGCAGCAGTGCTCCCGCGAACAGCAGGCTTCTACCCCCGCCGCTGTCGCCACCTATACTCGTGGTGGAGCTAGAGGACACGAGCGCATACCCCACGAAGAACGGTGGCAGCAATAGCAACGGCAGCGCCCGAGATGTATCGAGTGATGCAGATGTCGACGCACTCACTAATAGTACCTCATCTCCCCCCCTCCGCTGCCGGCCCAGCCGGCGCAGCCGCCGCCGCCGCCTCAAGCCAAGAGCCAGGCTCCCAGGCGAATCGTGCGAGTCACCCCGGACCAACTCCTCCGAAGGCCTCCAGTCTGCTCTCCCGGCACCTGCGTCGAAACTACCCTGGGCACGGGAGTCCTCGTGTCTTTCAGGCCTGGCGATGACATGCATGTAGTCCGGCTATGGAAGCCGAGGGGAGCCGGGTCAGCGTTGGCTTATCTCAATCGCGCCTCGATGCTTCGAAGGCTGCCTGCGGCGGTTGGAATCCGGGTTGCGACACCGGAAGGGGAGGGTGTGGTTGTGGGGCTCATGGGTGGGGGTGGCGGGAAGGCGGACGTGTTCTTGGTCGAGCTTGCTGCTGGTGGCGCGACGGTTCTGATCGACGGGGAGAGCATTTCAAGCCCGGTCGCGAAGGTAACGGATGAATTCAATGATGTCTTTGGTGCCCGTCCCCACGGAACAGAGGGACATCTGGTTGAGTTTCTGGCGCGGACGATCGGCTGAAAACCTTTGACTTACAGCAGCAGTACCAGGTATCTGACTTGACGTCGGCGGCGCCGTCGATGTGCTTCCGCCAAAAACGAATTTTCCAAAATGGTTACGATGATGTGACATGTGAACCCTCTGCTCTCTGGTACAGAGTAATATCGCGGATAGATTCGTACAGCAAAGTACGAGTACATGGTACATGGGTCTACAGGTCGTACCTCGTAGGTACCAGGAGGTACTCGTACGTACGAGCAGTCTAAAGCAATACCCTGGCAGTAACTACTGCTGTATTATTAATAATGCATGCCTTTGGTACGATAGATACGAGCAGTCGATAACGGATAGATTAATAGAGAGAACAAGCAGTCTTATTTCGTCCCTGGTAGTCCTTGTCATCGTCGTTCCTGCTATCGGACGGTGCTTCAACCGTGGCAACAGCAGCAGCAGCAGCAGCAGCAGCAGGAGCAGCATGTACCGCTCGAACATCGGCATGTACCCCGGCTGGTACATATATAATAGTAGCAGATATGTGGCACGGTATATATGTTACTCGTATCGTAAAAGTACTTGTGGCCCAGAAAATTGAGACGAAAAATACGGCAGAATCGTATCGAGCTCGAGCTCGGGTCATATATACCCGTAGTACACGCGATCGAAGTATCACACACAGCTTGCGAAGTTGGCATTCTACGAAACCCTCGATCTCACAGTCGTTCGTTTTTTTAGTTTTATAAATACACGTACAGCTGCTGTGCTGCCGTGGTACGAACCGCTCGTGCATGCCTGTACAACAGCGGTAACACGAATATGAATACGAAACCATAGCCGGCCATGGTACTTCAGACTGCAGCCCGGTTGCGGTGGTACAGGGCGGTGAAGTTCATGAAATGAATCGCAGAAACTGCCATGGCCTGAATTCTGCGGCTCATAAGTTGCAAGCGATCGTATCTCTTTTTTGTGTTCGCTATCCACGGGCTGCGGTGCCTTATTCCGACGACATTCATCACAACCTATCATCGGTTATCGTATAAATTGTTACTCTAAGGGAGAGGGGAGATGTAAAGTTCAAGTGATGCACACCCTGGACAGATCAGATAGATCATTCCCACTTGATGATCTAGATATTTCAAGGATGATACTTTCCTGGTCTGTTTTGATCCAGCTCATGTTGTCGGGTGGGAGCCGTATAGGCTGCATGATCTATTAAACAGCACTTTTTTCCCACGGTAGGTTGGATCTGTACTACACAGATCCTGCACAAGAAATCATAACTGTAACTTAGGATCTGTAGATGATATATCTGTATATGATTCAGATTTTGATCTGTCCGAGATGTGCAAGTGTCGTCTTATCTTGTCAGCCGTTCTTTGTGGTGTGACCGTGCCGTGCAAGTTCCACGATGCGACGTCCCGTGTCGTACAACTCCTTTGCGTTGAAGTTCGGGTACGCCATGTACCACTCTACTCTAGATGGAAAGGTGAGGAGCGTGTGGTCTTCACATTGCCGTGAGTGAAGAGCGTTGACTCCTTTCTCCAGCTCTCGATGTTTCCGAACGGGAAGGTTGGCAATACCGAATAACAAGGTGTTTTCGGAAAATATCTGGTGGAGAGCCTATACCGAATAGCATGGTGTTTTCAGAAGATTTTTGGTCGAGAGCCTTTCCGAAAAATATCATCGTTCGACTTTTAAGCACCCTTACCGTTAGTCGAGACAACGAGCGCTCAAAAACAACCGCACCCCTGTTCGAACTGTGTCTTTACCATACATACTCCTTGTAAAACGCTCCTCGTATTTCCTTTTCTTGATAAGAGTGGAATCATCTATGCTGCCCTACCCCAGCAGCCCGGACTTTTTTTTTTATCGCCGACGCTGCCTTCATCACTTTTTTTCCACGTTATTTACAATCAAGTGAAGCGCCAGAGGGGTTACCGTATACCGTGCCATTTATCACACCAGGGTGATAGGATAGCACACCCCTTGGGATGAATTTCAGAGCCTATTTTCTCTGTAACAAGGGGGGGGCAAAACATAACCAAAGTTGGTGGGCTTTGAACGGCCTTGCCGACGTCCTTCCGTGGACGCGTCGCTCGGTGCTTGCACTCTCTCCATACTCGATAAAACCACCTTGGAAACCCATCCGCAGGGGCGTGTTATCTAACGTGTTACCAGATACCAGGTATACGGTAATTCTCCAGGTACCAAGTACTGCTGCTGTACCTCGTGACCAGGTACCGGCACCATTATTGAAGGGTGGCTTAAACTCAGTCGCGGGAGATAAAGTCACCTGTTTAGATTGTAAATGAAGGTTTCCCGACCGCTTGCCCGCACTGAAAGTAGGTACGTATCACGAGACCGCCAGATTTCGAGAGTGTTGCAAGCAAATCCCCACGCGATGTAAGCCAGGGTCGGCAGGAGGCTTTCGTGTAGAGTGGGGAAAGGTGTCCAATTATATTTTGTGTGACGCAAGTGCTATGACTGTGTGCCTATCGTGGAGGTGACCGATAATCAGGGTCTGCAGCGTACCTCCTTGTGCTGCTGTTGCCGTACATAGCATACAGTAGTAGTACTAGTAGTGTGTACTACTGGTACTAGTGTAGTACTAGTAGTACTACTAGTAGTGTGTACTACTAGTAGTACACTACTAGTACTATTACGGGGGTCCATAGTTAACGGGACCAAATTTTATTGGTAAAAATAGGTAAATATATAGGTTTTTATGTATACCATAGGTCCTGTTAACTATGGACCCCCGTAATAGTAGTAGTAGTAGTCTACTGCTGTGTAAAAAGTACTGCAGGTAATATTAGTCAGTCCACTGCTGTTGTTTCACTGCGATACTTTGGTGCAACACGCGTAGTAGCTCCGCGAATGAGTCGGGTCCCCAAATTTTACTCCAACTCATGTTGTACCTGGTATAAAGCAACCGGTTGCAGCACGCCTTGGGCGCAAAGGACTTTGCGGGCCGGAGCGTTCATCGATAGGGATTTACGGGCACCCATTAGCTGTAGCTCATGCTGCTGTAGAACGATGGATTGGCCTCCTCGAATCGAACAATTTGTTGATTATTCGCTACCCCTGTTATTTCACGTCAATTGACGTATTTAAAGTGCAATAACGTGCTTGAGGTATTTCAAGTACAAGAACGTACTTGCTGCACAAGCAACTCCGTTTGGAAAGCTTTACCGGTAATGCTGTTGATGACAAGAAACTTTCTACTGGTAGTCATGCCCACTGCTGTTTACGGCTCAATCAGTGTCCCACGTCTTCCTCTGAGAAATCTTTGGGGGGGTGTACTCATGCCAAGCTTGGCCGTAGTCGTAGGACCTTAACCATTGCATCCCTACAATGCCGAGACGGAGCACGTGGAGTTTTTCACGTTTTCACCCACCAGTCGGACTTGCTTGCACCAAGCGCGAAGCGCCGTGAGGTGTTGGGCGAGTCCGGGGCGGTGACGTGGCGAAAACGGCTGCTGTGTACGTAAAGCATCGGCCACACGAAGCAACCTATGATGCGCTACTGGTTTCAGGTGGTGATACGTTTCGTGTGCAAACTACAGCAGCAGCAGTAGTCAGTGCACGAACTTTGGTCGCTGTGTCGTCGATCCCAAAGGGATCAGTGTGTCAATGGTTGTTGTTGCTTGCAATAACCCCATCGCCCCGAGAATCTGCGCTTTCGGCCTCATCGCTTTACCGGAACAACGAACGGTTCACTCTTGAGTACTGCCAGGAAGACCCCATTACCATTACGGGGGGCCATAGTAAATAGGACCAAATATTGTTTAGAAAAAATAAGTAAATATATAGGTTTTTGTGTATACCGTAGGTCCTATTTACTATGGTCCCCCGTAATACAGTGCTATTGAGCTGGTGAAGCTGGCAATACCGTACGTGGTACAAAAATGCCCGTCGGGATGTCGTCGACTTGAAGTCCTGGGGGTGTCGCAAGTCAAGAAGGGAAAACGCAGGCGTTTCTATGTTTCATGAGCCTCTGTGAGGCTCGCTGGTGTTGTGCCGTCTCTGTGGCGTGCTTTGTGACCACAGAACTTGTATCTCTCTAGGATTGAAGAATCGGCACGAACACTGGTTGTGCTGCCGTGATGTACACGCGAGCTGCTGCCGTGCCCCGCAGTCGAGGGCGCGAGAAAAGAACCGCGACCTGAGGAAGAAAGTAAAAGTATTCCGGAAAAAAGCCCGTTGGGTACATATACTTTTGCGCGTACACGCATGACGATCAAGGAGCTCCTTCTCTTCCTTTTTGTCCGTAGAACCTACAGTACTGCTGTTTTGGTGCTACGACGTCCTGCACTTGAAGACTGCCGTGCAATACAGCAGCAATAGTTCTACTCGTAGAGTGCGTACTGCTGTAACACCCTTACTTACTTTTGTCTTTGCCCCGAGCGTGCTCGGTTGGTACGTCCCTGGCATCTCAGAGCTCCCACTTGGACACCGCCTCCTTCTATTACTTGCCGGCGAGACCTTTTTTGTTTCGTTGTGATCAGTGTGTGCGTGCATGTACCCAGAGCACGGCACCGCGGGCGAGCGCGGCGCCATCGCGGGTGTTGGCGGGCGCTGGCGGGTAGAGTGGGGTTTGGATGGAGCGCGGTCGCTGTTTTCCTGGCTAGGCGTCGCGTGTGCATCGGGACACGAGGGAAGCATGAATGGGCCCTGTCTGGCCTCCTGATGTCGGATTGAAGATCATATGTACGAGTCTATTAGGATCGTTTTAGATTGCAAAATAATATCCAAGCGGTGCTTATTTTTGTGACCAAGCTGAATTCCAGAGAGAGAGCATCGCGGTCTGAGCACGAACATTGTCGAGCTGGCGAACGATCGCCGCGGTGAGCACCGGGCTTCATGGGAGGCGCGCGACGAGACTCACTGGCGCAAAGAGGGAGAGAAGATTACCGGGACCGAATCGGTGGCGAGGTGGTCGCGAGAGGGGCGGGCAGCGTACGAGGCTGAGAGAAGCCCTGCTGTTCGTTTTTTTTTTACCGGCGCAAGGTGTTCCAACCAGGCCGGAAGTAATTACATCAGAGGGGCGGGGATTTTTTTTCTCTTTGAAACAATCGTTTTTATTCAATTTCCATGTTTTTGAGGTGCCGTGCCGTGCTTTCTATTTCGTACACATCTAAAGAAGAAAATAAGTATGTTCGTACATGCATGCGGCATCCGTGTTGTTTTCCTGGGTGGAGCATGGAGCTCTTGGCATTTGCAAGTCGCCAGTTTGCACCTGTTTTTGCTTGGACACTCTGTTTCGTTCCATTCTTCCTCGCGAAGCGCCTTGTACTCTCTACTACTAGTACCTACTGCTGCTGCTGCTGCTGCACTTCCCTACTGTCGTGTAGTACAGCAGCAGTAGCTCTACTCGTACGTACTGCTGTCGGACCAGAAGAGCCCAAGCCTTGCTACATAAAAGTGACATCTACAGGCGCCGATGACAGTCGCGCCCTCTCCGAGACCCGTGCTCCTTCGGCGTGACCCTACGCACTGCTGTTTGTACTGTCGCACGAGTTTTCTAAGACGTGCGGCAGAGCGGCCGGCGTTTTCACTTCTCCCAAGCTCCACCTGACACGATCGATGGTCGACGATTTTGCCTGCTCCATATCCCTCAACCCCCTTTGCACTACGAGTAGCACCCAGTTTTTGTAGAAAAAAACTACTTAGATTTGTGACCTTTTTTTCTCAGTCACTGATTTGTCTGCAGGGGTGTGCTTAGTACGGTGTATACTCTTGGGATACCCGAGTAATACCTACTGTAAGGATACCCGGGTAACACCCGAATGTAGCCGGGTAATATATAGGTATACCCGAGTAACACCCGAATATACCCAGGTAACACGAGTATACCCGGGTATTACCTGAGTATGACCAACACAACAGCTTTGGTACCCGAGTACCCCACAGTATATAAGTACACCCGTGGGTTGTATTATGGCCGAACTTATCCTCCGTCCTCGGAGCGAGGAGGCGGTCGACATCATGTACACTCGTATATTATACCGTGGTCGAAACACTACCACCCAAGCAAATGGAACTCCCGAACGCGCGCCCGAGGGGTGAGCCCCAATTATCTATTTGCATTTACAGCAGTGTTGAAAGCGGTGTCATGTTTAGAGACAAATGTCTTTCTCGCGTCGGGAGGAGCTGGGGCGAAAGAGTGCATGTTTTATGTTTTCTACCCGGAGCTGTCGCACTGTCGCATGCGTTAGCAGCGCAGTACCACAGCTGCCGCGATCGTTGCGACCCCACTATTAATATCAACAAACTGCTGTACCTCGCAGGAACAAAAACGCAACTGTGTGCGTATTGTACGGTATCCCAGGTACCCAAGGCGTGTCCCATGTCTCGAAAATATGTGCGTGTGGTATGGATGAGTGCAATGCAGACCACGTTATCGACGGCTGCCCCCCCCCCTTCCCTCCCTCCCTCGCTCCCTCCCCCCCCTCCCTCCCTTCCACTTGTGCAGTATGTGTGATCTTGTACAATATGCGTGATTTGTATGACTCGTACGACCTGCCTGATCTGCGCGGTATGTATGACCTGCGTGATGTGTAGGATATGTATGATGTTGCAATGATCTGTGCTTGATCTGTACGATTCGCGCCGCGCCAGGTGATGCCGCTGGTGGAACGGGTCGTGGACAGGAGCAGCACCCTCGTCACGGCCCGAACGAAGCGCGCGTTCTCAAGCAGCGCGAGAGACCTCATGGCTAGGATAGGGAACACCGTGCAAACCTGCGACTCGAAGGTAGTGGGTGCCCCCGGCGTGTTGATGTACGGCAGTGGTTTCATGCCTCCGTGTGCTTGGCGTGGAGCGGTGGGGAAAGACGTTCGCATGCATGTCAAAAACCCTTGTATCATAGGGCTGCGGTCAAATTACAGGTATTACGGGGGGCCATACTGTAGCAAATAGGACCAAATGTTGTTAGTAAAAAGAAGTAAATATATACCAGGTAGGTTTTTGTGTGTACCGTAGGTCCTATTTACTATGGGCTCCAGCAATGGTTTTGTCCCCAAATCCGGGGACCATAGTAAATAGGACCAAATATTGTCCGTAAAAATAAGTAAATATATACCTGGTAGGTTTTTGTGTGTATCGTAGGTCCTATTTACTATGGTCCCCAGTGATGGTTTTGTCCCAAAGTCCCGTTTTGGGGACAAAGCACTCAAATTATAGGTAGTTTTGTCCCCAAGTCCCATTTTGGGGACGGACCACTCAAATTATAAGTAGTTTTGTCCCCAAAAGGGAACTGCACTATTACCTGGGTCCATAGTAAATAGGACCTAGGGCACACACAAAAACCTATATATTTACCTATTTGTACTAACAATATTTGGTCCTATTTACTATGGTCCCCCGTAATAGAACTTAACATCGTTTTGGTGGGTTTGGGTTTGGCCTGGGTTTCGTTGCTTGGAAACCCCTGGCATTCTGGCTGTTTGCAGTTTTTTGTGTAATACCTGGTAGCATCCAATACTCTCTATTGTGGAGCGCCGTTTTTTTCTTCCCTTTTTTTTTTCTTTTTTTTTTTTTTCTCGTTTATTCTCTCGTTTTTTCCTGTTTCGGTATACGTTCTTCACCTTGTTGCTTTTTGTTGGCTTGGATGCATGCGGCCTATTGCAAACATGGGGCAACCTTGCCTCACCATAAGTACCACTCTGCTATACGTTAGGGGGGAGTATAGTATTCAGAACCAACTATGCTGTGTAAACATAGGGGAAATGCATGGTTTTTGGGTCCGACGGAGGTTCTGATTACTATCGCCCGGCGCTGAAGACGGGCGGCGCGATGGCAGCAAAGCGGAGTAGCCCGGTTCCCTCTATTTTTTTTTTATAGCCTCGCGTCCCCCACCCCCCCCCGCCCCTTCCTTCCCGTCTCATCGTACGTCCCACACCTTTATTGGTAGCCCCCATTTTTTGGCGGCTTTTTTTTTTTCTTAAGTTGGTTGGTTTGGTTGGTTGAGTGATTTGGTTATTTCTGTTATTTCTGGTTATTTTTGGTGGTTGGTTTCGGTTGGATGATTGGACCTGTCCCTCCCTCTGTGGCGTGTTTGATGTTAATGAATCCGCCCCTCCCCTAAGGCGACGCTTGAGACAGCCGCGGACGCGCTTGATGGTGAGGAGGCGACGGCGGTGGCGGAGGCTGTGGCGACACTGATCGACACGGGAGCTGCAGGTGCAGCGAGGGGCGTGTTGATCGAGGGGGTGGCAGGGACCGCGGAGGATGGAGGAGACAGTGAAGAGCCAGCAGGGGCGCAGTTGGTGCGTATGTGTGGGTCGGCGGGTTGTTTTTTGAGGAGGAGGGGGGGGGGGGGGACTCGATAGGAGAGATGTACTCGATCTCATGCATGGCCGTAGTCGTATGACCATAGACCCTCGCATCCCTATAATGCCGGGACGGAGCATGTCGGGTTTTCACCAACCAGGCAGACATTGCTTGCACCAAGCGCGAAGCGCCGTGAGGTGTCGGCGAGTCGCATGAAGGGTGAGCTGCACCCTACTAAGAACCGCTTGTGAGGCGGACTTGCATGCGGATGACAGCTTCAATGAGTTAGTTTAATTTCCGGTGTGGCCACTTCCAGAGACAGCAATGGGAGTACTATCTATGTAACTGCCTCATGGGTGCCGTACCTTGAACACTGCGAGATACGACCAATTCCCTTGTGCCTTGTGCAGAGTAAAGGTTATTTACTTCGCACAAATGATCTAACTCGACGACCAGCTGTGGGCGACCGCAAAAAAAAAAAAAAAAAAAAAAAAAACGGTACCCTGGATGTCTAGCTCACGTAGTGAGCGGCATGTTTTACAGTGTCGTCGCCAACCGACGCCAACCCAACCGGGGGGGGGCGTGTGAGGGAGAGAGCACTGGGCGTGGATTTTTGTTGCGACGTGTAGAGAGTCGGTGGCTGTTAGGAACGACAGCATAGGTCTCGAGGGAAGGGGGCGGTGTGCCTCCCTACTGGGATAAACCCTTTCTTGTATATCGAATCGCTCATGACACCGAACCGTTACCTGTAACCGTTGTCTTTTGTTGCCGCTCCTCTTGCAAAAGGCGAAATTGGCCCGCGCGGAAGCAACGAAGGTCGAAGCTCTTATCGAGACTGGTCGGCAGCGTTTGGACGAGCTCATCGAGGGCGCGCTCAATGGAGGCCCCGGTGATCGCGGCGAAGTCGGTGGCGGTGAGGGGATAGGGGTGGCGGGGAGCGAACTGATGCGACTCTGGGAAGAGGGGAAGGACCAGCTCGCGGAGCTGGCGGAGAAGGGAGGAGAGGTACGTAAGGTTTTGTGGATGAGAGGCGTTCTGGAGAGGAGGAGGGGGGGGGGAGGGGCTTCTGTTGTGGTTAGTAAGCAAGCGTTCGCATCTAGTGGTCTCTCTCTCAAAAAAAAAAATCGTTTCTTGTCGCGGTGTACGGCCGGTTGCTTCCTCCATCGCGCGTCGTCGTGTGGGCGGGCGGGCTGGGGGTGTGGGCGGGCGCAGGCGCTGGAGTTGGACAAGCAGCTCTCCACCTTGAGAACGCTCTCGAAGGAGAGCCCCGAACTGGCGAAAATCGTGACAGATCTTGAGACTGGTGCAGCGAAGGCGCGGGAGTTGCAGGTGAAGTTGGCGTCGTCAAGAGTTACTACTGTACCGGTATTTTTCTGTGTAACTGGTATCAAATACTGTTACCAGGTATATATTTTAATATCACTCTGTCCCGAAATAGTGGACAGGTTTTATGTTAATATTCACTTTAAATGATCTTTATATTTTCGGACAGAGTGGTATGTCGGTTGACGGCACTGTTCCCCCTTGACGGACATCCATCACGGAAGCCGTAAAAAAAACACGTCAAGGATGCCGTCAAGGAAGCCGTCAAGAAAATCCCCGCACTCAAAAGAGTATATTTCCGTACTATATGTATGGAGAGACCTTGACGGGTCAAAACTAGCTTGACCGTCAACCGAAACATTGACTTTACTCTTGCCCCTTGACGGACAACCGTCAAGGAGCCGTCAAGGAGCCGTCAAGGAACTCCCCACATAAATATTAATAGTAAAACTGCTGCCGTTGTATACCTCCCTGTATGGAAGCGTAATGACCGTTCATTCCTTCACAGTTACACCCCAACGGTCCTTTGCGTTTCTGTCCAGAATGGGGTGACAGCGCGCAAGTTCAAAGACTGAAGAGGCAGGCCTATTGACAGCAGATGGGCCAAACTTAAGGCCGTCCAGAAACACAATCGTTTCTTTTTTTATTGCGAAACCGCTGCCTTGCCCGTGCCCGTTCGTCGTGTAACGTTTCGTTTCTGTTGTTCTGCGGTTCAGGGCCAGCTGGAGGCGACGAAGACAGTGAGCGTTCTCATGGACGGAAAGACCCGCCTAGGGGAGGGGCTGGGTGAAGTCATGGACTCATACCGGTACGAGGGGGCTGCGGCCACACTCCGCTGGTTATGTTTTTGCAGGGCTCTTGCGACCCCGCGAGTCGGATCAGGATTTTTTACATCTCACGGGTCGGGTCGGGTCGGGTCGGGTCAGGTCGCCCTTACCCAACCCGGCCCAACCTGACCCGCGAGGTTTGGTCTGACTCGTGAACAGCCCTGGTTTTTTTTTCCTACAGGCAGTGTTGATGTTACTCGAACCTTTGTTCCTTCTTTTTCTCCGAAGTGTATATTTTGCAGTAGTAGTATTCACGTTTCAGTCCGAGGGAAGTTTCCGGGAAGTTTCCGGGAAGTCCGGGAAGTTTCCGGGAAGTTTCCGGGAATTTTACAGTCACTAGTAGTGTGAGGGGGGAAATCGTGGTCAAGGCAAGGTTCGGAATACTTTTTTCATAAATGCGGAAGCGGCGCAGCCGCGTTTCTCGCCTGTGTTTGGGCCGTTTTGTGCCCGGGTTGGGGTCAGCGTCAAGGTTAGGGTTGCGGGCTGGAGTTAAATCTACGCCCGTACCTTTGACTCGACCAGGAAGTATTTCCTATGATGGGCCTGAAAACAATGCAGAACCCACCCAACCCCTGGAAGACCCTACCGGACACAACGTGAATAGTCCTCATATTTTGTTTGTTTTTGCACACCCCTGCCACCCCGTCCCCGTCCCCGCCCCCCCCATCCGTGGTAACACGTCTTGCTGATTTCCGGCCTTCGGCTGTAGGGTGTCCCTTGACCCCCCCCCCCCTGTCGGGGGTGTTTCTGCAAGAGCAACTTAGTACCACCACTGGCCGCAAATATTGTACCCGTTTGGATTGTGATGTAAACATCAAACGAGGCTAGTATTCCCGGCGAGAATGGTGTTGATATTTGGGTCTTGTACTGTATAAGGCGGTTTCGCTTGGATATGTAACCGCCAGTGCAGACAGCTGACTTCGACGCCTGCGCTGGGAGAGATTGGACCGGTCGAATTCGCTCCGTTTTTTTTTTTTGTATCTATCCGAGTCTCTGTTCAGCGCCAGCTACTGCGTATTCTACTGGTGCAGCGCCGTGACACCTGCCTTCCTATTCCCGCGTCCCAAAAAATCACAATACTACTTGCTATCTTCGGCCGTATATGCTTTGCTTGTCCAGTTTCCGCCGTGTTCCTGTCTCTCTCCTGAACTGGAGTTCAATATCAACCAGACTCGCTCTCTCTCGTGCTCGCACATGTATCCCCTAACCAAAACATGCCTTCCACATTTTTTAAGGCTCAATCCCACTCCACAAACCCCAGCTTTCCTGAGTACAAAGCTTACACAGCTGCATGCTTTGGCACCCTACCCAAGGGGATAGCGCACAGGTGGTACAAGCACTTGTATTGTATGCCAGGTGGATATTTTTTTACTTGAAAAAAAAAACCATATGTACTGCAAGAGTGCTGATTATGCACGGAGTACCTGGAACCTGCGAAAACATGCACGTACAGCAGCAGTAGTGCCGGTCCCTGTATAGTGCTTGTATCAACGTGCGCCAGCCAGTCAACAATACCGGTACTATATATAGCCTCAACCGGCACTAAGTACTCCGCACATTGCCACACTGCTTAATCCCATCGGTGCCAAGCAACTTCACCCGCACTATACACGAGTCGTAGAGCGAAGCCGGCACTACTCAACCGGCACTATTTACTCCGCACATTGCCACAATACCGGCACTATATATAGCGGCAACCAACCGGCACTATTTACTCCGCACATTGCCACACTGCTTAATCCATCGGTGCCAAGCAACTTCACCCGCACTATACACGAGTCTTAGAGCGAAGCCGGCACTAGTCAACCGGCACTATTTACTCCGCACATTGCCACAATACCGGCACTATATATAGCGGCAACCAACCGGCACTATTTACTCCGCACATTGCCACACTGCTTAATGCCATCGGTGCCAAGCGACCTCACCGGCACTATAGCGGGCAGTCGGCCCTGCTGTAGAGGGACCACTGCTGTACCGTCGGGTACCTTCTACCATGTCCGAAAATATAAGAAGCTTTTGGATTAAGTAGTAGCATACAAACGGTCCTTACATTGCGATACAGAGTGGTGTCTTATCTGTGAAACGTATGCATACCATAGTGTCTACGCTCACAGCAGCAGCAGCACTCGTTTGCGATTGTAATGTCATGCGTGATATATATATGGTGAAATGTATGCTGTACGTGTATTAGGGACGACGAGTCGTTGGCCATCGCGAAGGAAAGGGGAGGGCGGCTGCTGAAGGCCTTGACAGAAGAGGACTCGCCTGCCATGACCAAGGGGATGAAGCTGCTCCGGGGGGCGCACCAGAGGGTGAGTGCGTGAGGGCGCCTGTCTTCTTTGTTGGCGGGTGTGTCCGTGTTATTTGTCGCGTGAGCTCGCCGCCCCTGCTCCTTGACCCGCCTCTTTCCCCTCTCAGTAGAGTCCATATAGAATTATTGGTTCTTTGGGGGGGGGGAGGGGTTGTTGCGTTCGTTTTTTTTTGTTTCCTTTTCTGTTGCTTTCTTGCCTCGTTCTTGTCTTGTCTTCGTGTCGTTTTTCTTTTTCTTGGTGTTGGATGTGCTGGCGATGCTTGCTTGCTTGTGTTGTTGGTTGTTCTTGTTGGTGATGTTGCTCTTATTTTTTGCTGTCGCTTTGCTGCTGCGCTATTGTTGTTGAAGCTGCTGTTGCTGTGGTGCTATGACTGTTGACGTCGCTTTGCTGCTGCTGCTGCTGCTGCTGCTGCTGCTGCTGCTGCTGCTGCTGCTGCTGCTGCTGCTGCTGCTGCTGCTGCTGCTGCTGCTGCTGCTGCTGCTGCTGCTGCTGCTGCTGCTGCTGCTGCTGCTGCTGCTGTTGAACGTGTTGCTTCCTTCGTGTGGCATCCCGCCCTCAACAGGCGGTCGACGCTCAGGGAGACGGCTGGACGACCGCCCTGGCGGGGTGGCAGTCGTCCCCCGCCTTGCTGGAAGGACGAAGCAGACTGTCTGACGCATTGAGAACGGCCGCCGGGGCGGGTTTGGCCAGCGGGGCGGGGATTCAGGACGTCGTGAGCCTCTTGCAAGGGTGAGCTGAAGGGAAAAGGAGGAGGCGGTGGGAGGGGGGGGGGGGGGGGGTGCTTTCCTCGTTTGTATTTGTCGCCTACCGCTCTGGCAGGAAATATAGCCCACGTTTGGGGTATAATGTGGATATCAAACGGGGACTATACCGTGCCCGGGTTACCCGCGTGTCTAGAGTATAGATATACCCTGCTAAACACACCCATGCTGATATTTTACACACGTACTGCAAAATTGAAACAACTCTGATTTTAACATACATTATAATATATACCAGGTTGCAGAAGGGTTCAGAAAATAGACCTGTTCCCATTTTTCTGACGCAATTCCGCCCGCCCCCCCTCCCCCCTCCCATTATCCGTTTGACCCTCCACCGTCGCTGTCTTTGCCTCTCCCACTGTCACCGCCGCGGCCGCTCGCTGTCACCGACGTTTTTTTTTTCAAAACGATACTTCTGAAAATGCTGACAACATACTTGAAAAATTGTCACCAAAAATGCGACCAAAAATGCAACAAAAAATGCAACCAAAAATGCAACAAAACGAATAAACAAAACGAAAAAAAAACACTGGCATACACCTATGAACAGGACCCCGTCCTCCCACGTGACAGACGCCTCCCTGCGCCTCTTAGAAAATGTTGTCCTGGCGTTCGTCCAGGCGGTCCCGCCGCCCCGTTCCTCCCCCGCCTCCGCGACCACAACCGTAGCAATAGCAGCAATAGAAGGGGGTGACAATGTTGATATTGATGGAAAAAACGCCTCTGTGGTGAGTGAAACCGCCACTCTAGCTGAGGGGGCTAAGGGAGACGGAGGAGGTGGGGAGGGGTCCGGGATTGGAGGGGAAGACGGCGAGGGGAAGGAGGATGTTGTTCTTGAGAATGGCGTTATCTGTGGCGCGGGGGGGGGGGGACGGCTGGGATGGGGAGCGGACGTGGTGTGCCCAGGTGAGAGTGGTAGTGGCAGGGTGTGTTTGTGATGGGGTATGGTGTGGTGCGGTGTGGAGGGAAGACAAAGAAAGGGCACAGGAGGGGGCTCAGCTAAGCAGCCGGTATATATATATATATATTTCCCTCCCCTGTTGTTCTTATTTTGTTTGTCGTTTCTCGTATGCCACGTTGTCTCTTTTTTTTCATCGTCGCTTCGGCTCGTTCAGTAGTACCTTTTAACACGTCCGGACGGATCATCGATTTCCACTTAACAATCATCTAGGTCTTTCAGGGCAGATAAAGTCACTATCTCTACGATCTGCTGTGGCTCTCATGTTGAAGGGTGGGAGCCGTGTAATCTGCTGGGTGATCTACTCGTAGGACCATGTTTTCTGGGTGGGATCTGTACTGCACAGATCCTGCACAGCAGCTCATAACAACAGGTTAGGATCTAGATGATCTATCTGTAGATGATCTATCTGTAGATGGTCTATCTGTAGATGATCTGTCTGTAGATGATCTATCTCTAGGTGGTCTATCTGTAGATGATCTACCCGTAGATGATCTATCTGTAGATGGTCTATCTGTAGATGATCTGTCTGTGTATGATTTATCTGTAGATGGTCTATCTGTAGATGACATATATGTAGATTATATATATGTAGATGATCTATCTGTAGAGGATCTGCCCGACGCGTGAAAGGGATACCACTCTACAATTAGGCGTAAATGTAAGGACCGATTGGTCTTGATAGTAGTGTTGAAGCGATTCTTATATTTCCGACCAAAGTGGTGTTTGGTACCTGGTACAAAATACCCGCAAGGGGGGTGAAACGTGTGTGGGCGTGGGAAAAATGAAGATGCTTGCTCGGTATTATGCATTTATTAAATAATGCATTCCGTAAAATGCGTGTTTTTTGCGCGGCTCTTTTTTTTCTTCTCCGTCAATAACGTAACGCTCAGACGATTTTGATTTGTTGTGTTTTTGTTGTTTTCGTCCTCGGACAGTATGCAATTCATACAGTCTACAGTATGTAATTCATACACTTCATACAACTCATACCGTTCGTACAACTCCTACCATTCATGCTACTCCGTTATATATTACGGAGGACCCTCGTAAATACGACCTAGGGTACACACTAAAACCTATACTTTTCCTTATTTTTACTGACAATATTTGGTCCTGTTTACTATGGTCCCCCGCAAATAGTGTGCTTACAAATATTTCAATACCCTGTGTTTCATCTCCTTTATAAAGGTAAACGATTTTGTTTTGTTTTTTTCTTCCGTCCTCCATCGGGCAGGACCTCGTGGATCAATTCGAAAGCGGCCAGCTGGTCGACGACCTCGTGCGGGGTATGGCGAAGCAGGTGCTAAAGGAGAGGGGGTACAGGGGTTGGGGGGAAGGGAAGAAAATGGGAGGGAGGGAGGGAGTTGGGGGGGGGATGAGGGTGTCATACTTGTCCGATGAAGCTTGAAAATGTGTATACCGTGAGACCAAGGAACAGCGGCACTAATATTATTAACAGTAATATTATAATAGTGTTATTGTTGTATTTGTTGCACTCGTGTATATGTTGAACTGCTAATACGGGGGGCCATAGTAAATAGGACCAAATATTGTTAGCAAAAATAGGTAAATATATAGGTTTTTATGCATACCATAGGTCCTGTTAACTATGGACCCCCGTAATATCTGCCGTCACCATCCGGTGCTGTGTCCAGTTGGTATTGATTGCCATGCACGCGATTAGTCAAACAATACCACGTTGGTGCCAAAGAAAAAAGTCAACTCTTGGCCCAAATAATATAAACCAAAACGCCTAATTATCTCTACGACAACAAGCTACAGATTTATACTCGGAACGGTTTCCGATCTCTACTACTTGATAGTCTCGTCTCATTTTTTTTTAAATATTTTTTGTTTTGCCCTCCGACAACGTATCGCACGCACTGGTTTCACCTGATATATATCGAGAGTATATACCAGGTATATATATATATTTCCGTTCGTATGTTTTTGCTTCTCCGCTTGTTTCGTTCTCGCTCTCCAGGCGTCCGCCCAAGCTCTGACGGTGCTCGAGAGAGTCTCCTCCGCGGCAGGACTGATGGAAGAAGGCTCGAGGGGCATGGAGACCTTGCAGGTGATGTAATGATATCTACCTCATTTTTCATGTTCATAAAAATTCAAAGAAACACGTAAGCTGTTGGAGATGGAGGATTTCGCCGAAACTCGTCTTTGCATGCAAGCTTTTTTTTTTTTTCCCCCTTGTGTTTTTTTGTTCGCCGCGTGTGGTACGTCATTCGATTGTGGGTGCTGCAGGTTTTACGTTACCCCGTCTTGAAAGAAGGGATGCTTGTTCGATTGTTTGTGTGACCAGGTAGTGTTTGTTTGTTTCGCAACCTCTGTGTTACGGGAGTCCAGAGTTAATGGGACCAAATTTTGTTAGTGAAAATAGTTAAATATATAGTTTTTTATGTACACCATAGGTCCTATTAACTATGGACCCCCTTAATAGTATCATTTCGTCGTCGCTTTTACTGCTTCAAAAAAGCATTTCACGTCAATTCCAAGCTGCGCGGACGTGAGTGCAGCTCTCGAGGCGTTAACGATTGTTGTGTATATCCTGCCCATCCCCCCTCCCCTCCGTCCGTCTCGAAAGGGATGCGTGGTCAATGGTCAAATGAATATGGCAAGCAACAAAATGAGTACGCCCCCCCCCCCCCCCCCCCCCCCCCCCTCCCCGCCCTCTCCCTCTCAAATACGCACATGAATAGTGGAAAATTACAAGGGTATGTTCGGTAGGGTATACAGGGGCCCGGGATGTTTGTGGCGGGCCTACCGAACTTACCGAAATATCGGGGTACCGGTATGGAAAACTTACCGAACTTACCGAAGTCTTTGTTTTTAAGTACCGGCATCGAAAAAATACCGAACAAATGCCGGTACCCCCCCCGGTATTGTGGTCGAAGGCATGTCGGTACCCGGGGTATATTTGGGTGGGCGTACCGAACTTACTGAAGTGTCGGGTACCGGTATTGAAAAAGTGCCCAAGTGTCGGGTACCGCTATCGAAAAAATACCGAACTTACCGAAGTGTCGGGTACCGGTATCGAAAAAGTACTGAACTTACCGAAGTGTCGGGTACTACTGGTATCGAGGCCGTACCGAACAAACACTGGCACCCCCGGGTACTGTGGTCTAGAGTATACCTGCACCCGTGGTATGTTACGGTGGGCCTACCGACCGTGTCGGGTATACTGTGATGCGTACCCTACCGACCATACCGGTGGAGAATTAGTTATCGATGGGTTCAAGGTGCGGTGTTCATCCCCCCCCCCCCCCCCCCCCTACATGCATAGCATGAGTACCCCCCCTCTCCCTTCCTCACCCACCCCCCCCCCCCCTTCCCCCCTCCCATCTTGAGACACCCCCCCCTCACCTCCTTCCCTTCCCAAAACACCCCCCCCACTCCCTCCCTCCCCCCCCCCCCCCCCCCCCCCAACACACCCAAACACGCCTCGTGGAAAAGAAGCTTCTCCAGGGGTACGAGCGCGGGGAAGGCGGGCTGGACGACGCCCTAGCCTGCGCCTTCGACTTCCTCAACTCGGACGAGGGGCAGTCCTTGGCTGGAGGCATTGTCTCGCACGGGGAGCGGGGACTGGAGTCTCTGAAGATGGCCTCCAAGTCGAAGGACGGGGCGGTGGGGAAGGTGCTGGAGCACCTCGCCGATCCGGGCTTGGAGAAGAGGATAATGCGGGGCATTGAGGGGATTGATACTGAGGAGGTGAGGAGGTCAGACTGAACTGTTTTTGGGATGAGTTGGGTTGGGTTGGGTTGCGTTGCGTTGAGTTGGATTGCGTTGCGTTGGGCTGTGTTGGGTTGGGTTGGGATCGGTTGGGTTGGGTTGGGTTGGGTTGGGTTGTGTTGGATTGGGTTGGGTTGGTTTTTAGTAGGGTTGGTTGGGTTGAGGTGAGTTGGGTTGGGTTAAGGTGGTATGGGTGTTCGGGTTGGTTGGGATGGTTTTCTGGTCGGTTCGGGCTGGCTTGCGTTGGCGTGCCTTAGATGGGTTAGGTTGGTTTAGGCTGGGTTGGGTTGGCCTGGGCTGGACCGAAGTGGCTGGTGAATTGGGATGATATAGGGGGGGAGGGGGGGTGCTACAGAAGACAAATTGATCGTAGCCATTTTGTTGTTGTTTGGTTGCTCTCTTATGGGGCTTGTTACTTGCGCTGTCTGTTTTATCCTCTCTTTTTAGTTTTTCCTCTTTTCCTCCCTCCCCCCCCCCCCCCCCCCCCCCCACCTCTCTCCCTTCGTTTCGCTGTTGTTCCCCTATCTTGTGGTTTTTCCCGTCGTTTCTTGTTTCGCGTTTGGCGTTTTTCCTCTCCGCACCTTGCTCCACCTTTGTATACATGTGTTCGATTTATTTGTTATCTTTCGATGCCCTTATCGATGCCTTCTTTTGTCCATTCGTCTGCGAGAACACTCACAGCTCCTGGAGACGGCCGGGAAGGCGATATCGGACGCTGATGCTCGCACGCGACTGCTCGACGGCATCAAAAACTCCACTGTCGACTTCTTGCTCGAGTACCTGCCGCACATCGAGGTGAGAGGGGTGTATATGCGGGGGGGCATGTAAATAGGACCAGATATTGTTGGTAAAAACATGGAAATATATGGGTGTTTGTGTGTACGGTAGGTCCTATTTACTTGTGTTGTCCCCCGTAATGGTGCGAGCTAGTGCGACTTTCTAAATTTGACCGCGCTTACGAATAGGGGGGCTCCTGCCGCAATCGCTGTATCCTGTGTTTACGCCCGACTATCTACGCACGACCACGACGAATCTCCGAAAAAATCGTAGCGGATCAACACCATACGTCACGACAACAGCAACCACTACCTCTACTACCGTCCACCGTGCACCAACGCACAGGTTGATGGTAGTTACGAATATCCTGCTGAGCGAGTTCCTTAGCGATAGTTATATGTTCTTACATGTAGCAATAGCAGCAGCAGTAGCAGTAGTAGTAGTAGTAATGGTACTAGTAGTTGTGGTAGTAGTTGTAGCAGTATTAGTAGTAGTTGTAGTTGTAGTAGTAGTAGTAGTAGTAGTAGTAGTAGTAGTAGTAGTAGTAGTAGTAGTAGTAGTAGTAGTAGTAGTAGTAGTAGTAGTAGTAGTAGTAGTAGTAGTAGTAGTAGTAGTAGTAGTAGTAGTAGTAGTAGTAGTAGTAGTAGTGGTAGTAGTAGTAGTAGTAGTAGTAGTAGTAGTAGTAGTAGTAGTGGTAGTAGTAGTAGTAGTAGTAGTAGTAGTAGTAGTAGTAGTAGTAGTAGTAGTAGTAGTAGTAGTAGTAGTAGTAGTAGTAGTAGTAGTAGTAGTAGTAGTAGTAGCGCAGTATGATGGCAGTAGCAGTAGCAACACGATAACAGTAGCAAGAATAACAGTAGCAATGGCAGTCGCATACACCCATCCCCGCTACGCTTGCTTGGTTGTCTGGTAAGGTCACTTGGTTGCCAGCGCCACAGAGCACGGCCCTCGATGGCGCGGCGGTCCCGCGAGGCCGTCGCAAGGCGTCCGTAGCAAGCCTTCCGCCTGCTGTCTAGGCTGGGGTAGCGGCTTGGGGCGCGCATGGACGAACGCCTGGAGTACCGCACCGAGCCGCATGTCGTAGTTGAGTTTTCTTGTTTCATAATAAACGATCTGGAAACAATGAGTTGATCGTCACAGTACGTTCGATCTCTGGAAACGCCTGGGAGGGGTCGTAGAACGGAAGCCACTTCGCCGGCATCTTGTGAAGATGAATCTGTACCCCCCCACGCCCGTCCCGAAAAGGATGCGTGGTCAATGGTCAAATGACTAAGGCAAGCAGTAAATGGGTCCGCCCCCCCCCCCACATCCCCCCGCCCCCCCCGCCTCCCTCCGCTTCCGGAACAAAGGTTCCCCCTATATCGGGCACGAGCTCTCGGGTCGGGTACGCCATCACGAACCTCGATCTGTCCGGCTTCCGGCTTCGGAAGGAGGACGTCGAGGTGCAGCTGATAGACCTTTCAAATGGTCTGGAAGACGCTGTCAAGACGGGCGGTAGTGGTGGTAATGGCGGTAGTGGCTATGGTGGTGCAGGTGCTGCTGGTGCTACTGGTAGCAGTGATTTCCCTCAAGGTAGCGAAGGGCAAGACGGCGGCGACGGCGGCGGCGACGATGGCGGCGGTGGCGGCGGCGGCGGCGGCGGCGGCGGCGGCGGCGGCGGCGACAGCAGTTTCTTGGATAGCGGTGCGAGGAAGGACGACGAGGAGTTGGCGGCCGTCCCGTGGGCGTCTTTGTCCCGGGGGGGGGGGGAGGGCGACATCAGACAACAGGAGGCGGAACGCCCGGTGCCACCGTCGGAAGTCCCGCCGGGGCCCCAGCGCACCGAAGGACAACAAGACACCCGGAGGCGCGGGCCGGACGGCTTTTATGAAGGCGGAGGGGGTTTCCAAGACGGCGTTGAGGATGCTTCTTCGATGGGGGATTTGGGGGGGGGGGGGGGCGGCAGGGCGGTGACGGCGATGGCGGCGGCACAGCCACCGCCCCCCTTCCCGTCGTTGTGGAGCCGCGGGAAGACATGAAACCTGCCGAAGTGCTGAGAGTGGTGGCGCGGGGGGTTACGGCGGAGTTCAAGACTTTGCAGTGGGCGTGTCGACAGGTGGGGATCATCGTGTCTTGGTTTCCGCGGAGAGTGTGTTTTGGTTGCTGTTCGCTTGGTTGCTTGCTGCGCGTAGGCTCTCGCCGTTGGCGAAGAGCGGAAGGGGAACGGAGGGCCCTCCTGAGACAAAAAAAAACACTCATCATGGCATTTGTCGTTGTCGTTGTCGATATCGTTATAGATATCGTTTATCGTTTTAGTTGTCGTTTATCGTTATCGGTATCATTGTGTTCATCGTTAACGATATCATCATCGTTGCCGCTATCGCTGTCGTTCTCGCTCCCCTCGTCCTTATCAGGAAACGTTCCCCTACACCCGCGGCACGGGCACGGCCGACGCGACCGTGGTTGACGGTTACGTTTCCCTAGGGTTTTCCATCAAGAGAGGCATTGTCGACCGGGAAAAGGGGGTTGAGGGTCCCCTACTTGTGAGTACTCAGGAGGACAGGGAGGGTTAGGGTCACATTGGTTCGCTCTGCAATATAGTTTGGTTTGGGCAGCAAGCGGCATCATGTTGTGCGCACCTCGCGCTGCTGTTAGAAAAACTAGAAGAAATTCCACGTTTTTGTTGTTGGTTTTTTTGTTCCGTTATTTATCGCACGAGGGGAATGGTCGTATCACATACCTGGCAGTGGGTAGATCGCAAGGCATCCACAAAGCGGATACATAGTATGCGCATTGCTATCTCTAGAAATGGCCATATCAGAAAACAACCACCGCCGCCCCACAAACGGTGCTTGATAGGATGCAGCTCACCCTTCATGCAACTCGCCCAACACCTCACGGTGCTTTGCGCCTGGTGCAGAGAGTGTCTGCCTGGTCGATGAAAAACCGAATGTGCTCCGTCCCAGCATTGTAGAGATGCGAAGGTCTATGGTCATACATACGACTACGACCATGACACGAGTACACCCCCCCTCTCCCTACAACTGCCTGCCAGTTGCCGTCAACCCGCAAGGTGACCGTGAACTGTCTACTGTATGTAGACCTTACCGTCGCCAAATCCCGTATGGAGTGGCTTGTCAACCTCCTGACCAACCTGTACCACCCCCCCCCCCCCCCCCCCCCCGCCTCCCTCAAGGTCTATGGTCATACGACTACGGTCATGCATGATGGTGAGTACACCCCCCCCCCCCTCCCTCCCTCCCCCTCTACAAATGCCTGCCAGGTGTTATCAACCCGCAAGGTGACCCTGAACCGTCTAGACCTCACCGTCGCGAATTGTCGCATGGCGTGGCTCATCAACCTCCTCACCCGACTCTTCTCCGGTACCATCAGCACCTACGTGTGCCGGTCCCTTCAAGAGCAGGTGGACGGCCACGCCTCCGATCTGCTCGGGACGTTGAACGGTGAGTGAGCACTTCTTGTTGGTTTGGAGCCTGTAGAGTACAAAGACTAGTATCGGATATCGTATCGAAGGTGAGAGTTTCGATATCGAAATACCCCTATCGAATTTTCGACATATCGATATATCGGATATATCAAAGTTTCGATTATTTCAAAATTACTATATATCGATATCCGAAAGTTCAATATTTTGATATATCGATACAAGGCGCTTCGCTCCGCGGGCGGCCTACGCCGCCCGCTACGCTCGCTCAGGAAGGAAACATCAAACTATGCGAAGCGGACAGAGGTCCATGATTGAATATTGTTTTTTGCATGACCCCTGTAGTTAGCTGCAAACTGGCGACTTGATAATGCCAAGAGTCCCGCCGCCATGCTTCAGGAGAAAACAGCTCGGACGCCACACATCCTTCGCGTCGCGGGCGGTTTTCCGCTACGCTCGCTCACACGTCGTACATACGTACATGCCCCAGGTAGGGTACTTGTTTTCTTCTTTCGATATGCTCTGTGTCTGTCTACTCGTATGTACGTAAGACAAAGCACAGAACGGCACAGCAACACAGCAAAAACGATGAAAATGAAATGAAACCGAAAATTTCTAAAAGAAAAAAAATCCCCGTCCCCTTTCGTGTAATAATTCACTACCTGAGTGGAACACCTTAGGCCGTTTCCTATGCGGTTCGATTTTTGAGCTTCAGATTTTGACCCGATGGCGTTTTCAGATATGAGCTTGACAAATCGAAAGGGTCTTCCTATGCGGAAAAATCAGATTTATTGTGCGTGCAGAGATTCGAGCAAACGCCGAGACCAACTGCTGTTTTTTGTGATTTGGCGCCGCGAAGAGACGCGCTGCGTGCGCTTCCCTGCGCGTAGGACCCAAGCGTCCGAGCCCACGCTAGGCTGACTGCCTCTAGTCTGGTGGCGAAGAGACGTGGCGAGTGCGCTAGAGTCAACCTGTCTTGGTATTTTGTGTTTCATTTTGTGACTTACTTGACTACTGCTGCTGCTGCTGTGAGTACGTATCCATGGAGAGGCGCGTGCCAGTTCTCTTCTCTTGGTCTCTAGGCCCGAGCCCGCGCCAGTCGACTCTAGTCTGGCCACGGAGGAACGCGCCATCCGCGCGTCGGGCGCGAAGCAACGTCGCTATACAGCTGCCAATTCATCGATCGTTCTGCTGCTGTTTGCTGTCGTGGAAAACATCTTGAATTTAGAGAGCATGCCATTTTTCGATTTGAAAATCTGATGACCCAGGTCGTCGGATTTTGGCCCAAAATCCGACGACTAGGGTCATCGGATTCTCAAATCGAAAAAATTCCGGTCGGATTTTGCATAATCGGACTGCATAAGTAGGGTCATTCGATTTTGAGATCGAAAAATACAAATCTGAAGCTCGAAATCGAACCGCATAGGAAACGGCCTTACACCAGTCAAAAAGAAATAAAATAAAAAAATGAAGAAAAGAAAAAAACTTACAGCAGAGCTTCTCTCTCAGCCTCGTACGCCGCCCCCGCCCCTCTCGCGACCAGCTCGCCACCGATTCAGTCCGGGTAGAGCTTTCCTCCCTCTCTTCCACAGTGAGCCCCGTCGCCCGCCTCGCGTGAAGCCCGGTGCTCACCGTGGACCTCGACCCAAGCTCGACAATGTTGGTGCTCATTCGGGGTACCTCCCTCTTGTGACTTTCAGCCTGGTCGCAAAAATAAGCACCGCTTGAATATTATCTTACAATCCCAACGACCCTTAAATACTCGTACGTACTCTATCCAAAATCACAAATGGAGGCCAGACAGAGCCTATTGATGCATCCCTCGTGTCTCGAGGCACACGCGACGTCTAGGCACGAAAGCGGCGACCGCGCTCCTTGCAACTCCCCCTCTACTCGCCAGCATCCACTGACACCCGCGACGGTGCCTGGGTTCGCCCGCGCAACCGGGCTTGGAGTACACGCACGCACACAAAACGAAAGAATAAAAAAGGAAAGAAGGACTGAAAGTACGACGAGAAATGGAGAAAACAAAGACTCGCTTGAACGGTCCGGCAAGTAATAAAAGGAGGCGATTCCCAAGTGGGAGCTCTGAGAGGCCAGGGATGTACCAACCGAGCACGCTCAGAGATCGAGATATCTGTAAGTATTTCTATATCGGATATATCGAAGTTCGATGTGTTATAGATGGATATGTCGGACTTTCGATATATCGCGTGATATCAAACGTGCTTTGCCCTCCCGTCCCTTGGCATCCTCCCCGCGTTTTATTTTGCTATATGTCCACTAAACGAAAGCTTCCATGTATCAAATATCGAGATCGTATCGATCACGGTGATTTTTTTGTTTATCGGTATCGTAAATAGAAGAACCCCTTGGTCTTCATGTTAATGACTAAACGTTCCTTACATTTCCGCCCAGAGTGTTATCGAATTCGATCCGATATTCAGCACTATAAAAGGTCTTGGCGGCCACGCCTTTGGCCGCCTCGGAACGTTGGATGGTGAACACTTATTTGGCGGTAGGCTCAGCACTTCCTCGAGAAATTGGTTAATGGTCGCTGTATATATATGAGACGAATAACAACTATTACGGGGGTCCATAGTTAACAGGACCTATGGTATACATGAAAACCTATATATTCACGTATTTTTACTAACAAAATTTGGTCCCGTTAACTATGGACCCCCGAAATAACACCAACCCCTGAGCCGATCAGACCGAAGCTTTCAACCATGGGTTAGCGTTCTTCCCTTTTTGTCTCGCGCACGGTGTACCTCAACCATTTTCCCGAATGGTAATGTTGATAAGCTTTTGCTGCTTATTTTGTATTTCGAGCCTGTGTGTAGACGATGAAGACGACCTGAACAGAGTTGGCTCAATTTGTTCGGCACCGTTGTACGAGACAAAAGGGACTATATGGTAATCATGCTATTACGGGGGTCCATAGTTAACGGGACCAAATTTTGTTAGTAAAAATAGGCAAATATATGATTTTTTATGTACACCATAGGTCCTGTTAACTATGGACCCCCGTAGTACACGCCTTAGAGGGTTAGGCTCAGGCTTAAGAGGGGTTAAGATCATGTATGTTTGTGTCCTACACAGTGGCCTCTGTCGGGATGTTTTTGCAGTGCAAAAGGGCGACTCAATAGGGTATTGGGTTTTGTACTGTATGGTATGGCGGTTTGCTTGGATATGAAACCGTCAGTACGGGCAGCTTCGACGCGCCTGTGCTGTGAGAGCAGCGCCGTCGCTACTGCGTGCTCTGCTGCTGTAGTGCCGATAACGTTCAGCCATCGTAGTCCCCGTCAAAATCGAGGAAAGACCTTGGCCCAGCCTTCGATGAAAGGGCTGCAGGGTACACCCACACTGGCCGATAATATAGTCACCTTTTGATGTTGTATTCCGAATTTCAAAGTTGATTGTATTCTCGGCCACATTGAAGCTTGACTTTCAACTCTGCCACAACCCCGAATGCCTGGAAAATTTCTCGACCACCTCGGAAATCTCTCGACCCCCCGGGAAATTTCTTTCTCGACCGCCGGAGAAATTGCTTGGAAGGCAGATGCTACGGTATTGGGAGTTAGTGTGGGCCATCGACCATTTTGCCGAAGCTGGACCAAGTCGTATACTTCCACTATTGATGCTACTGTAGTAGCCACTCCACCGGATGGTCTTTTGGTCCCGCGGGTGGTCTTTCGGCCGGAGGCGTGATTTTTTGGGCAGGCGGGTGGTCGTTGGGCCTTAGCGGGCTGTCCTCTGGCCACCAACATAATGTGTGTACTGTATTACGGGGAAACATGGTAAATAGGACCAAATATTATATTGTCCGTAAAATAGGAAAATATATAGGTTTTTGTGTGTACCGTAGGTCCTGTTTACTATGATCCCCCGTAATAGTATTTTTAGTTGTTTTTTTGCGTGGTGCCTTCGGATGTGCAGAGGCCAACCAAACGTGCCCTGTCTGCTGCGCCTTATCATGCCATTACGTATGCCATGTCCTCTGCTGCCGCTGCGGTTGTTACTGCTGCTGCTGCTGCTGCTGCTACTGCTGCTGCATGGTGCCGCTGCTACTGCTGCCGCTGCTACTGCTGCTACTGCTGCTGCATGGTGCCGAATTTGTTAGAAGCGGCGTGAGCGCGCTTAGTACCACGCCATCCTAGTGGTAGTAGTAGTAGTAGTAGTACTAGTACTAGTACTAGTACTAGTACTAGTAGTACTAGTAGTACTAGTAGTACTAGTAGTACTAGTACTAGTAGTACTAGTAGTAGTAGTAGTACTAGTAGTAGTAGTACTAGTAGTAGTAGTACTAGTAGTAGTAGTAGTAGTAGTAGTAGTAGTAGTAGTGGTAGTAGTAGTAGTGGTAGTAGTAGTAGTAGTAGTAGTAGTAGTAGTAGTAGTAGTAGTAGTAGTAGTAGTAGTAGTAGTGGTGGTAGTATTAATAGTAATATAGTAGTAGTAGTAGTAGTAGTAGTAGTAGTAGTGCAGTGCATCGTATACAGCACACTGTAGATGTGGCATGCCTATATGCGGTGTATATGGCGACCGCGGTGGGGTTAGTTAGGGTGTCCCTCGGTTCCCACCCAAACATTTGCAGACCGATGAAGATAGCAAGATGATGACAGACTCCTTTTACCTCCCCTCTCCCCCTCTCCCCCCCTTCCCCCATCCCCGCCCCCCACCCTACCGATAGCTTACGCCGCCAACTCCTGGCCTTTTCTGTTGGGTCTGACTAGCCTCAAGCTCGAGGACTTCCCTCTGGCCAGCGAAAGAGAGCTGGCCATGGCGAGAGGAGAGGGCAGGGCGGAGGGAGTTGCTGGTGGAATTATGGCGGGCATCGGGGGAGGGGCGGCGGGGGCGGGGGCGGGGGCGGTGACACATCGTCCCCTGGAAGAGGCTTTCGTGAAGGAAAAAGAGGGGACGGGGTTGAAGCTGAGGGGGTTTGCCCCCGAAGACTTCGGTGTGGTTTTCGACGAGGTGAGGGCGGCGTTATGTATCTGTTTTTTTTTTCGTTGGGGATTTACGTGAAAACGAACCTCTAGATGACGCATAATATTAATAGCCGACTTTCCTATAGGTTGCAGGTAAAACAGGAGATTGTATGAGCGCTGTCTTGCACGAGTTCAACAAATGAGACCCGCCGCCCCCCCCCCGCTCTACCCCGACTCGCCTTGCCCCCCACCCCTATTCCCATACCCCGCACCGTCCACGTGTGTTCCCACGCCTTCTTTTTGTGGAAACCCTTTTTTTTTGTGGAACCCCCCCCCCCACCCTCTTCGTTGTTCGCTGCAAGCAATGCCTGTCTGGTCGGTGAAAACCCGACGTGCTCCGTCCCGGCACTGCACACCAGCCGTGAAACGGCGCGTACGTACTGGCCTGCTCGGATGCGCAAGTATTTCTTTTACCACCTGGCATCTTGTTCTCGTTTGGTACTTCGACTCCCGAAGTGGGCCCATCCCGTTTGGCACCCTTCTCCCCCTTGGTGGTGCAGAAACAGCATCAGCCCTTTGCAGGAGCCGCCCGAGACCCACCTTGGCACACTATTCTCCTCTGGTACCATGTGTGTAGGCCATACAACATCTACTACAACTCCTGCTATGGATACAACCGTAACGAATTTACGTGCAAGGCCGAACAGCCCAGCACGCATAATATCATACGTGCAATTTTACGGGAGCTGGGCATTGCAGGGATGCGGAGGTCTTTGATGAATCAACTACGGCCATGCATGACAAGAATACCCCCCCCCCCCGCCCGCCTCGCCCTCTCCCCCGACGCTCTAACCCCTTCTGCTCCTATCCCCACTCCGCCATCCCCACTTCTTTTAACACGCCTTTTTTCTTGTGGAAACCCTTTTTTCGCGTGGAACGTGTGGAACCCCCCCCCCCCCCCCCCCCCCCCCCCCCCCCCCCCCCAGGATGGCCCTCTCGGAATGCAGGTGGACGTGGAAAAGGGAGGCCATGGTCGCGTGGTGGTGTCCGGTTTGCAGCCGGGGGGGCAGGCCGAGCGGCTGCTTCAGGCACCGGAAGGGGAAGTGGGAGGAACGCAGACGTTTTCTCTTGTGAGTGTGTGTCTACTGGGCAGTGCTGCCGCTCGAGAGGGGGGCTATAATGGGTATTTTTTGCTGTTTTGACATTGTGGGGCGCTTGTTCCAATCATACCATCCACATCCGTATAAAAAAGGGAACCCAGAGTGATTTTTTTCGTGCTGCTCTAATTGATGGCGCTATCGGCAGTGGTAAAAGTAACTAAATTTTACGCTTGTTTGTTGGCGATGCTGTTTTCGCTGGAATTATGCTTACGGTGTTGCTATTTGCTGCGTACGACGTTGCTTTGTACGAATCCTGCAGAGAGGAGTGCTACGGTATGTTTAATCACATCGCAAACGATTGATGCATTGCGATTGCTTTGACGTACGTTAAACTCCTGGTGCTATTGCCATTGGCCAATGTTTAGTGGTCAGTTCTATAAGAATATAGTAAATAACGCCACTCCAGGCAGAAATGTAAGGACCGTTTATACGTTCATATGAATATAAAAAAGTCCTTCTGCTTACGTCCAGATTGATAACTCCGTTTTTTTTCTTCTTTTCTTTTTTCGACCAACCACATCCTTTTGTATTATCCAACAACAGAATGGCACGCGAACCCCCCCTCCCCCCCTCAGCACTGTCCGCCTAGTCGGTAAAAACCCGACGTGCTCCGTCGCGGCATTGTAGGGATGCGAGGGTCTATGGTCATACGGCTACGGCCATGCATGATATCGAATACTCCCCCTCCCCCCCCGCTGAGTACGACAACGGCAATGCATGATGATGAGTACCCCCCCCCACCGGCATTGTAGGGATGCGAGGGTCTATGGTCATACGACTACGGCCATACATGGGATCGAGTACATCTCTCCTATCGAGTACACCCCCCCCCCCCCCAACAATCACGCCACTTCAGTCTCTTCCTGATTTGACCTAAAATGGCGCAAAAATGACATGGGAGCAAAGTAACAATCAGTGTTGGATATCAGATATCGATATCGGAATCGAGGTCGATGCGATACGATACGATACCGATAAACAAACAAATCAATCGATACGAATTCGATATCTGATACTTCGAACCTTTCCTACAGTGTCAGAGCATGAAAAACTTGGGGATGCCAGGGGTTGGAGGGGCATACGTAACAGGGTCGAATCGAAAATATCGAATTTTTGATATCTCGATATATCGAAAGTTTTATGTTTGGACACATGGAAAAAATCGATACGATGTCCAACTCCAACAACAATCGCCACGGATGGTGCTGGTACGTCCACAGTAAATGGGGTCGGAGCTGCTCACCATCGACGGCACACGCTCGTACACGGCTGACATATCGGAATTTCGATAGTTCGAAACATCCGATACGATATGCAACACCGATAACGATCACAATCTCGTGACACGTGCACACCAGGTGGGATCGGAGCTGCTGACCATCGGCGGCACGAAGGTGCAAGGTCTGGAAGGCCGCAAAGTTTTAGGGCTGCTCAGGTCCAGCCCTCGCCCCGTGCAGATGACCTTCAGGTATCTGCTCTTAACACTACAACGGTGGCGATGAGGCGTGCTGCTGCTGCTGGTGGTAGTAGTAGTAGTAGTAGTAGTAGTAGTAGTAGTAGTAGTAGGTGGTACTGTAGTCAACCCTTGAGCTTTAGCTTTACCTGAACGCACAACTGTCTAACGAAGTATAGTATAAGGACCGCTTGTCCCTAAATAGAAGGATCGTTCGCATTGTAATACTTGATTCAAACGGTCTTTATATTTCTGTCCACAAAGGACCGCTTGTCCCGAAATATAAGGACCGCTCTGTCCCAAAGTATAAGGACCGATCTGTCCCTAAATATAAGGAACGATCTGTCCCTAAATATAAGGAACGTTCGCATTTTAATACTTGATCCAAACGGTCTTTATATTTCTGCCCACAAGGACCGCTTGTCCCTAAATATAAGGACCGATCTGTCCCTAAACATAAGGACCACTATGTCCCTAAATATAGGGACCGCTTGTTGCCCCTAAATATAAGGACCGCTTGTTGCCCCTAAATATAAGGACCGCTTGTTGCCCCTAAATATCAGGACCGCTTGTTGTCCCTAAATATAAGGACCGTTCGCATTTTAATAGTTGATCCAAACGGTCTTTATATCTCTGTCCACAAGGACCGCTCTCCCTAAATATAAGGACCGCTTGTTGCCCCTAAATATAAGGACCGTTGGCATGCTAATAGTTGATCCGAACGGTGTTAATGTTCATGTCCACAATGACCGTTTGTGTGTTTTGCTGTCTGTTAATGAGGTGTTTGCGAAGAATTTGGTCGAAATCAGTTTCGTTGTTTTTTTTCTTTGTGGTCTGTTTCCTGTAAAAAATTGACTCCAACCCTCGCACGAAGTGTAATATAGGGTCTTGCTAAAAGTTGCGGTGGAGAGATATGGCCAAAATGCCACTGCTAACCTAATTATATATAAATACTACTTTCGGGAAGTCTTGATGGTAGTTGGGGTCATTCGTTTATATATGGGAAACAGGCCACAAGACACCCGACCAAATTGTGGCCAACCAAATTCTTCGCAAACTCCCTGTTAATAGTATTCAATCCAAGCGGTCTTTTATGTTTTGGGACATACTAGTAGGAATGGCTAATGCTGTAGTCTTAGCGTTAGTGTTATTACGGGGGGCCATAGTAAATAGGACCTACGGTACTCACAAAGACCTATATATTTACCTATTTTTACTAACAATATTTGGTCCTATTTACTGTGGCCCCCGTGATAGTTGTGGTTAGACGCTAGTCGACGAGGGAAGAAAGGGCTGAAGTCTTCTCGCGATAAACAGAACTGGAAGGCACGAACCGCACGGGGGGGGGGGGGGGGGGGGGGGGGGGGTGAGCCTGCTATGTGACCCCGGATCTGAGTCATTGCCTGTGTCTGGGTGGGCGAGAGAGAAAGCAAGGGCCAAGATTGATATATTTCGGGGGATCATAGTAAATAGGACGAATTATTGTTAGTAAAAATAGGTAAATATGTAGGTTTTTGTGTGTACCGTAGGTCCTATTTACTATGGGCCCCCGTAGTAGTTCATAGCTTTCGCCGGGGACTCGCTTAGCAGGGTGTTTGTAACTGTCGTCAACGTGTGTGCGTTGGTGTGTTTTGACGAAAAAAACAAAATCCACAAGACGTACTAGATACGAAAAGCAGAACATGTACAGCAACTTCTGCGACGTGTGTGAATTGCTGCTGTCTCTTGTCCGAGTACCGAGTACCCCCAAAAGCCCGAACCCTTCGAAAACACCCCCACACCACCAGGCACCGTGGACCTTCCCGCCGCCGATCAACACCCCAACCCACTTGCCGCCGGTGATTTACCCGCCGGTCGGTCAGCGGTCGGTCCCCCCTATAGCCGTGCCCCTACCAACCCCTCGCTTCGAGTACGGCCACTATGCCTTTTTCTACCCGCTACCTGGTGCGGCGGTAGTACTGCTGTAGCACGGGTAAGGTCAACTGCACGAACGTGAGCGAGGTTGCTGTAGAGGGGAGCGCACGACAAGATGCACGCGGGAGACCAGCAGCGCACGGCAGATGTCCCGGCGAGGCGTTCGCATCCGCGACACTGCTGTCTGGGTGCGCACGGCCTCGGCGGCGGCTGTGCTCCCGCGTGTGCCCCCCCGCCCCTTGCACCTGTGCTGCTGCTGCTGCTGCTGCTGGTGTGCTGCTGGTGGTGCTGCTGGTGGTGCTGCTGCTGTGCCAAAAATGCTTTTTGATGGGGTCTGCTTTTATGATGTTACTCCGCTGCGAACGTTCAGAGATCACCGCGTATAATCTCGGTCGTGAGGCGCATACTGCTGTCACGTTGATACATGTTGCGTAGATACATGTTGCGCACGGCGATTTCCAACGTGGGTCCCTAGAAAAAAAAAAGCGGCGATCAAAATTAGAACACTCTCATTCGCTCGTAATAAATGAACAGGATAGAAGGGAAAAAAAAAAAAAGAAGTTTTTTTTTACGAAATTTAAAATGTGTTGGATCTCGTACAAGGTATCCCCCAACCATGGAGTCGAAGAAGTGATCCAATCAGGTTAAATCAGCCCCTCGATGCTGCTGTGGCGTACTGGTTTGTACGGCTGTGTATTATTGATGTCACTGTAAAAATGTCAAAAGCGGAACGACATGGATGACATAGTCATCAATGGTTGACTTTTTTGGCTGTCATGGCTATTTTTTTTGTGTGCTGTTGTTGTTATCCCGCACATATACCCCGCACAGGTGCTTCGTGCCGGACGTGGCGGAGGCGTTGGCGAGGGCAGCGGTGGGGGGGGGAAACGCAGAGGATCTCCCCCCCCCAGACACGCTCGTGGTAGCAACGTTGAAGCGCAAGGTGAAAGTTTTCATGTGTATAACACGGCGCATTTATTTTTCGTCATGTCAACGGTGTCGACAGCAGTGTTTTTTTTTTTTTTTTTTTCGGGGGGGGGGGGGGGGGGTGATTCGAGTGGTTCAAGAGTGCTCGACAAAAAGAGAAAACGACCCCCACTCCTGGCCGGTGTCAAAATGAAAAACAGGCCAGTGCGTTGGGATTTATGGACGAAATTACGAAACACGATTTTTCTTTCCAGATTTGTATTTTACTTGGTTTTAGTATACCCCGAAAATAGAAAGGGGGGTGTCGGGGGTTTTTTTTTGTCGTGGTCTCCATTTTTTATTATTATACATATCAATATGTGCAAGGTACCGTAGGTGTCACGAACACTATTTTGAGGCTTGAAGCAGTTTGGGCCCGCGGAGACGAAGAATCACCTAATGCGAGCACGGGTTAACAACCTTGTTGGGATACAAGCCTCCCTTGAACAACGTTGAGCTTACTAGCCTATTATAATCATTTCCGGTCGGATTGAGAGCAGCGCTCGCCGCTGACCCCGATTTATTTATACGAACTTCGGTAGATTTGTGCTAGTACGGGGGACCATAGTTAATAGGACCTACGGTACACACAAAATCCTATATATTTCCATATTTTTACCAACAAAAATTGGTCCTATTTACTACGGTACACACTAAATCCTACCTGGTATATATTTCCCTGTTTTGACTAGCAATGTTTGGTTCTATTTACTATGGTCCCCCGTAATAGCGTCCTCGAATGGATGAGCGTATTGTGCTCTTGTTAAGGTCGGTCAGTTGTTGTTTTTTTGTGGACTCGTATATGCCGTAGTGTCTTGCCGTTCAGATTCATGTTTTTAACCGCAGCCTTGTTCTTAACCTTTTTTTCTTTCTTTTGCATGGGAGGGGGAGAAAACAAAAGAAAGGAAGGGTGTCTCGTGTTTTTTCTCTGGTGCGTTCGTATTCGTAGCAGGAGGAGGAGGAGGAGGAGGAGGAGGAGGAGGAGGAAAAGAGTGCCTCATGTTTTTCTCTGCTGCTTTAGTATCCGTAGGAGGAGGAGGAGGAGGAGGAAAATAATGCCTCGTGTTTTTCTTGTGCATACGCGAAAGAAGAAAATATGACCCCATATAATAGCGCTATATCAGGTATACCGGTATGTGTTTTGTTGGGCCAGTGCCCAAAACGACGTCTACTAGGGGGGACCATAGTAAATGGGACCGAAATTTGTTATTACGGGGGTCCATAGTTAACGGGACCAAATATTGTTAGTAAAAATACCTAAATATATAGGTTTTTATGTAGGCCATAGGTCCTGTTAACTGTAGACCCCCGTATTAGTAAAAATAGGTAATATATATATATAGGTTTTTGTGTGTACCGCAGGTGCTATTTACTATGGTCTTCCGTAATAGACATTTTCGGGGGTGGGGGGGGTCATATTATAGTGAAACCGAGTTTTTGTTTCGTGTTTTTTGAAGTGTTGAAACGCTTGAAATTCGTGCAAAAATCCCAACCCTGCTGGTTTTTGTTCTTTGGTGTGGCGATTATGACCTTCGTAGGGGAGTGGTGTGTCGGTTTTGGTCCGTGCTTACAGAGAGGGGGGAGTGAGCATGAGCTTTTTGATTTCGGTTTCGATCCTACGGTAGGAGTGGTGTCTATTATTTCTAAGGCTTCCTGGCTTGAGGAGCTCTTCATGTCCCCCCCGTAAAAAAGTAAGCTACAGGTGAGGGAGCTGTGTGTGAGACGGTGCCGGTGCTGCCGATAGATCTGTACTGTAGTATTTAATGCCTGGTAGTCGACAAGGGCCGTACGCTGTTGCGGCTGTCTGCTGCTGCTGCTGCTGCCGCTGCTGCTGCTGCTGCTGCCGCTGCTGCTGCTGCTGACGTCGTCGTCTCCTCCGTCGTGCCCCCACCCGCGTAGAATCTGACTATATTTATCGTCGTCGTCTGTTCCGTCTTTCCTCTACTTATAAAAGCGATTTTGGCGATTTATGAGAAGAAGAAAAAAATGGACTCTTAAAAATCGGTCTATGATTATCGTAGGTAAAAATAGTGTTCGAGTTGTTTTGTCTCCCCCGGATTCGGAAAATAAAAAAGTCTCCCCCCCCCCATATATATACATGAGTGCATTGTGTTCCTTTTTCTTTTTTTTTTTCGCCTCCCGGAGGATTCGACGTACAGCAGTGCTTGTGTTCTGTGGCGGGTACTAACTACTGTGTACATGTACGTATCATACGCGCAGTAGGACTTTTTTTGCTGACACCAAAGTGAGATCAACGATGTTGGGGAGTTCCTGAATGCCCTCAAGGAACCCTCCGTCAGTAGGTAATACCTACCTGGTCCCGGTAAAAAAAATGTTTCGGGCCAAAAATCGACCTCACCGAAACATGCACCAATTCTTTCCCTGGGTAAAAAGACAGTTTGAATGCAAGTATTCAAACACGAAAGGTTGGTATTACGGGGGGACCATAGTAAATAGCACCTGCGGTACACACGAAAACCTACCAGGTATATATTTTTCATTTTTTTTGCTATAATGACAATATTTGGTCCCATTTACTGTGCCCCCCCGTAATTTCTTGAGGGACAGAACGCGCTAGAGAGAGAGAGAGAGAGAGCGCAAAAAACGGGAGAATCGACTCTTGGCACCCTGAGAGCTGCGAAACGATCACACCCCGCCTGTGTAGGAATAGCCCGACGCTCTTTGCGCGGTCCCATGAGCAAGAAAACAAAGGAAACGTTTGTGCGTCCCCCGTTTCCGTCTCCGTCTCGAAAGGGATGCGTGCTCAGTGTTCAAAAGACTGAAGCCTAGCAACGGTCGAGTACCGCCCCCCCCCCCCCCCCCCCCCCCCCCCCTGCTCGGTCTCGAGAGGGACATCGAAAAACAACGCAGTGAACGCCCAAATGTTGGAGGTGTCTTTATTTGTTACTGCAGGAGTAAAAAACGGTGCCCCGTCTCGAAAGGGATGCGCGCTCAATGGCCCAAATGACTAAAGCATGCCATATAGGAGTACGCCCCCCCCCTACCCCCCTCAGTCTCGAAAGGGATGCGCGGTCAATGGTCAACTTTGTAGGGCAAAGCAGCAAATAAGTACTCCCCCCCCCTCCCCCCGCCTGTAGAAGAAGCGTGTCTGACGTGTTACGCAGCTTGCAAAGTTGAGCTTCAACCCACTCGGTCGGTCATACTCACTGCCAACGTATTTAAACTTGGTATCAGTTTTATTTTTTTTATAAACTATCATTCGAACCCTCCCCCCTCGCCCCTCCCCTCTCGCCTCGGTAAAAATACCGCAATATACTCAGAGCTTGGGGATCAAGTTCCGTGCTTCTCCTTCCCTGGGAACCCGCGTGGCGAAGGTGGGAGGGTTTTCCAGAGACTTGGAAGGCCGGATGCGGGAGGGCGAGGCGAGCGGGCTGTTGGTTCCCGGGCAGCTACTTTACAGGCAAGCTAAAATAGATCGATAAATAGATAGATAGGTATAGATCTGTAGATAGGTAGATAGATAGATATATGGATAGATATATAGATATGTAGATAAATAGACACGGGATGGGTGAAGGTAGGCAGGTAGTAGGTAGCAGCACCGCTGCCGAGCCTGCCGGCCTGCCTGTTCTTTTTTTCGTTTGCAGTAACGAAAATATTTCTACTGCAGTTTTGATTTCACCCAAAACAGACAAAAGCCCGTTTCGAAATGACCAAAGCAAGCAAACATATTACTTGATTAACAAAAGGCTTTTCGACCGAATTGATTACTTGACCCTGAAGGGAGATACGACCGCCGGAAACAGCTACAGCAGTACCGTTCATCAACTACAAACGCACACAAGTAGCCGACAGGCACTAAATCCTGCTGTTCGCGAGTTCCTATTAATAGCGACTGCTATCCTATGTTTTCGACGATATCCCTTTTCCCTTTTGCAGGGTGGTCCGCGAAATTTAAGCACGCGTGGGGCAGATCATCCACAGATAGAATATCTACAAATAGATAATCTACAGATAAATCCTCCACAAATAGATCATCTACAGATAGATTATCGACAGATAGATCATCTACAGATAGATTATCTACAGATAAATCATCTGCAGATAGATCATCTACAGATAAATCACCTACAGATAAATTATTTACAGATAAATCATCTACATATAGATATTTTACAGATAGATCATGTACAGATAGATATTTTACAGATAGATCATCTACAGATATATCCTAGGCTGCCGTTGTGAGAACGTTGTGCGGGATCTGTGCTGCAGGATTTGCACGGTAAAGATCGAACCCAGGGACCCTGTCCTAGATCATGCAGATTGTACGGCTCCCTCCTACGCGCCAGCATGAGCTACTGCCAAGTAGGTTCATGCAGATCATCTACAGATCTAACTATCTGCCTCATCTGCCCTGAAAGATCTAGATCATCTACTAATAGTGGGAATGATCTGTAGATGATCTATCTGTGGATGATCTGTTCGATGTGTGTAATGTTTTTTTTCCGTTGAAATTACGATAGCTCCACCCTCCGGACTACGGGTAGTTATTTCTGCTGCTGTTTTGCTGCTGTCTCTGCGGCTGCTGTTTTGCTGCTGCTGCTGCTGCCTCTTTTGGTTTCTTTTTTTTCCTCTTGTCTCGTAACACCGTTGTTTCTTGAGTAGAAAATAGACAATTTTTATCGGTCACAATCTGCGAGACAGGGAACAGATGCCGTGGGTGCCGTCCCTATCTAACAATAATCCACGCCCCGCGCGTGCAGGGAGAACAATCTACGCGCCAGAGGCAGGCAGCCCACAAGTGTATTTACTGCGGCGAACTTGTTCTTGTCAAGAAAATGACTGCAGCGAAAGAAAATCCGCGCTTGCAGCCAAAACATTCTTCAGGCGTACCTGCGCGCGCGCGCGCAGGTACGCACAAAAGCCCCTTCTCCTCCGACCTTACCCCCCACGATCACCCTCCCGCGCATTTGTTGCTTTGGTTTTGCCGCACAACACTGGCCACTGTACCGCACAATCAAAACACCATGCTGCACTGCACTGCGCCGCCACCACCACCACCACCACCACCACCACCACCACCAACCACCACTATCAATACCGCCATCCACCACGACCACCTCATGTCGACACCGCGACAGTGTTAACGGAAAGCGAGTGCTAGGGCGGGAGTTCGCCGACCTGGTTCGGGGTCTCCAGAGGGTCGGTCGCCCGGTGCAATTCGGGCTGATCCCGAGCGTGGACGTGAGCGTGCCCGTGGCGGCACCGCCTCTTGAATTGGAACTCCGGCGGGTTTCTGGCCGAGTCACGGTTACGGGTTTCTGTGAGGTGCGTCTGGGGAGCGTGTGTGTGGGACATATATTGAGGCTTTTTTATTACGGGGGACCATAGTAAATAGGACCTACGGTAGAGACTAAAACCTATATATTCACCTTTTTTTCGAACAATATTTGGTCCCATTTACTATGGTCCCCCGTAATAGGGGGTTTAACGGTGTAGGTTCGTACTTCGAGGGGGGTGGGAGGGGGGGGGGGGGAAGGGTTTGTGGTGGTGGTGGTGATGGTGTAATTTCCGTTGAATGGTGTCGATGCTGTTCCGTTTTTTTAAGGCGCTTTTGGGTTTCGATGCTGCCGACTTTTTTGTGCTTGCTCTTGCAACACCACAAGAATCCTTGACACCCTCCCACCTCGCCTCACCACGGTAGCAAGTGTTGCCTCGCCTATCTCGCTCTTCTCAGAATTGGCAACACGATTCTGTTCTCTTTTATTTTCCTAGCCCTGGCCAACCAGAGCGTACAAGGAACTGATATGTCTGGTAAAACGGGGATTTGATCTGTCCGATCTGATCTGATCTGATCTGTCTGATCTGATCTCATCTGTCCGATGAAACGGGGGAATCTGATCTGTCCGATCTGATCTGATCTGTCCGATCTGGTCTGATCTGATATGTCCGAACCGATCTGATCTGTCCGAAGAAATGGGGGTCTGATATGATCTGTCCGATCTGATCTGATCTGTCTTAGCTGATCTGATCTGTCCGATCTCGTACGATCTGTCCGATCTGATCTGATCTGTCTTCACTGATCTGATCTGTCTGATCTTGTACGATCTGTCCGATCTGATCTGATCTGACCTGATCTGTCCGATCTGGTCTGATCTGATATGTCCGAACTGATCTGATCTGATCTGATCTGATCTGATCTGATCTGATCTGATCTGATCTGATCTGATCTGCTAGATGTGCGCATATTAACTATCAACACGTCATATCTCGCCCCTTTTTCCCTCACAACCAACAACAGGTACCGACCGCCCTTGAGGCTTCGGGGGCAATCCAACCCGGCGACATCATCCTCTCGGTCAACGGCATCCCGCTGCCGGGGGGGGCGGGGTGTTATCGGCGAGACGCGGCGTTGCTAGTGGCACCAGGCATGTTTCCCATGCGCTTGCGGATACACCGCCCGAAGCGAGGATCATCGGCCGCGCTGGAGGCTGTGGATGGAGAAGAGGGTTTGGACGGGGGGGGGGGGGGGGGGGGGGGGGGGGCTGGAGGGGTCGCTGTCTCGACTGAAGCAGGTGCGCGCAACGGTGTGACGTAGTGTGAGGTGTTTTTTTTTTTTCGCGCTTGTTTGGGCGGGGGGGGGGGGGGTGGGCGTACTCATTTGTTGCTTGCCTTAGTCATTTGACCATTGACCACGCATCCCTTTCGAGACGGAGCAGTTTTGGCTGGGGGGGGGGGGGGAGTGAGAGGGGATTGACCCAGGGGAGTTGAGGGGAGGGGGGGAAGGGTACCTCTGTCATGCATGGCCGGCCGTAGTCGTGTGTATGAGCATAGGCCGTCGCACCCGTACAATGCCGACGCGGTTTTTCGCCGAACTGGCAGACATTGCTTGCACTGAGCGTGAGGTGCCATTGGGCAGGAGGGGGAGGGGGGGCTGGAGGTGGGGGGTGTACTCATCATCATGCATGGCCTTAGTCGTATGACCGTAGACCCTCGCATCCCTACAATGCCGGGGCGGAACACGTCGGGTGTTCACCGACCAGGCAGACATTGCTTGTGCGTGCACCAAGCGCGAAGCGCCGTGAGGTGTTTGGGCGGGTCGCATGAAGGGTCAACTGCATCCTTTACTAAGAACCGCTTTGGGGGCGGATTTTCTTGCATATGGATGATAGCGTCAATGAATTGATTTAATTTCTGGTGTGGGGTGTACTGATCATCATGCATGGCCGTAGTCGAATGACCACAGGGGGGGGGGGGGGGGGGGGGGGGGGGGAGAAAGTATTAGAGGAGGCCGTGGTTTGGCCCCTTGGCTGACCGCCCCCTACACTAAAACTAGTATATTAAGACCAAGAAGCGGCCTTGACGGGCACAAAAAAGACCTCCTACGAGTACGAGTACGTAGCTCCTAGCTGCCCAGCATTTTTAGGGGGGGAGGGGGTTGGCGGAGAGAGGGGTGGGAAGGGGGTGAAAAGTTGGGGGTGATTTCAGATTGAGAGAGAGAGATGCCTCCCCCTCCCTCTCTCCCCCCCCATATTGCAGGCCCATATTCATGCCTTCCTTTTTTTTCTCCCTGTTGGTTGAGTTTTTTTTCTGGTTCCATAGTATGGTGTGCCCCCGCCCCCCCACCCACCCCCCCAATCCTTTTACCCTGATGGTTGCGTTTTTTTCTGGTTCTACTATATGACCTCGCCCCCCTCCCCTCCCCCCTTCCCTCCCTCCCTCCCTCCTCCCCTCCCTCTCTTCCCCCCTCCTTGAATGGGGTGTGTTCTTTTCCCCTCCCTCCCTTTCTTTCGCCCCGTGTGGTTGTTGTGTGTGTGTGCGATTTTTTGGTATGTTTGTGCTGTTTTTTTGCAGTACCAGAGCGCCGTTTCCACGCAACCTTCGGAGGTGCTTGCCGCCGCTCCCGAAGAGCTGTCTCTCGTGGTGGAGGAAGGGGGGGGACGGGAGGCCGGTGGTGGTGGCGATGCCGTACGTCAAGGGTCGCTTGGAAAAAGGAGGCATTGTTCAACCGGGAATGGTAAGGAGAATCTTTTTTTTTTTTTTGGGGGGGGGAGACTTTTGGTCTGTTTTCTTTCTTTTTTTGATGTGTGGGGAAGGGGAAGGGGGGGGGGGGGCGGGGTCCATGCCGTACGTCTAGGGGTCGCCTAGAGAAAAAGAGCATTCTTCAACCGGGAATGATGAGGAGAATTTTGTATTTTTTTTTTACTTTTTGTTTTTGTTTGTCTCTCTTTTGGGGGGGATGTACTGATGTCATGCATGGCCGGCCTTTAGACACCTCGCATCCCTACAATGCCGGGACGGAGCGCGTCGGTTTTCACCGTTCGCCGTGAAGTATCGGAGGAGTCACACGAAGGGTGAGAGCTGCTTGTGAGGCGGACTTGCAATGGATGGCAGCTTCGAATGAATCGATGTGGTGTCTGGTGTGGCCACTTCCAGAGACAGCAATGGTTATACTATGTAAACTGCCTCGTGGGTGCCTTTCCGTACACCTCGTACACACTGTGTGACACGATCGTCCCCCTTGTGCGCAGTTGAGGTTCTCCACCCCGCAAAAGTGATCTGCTGCATCTCGACCGCCAGCCGTGGCGACCGCCAAAGCACGAACAAAACAAATGGTCTCCTGGTGTCTAGGTTACGCTGTGAGAGGCGTGTTTTATAGCGTCGTTGCCAACCGAAGGAGGGGAACGTACTCATTTTAATAATTTGCCTCAGTCATTTGACCGTTGATCACGCATGTCTTTCGAGCGCGGGGGGGGGGGGGGGGGCGAGTTCATGCTGTGCTTCAAGGGTGGTCTAGGAGAAAGAAGGCGTTACTGGACCGGCAATACGGAGAAGTTTGTTTTTTGCGTTTCTCTTTTCTGGCATGATTTGTATGCGCAACGTTCATTCACTCATTCGTCAAAGGTCGTCTAGAGAGAAGTGAGGCGATGATCAACAGGGAATAGCGAGGAGAGCTTTTTGTTTCCATTTCTTTCGTTCAGAGGTGCGAGGAGGGAGGGAGTAGTAGGGGGGGTGGGGGCGTACTCGTTTGTTGCTTGCCTTTGTCATTTGATCATTGACCACGCACTCCTTTCGAGACGGCAGAGGGAGGCGGTTAGTTGGGAACGTTGCAAGATCGGGGGGGGGGGGGGGGGGGGGGGGGGGAGAAAGAGTGTACTGGGCAGGGTGGGGGAAGAAGAATCTTTGCTACCATGGTGTTATGCGTGCGTGGAAGGATGTCCGGGCTGGGAAGGGAGGGACAAGGAGAACGCACAACCGGGTAGAGCGGGCGGTAGAAAGCAATCCAAAATAAGGGCTAACACGGTCAATGCCCCGCCCGAGGCAGAAGTATAAAATGTCAGCGTAATCCCCCCCGCCCCCCCACGGTCATGCTTGATAATGAGTACACCCCGCCCCTCCCCCCCTCCGCCATTCCACCCCCCTCTCCCTCCCTTACTCTTTCGATCAAATCCCCCTCCCGCCCCCTCCGTCCCCTCCGCCCGCGTCCTTTTTATAAGGTTCTCGTGGGGATAGACGGAGTTCCAGTTTCTGGTGGCCACTTCGGGTCGGTGTCCGATTGCCACCGTAAGCTAAACGATGCCGAATACCCGTGCTCCCTGACTTTCCGCGACATGCCCAAGTACGTCTGGATTTCACGCCTCCTGGCCATGGGAAACCCTGCGTGAGGCGGATAGGGGGGGGGGGGGGGGGGGGGGGGCAGAGGGGGGCGGTACCCTATCGGGGAAACGCCATAGCCCAAACGGGGGGGGGGGGGGGGGTCGTTCCCCCCACCCCCCCCCCCCCCCCCCCCCCCCCCCCCCCCCCCCCCCCCCCCCCCCCCCTGGACTTACCACGTAGCACATACCACTGTCGACCACACACAAATTTTGGGTCGGAAATTTAACAATTGAAACACTGAATTGATTTGATTTGATTTTTGATTTGGCGCGATGAATTTTGTTGTTCAATTTTGTGGCACTCGGTTCATACAGCAGCAGTAGCAGCAGTAAGGTTTCGTTTGGAGATGTGAGGGTGGAGAGGATGGCTGAAATTATATAGTCATACTCGGGTAGGTACCTACAGATATACCCGGGTACCCACGGATATGTATTCGGGTACCAAACCTGGTTGCTACGATATTACTCGGGTAGGTATCCGGGTACTCCCAGAGTATATACCCGAGTATCCACAGATACGTACCCGGGTACCAAAGCTGGTTGTTACGGTCTTACTCGGGTAGATGCCCGGGTACCCCCAGAATATATACCCTGGTACCCAGATGTGCCCGGGTACCAAACCTGGTTGCTACGATCTCACTCGGGTAGATACCCGGGTACACCCAGGGTATATACCCGGGTACCCCCAGAGGTGCCCGGGGTACCAAACCTGGTTGCTACGATATTGCTCGGGTACGTACCCGGGCACCCCCAGAGTATATATCCGGGTACCCGCAGATGTGCCCCGGTACCAAACTTGTTTGCTACGATCTCACTCGGGTAGGTACCCAGGCACCCCCAGAGTATATATCCTGGTACCCCCAGATGTGCCCGGGTACCAAACCTGGTTGCTACGATCTTACTCGGGTGCGTACCCGGGCACCCCCAGAGTGTATACCCGGGTACCCGCAGATGTGCCCGGGTACCAAACTGGTTGCTACGATCTCACTCGGGTAGGTACCCGGGCATCCCCAGAGTATATACCCGGGTACCCGTAGATGTGCCCGGGTACCAAACCTGGTTGCTACGATCTTACTCGGGTACGTACCCGGGTACCACCAGAGTATATACCCGAGTACCCTCAGAGTAGGTACCAGGGTACCCCTAGGTTATATTATACCCCACTATGCTTATCCTCGGAGGTTTGATGTGGAGTGGTGTTTCGTTGGGGTGGGGTGTGTGCTCGATCTCATGCATGCATGGCCGTAGTCCTATGTATGACCATAGACCATTGCATCCCTACAATGCCGGGACGGAGCATGTCGGGTTTTCACCGACCAGGCAGACATTGTTTGCACCAAGCGCGAAGCGCCGTGAGGTGTTGGGCCAGGGCCAGTCGCATGAAGGGTGAGTCTGCATCCTGCTAAGAACTGCCCGTGAGGTGGACTTGCACTGGGATGACATTTCCAAATTTATTTGTTCGTCTTCTGGTGTAGCCCACTTCCAGAGAGGGGGGGGGGGGGGCGGGGGCATGGATGGTTGTCGCGAGTACCGGTTGCTGTCAGTGAGGTGTGACTGCTGTCTATCTGACCGCTTTTGAGAGATCGGCGAGGTCTTTGAGCACATTTTTTTATCGTAGTGCCAAGATGGCGTGCTGCTTGCCGTCGTTGTCGTGTAGGTACTATATATGCATATTTTTTTCTTCGTTTTGTTTACAATTTTTTTAGCTGCATTTTTTTTTTTTTGTGTGTATCTGTGCGGCGGGCATATAATATGACAAAAAAAAAAAAACAAACGTCGAACGATCCAATCTCACGCGTTGATACATTTTCGTCGTGGTTTACAGGTAGCTATGTACTTCGTACCTGTTTTAGTTACTTGTATCATATTTTCGCTGTGTCCAAGCACTTTTTTCGTTGACGTGTTTTTGCTGTCGCTTGCTTCCCCCACCCCGCAGGGGTTTGTGTAGCAAGCATTAACCCGCAAAGGTTACCCCCCTCACCCCCCACCCCTCGTCCGTATTGGGTTTCCATCAAGTACGGTTTTGCTGGGGATATAGTTTTCCTGGAATTCCATTGGTTGTGGATTTGTGGGAGAACTATTTTTCCTGTGTTTCCATTGGTTGTGATTTTGCGGGTTAAATATTTCTCCTCGGTTTTCGTTGGTTGTGGTTTTGCGGGGGAATTACTTCTCCTGTGTTTCCATTGATTGTGATTTTGCGGGGGGAACTATTCCTCCTGTGTTGACATTGGTTGTGGTTTTGCGGGGGAATTATTTCTCCTGGAACCCCATTGGTTGTAGTGTTGCGGGGAATTATGTCTCGTGGGTTTTCGTTGTTTGAGGGGGATTGCTCCGAGTATGTTTCGTTTTTTATGCGCGGGGTCTTGTGTGCTCGAATTTAACCCTTGGAGGTCATACGTAGGCCCTCAAGGGCTCCTATGGGTGTATATGTACACCAAGGCGTGATGACGGGAGGGGATGTGTGTGTCCTAAAGCGTAAATAGCTCTCCGTGAGACAGCTGGGTGGGGAGATGTTTTTGCACGGCGAAGATATAACATGGCATCATGCAGCTATTCTGGGTGGGGAGGGGGGAGGTGTACTCATCATCGTGCATGGCCTTAGTCGTATGACCGTAGACCCTCGCATCCCTACAATGCCGGGACGAAGCACGTCGGGTTTTCACCGACCAGGCAGACATTGCTTGCGCCAATCGCGAAGCGCTGTGAGGTTTTTTTTTTGGGGGGGGGGCCGGGGGGTACTTTTGTACTCATTTTCGTGCTTGGCCGTAGTCATATGACCATAGACCCTCGCATCCCTAAAAGGCCGGGACGGAGCACGTAGGGGGGGGGGGGGGAAGAGTACTCGATATCATGCATGACCGTAGCCATATGACCTTAGACCCTCGCTCCCCTACAAAGCCGGGGACGAAGAGATGTACTCGATATCATGCATGGCCGCAGTCGTATGACCAAAGACCCTCGCATCCCTACAATGTGTGGGCGGGGGGGGGGGGGGGGGGGCGTAGGGGAGAGAGGGGCGGGGGGGGTGCAGGTCTCACATCCGTTCCGTGCCCTATTATTTTCGAGCCTCTCCTCCTAAGGCGATCTCTTACCGAACACCTAATATCTGCCAACAACAAAAAACAAGATGAAGAATCCCATGTCCTTTATATATAGATACACCTTCGTTGGTATGCAACTCTCCAGAGACGCGTGCTGCGAGAGCGCGGTACTGCAGTTTTGGGTTTTTTTTTCTCTGACTGGCCGAGGTCCTTAACCCAATATTAGTTGGAATACCATCGGGGGGGGTTTTTTTGTAATATTTTTCGTCGCGCACCCGTATACGAGTATAGGTCGTGGGATTGTGCGTCGGGCTGTATTTTTTTAGTTTTTTCTCCAGATTCAATTTTTTAGGGTGGGGTATGGAGCTCCTGCACTTTTGAGGCTTTTCTCCTGATTTCATTTTTCGGGTTGGGTGTGGAGCTCCTACGCTGTAATCAAGTCAAGAGCCTCGGAAAAAAATATGGTGCACTCCCACCGCACGACATACGGTGGACCTATAGTAAGCAGGTGGGCCATACATAGTGATGAGGACCCATCATACACAAACCTATATATGCCAGTGTTGTCACTGAGAATATTTGGTCCTGACTGCTGTGCCCCCCCCCTAATATTGTAACACACAACCTGGTATTTATCATGACGTTGGGTTAGCTATATAAATAGATCCTCGGTTAAGACGCCCCCGCCGCTACGCACGAACTGTGGTCAGATTTTTTCTTGGCCAAAACGCGCTATTAATATGAATACCTCCACATATCTCGGCACGTTTTTTTTTTGCTTTTTTTTTTTTGTCAGTTTTTTTTTTCTCCCTTTTTTTATTTCTAGTTGCAGGAAGGAGTATGATCGTGTTTCGTTTTTGCGTTTTTTTGTCCTTAAGAGCAGGGACGGTTTTTGTTGTGCTTGCAAGGAGCTTCGTACGAGATGCCTGGTACCTGGTGTATTTTGGTTGGTTTGTTTTCGTGTGCACGATATGTTTTGCGTCGTATCCGGCCCTATTATAAGGTGTACTGTGTACGTTTCACTAACTGATGCGATCTTTGGGACTTTCGACTATCGAGACTGGGCGAGGGGCCTGCGTACCGCTGGACAGATCCCTAACAAAATGTCGCCATGTTGTTTTTAGGGAGACCGTTCGGGGGAGGGGGGGGGGAGGGGATGAATTGTTCACTCGTATTGTCGAAGCACAGATGAAGGGGGGGGGGGGGGGTACTCGATATCATGCATGGCCGTAGTCGTATGACCATTGACCCTCGCATCCCTACGATGCCTGTACGGAGCATGTCGGGTTTCCACCGACCAGGCAGACATTGCTTGCATGGGGGGGAACGAAGCTGAGTTGTGTTCGAATATTGTTTTTTCTTATTTTGGCGGAGGGGGAGCCGGGGCGGGAAGGGCAGGCGGGGGGGGGAGGGAGGGGAGGGCGGGGGGGGGGGGGGGGGAGAGGAGACGGGGGAGACGAAGGCTGATTTTTTTGGTGAGTTATTTTTGTCTTGTTCGTTTTCCCCACGCTTGCTGTCGGTCGTATACCGGGTATAATATAATACCGAGATGTGACGTGACGTGAAGTGATGTGATGAGTTCCTTCCTGCCGTCCACCTTTTTTTGTCTGTATTTCTTTTCCGTGTTGTTTTCGTCTCTCGTTCCAGCGTGTCCACAGTCACAAAGTCGATTATTTAATTGCTACCTGGTACATGCTGCGTCAAGTAGTACATCCACCTTGACAGCACCACTCTGGCCGGGATTATAATGACCGCTCAGGCACTATTACGAAGATGAAACTGCCATTACGTTTCCGTCCACACCATTGGTACTACTTTGTCTAGATATCAGGTACTGTATATTATTATTATTTTTGCTGCTAGTTACTGCTGTCGTACAGCAGCAAGTAGTGTGCAGGACGCCATGAGTGTTCAGAAACCCCCCGATGGACCCAAAAAATGATGTACCCCTCTATGTTTGCACGGTATGTTCGCTTCTGACGACTGCCTGGCATGTTCCCACGTGATACTTGCTAAGCAAGAAGAAAACGCACTGACTGGTCTACAAATTCATGTTGGATGTTGAGTAGTGCACGACTGCGTAAACACCAGGTATTAATAGTACGTAAAATTCTTCGGTATAATAATGACTATTCCCAGCGACTTTCTTACTTTCCTGTACATGTCAAGCCTTGATTCTCTTACTAAATAAAGCACTTTGCTCTATTTTGTTGACATTTCTTCTTAATAGTAGTAGTAGTAGTAGTAGTAGTAGTAGTAGTAGTAGTAGTAGTAGTGCTCGTTCGGTCAGGTGTATTGCTATTATATACTTGACATGAGTATTCGAGGATGGCGTGCTGCATAAAGGAGGTTGAGGATGCGCCTCGGTTGAGCACCACGCGTGTTTTTTCCGCTGCTGCTTGTTGGTTGCTCGAGATCCGCGTCAAGTTGTAGGGGGGAGCTCAACATTATTGTTTTTGGTTGTCCGTGGTTGTTTGTGGTTGGTTCTTCGCGTTTATATAAATACGTAAGCATTTTGCCTGGTTATTGTTATTGCTGTTGTTGTCGTCGCGCTTGTACGCGTACGTACGCAAGTCTTCTTCTTCTTCTTCTTCTTCTTCTCCTTCTTTTCTTCTCTTGTCGTTTGGGCGCTGTGCCTTTTACCGCGCAAACACGAAACAAAAAACAACGTCCTCTGAAGAAGTTTATTTGGTGCACGCACGCGCGCCGGGGACAACAAAATTAATCGGAAAATAGTCGGTATCGAAAGGAGTCACGCATTTTTTTGTGCCCGTGTGAATTTCGGACCCTGTTATATATATATATATAATGGTGCTGCTCCTACTACTACTACTACTGCTGCTGCTATTAATTCTTAGTTTGTAGAACTGAGTCTCTGTTTTGGTAAATGCAAATCTGTCTGTCTGTCCGCAAGGCTTATATTTTCGAACACTTTCCAATGGCCGATATTTAAGCTCGTTACAGATGATATTCGTACGACGTATTCGACCCTTACGGACCTTATACACTGAAACATACCATACCACCAGGCAAATTTAGCCATATAATACATCCACGACAACGTACCATAGTACCATACCGCAAACGTACCATACCATATACTGCGTTTTTCCCGTACCATACCGTCAACACATACCATACCACATACGGTAGTTTTCCCATATTCCCATATACCATACCACCAACATATCCCATATCCCATACCGAGTTGGGGAGACGTCTATACGCCAGACCAGGTGCCTGCTACTGCTGTAGTGCCGTCTTGTTGTGCAAGGGTGGCGATGAATACAAAGAGTTGGCTCAGACGCCCATACCGAGTTGGGGAGAGGGTTAGGGATAGGCCACCCTTGCACAACAAGACGGCACTACAGCAGTAGCAGGCACCTGGTCTGGTGTATAGACGTCTCCCCAACTCGGTATGGGATATGGGATATGTTGGTGGTATGGTATATGGGAGTATGGGAAAACCACCGTATGTGGTATGGTATGTGTTGACGGTATGGTACGGGAAAAACACAGTATATGGTATGGTACGTTTGCAGTATGGTACCATGGTACGATGTCGTGGATGTATTATATGGCTAAATTTGCCTGGTGGTATGGTATGTTTCAGTATATAAGGTCCGTAAGGGTCGAATACGTCGTACGAATATCATCTGTAACGAGCTTAAATATCGGCCATTGGAAAGTGTTCGAAAATATAAGCCTTGCGGACGGACAGACGGACAGACACACAGATTTGCATTGACCAAAACAGAGACTCAGTTCTACAAACTGAGAACTTTCTACTTTTCGCCTTTATTTGTAATTTGCGATCCTCGTCGTATGTTTCGGTACTCGCAAAGAGAATGACCCAAAACTGCATACTATCGTAGGTCTTTTACCACACACAGCAGTTAGCTGATTACTTTCTACTTTTCGCCTTTAGTTGCGATCCTCATCGTATGCTTCGGTACTCGCAAAAATAACAGCCTGGCAGTTGAAAGTACGTCAATCTGTCGAATGTGTAACGACACACAACAAAAAATGGGCTTTTGTCAGGTTTGGGAGGATACCGTAGGACGCCGGCGGCAAGCTCTTGCCCCCTCATCCACCTCAGTTCTCATTTCGCCAACACCTATTTCGCGGTACAGAGATCTCTTGTCAATCTGTCGTTTACTTGTTGTAATAAACAACCGACACGTTTTGCTTTGGTTAAGAGAGCGTCGTCAGCTTTCTGACTGATTGTTGGAGATCTCTCCCCGTTCATGTTTCGTTTTTCGTTGGTCAACGGTCTTGTATATTTAGCCCTGCAACCCCAATTACACCTCAATGATATCGATCCCATTACTGTGGTACACTTGCGGGTGCTCGTTCCGTCTTCGCGTGCTGCTGCTGGATATATGTCCCCGCCGAGTACTATATCAAGTGGTACCGATAGTCAACAAGTAGACGCTCTGCCTGAGCCAAACACAGCACTCTGGGGTTTCGTCTGTGCTGGTCCCCACTGGCCTCTCCCGTCACTCTCAACAACTCCACCTGCGACTTCACAAAAAAAGAGACAAGCAAACTGAGAACAGCGCTCGAATGCATTTTATCGAGGGCAATAACAATACTACTATTATTAGTAGAGATGGGCACTGGCACAGTGTGTATGCTGGCTGGGAGTAGTGGACTACTGGCAGTAGTAGTAATCAACTACTAACTGATTGACCTGGCCAATGCATTCTCCAGAACGAGTTTTATCTTACGTATACGGCCAAGAAAAACGCCATATTACAGTACGGAAACCCGCTAAACGTGTTTCAGGAGGGGAGAGGAGAGAGGAGAGACAGCAGTATACTGCTGCAATCCAGCACACTGATTGATTTAGACGATAGTGTGATCTCTAGTCAGCCAGTTATTGGTTGTTCTGGCTGGTGTGGGGATCCTCAAGCAAGTGACCCCTATCTACTACAGTAACTTAAGCAACTTTGTGGTGTACCTTTGATAGCTACCCGATCATTCCTCGGTTTACTTTGAATAAAAGATGGGAGTCTACCTTAATAAAAAAAACTCCAAACGTGTCCGCCACGCGCTAAAATCGCCTTACCTTACCGGCATAAGTAAGGTACGTCACAATATTTGTATATTATGCCGGTGTGTTTCGCGCCAGAGGTAGTGGTAGTAGTGTTACGGGGGTTCATAGTAAATAGGACTAAATATTGTCAGTAAAATTAGGTAGATAGTTAGGTTTTTATGTATACCGTAGGTCTTACTAACTATGGACCCCCGTTTATAGTAGTAGTAGTAGTAGTAGTAGCCGTAGTAGTGGTAGTAGTGATAGTAGTAGTAGTTGACGTGAGATCGACGCCTTCCTGACTGCATCAGTCATCGTCGCCAGCCAGCAGCAACAACAGCAGCAGTTACAGTAGCAGCAAGAAGCAGGACCGAAGAAATGTCATGTGCTCCTAGATATGTGACAGACGTGTCCGCTGCATCTTATTAAAATCACCAATCAAGCAAAATCACCATCATCAACGACAGCAGCAAAAAAAGTAGTTGCCAAAACTGCGTGTGTTTTTTCTTCTTGCGATCAACGTCTTGAAAGACATCATCATCAATAGCAGCAGCAGGAAAACGCAACTAGCATCCAAAAAGGATGGGTGTTTGCCTCTTCTTTGGTATCAGCAGGAAAACGCAGCTATACAACAAGTAGAGCACAGAAAAAAAACGAAATTTTCTTTTCTCGTGACCGACAACAACTTTTTTTTCGCGGCTCCAACCACCGCCCGGCGCTTACAAACCCATCCATGCCAGGTCAGGTGCGAGATGATGCCGCGAAAAAACAAAACGCCCAATCCACGCACAAAAACTGCCCTGTTCAGGAAATATTAAAAACATATCCTCCCCCTCCTCCTTCCCCCCCCCCCCCCCCCCCCCCCCCCCCCAACCCAGCCCTTCTCCTCCTCCTTCTTCAGCCCCCCTCCCTTTCCCCCTCCTCCTTTCCCTCCTCCTCCTCCTCCTCCCCTTCTGCCCCTTCCCCTCCTCCTCGTTCTCCTCCTCGTCCATCTCCCCGGCTTGCCCTTGACAAGCCTACCGTAAACAAAAAATACTTTTCGTAAAACAAAAAGTAAACCAATACATACATCATGGGTAACACAATACCAGGTAATAAATAAATACTTCGAAGTACCATTTTTCCGTGGCGGCCGGGTTGGAAAACAGACAACACGCACGCTTTACCGAGAGTTGGAGGTGAGAACGGCGCCATCGATAGAACGAGAAAAAAAAAATTACTTACGTACGTACAAAAGATCAACCGTGTTTGTTAGCCGCAGTACATGTATGACTGGCACGCCAACGGTTACCGTCTTGCTTGTTACCACCGTTGAGGACTTGAGCGGGAAAAAAAAAATAGCAACTTTGTCCCCCCTATACTGCTGCTGCTTTGCGAGGATAAGCGACTCCATCCGCATCTTCTGTAGCTCCCAATTATCCTAATTGGGATGGGTGCAACAGCAGCAGCAGCAGCAGCAGCAGCAGCAGTAGTAGTAGCCCCCGCCAGGGTTTTTCCTCGGGAAAAACTACCGTACATGATAGTTTGGTATTTCGTACGTACACTACATTAAAGCCCATCCACCCCTCCATGAATTCACACCAAATAAAGATGGCCATGGGATAAATAACTGCGTACACCAAGTTAAATCAATTCAAAAAAGCAAGCCGCAGTTACACCAAAAAAATAAGAAACAGCCCGTGAAAAAATACACGAACGTAAGTAAATATCCCCCTGATACTTCAACCAGTCAGAGCCAACTAGCCCGCGATACATAAACCAGTCAGAGCCAACTAGCCCGCGCAATTGCACGAACTTATTTAAGCCCGTGGTACTTACCATTTACAGCCCACACGATGTTACCACACCAGCTACTATCAAACGGCCCATGGTGCTTTCTTTAATACACCAAATCCAAGCCCATGCTACACTTTTAATACTCCTTAGTACACCCGTTTAACCCCACGATTCATTTAACCACAATAGAAGCGAACGAATAGGGCTTTACGCCAGCCACCTACTACCTGGTACTTCTTTCGTTAAAGTCGGCGACGTAGCAAGCAACTTTCATTCCCCCGTTAGCCAAAATCAAGCAGTTTTCATTCCTCCGATGGGAAAGTCAAGCGATTTTCACATCCGATGAGAAAATCGAGCAATTCCGACTCCTCCGTTGGCCAAAGTAAGCAGTTTCCACTCCTCCGATGACCAAGTGAAGCAATTTTCGCCAATCCGTTGGCCAAATCAAGTCATTTTCACTCCTGTTTCGACAAAACATGTACCACTCACCATAATAGCGTACGGCATCCGAAGCCGTCGCAATCGACCATCCGACCTTTCAATCATACAGGGGCGTTGCTTCGCCCCCCCCCCCATCCCCCCCCCCTTGAATCTCTTGAATCTACTGAGGCAACCCCCCTCCCGGTTAGAACCCACCGAGTTAACCCCCCCCCCCTTCCTCTCGAGTCCACTCAGGCAACACTCCCCGTTTGACACTGCCATCCATATACAACAAAAGTCCGCCTCACGAACGATTCTGCTTCTTGTGCGTCATCATCATCATCATCGTCATCATCATCATCATCATCATCGTCATCATCATCATCACCGTCATCATCATCATCATCGTCATCATCATCCGGCGTTTTTGGTTCATTTTGTTTTTATGCAAGCATTTGCTTTTGCTTTAGCTGTTGTCGATGTTGGTGTCGTCATCTTAGGACACTGTGTTGTTCCTGCGCTTGCTCCAGCGAGCCAGGCCGGCCACGCCGAGCAGCAGAGCGGCTCCGCAGACCACCCCCACCACGATCGCTCCCGTCTGCCCCAGTCCGTCGCTGCTGTCGCTGTTTCCCGAAGGGTTTCCTGCAACATCTCTATCAAGAATGGGGGGGGTGGAATCCTGCTGATCGTTGGTCGGTCCGGCTGCAAGGGTGGGCTCCAGGGTGCCACTCGGCGGGAGGCTGGTACCTGCCATTGTTGCTGCCGGGTGGAGGGTAGGTGCCATGGTTGGGGCTGAAGTGGGTGCCATGGTTGGGGCGACGCACTCGATGTAGCCCTTGGAAATAGGAGTTTTTTGGGGGGGGGGGGGGGGGGGGGGAAGGGGTTAGGGGATGGGGCTAGGGGATGAGGGAAGGAGGCATTAGGGGATGGGGTTGGGGGATGAGGGAGGGAGGGGTTAGGGGCTGGGGTTCTGTGTACGTTATCCCACGCAACCACCTGTAATATTACAATAACTAGTTGGCGATTCATTGCAGTCAGCCGACGCACGCAACCAACTGCAAGTACTACGTACCTACCTGTAGTCAAGCCAACTATCTGTAGTACCTATCCAACTAACAACTAAATCGGTGACTTATAGGCAGCCTACTCACAGCCCTAGAAATCATGGAACCTACCTAGCCAGTTAGTAATTGTAATCGGAGACTTACATTCAATCACCGCACGCAACTGTTTGTACTGTAGTACCTATCCAACTGTTCATTAGTCGGCGGCTTATAAAATTTCAGCCAGCAGTTCAGTCCTATACGTCATATGGCCTATCTTACCATTCCTGACTCGCCGGAAACGGCTTCGTATAGCCAGCCTACGCACGGCCCTACGAATCATGGAACCTACCTAGCCAGCATTTAACTAGTCCGCGACTAATACAAAAACATCAGTCAAGTTTTCAGCCCTACAGTTCATGTAGACTCTTACCATCCCAGGCTCGCCGGAAATGGCTTCCGATCCGTTTTGTGTCAGCCAGAAAGTCGCGGGGTCGATGTCCTGGGGATGCTCAGCGCAATCTTCCACGCTGACTTGCGGGTACGCCTGCAGGACGCCATCGATGCGGTACAGCAGCAGCCAGCTGCCACCTGTGTATGTATGGAGGGGAGGTGAGGGGGGCAGAGGGGAGGAGAGGGGAGGGCAAAGATGGTATCGCATGTTTTTTTGTCATATTTCGAATCATGCAGAAATCACGATCCAGAAAAGAGTCTTCAAACCACAAACAGCACTTCGTATGGCTCACATTCCGTGGACATGTAGCTGGTGTCGGGAGGGTCGAGGGTCAGGGTGACGTAACCGTTGCCATCCTCAAAAGACGCCACTCCGGCAGAGTTTTCATTAGATGGGACGATGTCGTCGCCATTCCCAAAGCTGGGAAGGAAGTTGCTGAGAATAGTGTATAGGAGAGAGACAAGGGGGGCGGAGGGGGGGGCAGTAGAGAAACGTGCGAAAACGCAACGTGTTTTAGGAGAGAGAGGGGAGTGGAAAAATGCGCGAAAAAAAAATGTGGGGGTAGCAATCATACAGATCAGAAATATATCTTCCCTGAAATATCTAGATCGTTTTGTGGAGATCTGATCTATATGATCTATCTGATCTATCTGTCCCGATGTGTGGAAATTTGTTCTACGTACGTACGTTCCACTCGTTGAAAATATCACGTTTTACGTTAATTCCATGTTGACAAGCTTCTCTTTTTAAGATGCTGCTGCTGCTGCTGCTGTTGATGATGATGACGAAGATGATGATGATGGTAATGCTGCTGATGATGATAATGATGATGATGGTGATGATAATGATGATGATGATAATGATGATGATGATAATGATGATGATGATGATGATGATGATGATGATGATGATTATGATGATGGTAATGATAGCGATGAAAATGACGTTGCTGCTGATGATGATACTATGTTCTCCGCTACTATGCTCGCGAAGTATATAAAAGGTTTCGCATGTAATACGATCGGAAGTTTGAAAGCATTGAAGCCGCCCTTACTTGTCGCCGGGGAACTCGAACGATAATCGAGATCGACAAGATATATCAATGTCCGATCTCGATGTCCGATATTTTTATTTTCGATACATCGATGTCCTATGTTCAGATTTCGATTTATCGATGTCCGATATTTCATATTTCGATCTATCGCACCGTTCGCTACAATATGCGAAAGACTGCTTGAATCCCTCTCACCTGTCTCCGGGGATCTCATAGACGAGGACGGCCATTTCGTCTGTCCGGATGAACGTGGTGGCGTCTGTGCCGTTCTGAAAGAGGGGGAAAAAAAAAGAGAAAATACAGACATACACAAAATAGTACGTGATGAGAATGTGAGGAGCAAGCACAGCAAATGGAATAGATAGAGTTCGATCAAGTCGAAAGTGCGGTAGGTAGAGAAGGGAGTTAGACTCTGTGCAGAGGGATCGCTTTTTTTTTCCGTGGTTTAATTTCGTTCGGAGTGTTTATGAGTGATCAACGTTGAAGCTCATCCTGCGCATTGTCGTATGGCAAGAACAATAGTCACAACTATAGTAGTAACAACAACAATAATAATAGTAATCATAATATGACACAGTAGGTGTATGTATGTATCATTGCCGTCACTATGTTTGCCAAACGACAGCAGTTAGTTGGTGCACACAGGCAGCATGGGCTCCAACGTCATCACTCGAAAACAATAGCATTCCCAGGGAGAAGAAAAAAGAGAACCAAAGGAAACCATGAAAATCGGTAATTTAATTGTGCTTTTTGCCATCCGATAATGTGCAGGTAGCATGCGCTTCAACGTTTGATCACTCCAAAACACCCCCCGAAAGGAGAGGAAAAAGAAAGCCAATAAAAGTACGATAATACTCGACCACATTTTGTAGTTCTTTTTTTTGGCCATCCGATAATGTGCGGCATGATCGATCCGAGGTGTGGGAAAGTTTGATATATACAGTTGATGTATCGGAACGTCCGATATACGATATCAGATAGAGAAGAAAACCAAGAGAATGACAATAAAGTCGTTATTTGCGCTGTTTTTTTTGCCATTCGATAATGTGCGGCATGGCCGATCCGACGTGTGGGAAAGTTTGATTTTTACAGTTGATATATCGGAACGTCCGATATACGATATTAAATACTATAGCACACTGACTTACCATGGTGTAGAGGCCGTTGAACGTTTTGGCAGACTCCAGGTCGAGAGAGATTGTGTCGCAGGCTTCCCCCGCGGTTGTCATGTTGTCATCGGGTGGCAGGGTAACTCCCGGCGGAAGAGTGGCTTCGGGGAAAACCGTTCCTGCGCAGTGGGGTGGTTGATTGGTTGGTTGGTTGATTGGTCGATTGATTGGCTGATTGATTGATTGATTGGTTGATTGGTTGATTGATTGGTTGATCGATTGGTTGATTGGTTGGTGTGTTGGTTGATTGATTGGTTGATTGGTTGGTTGGTTGGTTGTCTTTGTTGGTTGATTGGTTGATTGGTTGTTTGGTTGATTGATTGATTAGTCGATTGGTTGGTTGTCTTTGTTGGTTGAGTGATTGATTGATCGATTGATTGATTGGTTGGTTGATTTTTTTTTTTTTTGCCAGTTGGTTGATTGAATGAATGACACACAAACTTAAAGGGAGGCGGAGGGGGGGAGGCTGTACTCGGGAGGGAGGGGGTTGGAGTGCAAAAGAAAAGGGGGGGGGGGGGGGGGGGCGGGATGAGAGAGTCATTCGGAAGAAAGCAACAACAATAGGACGGGGGGGGGGGGGGGGGGTCAGAGGGAAAAAAAGCGTCGACATGATTGGCACACCCCAAAAACGCGTGGGGTGACATGATTGGTACACAAATCACGGGGAGAGGCGACACAATTAGTACACAAAAAAATACGTGTGTGTTGCGGGCGGGGGGGGGGGGGAGTGAAACGTCAAATTCTAAGTAGTTCGTCCCAAAAACGGGGCTACGGTTCTAAACGGGTTCAGGGAGACGTGAGAACCGAGGAAGGTGAGGCAAGGGGGAGAAAGACAAGGGCCGTGAACCCATTTATTACGGGGGACCATAGTAAATAAGACCCACGGTACACACAAATACCTATGCATTTACCTATTTTTACGGACAATATTTGGTCCTATTTACTATGGCCCCCCGTAGTAGTACTGCAGTCCCGTTTTGGGGACAAGACACTTGGAATTAGACTGGTTTGTCCCCAAATCGAGACTGCGGTACTAAAGCGGTCAAGTCATGAATAGGAATAATTATTTTGTTTCCGTCCAGTAGAGCGGTGCGAAATGCATCGAAAACGAAAAGTATATTGAGGTTTTAGTTTGTGATGCTACCCGGTACTTGGTACGATATGTTTTACCTTGGTACTTAATTTCCTCCCCCCTCCCTATTATATGTAGGTTGGGTTGGCGTCGGTTGGCAACGACTCTGTAAAAAATGCCGCTCACTACTTGTGCTAGACAACCAGGGCACCGCTTTTTTTTTTTCTTCTTTCTTTTTTCTTTTTTTTGGCGGTCGGTCACAGCCGGTTGTCGAGTTAAATCATCTGTGCGAGGTTGACACCCTTCACTCCGCACAAGTGGGAGTGGGAATGATCGAATCACGTAGTGATTATGGTAAGCACCCAAGAGGCAGTTACATAGTGCTCCCATTGCTGTCTCTGGAAGTGGCTACACCGGAACTTGAATTAACTCATTGGAACTTATGTAAGTCCGCCTCATAAGCGGTTCTTAGCAGGATGCAGCTCACCCTTCTTGCGACTCGGCCAACACCTCACGGCGCTTCGCGCTTGGTGCAAGCAATGTTTGCCTGGTCGGTGAAAACCCGACATGCTCCATCCCGACATTGTAGGGATGCGAGGGTCTATAGTCATACGACTACGGCCATGAGATCGAGTGCATCTCTCCTATCGAGTACACCCCCTTCCCCCCCCTCTCAATATCTGCCTGGTCGGTGAAAACCGACGTGCTCCGTCCCGGCATTGTAGGGATGCGAGGGTCTATGGTCATACGACTACCGCAATGCATGATATTGAGTACCCCCCCCCCCCTCTATCTTGCTCCGTCTCGGGATGGATGCGTGGTCAACCGTTAAAATGACTAAGGCAAGCAACAAACGAGTCCCTCCCCCCCTAGGAGATATATGGTGGCCACAAAAGGTAAAACAGGAAGGGGATAGAGTTCGTGGGCAATTTTTCTGCGTGTACTGTGAAAAGACGTATTGAGCGCCGAAAGGTTGGAGGTGTCTCTTATCAGTAATGAGGACGGTGCTCCGTCTCCGAAGGAATGCGTGGTCAATGGCCAAACAACCATGACAAGCAACATAGAGTACACCCAGCCCCCCCCGCGGCCTGTTCGTGGCCCCCAATCGACCGAGTTTCCGTGAGATAGCTCTGACAGTTCCGTGCATATACAGTAGCGCCTCCAATGTTCCGAAGACTTTGGAGCAGTGGTGCTGGGATAGAAAGAGAACAAGAGGATTTGTTGTCGAAGGCGGTAATAAATTCAACACGATGCACATAATAACCTGATTCTCCACTGTAAGCCATTATCGTTATGATACTTCTGATGGGTTTCCACCAAAATATGGATGTTTTCCTGCCGGGGATAGACCAGGGCAATCCTTGTAACGCCCCCCCCCCCCTCTGAACGGCGGGATATTTGGGGCGTCGGTACCGCATACGGCCGTTCGCTGACCTACCCGCTTCGTTCCAATACCTGGGGGCACCACGGAGATATGTCTTTAGGGATCGCTCGCACGAGCGTTTCTACGAAAGAAACGTTCGAAGTGAGGTTCGAACCCGTGTCCTCGACGACGCCAAATGTGAAGGAAGGTAATACCTGCTGCGCTATAGGGGCAAAAGATCGATCGATTACCCAGCCCAGGAAAATCCTTATAGCAGTTGCGACTACAGTGGGCGAAGAAAATGAATGGGACGAAAGTATGCGCCAGGTATGCACATATGTATATCAGCTATCACTCATCAAGCCGGCAGCCGGTCACCTTCGGGAATGAGGCAGGGAGGCTCCTTGCCATTCACCCCGCACGTCTCGGTAGTATTGGTGAAGGCGCTGTTGCAGCAGTACGAGGCAGAGGTCTCGTTGGCGGAGATCGAGTCGATGTCCTCCACGATGAAGTAGATGTGAGTCTCCGCGCACATCAACCCCGTGCACTTGTCGCAGCCGATGGGGCAGCAGAGCTTCTGTGTCGGGTCCGATATGCCTTCCATTCCCTCCACATAACAGGTGTCCTCGTGCTCCTCTAGGAGAGAAGGTGGCGTGCGGGAAGCGGGGAGGGAGGGGGGCATGGAGGAAGGGGGGGGTTAACTCTTGAACCACTACAAAAGATACCCCAGACTAATTCTAAGAAATTTGTCGACCAAACGTGGGTGCTGTGTCGAAGTGTGTTTGGGGCGATACCCTCCCGTCAAGAGGGGCGGGGGAACCTAACGCGTGTGTGCGCGTGTTTATCCACCACCGCCACCACCACTATAACCGCCACAACCACCACCACCACCACCACCACCACCACCACCTCACCACCACCAACACCAACACCAACAACAACGACAGCATGAAGTTGACATGGCCGCTTGCAAGACCCACCTCCCTTGATGCGGCACGGAGTTCCGACCCCTTCTTCTCCGCAGTAGCCGTCAGAGTTGTTGAGCGCGTCGTCGCAGCAGTAGTCCTGCAAATATATGCAAATATAATGGGAGGTCGAAAAACAAAAAATGCTAGGCTTTAGAAGTTTTAGGTTGGAAAGGTTCCACGCATCGAACAGATCAGATAGATCAGATAGATCAGATAGACCAGATAGATCTGATATACTAAATATACCAGATAGATCAGATACACCAGAGAGATCAGATATATCAGATATATCAGATAGACCAGATAGATCAAATAGACCAGATAGATCAGATAGATCCGATAGACCAGATAGATAAGATAGACCAGATAGGTTAGATAGATCAGATAAACCAGATAGAACAGCTAGATCGGATAGAACAGATAGATCAGATAGATCAGATAGATCAGATAGATCAGATAGATCAGATAGATCAGATAGATCAGATAGATCAGATAGATCAGATAGATCAGATAGACTAGATAGACTAGATAGACCAGATATGTCAAACAGATCAGACATATCAGATAGATCAGATAGACCAGATAGACCAGATATATCAGATAGATCAGATAGATCAGATAGATCAGATAAATCAGATAGATCATGATCTAGATGTTTCACGGCAGATGCATTCTCTATCTCTACTGATCTACAGCAGTATTTATGTAACTCATGTTGCATGACCTATGGCACACGATGTGTAACTGTACAGACCCTGCACAACATCTCATATCGGCTTAGGGTCAGGATACATATATAATATATATAGATTATCTACCTGTAGATCATCTAACTGATCTATCTGATCTATCTGATCTGTTCGATGTGAAAAAGGAAGGGTTGACTCATTTGCTCGGTGGATTTTTACTTTGGAGTTTTGTTCTGCTGCACGTATCGGACTAAATGAAGATCAAGGATCGAGTTGTTGTATAATATATCGCTCAGGTTTATTGCTAAAACAAGGTTATATCATCATACGTTCGAGGTTTGATTTATTGTCGTAGGGAAAATATGTTACTACTACTGTACGTATTTTGTTTTTACTAGCGCATCACTTTCCTAGATCACTTTTCTTCAGACCACTTTGCCTAGAATCCGACAATGTCTAGGCTACACTTCAGCGTCATTCGGCCATACACAGGTACAGAACGAACAAGACAGTATTTCGTAGAGCCGACACAACGAACGACAATAGAGCAGTAGAGGCCGTGCCAAGCTTGACACTCGAGGACTGATTGTTTGACGGCTCATGGTTGATTGTTGGAGAATTGATTGGTTGAGGGCTGATTGGTTGATGATTAATGGTAGATTGGTTGACGGCTGATCGGTTGACAGCCGTTGATGGTTGATAGTTCGATGATTGATGTTGATCTTAGATGGTTGGTGGTTGATCGTTTGATGGTTGATGGTTGAGTTGACCTGTGACGGTTGATTGGTTGACTGTGGTCGGTGGTTGATAGTTGATGATTGATGGTTGATTGTTTGATGGTTGATGGTTGATTTTTTTGTGTTTGATGGTTGATCGTTTGATGGGTGGCGGTTGATAGTAGTTGATGGTTGATTGGTGATGGCTGATTTGTTCATGGTTGAATGGTTGGTAATTTGATGGGTAATGGTTGATTGTTTGATGGTTGTTTTCTTGATGATTAATGTTTTAAAAAAACGGTTGATGGTTGATGGTTATTTAGCCACCTTCGTTGTCGTGCCCTCCGCGGCAGTGGTAGTTCCAGCAACTGCTCCGGGGAGTACCTCGGACAGGGAAGCGGCACCGCACCCGGCCCCTCCGCAGACTGTAACAAACCGGAGCAGCGGCGGTGGTGGCAGCGACGGCGGTGACATGGGGCGGAGCAACACGAGGAGGAGCATCTCAACACTGTTAGCTTTTTTCTGTGGTACCAGATACAGGGTACCAGGTACCTGGTGGCCGTTAGCGGTAAGCCGTGGCAGAGTCGCGGGCTGGCATCGCTGTTGTATCGGAAGTTTGTTTTTGGCATTGGGGTGCGGGATTCGACTATCAACCTCGATGAGAACTGCACCTACCTACTTTTTTTTTTTTTTTTTTTTTGGGGGGGGGGGGGGGTTAAGGGGAGAAACGGCCCGGAAAAAATAGAAGTGGGTCATGTTCGTAAGGATGACACTAAAAAAACTACAGCGAAGCGATTCACGTTGGTGTTACTGTAGTTCAACCATTGTTGAAAACGTTCCGACCCGTTTAGGACTGCCGTCCCGTTTAGGGGGACAAAGTGCTTGGGATTAGAGATAGTTTCGTACCAAAAAAACGGGAACTGCTGTGGCCCTAAAAATGTCCCTCAGTTGGAACTATCCCCGCAGTTGAAAAAACAAAATGTGGAATCGCTTGTACCGGAACGTTTTGACGTTAAGCGCCGCTTTCGTGCTACGTAAATTTTATTTTTAAACGACGTGCGTGCGTTGTTAAGACAACCCCGGAACTGCCTCCTCCGTAACCCCCAGTTTCAAACGACTGCTCCGTTTTTTTAACTACCCCTGTTTAAAACAAAATGCTCCCTTTTTTTTACGAGCGAACGACCCCCATCTATAAAGGCGGCACCTCGTTTTCAAAACGCCCACTGTTTTATGAACCCCCCCCCCCCGGCGTTGCAATAAGTATCTATGTCCGTTTCAGGTTCAGAGAACGACTTTCTTCTTACCCTGGACCCTTTTGCATCTATGATTTATCTGCAACTACAGAAAATCTTGAATGCAAAAGGGTCAAGGGATATAGGCGTGGGAACGTTTTTCGGTGCGTACTTTGAAGGAAAAGGGTTCATAAGCCTTGGACAAACAGCAGGACACCCGCACACACAAACAAAAGGAATAACAAAAGAGTACATGGGCATCCGCGAAAAAAAAAAAAGAGAAGCAGGACCAAAAAAAAAAGAAGGAAGCCGGGAAACGAAAAAGGGGCACAAACTGCTGTAGACACACGCACTTGGGCAGCCGAGGGGGCAGCACAGATAGCCATCGTCGTTGGCGACGCCCTCCACGCCGGTCACGCCGCAGGTGTCGTCGCCGCTGACAACGGCATCTAATAAAAATAGGGGTCGAAGGTAACCCAAGGCGAAACAGAGCGCAGCAGAGCGAAGATAGCAGGGTGGAGAAGCAGGGCGGCGGATGGGCAGAGCGATTTCAAGGATGGTCACACATGACGTGTCGAATTTTTTTTCCCTCTAGGGTAAATATATTTCCACGGCAATTCTCAACGGTGATCTCGTCTCACCGGGATTTTTCAAACGTAATTATCACCGGAAATTATCGAAGGTAACTATCAACGATATTTCCCAAAGTCAATTATCGACGGTAATGGTCGAAGATAAGTATCAAATGTAATGTGACCAAAGAAGGTATTTTCTCAGAGAAAGACAATTCTCAGAGAAAGATACCACACGGAACAAAAAGGCGTAAATACTGTTAAAATTTTTTCCCTCCGACAGTGTATCGTACTATTACGGGGGGGGGGTCCTTAGTTAATAGGACCTATGATACACACAAAAACCTATATAATTACCTATTTTTAGTAAAAAAAAGTTTGGTCCTGTTTACTATGGTCCCCCGTACTATTAATATGCGTAATACAGCACGACATAAATCGAATATCCTCACGTACGTACATCAGTATTTTTATTTGACGCCAAGCAAGGCGCTCCACTCACCACTCCCAATGAGGCACGGGGGTTCCGCGCCGTCGACACCACATATATTGTCGAGTGTTTCGCTGATCGCATCGCAACAGTAGTCTGCCCGCGAGGGAGAAATAAAAATCACAAAACGAACGTAAAAAAAAAAGTGAAAACACGCGGTCAGCAAACAAATGCAAGTGTACATGTGAAAAAATCGATCATGAATGGCATAAAAGGAAGCAGACATAGGAGATAGATAGACCTTGTGCATAGGTTTCCTTTGTATCCGGGTATTTCTTCTTTCAGGGATGTTTCGATTGATCAACGGTGAAGCTCATGCTGCGCATTGTCAGATGGCAAGCCTAATAATAATACTGGTATACGACCGAGCAGTCAAAACGGATAGCGTTTAGGTTGTGCGCAGATCATCATCATTGTCCTCCTCCTCATCACCATCGGCATCGTCGACGCAAGCAAGCAAAGCATGCATGCACGAAAAAACAAGAGGTTCGAGAAGGGACACGGTAACAACGGAACGGTAACACAAGACAGCACAACACAGCACGAACAAAACACAACACCACACAACGCAATCCAACAGAAACACAGTACCAACCCTACCACGAACACCCGGCCGCGAAAAACAAAAATCTGAAAAAATATTTTCCAGGGCAAAAAAAATGTTTTTTTTCGTCCAGTAATATGTTCCCTCTCTTACCGGCGGACGTGGCAGTCGCCGAGACACCATCGGCCACGGAGAGCGGGGTATCGGAATCGCCCGGCAGGACCCAGGACATCGGGATGGTACTGCACCCGGACCCTCCGCACTGCCCACACCCGATGGGGCAGCAGAGATCTCCACCTGAATTGACGATACCCGTGATCCCGTCAACTCCACAAGTATCTTCGCCTTCCTCTGTGACGTGATGAGTTGGTTTTCAGTAAAATGGTGTTGGAGAGAGTGGAGAGGGTGGGTCGGGTGGGGGACGGGGGGGGGGGACGGGGGGGGGGGGGGGTGTACTCATGTCATGCATGGCCGTAGTCGTATGATCACAGACCCTCGCATCCCTATAATGCCGGGACGGAACACGTCGGGCTTTCACCGACCAGGCAGACATTGCTTGCACCAAGTGCGAAGCGCCGTGAGGAGCTGGGCGAGTCGCATGAAGGATGTGCTGCATCCTACTAAGAACCGCTTCTGAGGCGGATTCTCTTGCATATGGATGACATTGTCAATGGAGTGATTTAATTTCTGGTGTGGCCACTTCCAGAGAGGGGGGGAGGGGTACTCAATCGTTGCTGGCCTCGGTCATTTGACCATTGACCACGCATCCGTTTTGAGACGCGGGGGGCGGCGGTAGACAAGTGAGGGAATCCATCTGTCTTCGTGGCGGTGCGGGGGAAAGTGGAAGCCGTGGAAAGATAACACAGGTGTTGCGGCAGCAGAGCGCGGGCGCGGGGGGTGATGGGGTGGTGTGGTACCGGGGCGAGCGCTTTCGCGCGACGACACTACTCACAATGCTGTGCCGTAATATTTAGGAGGCTAGGCACGCCCGTGCAGTCTCTTCCTGTCTCCTCGCTTAGTGCCGTGTACAGTAGTAGGGGTTCGACGAATAATACGACTTAAGATTAATAGAAAAACAAACCCCTGGTGATGGCTGCTGTACTAGTATCATATCATACTTGCACTGAGTACTTGTGTCAGGCGCTTTCTCGGGGTCCCGAAGAGGCTAAATGCGTATTATTAGCCGCCACGTCGGGAGGTTTAGCGGCCGCATCTCCATGTGCCCCGTATTTTCTATCCTAAAGCCTACCGTACGTTCGATTTTTTGCAGCCGTGTGAGGGGTGCACGTAAAACAAGATCCGACAATCCACTACTACTGTCGTAGCCATTGTCGGGACTCAAGAAAGGGAGGTGCGGGGGGGATGCTAAAATAATGTAAAACACATTTTGGATTTAAAAAAACGCTTAGCGTAAAATTCGTCGAGAATAGGCCAACCGCACAGGTTTTTTTTTCGGTATGATCCTTTTTGTGAAATGCGGTGTTGTTTTAGCTTGTTTTAGTCTTGAATCTCTGTGCCCGCGTTTGATTATCCATAGTCGATACCTGGTATTCGCTTTCAGTTTTTTTGCATATACCAGTATCAATTACGCATTGCGTACATGACGATGACATAGTAATGCGAGACATAACGATGCTATTACGGGGGGGCATATTAAATAGAATCTGCGGTACACACAAAAAACCTGTATGTTTCGATTTTTTTATTAACAATACCTGGTATTTGCTACGACCCCCGTAGTAGTAATGATAATGGTGATAACAACGACAATATTAACAGCGAGGAGGAAAGGTGCGTTTCATACGCAAAAAAGAGCAACCGACAGACATCGACCGACAAGACTACGGTTGTAATCCTCTCATGTTCTTGACCAAAACAACTGAGGCCCCATAAAAGAGGCATGGATACTCGTACGAACACCAGCAAGGTGGCGAATCAACATAGTGCCTGTGACCTGACTGAGGTCAAAACAACAATTGTTTTGGTTGGAAGGGGTCGACTGTTTTGCTCTCCTACTGCGGCATGGATCACCATGGGACGATAAATTCGTATCACATCCATAGCCCGCACACGCCTTTGTGTATCATTCAAACCAGTACCATAGCACACGCCGACCCGTCTAAGACAGCCTGCAGCGGCGAGCGGATTCATTTGCAAAGAAGCAGGTTTTTCACAGTAAAGGCAAAAAAAACATGTGACAGCAGTTTCGCGAACCTCGCTGAGATTTTTTCCCCATGTGCCAGGATTGATACTCAACTTTTTCATGCTGCGCGTGATACGTCCGTCCGTCCGTCCGTCCGTACGTACGTACAGTATCGGTTGCGCCACGTTTCCTACATACTACCACTGCACAAACATGGGGTGCTTTTACAAAAACAAGTAGTACAAAGGTATCGTCAGCTGTGAGTTCGACTGGTTGATTGAGTGGTTGATGCTCAAATTTGCAGGATGCGGGTGTTTCGGAGAGATTACTAATCTACTGGTATTAACACAATTTACCGGGGAACTGGTAAGAAACAAGCATAACAACAACAGCTGTCTACTACTTGTAGCGTAAGTAGTAGCATGTATAGACATACGTACGTACGCAGTGCGCCAAAAAAAAAAAAAACTATAAATATCAAGAATAAATACCAGTACGTACGAGTACTTGTATGTTTTTTTGTTTTTTTTTTAATGTTATTATTTCTCTCGTGTTCACAGACCTGCTCTGAGGCTGCACGCCGCGCCGTCCTCCTCATTGCCCGTGCACGTTGCGGGAGGGCTATCCCTGATCTCGGTCACGAAACATTCCTTGCCGGTGTTGTCTGCGTTGCTCCCTCCACACGTGCACTTGCAGTCGAAGGCGCAGCAGATGTCGGCGTCCTTACCCGTGCCCTGAATGCCTCTGCAAGTGTCCTGGGAAGCCGAACCCGCAACTACATGCATCATGGCCAAACAAGATGGAATATCGACGGGCGGGGAATTACTTGTTGTTTGTTGTTTGTTGTGGTCGAAGAAGAAGGGCAAGAATAGATCGTAGAAGAAACAACAGAACAGGTATGTACGTATGTCGGTACCTGATAAGTGAACACAGAGGCTCATAGAGGAGGTGGGGCCTACTTACTACTGCCAATCGCGTGAAGACGACAACCCGTAGTGGTGGTTCGCGAAGGCGCGTTGGGTATACTGGTGCTAGCGCGGCCGCACACGGCGCCATACCTAGGGGGGGGGGGTTAGGTGCCCTTCACACAGCAATAGGCAGCATATACATCTAAGCTTGTCGTACAAAGTTCGATCATGCACGATACACCGAGATACCAAGGAGTTACTCTTACATTCTTTTGTCACCACCAAGTATCATATCAGGTACCAAACTACACCAGCTGCAGCGACGGAAATATAAGGAACTTTCAGGTATGTATACGAATACCCAAATGCTCCTTAAATTTCCAGACAGAGTGGCATGTATCCCGGTAGATCTTTGGCGGGGAAGGCTGGTCACTACCACCGCACAGATTCTGAAGTACACATGGAAACTCAAAATCTTCAGATAGCCCAACGCTTGCCACACGGACCATGTGTATGGTCCATAGAAGAACCTCCCTCAAGTGTGTGTGTTCAAGCTGCTTATCGTATGTACGGTCCACTCACCCAGGCATTCTTCCAGCTCCGTGTCGAGCACTGTGTCGATTGAACTGGGGGATGTCATGTCGCCCATAGAGGCACAGATTCGCCGACGTTATGAAAGATTATTGTCTCGCGCTCTATCTCAAGTTGGCGACGACTGACTGCTGTGTCGAAGGTCTGCAGTACGTGTGATGAAGGAGGTGCGCCTTGACGTGTCTCTCTATCTGTGAGGGCGGGGCAGTACGAGCTGTAGTGTTTCAATCTTCGGCTTGGGGTGTATGCTGGCGAGAAGGAAATGGAGGGGGGGCGAGGCTTCGTATATTATTATGGGCCATGCGAGGTCGCCCAGAACAAAAAACGCGGCGAAACTACAACGGCATTCTTGTCCCCTGACGGACAACCGTCAAGATAACCCGTCAAGGAAATCCGTCAAGACATTCTGTATTAAAAAACAAGTTAATTACGGCACGTAAGGCCTTGACGGGTCAAAATAAGACCGTCAACAGACGTCTTTGACGACGCACGACAAGCAACACGAATATTTTTTCAACAAATTTGATTAGCCAATACGAATGCCACTATCCCGCCGCATTCCGCGGCTATGATAATTCCGCCGCATTTGCGACCATGTGAGCCGCCGCAACGCCGCAACTCGTATCATACCCACCGAGCCGCGTGAAGGGATAAGCCGCGCGTCCCCAATCCACGAGCGCGGGCCCCATCCCCGCGGCAGCTAAAGGACACTCTCCTGTACACCTTCACTTGGAGGCCTTCGCGCTTGCTTGCTGCTGTGGAGACGCGAACTGCTGCTATACTAGGATAGCGAAAAACAGTCTACAAACAGTCCACGCGACGAGACAGAACAAACCGAAGAAGAACGAAGAACTGCTTGCTGCATACACAAGACACAAGACACTACAACAGGCAGCATCAGCAAGAGAGGAGAACGACGAGAGGCAGAGCAAGAGAGAGAGGGAGAGCAAAGAGAGCAGATACTGCGTCGTACCGGTCTCCGGTCAAGTGCAGGTCAGATCCAATTGCGTCTGATTGATCAGCTCACAGCTCACAGCTCTCAGCTCGCTACAGCAGTACGAGCATTTACAACCAGGTATGGACGAAGGAAATCGAAACCGCGGGAGGTTCGTGCCCTCGTCTGCGGCACAGCTGGCCTCGCTTTTCCACGCCGACGAGGACTACTCCAGCGACAGCGATCAAGAACGCGCCTTCTCCCCCCTCCACCCCGCCCGCGATGATCTTCCCGGAGGTAGTCACGCGCAAGGAGTAGACAGCTCGTCACCGGCATCCCAGGCGGCCAACATTCTATCGGCGGCGGCGGCCTTGCGAGGCTCGTTCCCTTCCCCCCCCCCCCCGCGGCCAGGGGGCCAGGGAAGACGACGAAGAACTCGCTCAGCCTGCTCGCGCGGCGCCCGGTACCCGCAAGAAGCACGTTGCTGGTGGTGTTTTAGCTGGCCCTCCTCCCAACTCTGCCAGCGGCTCCCCGATCGATTCGCCCAGGACGGGAAGCGCTCGGAAAGAAAGCAGCTCGATATCCAGCAGAAGAAGCAATAACAACAACACCAGCAATCGTGTGTGCGGAAACAGCAAGAGTAGCGGCAGCAGCAGCAGCAAGGTCAATACTCAATCCGGTGGTATAGACCGCGACATCGAGGCCGCCAGGCGGACGCGGGAAGCGTCGCGAGCGACCTCGGTTGCAGCGAGGGAGTTTGAGGTGAGATAAGGGTGATCGTTTGTCTGTTCGTATAGTCTAACTGCCACAGCGGTGCGTATGATGCCATACGAGTATGTATCGCTGGGTGCAGTTTGTTTGTCTCCTGAGCGGAAGCTGCGGTGAACAGACTATTATCGTACGACCTACCGTAAATACTACTGCTGCTGTTGGTCGGATGCCGTGCGTGAATTCAGAGTTTACTAGGTTGTGTTACGATTAACCTACAGTAGTCGTCGAGGCATTTACGATGATAGTATTCTGCAGGTTTGCGCTACATGTTCTACCTACTGTTATTAATAGTAGTACGAGAAGAACATACGCGTTGTGTCGCTTTTTTGGATACGTAGCTGCTGCACGGTGGAACTGCTGTGTTGTTGTTGGGAGTGTGATTCGTCTGCTATGTTAACTATTGGCATACTACGTAGGTGCTTGTACCTGGTCGTACTGTTCTTTTAGAGCGTGTATGTGCAGATGTTCGCCGCGAACAATTCCAACGCGGCGTATAGCGGTTCATGTACTGAGATAATTCACTGGCGTGCGCTGGCGTCTTAGCCTGCCAACATTCGTGTGCACTGTGTAGTACCTACCGTGTTTTGTGTATACTCACAATTACTCATCGCTGCTTGAATACGCGTGTTTCTCCTGAAATACTCGTGTACAATATGCATGAGTTACACATAATAACGAGGAGAACAAGGTTACTACTGTACCGGTCCGCACATACTCAGAAGTTCACGATAACTCACAACATGTATTCGCCGAGTGCAACCAAAGACTTCTTGCGTGAAACCCACCCAATCCGAACCTGACAAGCTCCTCCAGCTTCGGGCGAAGTACATACCCGTACGCAATCATTTTGTTACCAGAAACTAGATAGATCGATACCTTTTCAGTGGTCATCGTCGTCTGCCTGCCGTGAGACTCGCAGCATCTGACAGCATCTGACACGTTTGTTCGTGTCGCTTGAGCGTAACGACAACCCACCCAACCACCCACCTACTTACCCATCCACTCACCCTCCCATCCACCGACCGACCGACCCACCCCACCCACCCCCGGGCAGTTGAACAAGGACAGGAGCCCCGCGGAGTGGATGAGAGTCGGAAGTACGACAGGGATAGCTTTCCTGTTGTACACGTTTGTTTCGCAGGCGGCGCTCGCTTGCAGCAGCTTGGCATATCTGAATTCCGCAGAGGAAGACCAGGTGAAAACAATAACAGCAGCAACAGCAGCAGCAGTTGCTCGGCTGGTCGAACTCCTTTCTTTTTCAGGCCGATAATGCTATTCATCAGAAATAAGTGCCTACTGTACCGTCCGAAAAGTAAGAGCCGTTTGGGAGGCATCGTAGTGGTAGTACTGCAATAGCAGAGCTGTTGATGGTAGTAATAGCGGTACTATTAATAATCGCAGTACCGTGGTAGTAGCAGCAGTAGTAGCGTAGTAGTAGTAGAAGCAGTGGCAGTAACAATACAGTAGTATTAGTGGTGCAAATCATAGCGGTAGCAGTACCAGCCGCGACGCCGCCAATAGTAACAACGCTCACAGTGTTACCGCACTGCATGCAATGCGCGCCTGCAGCAGCTATCCACGAAGTACACAACCAACACTACCGCGAACAACTCGACCCAACATAACCAGTACCCCCCCCCCCCCCCCCGGCCTCACTCGCCTCCAACTACACATCATAAACTACGTTCCACCTGTTGTTCCCCTCCTAGCTTTCGTGGAAAACCGGATGCTCGGGAATATGGACATCAGTTTCAGACGCCGGGGACGACGGCTTCATCGAGTTCGACACGCACGTCGGCTGGAAGTACTACGGCATGGGGCACGAGTTTAGCGAACTGGGGGATATAAGCCCGAGTGCCGCAATCCTCGGCCTTCTGATGGGAATCACGCACACTCTTATCGTCATCATCTCCTGCGTGTTCTTCATGCTGACGCTGTCCGCCTTGTGCCTGAGCTGCCCTTGCTGCCAAAGCACCGGCGACGGCAGCGGCGGTAGCGGCAGCAGAAGCGGCGGCGGCGGCGGCGGCGACGGGGATCAAGAAGAAGACTTGCACAAGCCGAAGCGCGTGAGTCCTCTGGTGCTCGGCTACGACTGCCACCGGTGGATGTTCGCGATGGCAGGAATGGACATTCTCGCCGGGGTCTGGTGCTTCGGGCTGGGGTGCGTCGGGTTTTACTTTGTCATTGTCGGCGAATTCACGTCCGGGATCGAGGTGGGTTTCGACGATTGCCTTTGCGCGGCGGCGAGGCGGGGGGGGGGGGGGGGGGGGGGGGGGGGGCGTACTCATTTGTTGCTTGCCTTAGTCATTTGACCATTGACCACGCGTCTCTTTCGAGACGGAGCACCGTTCCTACTCCTAATAGAGGCACCTCCAACAATTGGGCGCTCATTACGTTGTTTCCATAAATTACATAGAAACATTTTGCTAATCTTATCCCCTTCCTGTTTGGCCTCCTGTGGCCACCATCTATCTCCTAGGATAGCGATCGTTTTCTCGCTGCTATTCATTGTATCAAACTCCTCCATGTCACATTCGTCTATTTTCCTCATCTCCTCTTCCAACACATCCCGTTCCTCCTTGTATATTTCACATTCTCTTACTGTGTGAGTTCTACTCTCTATTGCTTCGCCACACGGGCACATCTGTGCGTCTACTTCCTCCTCTTCCCGGCTACTGGTGTACCTCTTCCTTCTTTCTGGCAGGTCCAAGTCCCCTACACGAAAGCGCGGTTTCAGCGTTTTCGCGAAGTCCATTGGACCATGCAAATACGTTTTCATTCCTATTCCTTCCCTCAATCCCCCGTATATCTCTAAGTGTTTTTTCCGATTCCACCGTGTTTCTTAGCGCTAGCCTTTCCCTTCTTTCTATCCTTTCTCCTACTTCTGCCTTGTACCTCCCAAACTTCCCGGCGGACATCATCTCTACTTGGTTTCCCCCTGGATCCTTCCATACTTTCTCAACTACGCCATCCCACGTTATTCCAGCTCGCCCTTTTGTTACTTTCTCCCATACAGCTCTATCAACTATGGCTGGCAACCTCTTTTTTGGCATGTTCCTTACTTTATATTGCCAGTTCAACTTTCTCATGTCTCTATTTGTCTTGAGTGGGCGCATTCCCAGTTCTGCTCTTAATACTGTATTACTAGTCATACTTGAGCATCTTAGGATTTTTTCAGCTGCTGCCATTTGTACTGTTTCCCTTCCCATACTTCTCCTGCATATTCTAGCTTTGGTACTATCACATTCCTCAAGATACATCTCTTAATCCTAGTGTCAAGGTTCGGGTCTGTTAGGATCGCATCCATCTTGCCTAGTTGTGCCTTATCCTTTCCTATTACCTTATCCTTTCCTATTAGGGGGGTGAGGGGGGGGTACGACAGAGGCGTGCGACGATACGGGAGTGTATCACTGTTTTTGGTCTACATGTATCTGACTGATGGCTCTCCTCGACCGAGGAATTGCCCTCAAAGGCATGTGCCTTATCAGTCAACAAGCCTTATCGTTGGACGTGCCTTACAGTTCGAATACTATCGATAGGGGAAGCTTCACGTATTGATCAAACTCTTTCTGACTGACCTGACTGAAGAACTGCCTACTAATAGCAGCATCGTTGGAATCTAATTCATAATCTACTGTATTATTCGTTGCGCACCCACCAATATATTCCAGGTATATACATATACGAGGCTAGGTGGGATTGATAGTTCATCGGGTTTTTCATTTCATTTTTTTCTCTAAAGTCATTTTTTTGTGCATGGTAGGGTATAATATCACTCTGTGGGCGGATATGTTAGGGCCGTTTGGTCTTGCTATCATTGTCTAAATGGTCTTTATGTTTCCGTCCAGAGGAGTATCATAGACCCCCCACGTGAGGAAGTACCCTCAATAGAGTACATACATGGGGACCCCTGCCGCATGTAGAGAATCCATGCATTTACGATATTACGGTATGGTAGTCGCTGCGTGCGCCGGAATGGGGTGTTTTTGTCGCGAGGCATACGCAAAGTCCCCGCGATTTTCTTTGCTTTCGAGCTTGCCGGATGTTTTTTGCTTTTTTGCAGCGATTTTGGTGGGACGGCTTTGACGAGCAAATATTTCTAGGATACCGCGGTTTAACCCCCTGACTGACCGCCTTGACCGCCCTACACTAAAAATAGTATGAAAATATGCTGGGAGATCGCTGCTTGACCGCTTGACGGACCTCCCCTACACCAAAAATCGTATGTTCAGACGAAAGGAGGCCTTGACGCGTCCAACAAAGCCGGTTTCCTGTCAATAGCATATTTGTTGAACGGCTACATAGAGCCAAATAATATTAAACGCTAAAAAAAGCCGCCGCTTCGGCCCTAGAGCGTGTACTGCGCGGCAGATCGAAACACTCGCGCGCTTTGTCGCAATGGTTGCGGCAGGAACGTGTGTGGCCTTACATCGGCACAATTGTTTTTCTTCTCCATTCCGTTTTTTTCTTTCACCCTTCTTTTCTCAATCCGTTCTAGTGGTAACTTAGATCCGGGGTTACTAAGCAGGCTCCTACCCCCCCTCCCTCCCCGCTACTACGGTCCGTGCCTTGCGGTTTGTTTATCGCGAGAAGACTGCATCCCTTTCTTCCCTAGCTGACTCGCGTCTAATCGCCCACATCAACCACACTCTCAGCACAAGCATTAATCCCTTGAAAAGCCACCGATCGTGCTTTTGACACAATGCGCTTTATCTAACCCCACTCGCACACCACACCAAGCTACATAAAAACAACCTTAACCCCACTTGCTGTGCACGCTCCCTCTCTGCCTCTGTATGACACGCCTTTTACTACCATATCACACCACCACGCGCACACACACCCATGCCGAACCCGACGCCTAGGAACTCCTGATGAGTTGGGGAGACGACGTTTCCTGCTCCACCGCCTCAACCAACCCACGCTACGGCTTCATAGCGAACGGAGTCGCGGTGCTATTGCTGGTGGGGGGAGGGGTGATAACGTTCGCTAGGGCTAAGAAGTCCGACCGCGAGCTCGACGACGTCGTGAGAGAGTGGGAGAGAAGTCGCGCCCAGACCGCGGAGATGAACGCTAGGCTGGCCATGGCCAGGAAAAAGGAGGAGTACGCCGCGTCAGCCGTCGCCGCCGCGCGAGCCGCCGTCGCGGGCGAGCGCGCCGGTAGGGGGAGGGGAATAGCGATCGGCAGCAACACCCCCCTGCCGTCGCCGCCGCCGGAGAAGATGACCACCGTCGACCTGCGCGAGAATCGTGCGGGGGAATTCGCGTCGTCCGAAGCGAAAACGGAGGCGTTCGTCGTTGATGGCTTGCAACAGGGGGGAGGGGAGGGGTAGGGAGGAACCCCCTCTGGACAGGAAAAAAAACTAATATCGGGTGAGAACTGCATGCTACGTTGTAGAGGTTGCACACCTGATTTAAAAAAAAAAAATCTCTCGAGATCTTTCCTCGTTTGAGTTGAGCGAGGAGCACACGAAAAAAAAACAGAAAACGGAGACAAACTCGCCAAGCATGTCCGAATTGAAAATCAACTATTACGGTGGACCATAGTAAATAAGACCAATTATTGTCGGTAAAAATAGGTAAATATATAAGTTTTTGTGTGTACAGTATGTCCTATTTACTATGGTCCTCCGTAATAGCGGGTTGGGATTTTGTCACAATTGAGTATTTTTATTTCTTTTGTTTTTGCTTGATTATAGTAACCCCCCCCTTCCCTCCCCCCCTGTGCTGTCTCGGCCTTGTAGGGATGCAAGGGTCTATGGTTATACGACTACGGCCATGCATGATAGTGAGTACACCCCTTCCCCCCCACTGTCTGGGACTTGAAAAAAACAATGGGGCGCCGATCTTTTTTTTGTGTTAAACTTGATCGTTTTTTTAAAAGAAAAATTCCCGTGTATCTCACCCAAAACCTGACGTTTTCATTTGAGAAAATGAGAGTGAAAAAAAGCGATGAGAAATTTCACGACCACGAGATCTTGTCCATAAAAATACTAGCGTGAAACATGACGGGTATTCCAGCGAACGATATTGCCGTGTGAAGTTCCTGAGTTGAGGACCTCCATCGTTCGCCATCCCTAGGCGGAAACATAATGACCAGTTGGTGTTCATATTAATGTATAAACGGTCCTTATATTTCTGCCCAGAGTGGTCATTGTTTTAGCCAAAAAATGGTACCCCGATCCCCTATCTGGGCACGCCTCGAGAAACTGAGTACGTGTATGTAGGCAGTGCCTGTCTGGAGGGGGGAGGGGAGGGGAGGGGGGAGGGGGGTGTACTCACTATCATGCGGAGGGGGGGGGGTGTACTCGATATCATGCATGGCCGTAGTCGTATGAGCACAGACCCTCAGATCCCTACAATGCCGGGACGGAGCACGTCGGGCTTTCACCGACCAGGCAGTACTCCTTATCGTACACTCAAACTTGTCCCTCCCCCCCTATTTTATATAGGTTGGGTGAGGGTCTCTTGGAGACGACACTGTTTAACATGCCGTTCACCACAGTACGTCAGCTTATGGCCGTAGTCGTACGACCATAGACCTCGCATCCCTAAAATGCCAGGGCGGAGCACGTCGTATTTTCATCAACCAGGCCGACATTGCTTGCTGCACATAACTTTGCGAAGCGCAGTAAGGTGTGAAGCGAGTCGTATGAAGGGCAAACTGCATCCTACCAAGAACCGCCTTCGAGGCGGACTCGTACTGGATGGCAGCTTCGAATGAATGGAGGGCGGAGGGATGGGAGGGGTTGGGCTCGGGGAGATGCGTAGATAGGCGGTCGACGTAGAGATGTTGTAGCGTGGCGTTATTTGGCGTTTTCTACTGCTGGAGGCGGGTGGTGATGAGGTGTGGCGTTATGATTTATACTGCTCTCCGACGGTGTGTCGTACATGTTCCAGTTCGACTTGAATCGAATATCCTCTAAACTACCGCAGTAGCAGTTTCACTCTCTTTTTTATCACTCCGAGCCAACAAACACCCCACTTCCCTGCCCTTGACGGCTCCTCCTTACAAACTCCATCCTCCCTCCTTTGGCAAACCCGTGCCGTTGTGCATGAACTCGATCTAGTGTGTTTCGTTGTGTACTGATCATGGAGGCGTTTGGGTAGGGTCTGAATTGCGTGGTTGTGCTGCGCCCTTCCGTTTTCTGTTTCTTTTTTTTCGCGCGGGGGAATGTTCGGTATCTCTCGTATATGCTCGAATATGGCATAGACTGCCAGTGTCGCAGTGTGGGAGGTATCATACTGCTGTGCTTTCTGGGAGGGTTGCTTGCGCTTTTCGTTTACTACCGTACCTGGTGCGGGCGGGGTTGGCTCGCACTACGATCGTTTTTTGCACGACGAACGTCCAGCTCTCGTGTATATACGACGGACCTTTTACAACGCTAGCACGGCGAACATTTTATTCCACACAGCAGCGCGAAGGTTTTACAAAGTACCACAGGACGAACCTTCTGCAGCAACACGACGGACGCCATTCACAACAAATTAGCAGCGCGACGAAAGTCCAAAAAAACATCGAATGCGTTTTTTTTTGGGGGGGGGGGGGGGGAACGACGAACGGAATAAAATGTTTTGCACAACCGCGAACGTTTGCAACGACGACGAACGCTCGCACGACGTATCGTACGCAAGGTTCAAGCGCTCTCGCGGTTCGACTTTCGCCAGTGTTCACTCAGCAGCACTGGAAGCAGCAGACAAAGAGCGACACGAGAGCGTGCCTAGTCGGGCCATCTGCCTAGCGTGTTTGAATAGCCTACCCTACTCGCAGCGTTTTCTCCGACCGAAGTAGGGCAGCAATGCAGGCTGTGAGCCCATTAGAGGTACACCTTAACCACCGAGCTAACAGTCAGCGCTGACTGCTATTATAGCATAGTGGTTATGGGGCTGTACCTTAAATAAAGCACAATCCGGGGTCCACTGCCTGCTAGGTCGGGACATCGATTTACCCCAGGGTTTCAATCCCTTTAGTCAGCACTTCCCCGAACAGGAGGTATCAGGGCTGCGGTAAATGCATCTCTTAACAGCGCCGGGGGTTCAAATATTACAAAAAAAAACGTATTGGCATGTGTATGCTCACTATTTTCTAGTGGTGCCGTGTATAGCCCGGGGCCCCGCCGAAACCTTCACCGTGTTGATTTTGCGCTTCGCCTGAGATGAGAGATGCCCCGCTTGTCTATTCGCTACGACTATAGTACCCGGTTACGCCTGGTATTTGTTTCAGCCAACACTTTTAGTTTCGACTCTCCGGAAAGGCAAGCCGTTGTCGCAGGTGTCTCCCCCGGTATATATATAAACATGCCTTTCATTTTTATCGCGCAGAGGGTTGGTTCCGCATTCCTACTGCTCGTCGACTTTCATCGTTCTGTTTTTTTTTGCCCAAATCACGCTATCTTGTGCTTTCCGCGACGAGAAAAGTCTACCTTAGCGCGTTTAGAACCGCAGGGCCGTTTGTGGGGACAAACCAGTCAAATTATAGGTAATTTGTCTAACTGAGTAATTTGTCCCCAAAACGGGACTGAACTCCTATTACGGGGGTCCATAGGTAATAGGACCTATGGTGTACATAAAAACCTATATATTTACCTGTTTTTACTATCAAAATTTGGTCCCGTTAACTATGGACCCCCGTAATAATAGAAAGGCTCAGGTACTTTTTTAGGTTTCGTTTTCGGACACCCGCCGGGATTCGAACCGCCGGCCCTCATGCGCCATAGTACACCAGAAATATATCAAGTAGTAGTGTTCGAGGTTAGCCACTACTAACAGACCACCTTCGTTAATCTGCCGCCTGCTCGTTGCAACGAACGTGTTTTCTGTCCCACCGTCGCCGCCCCAACCGCAGGTTCTGGGTGGATGCCTGCTGTCCTCGGGGAGGTGTCGTGGAATAAGGAGTCTTGCTGAGCGAGCGCGAGTGTTGCGCAGTAGTCGTCCTCTATAGCAGTCCTCCGACTCCGCTGGGGTCGGTTGGTGGGTGGGTGGGTGGGTGGGTGCAGGGGGGGGGTGTAGTGGGTGGGGGGGTGCAGTGGGTGGGTGGGTGGGTGGTAATTTACCCCGCGGAATCCGTGGAGTCCGCCCGGATTTAGCGCTTGATTTTTTTTCTTTCTACTGAGGTGTGCAGTCTAGTTTAATTCCAAGTAGGTCCGTTTCCAAAAAATGTGGGCGCACTCTCGAAGGGAGTTATAACGTTGTAGCTCAAAGCGTGAACGCTGTTGATTGTTGTAGACCGCCATATTTGGTTCACCCAGAGGTCATAGTTGTATCGGCCGCATTACGACAGCGGTAGAAACTTTTTTTTTTTTTCGATGATGACGTGCGTGCATGCGGCGCCGATGGATTTGGTTGCGTCCGATTGGAGTGAGGGGCGGTTTCGTTTTGACGGCGCGCGAGGGTATAGGCGGGGCAAATACGGCCAGCGAACGCATGTGCCTTTTTGTTCTTACAGTAGGTCTACGGCAGTGCGATACGTCGGGGTTTCTACTATTTGGGAGGGAACACATGTAATCAAAACCAAATATGGTTATTGATAGTGAACGCAGGGGGATATACAGGGGGATACTCGTACGGTTGTGGTTTTGGGGGTACATGGTGGGTTTTGACTACTATGTCTCCCCCGTGATATTACGGGGGACCATATTAAATAGGACCTACGGTACACACAAAACCTATATATGTCCCTATTTTTACTAAGAATATTTGGTCCTATTTACTATGGTCCCCCGAAATAGTATACCTTGGTACCGCTGTGTGGGGTTTCGCTTTGTTTCTTATCGGTTTACGGTGTAGTTATTGTATGCCGGAGGGCTTCGATGTCTCACCACGGCGGGGGGGGGGGGGGGGGGTGTACTCGAAATGCATGGCCGTAGTCATATGACCATAGGAGGGAGGTGGGGGGGGGGGGGTAGCAGTAACGCCTTCTCTCGGTTTTTTTCTTATGATGTTTGTCGTAGGGGGTTTCACTAAAAACCACAGCAGTCGGGGGCCCCCAAAACTGTTATTTTGTTGTGTTACGTGAGTCCTTCGTGTCCTTTACATGGCGTGTGTTAGGTGTTATTATTACGGGGGACCATAGTAAATAGGACCTATGGTACACACAAACACCAACATATTTATCTATTTTTGCTAACAATATTTGGTCTTATTTACTATGGTCCCTCGTAATAGTCGGTTTTCTTATGATGTTTGTCCTAGGGGGTTTCACTAAAACCACCACAGTCGGGGGGGGGTCTCAAAACTTTTATATTATTGCGTTACGTGAGTCCTTTGTGTCCTCTACATGACGTGTGTTGCGTGCTATTAGTAGTTTGTTGTATATCCTTCGAATTGTCATGTTATTATTGTTCTCTGCGACGTCGGCGGGGGGATCCACTGGCGTGGTACGAGAGCCGCGACACCGGCCGCTGACTCTCGTTGCCTCGTACTTCCAGTACCCGGGAGTTCCCCCCCCCCAAGCCGACTGGCCGGGGGTCTAACAAACGCAGTCTCGGACGACCGAGATCCCCAATGATAGTGAACCATTGACATACCCCACTCTCCGAGTGAGAGCCCCGAATCGCAACCAGTTAATCACAAACAATAATAAAAGTATAATACGGTGTGGCCAGCACCATGTGGCCGCTCCGTTCCACCCACCTTCGAAAGAAGAAAGGGGCGAGTGGGCGGGAGAAACCACAACAGTAGGCCTAGCCTCTAGGCCTATCAATTGGTAGCGAGCAGTGCCGTGCGATACTCGTGCACCTATCACGAGAAGCTAGGAGGGGGCACGGGGCGAGTTTGGACGTTCTCCTCTTCTCTCTGCCTCTGAACAAATTAAGCCATTTAGTTTCCGTCGGTAGAGCCCATGACTATAAATAATTAATTCCGTCGGTTGTGAACAAAACAGGCATCTCACGTGAACTTAGAGATAGTACGCTTTATTATCCGTGTGGGGAGTGCCTCGCCCGCCCATTCGCTGATTTCTTCTGATGATGCTTTCACACGTCGCGTACGTATCCAACCCAGGAAACATGTGCTAGATCATGCAGACTATACGGCTCCCACCCACCAACATGAGCTAGGTCATACAGATCAGGGGTCTATATTCCCTGGGAGATGCAGTCCATCAAGTGGGAATCGGTTATCTGTCCGATTTCGTTTGTGTTTTTGGTATTTGATAAATCCAAGCTTGGCGGCGGAAAGTGTAATTTGTGTTGAACACAGATTTATGTCGTTATCATTAATAATACTAGTGTTGTGTTTGCCATCCAACATACTCACTGCTGTACGCAAAAAAAAAACGGGGATACAAAAAAATATCCCGGGGGGAGGATAATAGTCCAACCCCGAAAAACATGTCTTCCATATAACTGGAAGCACTACAGGGGACACGAAAAAAAATGTGAGAAGAACACGCCTCCTAAAATACAGCTGTGTTGCACCGCCCTAAAAAAAACTGATATTGCCAAAAGTCCCGACAACCAAAACACCGGAATCACGGCTGCCGCCGTTTTATTTACGAGAACTCTTCGCTTTTCTGCTCCAGCTCCGAACGTTTCCACCGAGCCAAATTTGGCAGGGCAGATACTAGCTCCTTGGTGCACTCCCGTGAGTGTGCCAAAGCGACAGCACTTTTAGTGTCGTCCTTCGGGGCGGACGTCGTCGCTGAAGTTTGAAAATGTGGTTCCAGGCGCTTGAATTTTCGGTTTCTTGTACTGTAGTCAAGTTTTATTTTTTTTGCTGTAGAACGACCAGGAGGAGAACCCAGTTTTAATCAAGTATTTTTTTTTGCTGTAGAACGACCAGGAGGAGAACCCAGTTTCAATCAAGTGTTTTTTTTTTGCTGTAGAACGACCAGGAGAACCCAGTTTCAGTAAGTTTCTCCTGGTCGTTCTACAGAAAAAAAAAAAAAAACTCAACTACAGTACAAGAAACCGAAAATTCGAGCGCCTGGAACCACATTTTCAAACTTCAGCGACGACGTCCGCCCCGAAGGACGACACTAAAAGTGCTGTCACTTTGGCACACTCACGGGAGTGCATCAAGGAGCTCATATCTGCCCTGCCAAATTTTGGCTCGGTGGAAACGTGTTAAGATCAAGGTGGGGACACTTTGTATTCCTGGGCAGGTTTGCCTATTAAGTCGGTACTCGTTGGTACTCACGTGTGCTGTTTGCTTAGAGATAAAAGAAGAGCAGCTTTATTCCTTTCGTGCACGAGGAGACCAAGAGCCTCGCTCGTGCCTCGCTGGGAACTCCCCTGGTTTCCATCTACGATCCGCCTCCCAAGTACTACAAATACGATCCTAATACTTGAACCTAGGTAATTGCCGGGCTTTCAGCCTCGTTCAAGGCAGTATCATAACACTAGCCCACTCTGATGAGCCGTATATGCAGAGTTATGGGAAAACCGTGGAAACTCCGATTCCACGACCTAGAAAATGAGTCGAAGATGCGGCTCCTCAAAACCCACTCCCACACCTCTGAACGGCGAGGCAACGAAGCCGACAAGGTACGTAAAAAAAAAAGAGTAAGACCTCGTTGGGGGCCAAACCCGTGGCGGCGCTGACGGAGCTGTTGTATGCAAATTCGACACGAGGGAGCTGTTCATCCCAGTTGTTTTGGGGCTCGTTGACGACCATTGCCAGCATCTGAGCCATCGTGTGGTTTGCACGTGCTACCGCAATGTTGCCATTTGGGTGGAAGGAACTGGGGGCAATTTTCCGAACCCCGAGAAGCTGATAAACGGCGTGCGAAAGCTTGGAGCAGAGCTCGAGGCCGTTTGTCCGAGAGGATGCTGCGCGGGCACCCCCAGAGGGGAATATACCGGTTGATGAGAATGTTAGCCGTGCCCTCGGCGGTGAACTCTGCCGCTGTGACGGCGTACATGTCGGCTCGGCGGCTGAAACGATCAGTGAAAAGCGAGATGTAGGTATTTCCTTGAGGCGTCACCGGGAGAGGGCCGAACTAGTCGATGCTGACGGCGATGCCGGGCCTTTCTGGCAAGGGCAACGTGATGATGGGCCACCGCACCGTCTGCCGCGACGTTTTCCGTGCTTGGCACTTCAAGCAGTCGCGTAACCACCGGGTGCAGATGCTCATACCAATCCTTCAGTAGAAACGTTCGAGCATACGTAGGGTGCGCGCGGTTCCTAAGTGGCAAGAAGCGCTGTGGAATGGCAAGCCTGCATGACCCGGGGGCGCATGAGCAGCAGCACATGAATGCGAATAGGCTCGTCGTTCAATAAACAGGCCGTGCGACCCACCGGGCGTTGCGTGTTCGACGCAAGGGGAGGGGACGGCTGTCGGACGAGTAAAACGATGCCCGCGTCGGTGGTGTGCAAGCGGCCTTTGTTCGCCAGCTCCTGAACCCCCGAAAAGGGGAGGGCGTTGATGGGAAGGGAAACGCGACAAAAAGTCGGCGGGCAAAAATTTCGGCCGGCCAAGGGCTATATAACGTATGGCGGCGTTGCATGCGGGCTCGGCCTGTTGTTCCCCGAGCCCAGTCGGCGTGCGAATGGCGCGCTGCGGAATCACCGAACTGAAATTCGGCAGCTGCGCCGAGGGCGTCCAAGCCGGTCTTGGTGACGGGCGGTGCGTCAGTTGCCGGCGGAAGCCGTTAAAGAGGAGTTCCCACGGGCTAGGCGCGATCGTGGTCGGACGGGATGGGCATCGTCGGGATCGACGAGGCGGCAGGAGCCGGGGGCATAACGACGGGTGCGGGCGGTCGCGGCCGTGGGGCTTGCCGCGCGGTGATGGCACGCCGGATGGATGGTCTAGGGGACCCGCCGGGCCCGAAGCCATAATCAACAGCAGACGGCGCGGTGCCAGCGGCAGCGGCTGTTCGTCGGCGCGTCCGAGTGGAGATGCGGCCTGAAGGCGGCAAGATGTTCAGAGGCGCCGGGTTGTCGGGCGGCAAAGGGGCAGACGCGACCGGATCAGTGATCACGGCCGAATCTCCCCTCTGTAGAGCGCTCATCGGGATAGGGGCGCGCTGGGCGACAACCGTCGTTGCAGCGGGGGCGTCTGCAGAGCCCTGGTCGCCCCCGGAGGGTACGACAAAAATCGAATTGAAAGCGAAGTTGGTGGTGAGTGAAAAAAACCTCAAGCCAGGATGGTGATGAACGGTGGCGACGAAACCAGATACACGAGCGACGAATCTCCCCGAAGGAGCAGAGAGGTCGTCAATCCTCATACGTGGCCCGTGTGCGCGAAAATCGTGAAAATCCGAAGAGGTGAAAGGTAGCCCACCCAAGACGGCACTTTCGGTGTGGGGCACCAGCCCACTCAAACCGACACCAGGGGTTGGCGAAGAGCGAGTGCGAAGCCCGCAGGCTCGGATGAGGAAGATACCACCGTCCTCGACGGGGTTGAGGCAGCTAGACCCACTGCAGTCGTGTTCTGTGGCGGGCTCCGGCAAGCGGGACAGAAAGTCAGCATTTCCGTTGGCGCTGCCCTTGCGATACTCGAGGGTGTAGTCGAAGGCGGTGAGGAACTCGAGCCACCGCTGGACTCGCGCGTTGTGGTCTCCCACCTTGCCGATGCCCTCAAGTGCTTTGTGGTCCGAAAATAGGCGAAACTTCGAGCCCCACAGGTAACCTCGGAGTCGTTTGACGGCCTAGACAATGCTGCCAGCTTCCAGGTCCAACGGGGTCCAGTGCCTCTCGGAATCGAGGGTAGCGCGATTGATATAAACAATGGTCCGGATCGAGCCGTCCGGTCGTTCTTGTTCGAGCGCGGTCCCAAAACCGTCGATGAAGGCGTCGCAGTACACGTGGAAGGGGCGGGAGCCGTCGGCTACTGCGTCTCAGCCAGGCAAGACCAAACTCGGTGGAGCAGCAAGCTCGGCGAGGATCTGGAGGACGATAACTTCCATAGCTAGCGTAAAGGCGTACTTAACCCTCTTCCGGAGAAGGGCGGTGAGAGGGCGGATCCGTTTAGACAGGTCGGGCAGGAATTTGCCATAATATCCCACGCCGCCCATCACCGCACGGACCTGCTTGAGGTTCTCGAGCATGGGCATTTTCATCAAAGCCGAAACTTTGTCCGCATTTGGGTGTATACCCGCGGGCGAGATGGAGTGGCCCAGAAAATTTGAGTCCGTGGCGCCGAGGCGAGCCTTCGAGGGGGGGAGCTTGAGGTTGTGTTTGCGCAGGCATTCGAAGAGGGGTCATATCGTCTTGACGTGGGCCGTCGGATCAGAGTCCAAAACGATCACATCATCGAGGTAGGTCGCCACCTGTGCCAGACTTTTAATGACCTCGTTAATCACTTTGATGAACCAGCCGGGCGAAGCGCTGCTGCCTTGGGGCATGACGAGCCATTCGTAGAGGCCCGTAGGAGTGCAAAACGCCGTGAGGGGGACGGTGTCCTTGTGCGCGGTAATCTGGAGGAGACCGAATCGAAGAGGGAAAACACCCGCCCCTTCCCCAGGGAGTCAAGGACTTGGTCCACGCAAGAAATAGGCAGCTGGCTGAGGCTGCTGATCTGGTTGAGTTTTTTGTAGTTCACGGTGATCCGAACGCCTCCAGACTTGTTCGGGACGACCACCAGCGGGCTCGAGTACGGAGAGGTCGAGTGCTGGATCAGGCCTGCCGCGAGGTACTGGTCCAAGGCGGCTTCCACTTCCTTGGCCAGGATGGGATTGATGCGGTGCGGCCTAGACGTGACAGGAGCCTTCCGGGACCGAATCACAAAAGACATCAACGACCAGGAACCAAAATCCGACTTGGACTTCGAGAACACGTCTGGAAATTCGCAGAGAACATCCCCCGGCTGTTCGATGGCGTCAGGGGTCCAGTCCGTGCCGTGAAGGTCAAAAACCACCGCTCGTAGATGAAACGGCAAACGCGCCCAGACGCGAAGGAACGAAGCGCGCTACTCTAGGCTCAAACGCTCAAGCAGCGTAGGCGAGGGCGAGGCTGGAGCTGCGAGGGGAAAGGCTGGAGCTGCGGGGGGGCAAGCTGTAACTGCTGAGACAGGAGGCGCCTCAGATAGTCCAGAGGGAGGGCTGGGGGCTCGGTTGTTATGCTGCAAAACGTCCAGCGGGACGCTCAGTAGTGGGGCGTGGGTGACTCCGAGGATATCTCCAGACTCGAGATCCGCCACTCCAACGAGGGGAAGAACCTGTCGTCCGGAGGCGACGAAGTGTTCCTCGACCGAGGGTAGGTCGGGCTGGAGTATCATGTCGACCAAGTAGTATCCAGTGAGAGCCCCCTGCAGCGCCCTCGTAGCGTAAATCGAAGCCTCTACCCGAAGCGTCGGGGTCGATGGCGTACACGGACATGCCTGTCGGGGCGTGGTGAACTAACTCCAGCTCGCCAAAAACGCGTTGGTCTGACGGCCGAGGTGGCAGAGAGCGGTAGGAGCGGCTATTAAAACGCATCCAGCTGTCGCGTCCCAGCAGCACCGCACGCTGGATCACTGAGGGGGGAACCACGCAGGTCCAAACTGCGAGGGAGCACATAGGCTCATTTTCTCGAAAAAATTGGACACTCAGGCGCACATTCGTCGAAGTCTTCAGGGGAGCCGATTCGCCAACCCCCCCCCAAGAACGAGGGGCGCATTTCTGCTCGCACGCGATGGATGCCGCACCAACCGAAAGCATGCGGTCCAAAACATCTCGTCGGATAAAAGTCTGTGTGGAGCCAGTGTCAAGAGGCGCCACGCAACCAAAAGGTGCAAGAACGCCAGCTCCGCTGTGAATCGCGATTTTAGTTGTGAAAGAGGCATCATCGAGAGTAATGGTGCCCCCGACGAGGCAGGGGCTGTGTTCTGGCAGCGCGAGGGAAGGGTCGACGCTAGGGGCGCAGCCTAAACCTACCTCGGGGCTGTGATCAGCGGGCGCATCAGCAAAAGAGGTCAAAAACTCCAAGGGAGGACCTGGGTATGCGCGGGCCACGGCCGAAGGGCGGGGCGGCGCTGGCGAAATCTCATGAATTCTGTCAGTGCAAAATTTATGAGAGGAGGCGAGGTGTGCCAACCCGGCCTCACCTGAACGGAGAGTGTCGCGAACGTTGGAAAGAGCTTTCCCGAGAAAACAAATCCCACGCCACCGAGAGGGGTCTTGAGCCTCGGGGTCGTCTGCCCGCAGACCGATGCCCCACACGGGGTCAAAAGAGCTGGCTTCAGCCAAGAATATGGTGCCAGTGCTCAATAGGTGCTGCTTCATGGCCAGGTTCTGCGGGGATTTGGCAAAAGTACCAGCAAGGACATGGCCAGGTTCTGCGGGAGTTTGGCAAAAGTACCAGCAAGGACGGCGTCTTCCCGAACACAGTCCCAGATAGCGCAGTCGAAGTTATGCACGCCTCGACCGAGGCGTTTGTGCTCGCGTGGGTTTGGCGAGGCCATAATCCGCTCCGCTGCATCGTGGTCCTGAAAAAGGCGAGCCTTTTCAGCCGTCATATACTGCTCCGCGCAGGAATATGACACATCGTCAACGACAAAAGGCGAGGGTGACCAATGCGAAAAATAGGAGGGGGGCTGCCAGAACAGTACCACCCGCTCCGTTGAATACTCGAGAAGAGGGTCAAAGACCGACGGTGCCGAGTCGTCAGTGGCCGCAGTTGCGGTGTGCGTGTGTGGGGGTGTGTTTCTCTGAGAACACTGAGCCCCTGGTGCACGAGGCGAGTCCGATTCCACGTATACTGGCTCTGTGTCACCATTGCCGGAAGGCAAAAAATCGCCAGAAGGTTCTCTTGCTGCGCCCGACGGTCTCTGTCCTAGATCAAGAGGGGCAGGGGGCTCTGAGCCCGTTCTGCTTGACGAGAGATGCGATTCTTCCGAATTTGACGGGTATGCTGTCCGGTTGATCTGACCGGAGGCCGCGGAGTCACCACTGGCTCGACGGGCAGTGCCAGGTTTCTTCTGTTCCACTGGAGCCGAAGGAGCGCTGCGGACGTGGAGTGGCGTGCGCAAAAACGAAAGAGGGCCTGCAGACCCTGTGGATGACTTCAAGAACGGTGCTCGGGTGGGTGGCAACAAAGGGTCCACCGGAGAGGGCTTCCGTCCTGTAGACCTGGTGGGGAAGGGGGACGAGGTAGCTAATCTTGTCGACTCCTCCTTGATAGGAAAAAGGGTGGAGCAGCCACCGCTATTGCGAGGAGACGCCGAGTCGAGCTTCAACCAAGATCTCGGGGTTTCGGTGTTGGCCTTCCCGCACCTCAAACCGACCGCCACCGCATGGCCGGGAGGTGAAGGAGGGGGAAACCCTCGCTGAAAAAAACGACGCGACGGCGCGACACTCGTGGTGCTGGGGTGTGCGTGGTTCGGGAGAACGGCGTTTGACGCGCCTGTTCTGGTGCCCAGGTTGAAGGGAGCGACGTTTGAGGGGCGGGCTCCCGACGCCGGGGAAGATGCCGGGGGCTCCCCGGTGAAATAAGTGAGGCTGAGTCGCTGCGTCGGGCCGAAGTACGAGGCAACGCGCGGGGCGGGAGCGGGGCAGGTCGGCGCTGAGCGCTGAGCGAGCCTGGGACGCGAGCATCTTGTGAAATCAACGTGTTTTCTCCCGGCAATGCTAGCGGCGGACGGGCAGGAGGGGCCGAACCACCGTCGACCTGTCAGTTACCAGCGCGGAAGATGCCTGGCTGGCGTCCGTTCGGGTTTCCGCCCTAGTTACGTGAAGCACCGCAGCGGATCCCCGAGGCGGGAGTTGGGGTGGGAGAGGCAGGGGCGGTCGAACCACCACCGTGATGGCCGGAGTGAGACTGTTGGTGTCCTCGTCCTGCCGACGACGCCACTTGTTAAGATCAAGGTCGGGACACTTTGTATTCCTGGGCAGGTTTGCCTATTAAGTCGGTACTCGTTGGATTTCACGTGTGTTGTTTGCTTAGAGATAGAAGAAGAGCAGCTTTATTCTTTTCGTCCGCGAGGAGACTGAGAGCCGAGCTCGTGCCTCGCTGGGAAACCCCTGGTTTTCCATCTACGATACGCCTCCCAAGTACTACAAATACGATCCTAATACTTGAACCCAGGTAATTACCGGGCTTTCATTCTCATTCAAGGCAGTATCATAACAAACGGTGGGAGCTAGAGCAGAAGAACGAAAAGTCCTCGTAAAAAAACGGCGGAAGACGTGATTCCAGTGTCTTGGTTGTCGGGACTTTTTTTTGTGTTTTGTGGGCAGTGCAACACAGGTGGATGTTTGAAACCTCTCCCCACTCGAGGATCAAGCGACCTGTCCTAGAAGGGGCACATTTCGACGCCCCCCCGGTCGCTGAGTTCGGCGGCGGCGTCCCTTCTTTCGCCGGAGAGACCGAGGACTGCAGTCCTAAAAGGGTTGACATTTCCACCTGATCTGCTATTCTCACCACACCACACACGGGAGGGGTGTACGAAAAAAAAGAGAAAATCGGAGCCACAGTCTCCACGATTATCGGAATTGAAAACAAGCCGTAGCGAGTTGAAATACTTTTTGTCAAGAAATTAAATATAACATGTTTTGCTTTTTCTTTCATTTTTTTCTTTCTTCAGTGTACCTCCTCCCCCCCCCGCTCCCAGTCTGGAACCCCCAAAAAAATGTGTCGATTTTTGTTTTTTCGCGTACCCTCGCCGCACCATAATACCCCGTTTAAACCCGAAAATGGTTGAAATCATTTCAAAACATCAGAATCGGCGATAGACAAGAATAACAGTAGAACAACAACCACGGTTCCACCCACGTTGTTATTCGCGTTCGACGCCAGTCGACGAGGGAAGAAAATAAACGCTGAACATTTCTCGCGATGAAAATGAAGGGTGCGCACCTTAGTAAGGCGGGGGGGGGGGGGCAAGAAGAAATGCCTGCCACGTATGTGACCATAATTTCCACAATAGACATCACTCTGTCCCTATAGATAAAAGGAACTTTTGTGTACTAATAGTTAATGCAAAAGTTCCTTATATATAGGGACAGAGTGACTTTTACGACAGGGAGGAGGGCATAGCTGGAGAAGTAGGGCGAACGTAACAGGCGGGATTAAAAAAAAAAAAACGCAAAAAAAAATCGGGGTATATACGCCACCCCTCCCCACTCACTCCCCACCGGTACAGGCGGGAAAAAAGTGCGATACACAAACAAAAATTCCACGCAACACGTACAGCACAGCATTATAGCCTTCATCCCATGACTCGCCCGATACGACAGGGGAAGCAGGGGTGTGTCCTATGTTCTCCACCAAAAAAAATCGACGTCACCTTGTCAGCTTCCAGCTGCTTCGGGCACACACAAAATCATACCCTAATGCGACGTCTACGGCTGGCTTGGACCCATAGAGGGGAAAAATACGCACCGTTGCACCTGTACGTACGTACCGCCGCTGCCGCCGCCGCCGCCAAAACGATTTTTTTTCTTATGTTGCTTTTTGTTGTTGTTTCTGTTAGAGTAGCCCGGAGGAACGGAAGCCGGAGTATGGGGGGAAATCAAGCCCTTTTGTACACATGCACTACGTCTATGTACGTAACACTCAAAGAAAAAATGTATTTGAAGAGGAAGAAAAAAAAAAACAAGAGTAAAAAAAAAACAGCTATTAAGATGAGCTTTGATGACTCTATCGACGCTCCTATTGGAAAGCTGCTTGTGATAATTAGGGTCATGCTTATCGGAGAGTTTTTTTTCCCATATTTTCCAAGTTTTTCCCGCGCAATTTTTTTATCTTCCAGATTTTCCTGATTTTTTTTCCAAACATGTGAAATTTAACAAACATGATTTTTTCGCTTCTGGAGAATTTCACGAATGGTGACAGAACGCCTCGGTATATTGATACTAATCTGTCCAATTATCTCCAAACTTTGGAAATTCTGGAAAAAAAAGGTCTCTGATAAGAATGAACGTTTTTTATACTACTGCTGTAGTACTTATACCAAGATCAGAGCGTACAACGGGGTGTACCTAAAAAACCTCATTAAAGTGACCTCATGGAGGACATAGGCCAGCATATCACCCTGGGTGATAGATAGTCCAAAGGTGTTACGGGGTGCACGTAAAATACCTCATGAAGGATATAGACCCCCTGGGTTTCAAAGATAGCCCCAAGGTCAACGGGACAATTTTACGTACACTCATTCTGCGCACCAACACTACAGCCCTCATGCGTGAGGACGATCAAATCTAGCAGCTGCTGTGCACGTACTACTGTAGTCATCGATATATATCATACGACGGCTTTCTTTCCTCTTTACATATACGGCCCCGTTACTCATGCAACAACGTTTACGCGCAGAGAGCACCCCGTGCGCGTGCCGCCTGCCACAACCCCCCGCGCGTCTCCCTCCTAGACTATTAACATTCTCTGCGCCGACTCCTCAACGACACCCACACTTACATTAAGCCCCCCGCCAACCGTGAAATCGCTACCCTAGACTAGACGCGCGTCGCTTCGCTTGATCTCCCGCCATCACGGGCACTGCTACCCTGGCCTGAACGTGCGCTATTTCGCGTAACGCCCGCCCGCGGTTAACGGCTAACATGGCAAGCAACAGACGAGTACGCCCTTCATCCCCCCCCCGGGGTCCACTCCAACAATATCACACCAGCGCCAAAAAACTACACAAGACAGTAGCAGCTGTTGTGAATAACTTTTAGGCCCAACCCACGACGCCTTAAAAACCATCATAAAGAACTTCAAAAATCACCCCACACTACTTCCAAGTAATTCGTCCCCAAAAATGTGGAAGCAGTGTGTTCAATAGGCTTAATTAATAACAAAAAACTGCGTTCGAAAAAAAAAAAGCGTGTGTGTGTTTTTTGTGTTTTTTTTTGTGACGCTGGAGCGGAAACACTATACATATCTATCTCAAGGAGTATTGTCCCTCATCCTCTTCCTGGGCTTCAGCTCATCCCACGCCCCGACAAGCCTTTCTCCCTGCAACTCCCCCTCGTCATCACCATCCCCACCCTCGCTCGCAACCTTCGGAGCGCGGCCCAAAACAGGCACGTAGCTTAGGATCGCGTCGCCCCAGCCCCTCCCACGCCACCGTCCCCGACACCTGCTCAAAACACGCTTCACCGCGGCGGGAATCAGGGAGCCACCGTCGTCAAGCCAGCGTACTGAGCGCTCCGCTCCTTCCCTGATAGCGATCGGCACAAAAACGCCTCCAACAGAGATGGCCGCGGCCCAGAGCAGAGCTAGGCCGGCCAGGCGCGCTTCTCGCAGCAAGGCCCGCGGCGGCGGCGGGTGCGGCATCATTGGAGTCGGTTGGGAAGGGGACATATCTGTTGTTGTCGTTGTTGCTGGTGGTGATGGTGAGATTGTTGGGGATAGGAGGACGGGCGGTTTCCGCGAAGAAGGGTCTGCGAAGATGTCCTCCACAGGGGTGAAGCCTCTTTTGAGCATGTACGTGCGGAGGGCGAGGACTTCGGCTCTCAGCTCGTCGTTCGAATCGCGCAGCTTTTTTTTTGTTTTTGTGCGAAACAGAAAAAAAAAGAGAAAAAGAGAAGAGCGAGGAGAGCGAGCGAAGAGAAAACGGGCAAAGAGCGGAGATAGATGCGTGAAAGAGCGCAGAGCGGAGAGCGCAATGAGTTGCGAGAAAGAGCACAGAGCGCGGGGGGGGGGGGGGGGGGGGAGGGCAAGAGCGGTGGGCCAATAGAGGAAAGAGGAGAGAGAGAGAAAGGAGCAGGGAGGAGGGGCCGGGGAGAGCAAAGTTGGCGAACAAAACATAAAACAAACGGGGGGGAAAAAAAAGGGAAAAAGAACCACGAGAAAGGAAAACAAAATATCTACATACTTACCAAGCATCGGGCCATTTAGACTCCTCTTCGAGCAAAAAAAAAAAGACCCACCGACAACAAAACGGCACCTCCACCGCAGTAGGTCTGACGTAGCACTTTTACTTTCCAGCTCAACTCGTGGGAGTATTTTTTATTTATCATCAGCGGGATTCTGGACTATATACAGTATTCCGGAGGGCCACAGTAAATAGCACCCACGGTACACACTAAAAACCAATACATTTCCCTATTTTTACTAACAAAATTTGTTCCCATTTACTATGGCCCCCCGTAATAGTAGCAGCCGTGGTCAAACGTAGGTGTTTTCATTCATGCCTTCATTGTTATCACGCATAATACTGACCGGAAACATGAGATCCATATGAACTCTGATATTAATTTCAAACGGAGCTTACATACTACCTGGTATAGCGGCAGCTGGTACACTACAGTATATTACCTCTCGAATGGTCACGCGCACATCTTCGGTCGCCGTCGTCCCCAAGGACTTGTTCGCCTTCGCCTTCGCCGGCGATGTGTTGAAGGGAGGAAGCTTGAACCACGATGACGCCAGGTCGGTCAACGGCGCCCTCTGCTGTTGGTGGAGAACATACGGTGCACGGAGACACGGCAAGCAACGTACCAGGTACGAAGTAGTGGTTGAGGCAGGGGGGAGCAGCAGTGAACAGCAAACAACAACGGCGATACAACAAAAACTACCGACACTGACAGCACCAACACCACCACTAACATCTCGATTCGCGCGAGAGACAACTTGCCGAAGCTCTCTTGCGGGTCTGCAGCAGTTACTGCCACTCCTCTGCCCGGAAAACTAAGGAGCATTTCGGTGCTATTACGGGGGTTCATAGTTAATAGGACCTATGGGGTACATAAAAACCTATATATTTACCTATTTTTACTAACAATATTTGGTCCTATTTACTCTGGACCCCCGTCATAACATGAACAAACGAAAACGGCCTTCACTTGCTCGACAGAGCGGTATTGATTTGAGTAGGCGAGCAAAACAATTTTGCCGAGTTGTCTCTCTCTTGCGCGAATCGATCTTGCGCGAAACGATCTCGCGCGATCACATCTTGCAACGGCCAGTTCTTGTGCGGACAGCATCTTGTGCAAGCAGACCGGCTTAGGCGGCGAAGAGGATGCCGGCGCCTTCCGCGCGAGGTGCTATTACTAACACCAGGTACGATAGCCCTCGTTGATCGGGGAACCCTAAAAATACCCAAATCGGTCCTTTACATACCGCATCGCACGGGTGATAATATAACACCCCCTCCTCAGGTGAACGTTCCGAGCCGATTTTTCTCCCAAACCGGGGGGGAACACTCGAGGCGTTCTACGATAGAGGTTCACCCTAATTTTTCCGAGACTCCTATGTCCTCCCAAGGTAGACCGCGAAATTCAACCGGGACAAACACGTGAACACGACTGATACTACACGTATCTCGTAAGTGTGCGTACGGTTGATGCCCAACTACGTATAGCACAAGTTACACACTCGTCCATCCTTCGACTGGCGCCCGGTTAGGACGCCGTGATGGCTCAGAAGGCCTTTTCCCAAAATGTGACACATCCATCGTAGAAGGCCTCACACATCTGAAATAGCAGAAGTGGCTTTGGAAACATCTCGTCGATATGTTTCCATAGAGGTGTGCATGTACAAGCATGTACAATAGGGGGTTTGCGCTGTCCTCTATAGATGTCGAGAGGAAATCAGCCTGGAAAATTCGTGTCGGGGGTGTTTTTTTCTCGCGCGTTACATACGGTACCGGTCCCGGACAAAGTGATGCTTGGTTCACACGTTTATCTGTCTCTCGCCTACCCGGTACAGTAGTAATACTCGCATATTGCATACGCATAAACTCTTACCTGTGACGGCTGTTTGGACGACGGACCCTGCCGAGAAGCTGACGCCATATGATAAATAGTAATACCTTGCCGACAGGCCGACTGGTGCTTGACGGTCTGCCTGGCGATCAAAGGATGGGGCATGAAGGCATCGCCCCTCTCCAAGACGACCAAGAGCCCTGCAGCGATCGCGGCGAGCGAGAACCAAGGTTAGTCGGTCGGTTGTTTGTTGCCGTTCAAAATGGGTATTCGCGTAAAACAACAGCGAGGCCCTTCAGCAGCGTCTCTCGTGGGGTAAAAACTGTCCACTTTATGATGGGTGTACTTCACATACTCCCTGCCGTACTGGTACTGTGGTGCACATATTATTTCGAACGTGTTTGTTTCCTTCCATCGAGACGATAAATTCGACGCGAGTCGACGAGGGAAGAAAATGCTGAACTTTTTCCGCGATAAATATCGAGGCACGAACCGTACCGGGGAGGGAGGAGGAACGCCTGCTACGTGATCCCGAATTTGAGTTACCACTGGGAGGGAGTGGGACACTAGTAGGGTGAGGACAATACACGAGATGAAGAAACACACAAACATAAATCCACCAAGACCTACGCCAATGGAAACGCGAACTCCAAAAGTTTTCTTTCGAAAATATTGCTTTCAAAGAACAGCTGAAAATACCCTCGTACCGCCGCTGTGGCAACAAAGGGAAAAAGTGTTCATTTTTGTCTTTTTTTTTCTTCTAACGGCTGCAGGCGGCGCAGTTTGTTTTTTCTCGTTGCAAATTGTCAACACGCTGATAAAAATCAGCTCGTGTGACGATAGACGCTCGATCTCGACGTAGACTCAGCCCACGGCCAACCCGCTTGGTGTCGGGCAAGACCAACGAGTATAGATTACGGCCTCGGAAATATGAGGTGGATCGACGGTCTAGGGGGCGAGAGCTTGCCGGCGGCATCCACCGGTATCCTCCCAAACCTGAAAAAAAAAAACTATTTTTGGCCATTCCAGACGGATCGAGAAATTTTGTAGTCTTTTTGTGCACACCAGAGACCAATTATTTTTTTATCGTACGCTTGGCCAGCGCCCGCCACACGTCACCGGCCATGGTGTGAACACGGTGACCCTAGCATGGGTCGGATCCCCCAAGGAGCGCACTCCGTTCAGAATTCATGACGCAGTCGTTGGTTTTGTCGACCGATGTCTGTCGAGGACTCGGAATCTCGCCGCTTCGAACCAAACATCCTCCTGACTTTTTCTAAAGCCGATCTTGGCCCAACATCGGCCCCACAATTGTTTTTTTCGGGCATTTCCAAAGTTTAGGGCCGCTTGAAGAAACGTACTCATAGCAAGCTGTACCTGAAAAATTCTGACGGGTATATTTGGAAGTCAAACTTTCTATGGGAACTTCGCGATTCCATTGGCATAGGTCTAATAGACGCTTCTTTTGTTGAGCTCCTTTCGTGACCACGGGCTACGTATATATACGTATCACCTGGCATAAATTTCCGGAAAATGAGCTGTGATACATGATCTGAAAACATCATCGGTCCAGATCATGACGCCACACGTACACCCGTCAAAAACTCGTCGCTGTAGGTCTCACCGCCCTCGGGACCAGCAGCTATAATAGCACCTAACCCTAACTTGACCCTAACCTCAACCCGAAACGCAAGGCCTGAAACCCGGGGATGGTTCCGAAATGTCTCCGTATTAGTGATTTCCATCTCGCCCATGTACGTGTTACATTATTATTAAATAATAATAGTCGTGACTACTCTCCACCCCTTTTAGGTTTGCCGAACGCCTATCTTCATATTGGTACGTGCATACTAATCATACCTGGTGTATGACCGAATGTGATACCAGGTGCGAAGGAACCCCAGGTACCTCTACAAGTAGCATGCGCATTCAGATACCGTACTCATATTTTAATATTAAGAGTACGCTTGGTTTATGCATCCGTGGATGTTTAGATCTTCGGAGCTCACCAGGAGCACCGGGTAATGCTGTAGATAGAGCCCATTACGTTCGTACCAGTGATGCCCCAGTGAATCTTGAGATCTTGAGTGAAAAGCACTCAAGACGTCATGATACCTGCTGGGTGCGTGGAAGTACTCGGGTACACAACGAGTACGTACTGCAAGTGCGAGTACTCGTCCCAGGCGATATACGAGGTATACCGGTACGTGCGTGCGTGGATTGTGGCAGAGGAAGCATGTACTCGTCGTACGAGTACTCGTACAGCAGCAGAAGTTTAACAACGCCAGTATTATCAGTTGGAGTATATACGTCGTAGTCGTCCCTCTTCTGCCTTCTGCTACACACCTGGTACAGGTAGAGTACAGGAGTACCCGAGGTACATATTAATAGTCAAGTCGTCGAGCAGCATTGGGGGGAATACGGAAGGACGAGAGTCAGCGTTGCCACAGACCGCCACACAGTCCGACCTCTGACGTAGCACCCGTACCTGACACCGCGATCAGCAGTAGACTGCGCATGTTCTCCTCCTCTCTGCCTCCTCCTCCCTCCTTCTTCCTCCCTCCTTGTTGAAGATTTGCAGACAAAACGATGTCCGCTTCGCTTCTTGTCGAGCTCTTCCGCTCCGCCCCCGCTAGTAACGTGTGTATCAAACGTGCAGTGATTATATACCACGGCGGTAGCACCTAAAGCCGACAACCTTCACACCCCACTTTGCGGGACTGTACACGTTTGAAGTCCGTTTGTGAGAGGGTGTGCTATATGAGTTTGGAAAGGGGGGTTTCAGTTATTACGCAGGCGGTTACGTTTAGGGGAGCACTACACATCGAACCCTCTGGACGACAACGAAACGACGCGACACAGGCAACGACACAGCGACACACAGAGCGGCGTGCGCCATGAAGTACCACATGAGTTGCGTGAGCGCTCTGGTTCTACCTCTTCCGGCCTCGGCTTGGACCCAGTCGGGCGTGGTGTCGCAGTCGATCTCAACGAAGGTCGCCCATATCGGCCGTCATCGATGTCGCACGAAATGCAGGCCTCTGCAACCTCTGCACATGACGAGCCAAGCCGTGAACTTACCCAGTGGCCTCGGGACGAACGACGGCTACGTCGAACCGGAGGTGCCCCCCTTGGAGGCGCAGAGCACACCGGCAATGCCGGCGTTTGATCGCACGAATCTTGGGCTTCACGTAAAGCTCGGGTCTAAAGTGATGAACCTGTGAGTGTCATCAATGTTTTTGTTTGAATTGCTGCTTGCAGTGCAGTACGAGTAGGGTTCGGTTATAGAGAGCACAGCACAAGTATACACATGATGTCGTATGCTTGCACAGCAGGGATGGTTTCTACAGCAGTAGATTGCTACTGACTGGGCTACTGGGCGGACTGGAGGACTGGAGTTGCTTTCTCCCGAAAGGAGGGCGCCATGACATTTCGCGCACGCAGCATGGTCAAAATCAAAATCTGACACATCGAAGGGGGAGGCCGGCATATGTAAGGAGTGCTTTTGAAGATCACTCTATTTCGAATGTGAGGTACGTCAGAGTCCAGTGTCCACCAGATAAAAAATCAACACGAAGGTCAACAAACATCGATCATCTACGAGTGCTGCTGCTGTAGTAGCTGGTCTATATGTACGTACAAACTCAAAACAGCGAAACATCAACATCCATGTCATTACGTCAGGACCTTGTGAGACAGCGACCAACAGGCAGCAACGATAAGTTTGGTTTGATCAATCAATCGTATCCAATTCGACCAGCAGCGTCAGCGCCCGGCAGTTAGGGGTGGGTGGGGGTCATGCCGGCGCCCGTGCCGTCCGACTCCTTTGCGTTCAACCATTGTAACTCGGACACCAATTTGTACAATCCCCCTTCACGAAGTATCAATAGTATCAATAGTAGTAGTAGTAGTAGTAGTGGTGGCATTTGCCTTATGATACAAGTACGAGTGGTTGTCCCTTTGTTCCTGTCGATTTCTCCCGCCCTGGAGACACGAGAGCTGCCCTTCTTTGCAGCAGCCGTACAGCAGTCAGATGGAGGAGGTTCCATCATCAGCAGCGAGCAGTTTGTGGTGATGTGGTGATACTGCAGTAGTGGTCCCTCTATAGTGCCGGTTGGGTAGCGCCGGCTGCCCGCTATAGTGCCTGTGAAATCGTTTGGCGCGGCTGGGATAAACCAGTGTGGCGGAGTAATTAGTGCCGGTTGCCGCTATAGTAGTGCCGGTTTTACTGCCTGGCGCATGTTTAATACCGGCACCATAGAGGGGCCGGCACTACTGTACTCTATACTCTATATTCTACGGGCATGGTATGTACATGGTTGTGCTCATCTGTCGAACCCAAAGACTAGCGAATATGCACAACGCAGCAGTGGCAGTAACAGCAGCAGTGGTTATCTACAGCAGCAGTACTAGGTATCAAACATTTTCTTCAAGCAACGTTTTCTGAACCCGTTTTTTTGCAAGAAATGTCGGAAAACCTATGGGACTCTATCCAGCTATCCAGCAGTGGAAAAGCAGTCTCGTGCTGGTCACGAGCACGTCTAACTGTGCACCAGGTACCTACGTACCCCCAGGGCGAAGGGGGGTTGGCGACCTACGGTAAGGCATGTCCTTCGTGAGGAACGTAGGACAAGCGCTGCCGACCTTGTGTCGTCTAGCACTCTGTCCCGAGATACAAGGAGTGTTTGCATTAACATTAATATACAACCGGTACTTATACATTGGGACAGAGTGGTGTCACGCAGCTTGCAAAGCTGAGTGATCAGCTACCAGGTACTAATAATCAATCATATGAACTCACACCAATATGGGCCTATCATACCGACAAAAAAAGGCATACCAGGTACTGTAAAATAAGCAAGCCTTGCGTAGAACTTCATGGCGACTCCACCCTCGAGCAACCTTGACCTTACAGTTGTACCGTCAAGATGTGGTGTAGCGCCCGTCGCTGAGCACGATTTCTTAAATCTAATTCTCTTGAGATTCCCGCTCCAAGGGAACCTTATGTTCTTGTCATGGATTCCTTGTTGTTCGCGGGCCTGTAGTCGTACTGTATTCATATTGGTTTTATTAGAAACAATAATACGGTACATACATACAGTAGGTACGTAGTCGTCCTTTTTTGTCGCCGGCGGACGCTCTCTCTTTGTGTGCAGAGTGCAGAACGGTCGTGCCGTCCGCTGCAGGCGCGTTTTTTCCTGTCATGCCTTCCACGCTACAACGTTTTCTGAGCAGCTGAATCGATGGAGCCTCTGTAGCAGGCTCTGCATACATGCAGTATAAGTACTGCGCTGTTGAAGTACAAAAGCATCCCAGAAAGTCGCTGCCTTCTCCATAGACTCTAGACATCCGGTCTGCGTTATCATGCTTACGCATGTATCAGTGAGTATACAGGTATATGTGAAAAGCATAGTGCTCGTGCTCATATATGCTACTACTGTAGCTCCAACGGGAAGTTTCGACATTTCAGGCCGAACAATTGATCGCTCGAACGTACCCCCCCGCGCGCTACAAACAAACAAGCAAAGCTCACCTGTCCACTGAACGAGTGGCACCCTACCCCCTTTCCACCCCCTTGCCCCCACCCCCCACATCTCGCCTCCTCCTCCCCCCTCCCGCACGCAGCTACGGCTTCCTTTTCGCGAGCCAGGCGTGGCTGTCCGCCCTCCTGATGTTCCCCCTCTGCCTCCTAGCCGGAGTGGTGTCTCCAATCTTCGACCGCAAGCGATTTCGACCGCCAACATTTGTGGCTCTCATGTGGGGACGGCTCGCCATGCTGGTCATGGGGGTCAGGCCTAAGGTGGAAGGGGCGGAGCTGCTGCCTCCCAAGGATGAGGCGGTGGTGTTCGTTGCGAACCACGGGTCGTATCTGGATATCCCGGTGACCAACTTTTTACCGCGAGTGTGTAAGGTAATTGTGTTGGGGGGTGGACGGGTGGTTGGGGGCGGGGGGGGGGGATTGGGGATGAGGGGGGGAGAGGGGGGGGGGGGGGGTCGAGGAAGGGGCGGTGGGGGGGGGGGGGGGTGAAGGAGAAGACTAGTCAGCAAAAACAAAGGTTATAGATTATTTCATTACTATGGTCGGGGGGACGAGGAGGGACACACTGGGATTGAAAAATGTGCGGGGTACATAGCTTGTGCTGAGGGGGGTCGGACCGGCAAGATGGGAACGATTTTGCCGCCTGCATGATGCACACACACACGCACCCCGCCCCGCGCGGCCGTTACACATACACCTTTAGGACTGCGGTCCCTTTGTGTGAACATAGAGTAAGGTGTATGTGTATGTACAGTGCGGCAGTAAAAGGGGTGAATGGGTATCTATCTGATCTGATCTGTGCAATGATTGAACCCTGTGCGATGGGGGCGGGGCTCGCCCATGGCTCGCTACCCCTGACGCGTACGCCTGGCGGCGTCGCTTTCTGCCCCGTTTTATCTTGCTGGCGTTGCAGTATCTCATGAAGGCGGAGCTGCTGTGGCTCCCTATCGTTGGATGGAAAGCGGTTTTGGCAAGGGATATTTTCGTGCACAGACAAACATCCGCTACCTTTCGGAAACTGCTCAAGTCCACCACGCGATCGCTTAAGGCCGGAAACTCGATCATGACATTTCCAGGTGCCGAAAGTGCCGCCCGAGGCTCCCGTCGGTGTCATTGATGGTGGTGGTAGTAGTAGTGATGTTTGTGGTGTTGGGTGGTGGTAGGGCTGGTAGTGGTGGTTGGCGGTGGTTGGTGCTGGTGCCGGTGACTGGTGGTGGGGGTGGCGGTGGTGTTTTTGGTGGTGATGTTGGTGGTTGTTGTTGGTGGTGGTGGTGGGGTGGTTGGTGGTGTTAGGGGTGGTGGTTGTGTTGATGTCCGTGGTTTTTGGTGGTGGTGGTGGTGATGTTGGGTGATGGCGGTGGTGGTGATGATGATGATTGGTGATGGTGGTGGTGGTTGGTGGTGGTGGTGGTGGTGCTAGTGAAGATGGTGTTGATAGCGGTGGGGGTGGTAAGTCAGGGTTGGTGTTGGTGTTGATGGTGTTGGTAGTCATAAGTGGTGATGTTGGTTTTGGTGTTGGGGGTGTTGGTGGTGTTGGTGGTGGTATTTGTTGTTGTTGGTGTTATTGGTGCTGTTATCCTAACTTTTATTATTTTTGATGAGGCAGTCTTCGTGCCGCAGGTCTCCCGCTGCACCGAGAAAAACGTTACCACAATTTCCCAGGCGGGGCTCCTAACCGACTCAAGACACGGCAAGGCCGAGAACGAGAAAGATAGAAAGCAGTGCTTGTGCCAGCGGGTCGCGTTTTTTTTTATTGGCCGGGAATGAACGCTTTGCACCCTCGCCGGCACGAAATCGATGTTTTCGACCCTTGCGTTCCCCGTTCTGCCCACCGCCACCCCTTCCCTGTAGCCGTGCAGAGTTCTTGTTCTATCGTGATGAGAAATCTTTTTTTCCTATTCTCATTCCAAGTACGGCATATGTATATACCGGTATATATTAAGAATCAGGGCAAATCACCCATTTTCTGTTTTATCTCGAAATCTCGCCGAACGAGTTGTGAAAACCACGGGAATGGTGCTGTGGTGGCATTGTTTTATCTAGACCTGTTGATTTGAGCTACATCCAATCTGGTCTAGTCCAGAAATCTGACCGAGATACGCTGGATTCCTACTATTACGGGGGACCATAGTAAATAGGACCTGCGGTAGACACTAAAACCTGTATATTTACCTATTTTTACCAACAATACTTGGTCCTATTTGTTATGGTATGGTCCCCCGTGAATCTAACCCTTTTACGAGTGCAGTCCAATCAGAGTGGTTTGTCCCCAAAACTATCCCAATAAGACTGCGGCCCTCAGAGGGTCAAGAAGCTCCGCCCTGCGTAGTAGTTCAGCCGCGGAATGTGGGCGCAGGTTTGCAAAGGGGGCCACTACCCCGCCCTCCTGTTGTGCGGACAAAATAGTGAGGATTAGAGTGGATTACTGTTGCTCTAGCAAAAGGCTTAAAAAGTAGACTGATTCCATGCTGTAACTCGCCTTCCTGATGCACGTGAGCTCCTCCTGCACAACGGAGTACGAACATGCCTATATATGTACATTCATGATACCGCCCGCTCCGTGTATGGAAACGTAAGGGCCCTTTGGTATTGATATTGATGTATAAATGTTGATTATATTTCCGTCCAGAGTGGTATGTGTTACTATTAATGGTCGCCACGGCAAAAGCGCGTCACGACGTAGCTCTAACGCCCCCCCCCCCCCCCCCCGAATCACAATCCTTTTTTTTTTGCCGCCCTGCTCCTTTGCGTCGGAAAAACCTTTTCGTTTTCGTTGTGGTTGTGGCGTCGCTCATCTCTCGTTTCTCGTCACTGTCGGTCCGTCCGTCTGTCTGTCTGTCTGTCTTGTCTGTCTGTCCGTCTGTCTTGTCTGTCTGTCTGTCCGTCTGTCTATCTGTCTGTCGGTCCATCCTTTTGCCCATCCGTCTGTCTGTCCATTCTGTCTGCCTATCGCCCGGCATTTCTATCGGGGTCACTTTTTTTACCGACGCTCAGAGGGAACCCGCAGCCGAGATGGACGGCTAGGGGAGTTTAAACGCGGCCCCTTTACGATGGCGCAGCGGGCAGGGGTGCGCATCGTGCCGGTCACCATCACTGGAGTGGCGAGGGCGATGCCCATTTTTGCCATGGCGCCACTTTGCAAGGTGAGCGAGCGAGCCCCCCACCGCCGAACATGTCAGCTGGCGCTCTACAGTAGTTTCAACTCACCAAGGCGGCGTCTTTCAGACACGACGCGTGTTTTGCCTTGAAGGGGTAGCGCCCAGTTATCACTTGACTATATTCATATTACGGGGCTCCATACTGTAGTAAATAGGACCAAATGCTGTTAGTAAAAATAGGCAAATATATACATGGTAGGATTTTGTGTGGACTGTAGGTCCCATTTACTATGGTCCCCCATAATAATACAGGAGTTCTCATTCCTCACCCATAGAACTGGTTGTGAGAAAAGCTAGAAGGGCACGCCGACGAACAATCAAAGTTGGGTATTTCACGAATGGTACTATAAAACACTTAAGGGTATTCACGCTGGTGGTCTACTGGCACCCACGAATGACACTATTACTGGGGGGCATACTGTAGTAAATAAGCCCAAACGTTGTTAGTAAAAATAGGTAAATATATACCAGGTAGGTTTTTGGGTTACCGTAGGTCCTATTTACTATGGTTCCCCGTATTAATTGTTTGTGCTGGAGTGCAAACTCCACGTTGGTCGTATTTTTTTGTTTATTCGTAGAAGTAAATAAAAAAACGGAATCAAGTGCTGAGAGTGCCTATTGATAGTACGTAGGGTGGGTAGTCGCATTTGATTAGACGCCAGTCGACGAGAGCAGAATGGGCCGGGGTATTCTCTTGCCGCGGTAAAAACGTAAGGTCCGAACCGTAGCGGGGAGGGGGGAGGGAGAAAAGCCTAGTTTGTGACCCCGGGTATGAGTAACGACTTGAGCAGGAAGAGAAAAGAAGGGCGAATACAATAAATGGAATAGAGATAAAATTTTTTTGGCTGAGGCCAATTCTTACGCAGTCGAAAACGTGGATTGAAAAAGCCGTTTTTTTTATCGGTTATTTTTCCGACTGGATGTGAATCGCTACCCTTCTTGTCGTCCCTCGAATCGAATATATACGGTGTTGTGTTTTTTTCTGGAGACGTTTAATGTAATAAGGGAGTGACTTCCGATAGATTGACTAGCTCCAAGAAAAAAAGGTAGGGCAGGCGGAAGTCGGTTCGAAACTGCTTCGCCGTAATTCTCGTGGGTTCAGAGAGGTCTTCATCTTTCAGCAGCTGCGCCCAACCACACATACATGCTGATATTTCATTTCTTCCTCGAGCAGCGTGTGAGCTTCACACGTTTGGGCGTCTTCTCCTCCATCTCGTCCTCGAGACTATCGCGGCGCTGGATTTCTTCGAGGGTCGCCAAAGCTACAGCCAGCGCAGCAGTTGGCTAATGGTCATCGATACCGCGCACTGCGGCCATTGGGTGCTGTCACGTGCTCCTGACGGGCGTAGACAAGAATGTAATACGCTGACTCGCGGCGAGCAGCAGCAGAAGTGACAGCAGCCAAGCCAGCGTCGCCGATGTTGTGGTGTGGGATCGTGTCGTATGCCATGTTGTTTTGTGGGTGTGTGATACTCGTACAAGTATGCGGCGGGACTTTCTGACTTTTCCGATATGATGCATGAATCCGACTGGCGTGTTGGATCGAAAATCTCAGTTTTCTCGACTGTCTGGTCCAGTTGAAAATCATAATAGAAAAATCCTGGATTGAAAAGGCGCTTTTTCAACTGCATAAGAAAAAAACGATTTTTATCTCCGATCGGAAACCGGCTTTTCAATCGATGTTTCCGACTGCACAAGAACTGGCCTGAGGAGCCGTTCAGTCAGAAATATTTTGGCCAAAAAGAGCTACCCCTCTGGAAGCACGCCTCACAAAAATTACTGGTTTTAGTGTGGGGGTTTCCTTGGTGTCAAGAGGCGAACATGTCGTCAGCCGACACCCCCCCCCAGCGTCGCCCCCTCTAAATCTCTATGCCCCCCCACACAGTTGTCAGCATTGAGTTTTGAATCGTGGCATCGTAAGCCACACGCAGCGAAAGCGGTTCCCCCACTCCCGCGCTTGCGTCCACCTGTTTGGTCCCCTGTATGAAAACAACGGTGTATTTGTATCTGTACCAGGTATATTATACGTATGGTACGTACGAGAACCGAGTAGTTATTCCATAAACTTGTACATTCATGCAATCAGTTTGTAAGTCAATGACTTCACGATTAATGAAACTCATATTTTACGAAGTGCCCAGGGCACAAGTTTGGTAAATTCACGCCTGTTATCCCATAAATGAACAAACTTCGTCATTTAAATGAAAGGCACGTACCGTCCCTGGGAGGGGGGAGGAAAGCCTGCTACGTAGCCTCGGGTCTGAGCTACGACTATTACGGGGGACCATAGTAAATAGGACCCAATATTGTTAGTAAAATAGGTAAATATATAGGTTTTTGTGTGTACCGTAGGTGCTATTTACTATGGCCCCCTGTCATAGGAGGGAGCAGGAGTCAGAAGAGCCAACATGATAAATCGGAAGGGAAAACATAAAATCACACCTGCTAACAAATATAACTTCGTAAATTCCGTCGATCACCCCCTTTCTCACCGTCCCCCTCCCCCCCCCCCCCCCCCCCCCCGTCCACCCCCCCGTCCCCCCCCCCCCCCCCCCCCCCCCCCGCCTGCACTTGCCGTGCGCCTTGTTTCTCCTGCGAAACTATCCCCCCTCCCCCGATTGCACTGCTCGGCAAATGTCAGCCTCGAGACGTTCGACTGCGTATACACCCATCAATATCGACGAAGGGACGTCCTGTAAGGGAGGTGATGGCGGAGGCGCGGCGAGCAGTGAGCGACGGAATGGAAGAATGGCAGAAGCCGGCCGAATTATCCTCCCCGCCCCCGACGCCCCCATCTCCACCCTCCCCCTAAAAAAATATAACTCCACCCCCCCCCCCCCCCCCCCCCCCCCCCCCCGCTAAAAGACGCCTGCCCCCCCCCCCCGCGAAAAATTCGCCCCCATCCCCCTATAAGAACGACGCCTCAACCCCTCCCCTAATTTTTTCGTTAATCTCTGACAGCTTGCTCCGTTGTGCTAGAGAAGCAGGGAGGTGTGGGAGGGGGTCGAGGGCTCAAAGACTCCCCCCCCCCCCCCGCCTGTAAGACGCCTGCATATCTCCCCCATTTGTTTCTGAATTTCTTGGCAGCTCGCGCCGTGTGCTGGGGCAAACGGAAGTGGGGGGGAGGGGGAGGGGTGGAGAAGGCGTTTACGGTGCCGTGGGGTGGTGGTGCCTCGTGGGTGGTACTGAAGGTGGCGTTTTTGTTTTGGGACCGGGGGTTTTACAGAACTGTAGGCGAAGACAGTTTTCTTTTCTTGCCGAGGAAACTATATTTTTTACAGGAGTGTAGAGAAAGGTATAATTGTTTTTATGGGAGGAAAAGGCGGTGTCAGGGGGGGGGGGGGAAGCTCGAGATAACGTGCCAGCCGGAATGCAAGTAGAGCGTGTTGTAGCGTGTTAATTCTATTTTTGGACAGCGGTCGATGCCGGGAGTAGAGGTCAGATCGAAAAAAAATGGGTGTATTTGCACCGCGTATCACTTGCGCTGCTAGTCAGTTGCGCCGCATGTCAATTGCACCGCATGCCAGCTGCGCCACATGTCGGTTCAAAAGGCATGGGAGTAGTGAGCGCTCGGGGATCGATCGGGGGAACGAAGTTTGTCTTTAGAGCTCAGCACGAAACGTTTTTGCTGTGGGATGTTGCAATAAAGTACGTTATAGGTTTGCTAGAGAGTCACTCGCGCGCATACAGCTCATACTAACTCTATTAATAGATATTACGAGCAGATATGGGTTTGCGGCAACACTTGTTTCACGGGTAGATCGTATCGTGCGGAGTGTTTGGCTAATTCGCGAAATTTTGACGATGTCGAACCGTATGGGCTTGAATAAGGCTACCAGAAGCGGGGGACTTTGAACATTACGGGGGGGCTAAGGCAGCAATACTAACCCATGACGAACCCAAAAATCATGTATGCCCCTATGAGTATATGTTTAGACACCCTATTTGTTTCTGATTACTTCGTTCCCCCGTAGTTCGAGCGTATTATTAGTATGATTACGTGGGCGGGGCTTCCGTACGTGTGATTTTTTTTCGTTCCCCTTTCGTTTTTATCCGCCATTTTTTTTTTTTGCGTTTACTAACCTCACGCGAAAAAAAAAGTCTATCGACAAGGTCGGTGTGCATTGTGTTTTAACAAAAACGGTACGAATTTCTTGTGCGAAATTTGGGTTGTCCGTTGCTTTTTTTAATCAAGGCTCTCGCCATAGTTATCCTACGGGAGGATGCAGGGCTAGTAGTCTACATCATCAGTTTTTTGCACGTTGCTTGATTTATTACTTCATATAAGAAGGCGGTACAGGTCTGCTTGATTTATTACTACTTCGTCTAGAGGTGGGTAACCGATGCTTGCTTTATTGTTACATGCGTATTTTAGCATGAGCACCAAATGATTGTTACACTTTCGGCCAGAGTTGTATAGAGGCAGGAGGCGAGTCTTCGTGCGGGACAAAGGACTCATGTCACGCATTGATGGGACGAATTGCAGTTGATTTTTCGGGGAGTAGGACGTTTGTTTGGTCTCGGGGGCGTTTCGAGCGTGTGTTGATGTGCTGTTTGCACCGCGAGCACCGCACTATTCACGTGTGGTAAGGCGTTCACCCGCATCGCGTTCCATTAGCTGCGAGAAGAGAGGAGCACTTGCTTGCTTACTCCCATTTTTATACAAGTGAAATCAGGCGCTGCGCGTCCTCTCAGCCTGCAAGAAGATATGAGCACCTCTTGCGACGAAGTATATCCAAGTAGGCTTTTTTCCGTTTACGGTTTTGAATGCAAGTACGAACCAGTACTGTACAAGGTATCTATCTGTCTTACAGATATTTGTAGTCGTTGTTCCGGTTCGATTCCGGCGGCGGCGCTTCCTTCCGTAGACTGAACCTCCTGGAGTAGGGCGAGGCGTGCACTGCCACTTGCTGGAGAGACTTTGACAAACGGGTGTAGGGGCTTAAGAATCCCCTGACAAATTGACCAACTGGGCGAGGCATTATTTTCCGGGCTTCACTGGAGTAGGCGGGCGAATTTACTGCTGTCTACCCCTCTATTATACAGAATCACAGTAGTGGTAGCAGTAGTGCGAAGCCGTATGGGAAATGTAGCCGGCTGGAGATGGAGAGATAACCAAACCGCGTGCGTGAAAAACCTTGGGATTATAATAGATGATAGGGCTGGCCGCTGGCTGGCTCAGTCAGTGCGACTGTATTTACTGTCGTCAAAATCAATCAGTATACTGGATTGCAGCAGTATACTGTCTCTCCTCCCGAATCGTATTTATTAGTATTAATAGTGGGTTTCCATACTGCAATATGGCGTGTTTATTGGGCGTACGCAGGATAAAAACTACTGGCGAATATACTGGCCAGGTCAATCAAGACTGCTACTGCCAGTACGTATTGCCCCACAGTGCCCAGCCCTATTGGTTAACCTTCGGGTATACTCAGTATACGTATAGGGGTGGATGGATCTGCCTCGCTGGTGGCTAGGATCCCCCCCTTGCACAATGTCGGCGAAGCAAAGATCCTTGTGGAGACATCGAACCATGTAGCGACACCACTAAAATAGGCGTACCGGATTGAGAGTTTGTCGACACCTTGTAGGACTTGGTACTTTGTTCGACAGACACTTTGTTGGTGTGGTATGCATATTCTTCGATGTCTTCACAAAAAAAAAAATCCACGTCCACGTCGTGCAAGGGGGATGGGTGGGTCCCGGCCACCTATACAGCTGTGCTACGTAGGGGTTTTCCGGACACTAAAAAAAAGTGGGAATCGATTTTCTGTCCGATGCGTGGAATGGTACAAGCCCAGCAGTGGTACTAGTAGTAGATATAATAGAATGGGCAGAACGCACATCTCTCTCTTGGTATGAAACGTCCCATCACCTGGAGAAGGCGGCGAGACGATACATATAGAGCTACACACGTATCTGATCTTTGACCGGCTACACATACTTAGTAGTAGTTGTTAGAACGTTCGCCCTCCATCCCCTTGCACCCCCTTGTTTTAATATGCTACTTCGTAGATGTAATTGTACAGTGAACGAAAGCCTCGATGTATCAAACATGGAAATCGTACTTGTATTGAATACCTGGTACGTTTTTTTGTTCATCGGTATCGTACACCAGGTACATCGAACTCGATTCCGATATTCAACACTAACTGAAACCGCCGGTAGGCGACAAGACTCTTTCATTCAAACAGCATTGTCACACATCCATGCATCGCGATGAAGATGGTGGCGGTGGGGGTGGCAGGATAACATGAAAACTGAAAACTCAAGACCAACCGTGATGATCGGCAATTTCCATAAGAACGTCTGCAATCATCGAGAGAGCCCCCAATGTCAAGTGCTGAAACAACAACTACTACAGAGCTGGCAGAAAACAACACAACCCCCCGCGCCAAAAGAAACGAAACAGCTTCCGCCCAAGGAAAGCTCGTGGCGTCAATATTGCTAGGATTCTGACTCGCAGCCCACAGCCCTGTGCGACACGCCCAATTTTCGACTTATATCATCTACTGCCGCCTCTTACGTACATGGTTGGTGTGGATACTTAAAAAAAAAGATGCTATGGTGGGCAGCTACTGCTGTGGCTATTCGGGGGCGGAGCGATACACGCGCATCAAGCCGTGCCCCCCTCCCCCATACGTGCATCACTTTAAGCCGTACGTTTTTCGTGAATACCTGGTACTAGGCTTCGTAGCACATGGTTCCACACAGCGTGCCAGACATAAGCGTAACTTTGCTGTTGTTGGCTATTCGATGGCTACTACATCCTACAATATGCTCATACAACAGACAAGTATTAATAGTTTACTTTTTGGCCTCGGATCAAAACGCCCTTCTACGACAAACGAAAAAAGAGCAAAGAACGCAGCGAACCCAAACACCAAACAAACCGTGACGTATCAAGACCAAAGAAACATCCAACCGTTACGCAAACCCGAACAAACAAAACATCAAACCGTTACGTTCCAAAAAGACTACACAAACATCCTCGTACGCACTTCAAGCAAACGCCGATCATGGCACAAAGTAACAATAAAACGTGCCACAAAAAAATAACAAAAAAAACGAAGATGATCAAAACATCACTACTGCAGCAGCAAGAAGTAGACTACCGCAGTACGGGCCCGACGAGTAACGCCTACTCTAAGCAAGGCTTGGAAAACCGTCTTGTGAAAACAACCTTGAGCATAGGCTATGATACACCAGCAGGTTTTAGGGAAGCGCTCGCCATTGAGCACGATCTCTGAATCCAAATCTCTTAGCGTCCACCTAAAATCGAACGTTCCCACAATCAGCCTGGCCGGAAATACAAGGTGAATCTAGTGTTCATATCAGATTCCAAACGAATACTGTATTCCCGGAGAGAGATATAGTCTATTTATTGTTCGTGAGCGTACACTTCGCTTTGTGCAGCAGCAGCAGCAGTAGTACGAAGTACTGTAGTAGTAGCAGCAGAGCAAGCAATAGCAGCAGATACCGTCAACCCTTTTTCTCACTGCAAAAAATAATCGCCTCACTAATCCCAAGTAATTTGTCTCCAAAAAGGAGGGTACAGTAACAAAGGGGCTCATTATAACCCCTACGTACCAGGACATATTTCCCCTCTGGGCGAAATGTAACGACCGTGAGGTATTGATATTTATACACCAATGGTTCGTACATTGCCGTGCAGAGTAGTACACATACTATAAAAGGTACTGCAAAAAAAATCCCACAGTAACTCCAAGTGATTTATCTCCCAAACACGGACGGAAATATAAGGGCCGTTAGGTATTGATATTTATACGCCAATGATTCTTATACTTCCGCCCAGAATTGTGTACTACTGCGAAAATTATCCCCCACTACTTCCAAGTAATGTCCCAAACGAAATATGGGTGCATTTTCGAAGGGTTTTATAACCCTTACCAATCTGGTTGGGAGTATAGTTGCCGTTTGACCTCTGATATTCACATCAAACGATTATTATATTCTCGGCCAGAGCGGTGCGCACTACAGTTACGTCCCTGTATAGTGCCGGTATCACATGCGCCAGCCAACAATACCGGCAATATAGCGGCAACCGGCACTATTTACTCCGCACATTGCCACAATACCGGCACTACATACGGCGGCAACCGGCACTATTTACTCCGCACATTGCCACACTGCTTAATCCCATCTGTAACAAGCGACTTCACCGGCACTACAGCGAGCAGTCGGCCCTGCTGTAGAGGGACAGAGGGACCACTACTGTACTGCAAAAATCATCCCACAATAATTCCAACCATTTTTTCCCCAAAACAGGAGGGTGCAATCGTAAATGCGTGTGATGCCGGGGGCCCTTAACGAAACCACAACTTGAGACGGAAGGCGTCTACGCCGTTCAGGTAGTACTTGATCAGGCGTTCATTCTTGCTGAACCCTAGCTTCGTGTAGAGATTCAAAGCCCCCCTGTTCGTCACCTCCGTCTCTAGCACCACCTGGCCGAAAAAGAGCAAGAACATGAAACGGCCGGTTATATTTTTTGCTGCATTGTATATATCACTCTGTCCCGCAATATAAGGATCGATTGGCTTAAGCCTTTTAAGACTGCAGTCCCGTTTTGGGGAAAATCTACTAAGAATTAGAGTGGTTTGGCTCCAAAACCGGACTGCAGTTCCGTTCTAAAGGGGTTACACATTAATACGCAAACTGTTCTTATATCTCGGGGACAGAGTGGTACGACACAGGTAGGCGACAGCCAGCACTTACGTAGAACTAATTGGGAGCAAAAAAAAAACGGAATTCGTCTCGAGTTTGAGTTTTTGCGCGAAACAAAATGAACCCTTTACCTGGTACCTGGTACTTATTTTCGAAAAAAAAAAAAAAAACACAAACACAAACAAACAAAGCTGTGTGAGATGGAATACTTCCTCAAAATTCATACCAGGTACAGACGAGGTTGGTGTGATACTTCGATCGCTTGGCTTGTCCGGGGTGTGTAGGTTTCAGAGCGGTCTGCAAATTCTGACAGTTTGAGTACGCAACGGATACTAAAATTAGTATAGGGACAACACCTTACCTGGGACGTAACAATTTGAGCCCGGCCCGAAACAGGAGCGTATTACGTAAGCTTTTCGTGACTCGACTATAGTACAGCGACCAAAACAACGATGAATTCGGTGTGAATCAACCCTCTACTACGAGCAGCGTCAGCGCCCAGCAGTGAGTACGGGTAAGGAGGGCCATGTTGCGCCCCTCTCGCCGTACGGCTCTTCCCTCCATTGTAACTCGGGACACCAATTTGTACCATGCTTCGGGAATCACGCCGTGGCCGTTGCTGCTGTATACCGTCACTTTTGATCGTCGGTTTTACCCCCGTCAAGCCTCGAGAGGGTCAAGTGGCACCACGTACGTTAGCCGAACGAGCAGTGCCACGGTGGGGGTGATGGCTTATTATTCTCGAAGTGTCTTACAGTGGCGGTGGCTTATTATTTTCTGAGCTCACATAAGGAGCTCAACATATTTCACCACCCAAAACATGACTGCGGAGAACTTTGTTCGCTAAAACCCAACCAACATGTACATGCGCCATACAGCCCTGAACCAAAAACTCCGAGGGCACTAGCAAAAGCATCACACAAACCGGTAGTTGCTCACTTCAGAGGCTCAACTGGTCAGAAAATGTTGCCTGAGGAGGCAAAAAAGTGCAAACCCTGCCGTGGGATGAGTCCTACATAGAATAACATACTGAGTGCTTTTGTGCACCAGCCGCGAACCCAATTTTGTGGGACGATACGCAGTCCCTTTAAGCAGGGGCCAGACACTTTTCTTAGCCAGGTTGGGATACGGAGACCCGCCCGAGGCAGCTTGTGTGGCGCGACCACACGGAGTGTGCTGACCCTCCCGAGGTGGCATGACTGTACGGTATGTTGTGGGGGATAGGAACTGGTACCCCCCTCTACTAGATTGGAGGGAAAATCGATCCGATGTTTACCTTGGTTTGGGGGTGGGGGTGGGAGTTTGGGGGAAGTGTACTCGTGTCAACCATGGTCGTAGTCGTATGTACGACCATAGACCCTCGTATTCCTACAATGCCGGGACGGAGCACGTCGGGCTTTCACCGATCAGGCAGACATTGCTTGCACCAAGCGTGAAGCACCTTGAGGTGTTGCGCGAGTCGCGTGAAGGGAGAGCTGCATCCTATACTAAACAATGCTTTTGAGATGGACTTTCTTACATTGGATGACAGTGTCGAGTGAATTGATTTTTTGTCCGGCGTGGCCACCTCCAGAGACAGCAATGGGTATACGATGTAACTGCCTCGTGGGTGCCTTACCAACATGCACACTACGTGTTTCGACCACAATTCCCCGTGTACGGAGTTGAGGTTTTTCACCCCGCACAAATGATCAAACTCGACCGCCAGCCGTGGTGGGGGGGGGGGGGGTGGAGCGATAGTGCTCATGCTTACCTCTTCGCAGCCCAAGTCTCGCATGGCCTCGATCGCCTTCAATGCAAGAGACGTTCCTGCCGCGATCATACGGTGACGGGACAAGTCGCGCGCACGATGAGGATGATCATCGAGTGGACCGCCAAGAGCGCTCTAAGTGACACTTGCGGTCGCATCAATTCGGCTTCTATTAATAGGACTTTCCTCTCTCTCAACGGCATCTGGCCTGGGCTACCCTGGCTCTCAAAGGCTTGAGCCTTACCGATGCCGTGCTTTCGGAACGCGGTGTCGACGGCCAGCATCGCGATGTAGCCCGTGTAGGGGTCGTCTTCCAGCTCGCGCTCTGCCTTGCACACGATTGATCCCACCGTTTGGTCGCCTGCTTTCGCCTGCCAAGCGTAGTTGTCCCGGGGAGCCGTATAAATATATATCAGAACCCACGATGTGCCCAAAAGCACGTATCTCCCTACGTCATACACGCCACTTTTGTCCTGATTAGTACTGTATCTTCGCGCGTAGTAATAGTGGTGGTCAAACGCTAATGATATGGTCGTATCTCCCATCATGTATATATACCTCATACCGCATCATAGCAGCTTATCAATACCACTGAGCTATCGCCTCACCTTCCGCTCTGACGAAAGTACTTGAAACATGTGTACCTCTATCATGCCTCACATAATAGCGTGTAGCACGCATGATAACACACATCAGCAGCGGGGACCCCGAAACAACGCAGGTATGGGGGACAAGGCAGTTGGACCTGCCTCATCGCTACATTTGCCTTATCCCAATTCAAGACCGCACACGCTTTAACGATCAACAGGGATAAGGCCGAAGTCGGGCTTAAAGCTGGAGACATCGCTTGGACACAGCCCCGAGTTCAAAATCGGGACAAGCCAATTTCGCCTGCCCTATCTCTACTTTTGCCTTATCAATCACTGCCAAATTGCGGAGTATACAGCCAGGCCTAACCGAGGCTACGGTTACCATACGACCCGGAGCGTCGACGCGCGTTGCAGATTTCCTGGTCTGAAAATAATTGTGCGGGACAAATGGCACAATAGGGGGGTGTAAAGATGTTCCTTATGGAGGAGGACGCAGGAATATCGATGCCGGCAAGGACACGCTTCTCGTTGGTAAAGTTCTTCTCGCTGCTCATCACCGTCCTACCGACGAGCCAAATGTAAAGATGTTCGTTATGGAGGAGGACGCAGGGATGTCGATGCTGGCGAGGGCACGCTTCTTCTCGGCAAACTTCTTCTTGCTGCTTATCTCATGGGAGCTCAATGATAGAGCGCGAGATCAGAAACAGTGCGACAGAGGCTAGTCGAGTGCCAGACTGTCCCCTATACCACGTATCTTCATGCATGTGCAATCTCCCAGACGTTTCCGTTACTACTGCTATTGCTGCAGCACGTCCCGTGCTCTCATATTCCTATTACGGTGGACCATAGTAAATAGGACCAATTATTGTGAGTAAAAATAGGTAGATATATAGGTGTTAGTTTGTACCGTAGGTCCTATTTATTATGGTCCACCGTAATAGTACGTACCTGCCTGTCTCCTCATACTGACACGATCTACGGAGACGTTTCTGTTGGCAGAACGTCACGTGCTCCCATACTGGTACGTATTGCACCGCCTCATAGCTACTGATACGTGATACCTGGTACCAGCATTGGTGCACCTATTTTATTCTGGGTCCTCAATTGAGGGCTCTATGCCCCACGCAAACACTGACGTCGATTATTGTTTTGAAAGTGTGACCCGACGGCCTAGATAAATAACGAATAACATGTGCAACAAAATGGCGCTCGAACGATATTGGGAACAGGTTCTCGGTTAAGGAGCGACCCCAGGAAATCAGAAAAAAAAATCACCATAAAAATCTTCATGCCTCTGTCGCAGCACTTTTTGCGGACAACCTCAAAAAGCGTAGAAACGATGCGAACCGGTAACATCTTTGGTGATTTCCTAGGTACATGTGTTTTGTTCTGCGTTTGGTGTCCCACAACGCACAGGTATTATTTTCACGTAAGTATATTCTGTGTTCCGTGTCCCCACAACACACCTGTGGTATCTTTTTTACGTACGTATTATCTCTGCCTCGTAGTTTTGTGACTCACATATATAGATTGTATCGTACCTGGTACTTCGTATCTCTAAATGTAGGCAAAGAAGAATCACCGCACGGACACAGGATGTGCGGAGTGTCGATGGGTATATGCTGTAGAAGGGACGGTTTAAGATGAAGATCACAAACAAACACACTACAAACACTAAAGTGTTGAATATCACTCTGACCGGGACTATAATCCACCTTTGGACTCGAACATGATCGTCGAACGGGTATTATATTGCCGGTCAGAGTGGTATCGATATCGGAATCGAGTTCGATACGATACCGATACTCGATTCCGATACCGATATATAGGCAAACGACTTCGTATTCGATACGACTTCGAAAAGGTGCACATCAAAGCTTTCGTGTCAGTGTCAGCATACAAAACAACCGGGAATGCCAGAGGATGGGGGGCAAAACACATCCGATACGATAGATTGTTTTGCGAGATGCATTTGTTGCTACAGCCTGTTTTGCGATCACAGGCAGGATTTCAGGGAAGTGAGCTAATGTGAGAACATCATCACCATCATCATCATCTTCATGGAAAGTTCGACAACTTTAACCTTCGATACGATATCCAACACAAATGGGTATATACTGCTCTGCTGTAGAAATGACGGTTTTGGTGTGAAAAACAAACACACACGCACGCACGCACACACCAAAGTCTGCAGTGGAGCTCACCACGAAGCACAGGCCGGGCCAGTTGTGCAGGAAGTAACGGTACGTGAAGATGGAATACGGCTCCGACAGGTCCCTGTCCACGAGCGACATGATGTCGTCCAGCTGCCTCTCGTCCTCGTACTCGACCAGCCTCACCGCGGAAGCCGCCACCGCCGTCGCAGCAGCCGCAGCCGGTGCCGGCACCGGTACCGGCTCCGGCGCCGCCCCTTCCTCGGCGGCGGCAGCAACCCCACCATCATCCTGATGGCGCTCTGTTGGTCGATCGTCAGCCTATGTAAAATGAGCGCAAAAACAACACAGCGGCGGTCGAAAGACGATACATACAGCAGAAGCAGTGGTCCCCGTATAGTGCCGGTTGAGTAATGCCGGCTTCGCTCTACGAGTCGTATATAGTGCGGGTGAAGTTGCTTGGCACCGATGGGATTAAGCAGTGTGGCAGTGTGCGGAGTAATTATTGCCGGTTGGTTGACGCTATATATAGTGCCGGTATTGTTGGCTGGCGCATGTGATACCGGCACTATAGAAAGACCGGCACTACTGCTGTGTGTATATAGGGCCGGCGGCAGGAGAGTTGGTCGGTGTGCTGTCAATACGTTAGTGCCGGGGAATCACGCGGTTGGATGCTGAAACTTTGTCTGTAGATTGCGTGAGAGCGGGGTGTGCTGATGGTGCCCGGCAAGTTGCTTGCCTGCCTGCCTTGGCGCGGAGTACGGACTATTAATAGTACGACTGTATGGTATCTCGACCGGCGTAAAAGTGGTACAAACGCGTCAGCTGTGAGTACGGCTCATTGAGTGGTCAATACTCGACTTTGATAGACTTGTATAACTATCATGTACCGGTGTATGTATGTGCGGTATCATACACACCATACATAACACCATCACACGGGTGATGGGATAACACCCCCCCTCGGACGAATTTCAAAGCTAATTATCTCTTGACAACGGGGAGAGTGCAAACCCCGAGCGACGCGTCTATGGAAAGATTAACTCGACGAGATCTTCCCAACGAAGCCGCCATTTTCGTTTGGTGCAACCCCCCTGCTTTGGGGTTTGGGAGCAAAATCGGCTCTGAAATCATCTTGCTTGTTACACGTGACCACCCTGTCCCGAAATACAAAGTACCAGGTACGCGGTGTATACTTATATGTACGTACGCAAGGGACGCGAGACGGGAAAAGTGAAAAGCGGCGATGAAAAATGAAAATTTCAGCCCAGCATCGGGGCTCATGGCTTGGTGGTAGGGGTTGACGCGTTTCATTGGGTGTCCGATCTGTATTATACTGGTATAATACAAGGCAAGGGGCCCAACGAACGAACGTCACGGGGCACTGCTGTATGGCCGTTCTACACCCACTTCGCTGCGCGCTCGTAGTCGGTTGATAAAAACCAGACTTTTCTCGTTTGTTCGGTCAGTGCTTGCTGCCGTCTCTGTCACTGCTGCCTAAGAGATAGAGAGACAAGCCTTCTCCGTGTGTGACAGCATGACTTGTAAGCAGTACAATAGTGCCAGGCACCAGGTATATGCTGGTTCTTATGTACCTGGTACGTACGTAGGACAGGGAGGGCCAATGCACAAACAACGTACAGTATATACATACGTAGCGATACCCGTTGCGAACATTTGCGCAAAGCGATGCACGGCGATATCACGCGTCTGACATAGATGGTCAGTCATGGGACTCACTGGATGATAGAGGTCAGTTTGCCAGCAGAAGCAGGGGCTGGTTTGTGCGGTGGATCCTCAAGAGCGGGATCGGCGGAATACGGTAGACGGGATGCAAGAGGAGGCCGCATACTCTACTACTGTTGTGCAGAAATCGGGTCAGCACTGCAGGGTAAAAACTATGAAAGATTGGGATTTTCGCATCAAATCTCCTCACCCCCATGAGATCCTCGTTCAGAAGAATGCAGCCGGTGAATCCGCGCTGCTGTTTTGCACGAAGAGCGTCAGCGTTCAGGGTGGGAAGTGCTGCTGTCTGCTGCTACAGATAACCAAAAACGGCGAGATAGGAGTTCCATACGAAATTAGTGGCATATTGTTCTCAACAGGGGCAACTTGTTCTCAACATCTCAACATGCATTGCAGCATGTTCGCGCAGTTCGAACTGGACACATGGTGTTTACTGAGATGATGGAGAGCGATAAGCTAGCGAAATGGATGATCGTGGCGGCAGTCTTGACGCTGGGCTTGACTTCAGCGATCATTCCGCCGTATGGAAGGTGATGATAGGCGATGAATGTAACCGTTTTTATTTACGTACCTGGAATAAGCAACTCAAAAAAGGGCTTGCTTTGATTATTGCGCAATCGAAAATCGATTTCATTTCGATTTCGATTATTATTACGCATCTTATCGAGGACTTTCGGTTCTTTCAATTTGACTTGATATTTTTTTTTCTATTAATAGTTTAATTTAAGGGCCCATCTTATCGAGGACTTTCGGTTCTTTCCATTTGACTTGTTTTTTTTTCTAATTTAATTTTCATCGTTTAGTGTTCCCCGTCAAGATGGGCTTTATGGCCCCGTGTCCAAACAGAATCGAAAATTGGAAATAGAAAAATCCCTGGGGCGAAAAACAGCGGAGAGCACAACCTACTTCGGCCGTTCGCAACTGTGCACACATGCCGAAAATCTAGCGCTCGGCAACACAGACCCATCACAGAAGCAAGCAAACGCGACGGTAATTCGATTCCGGACTGCATAAATAGGGTCATTCGATTTTGAGATCGAAAAATACAAGTCTGAAGCTCGAAATCGAACCGCATAGGAAACGGCCTCAGTATAATAATTTCAAGTTTATTCTCGGGGCGTCAACGTTGCACGCAGCACCACCTCCATGGGAGGCCCAACGAAAATCCGACGATCGGGGTCATTAGATTTTCAAATCGAAAAATGGCATGCTCTCTAAATTCAAGATATTATCCACGACAGCAAACAGCAGCGGAACGATCGATGAGTTGGATGGTGATACAGCTGTATAGCGACGTTGCTTCGCGCCCGACGCGCGGACGGCGCGTTCCTCCGTAGCCAGACTAGAGTCGGCTGGCCCGGGCTCGGGCCTAGAGACCAAGAGAAGAGCACTCGGCACGCGCCTCTCCGTGGATACGTACTCGTAGACTACACCGCAGCTGTACAGCAGCAGCAGCAGCAGTCAAGTCACAAAATCAAACACAAATACCAAGACAGGTTGACTCTAGCGCACTCGCCACATCTCTTCGCCACCAGACTAGAGGCAGTCAGCCTAGCGTGGGCTCGGACGCTTGGGTCCTACGCGCAGGGCAGCGCACCCAGCGCGTCTCTTCGCGGCGCCCAAATCACAAAAACAGCAGTTGGTCTCGGCGTTTGCTCGAATCTCTACACGCACAATAAATCTGATTTTTCCGCATAGGAAGGCCCTTTCGATTTGTCAAGCTCCCGTTTCCCATGCGGTTCGATTTTTGAGCTTCAGATTTTGACCCGATGGCATTTTCATACGTTTCCTATGCGGTTCGATTTTTGAGCTTCAGATTTTGACCCGATGGCATTTTCAGGTATGAGCTTGACAAATCGAAAGAGTCTTCCTATGCGGAAAATCAGATTTGTTGTGCGTGTAGAGATTCGAGCAAACGCCGAGACCAACTGCTGCTATTGTGGTTCGGCGCCGCGAAGAGACGCGCTGGGTGCGGGTGCGCTGCCCTGCGCGTAGGACCCAAGCGTCCGAGCACACGCTGACTACCTCTGGTCTAGCGGCAGAGAGAAGTGGCGAGTGCGCTAGAGTCAACATGTTTTGGTATTTGTGCTTCATTTTGTGACTGACTGCTGCTGCTGGTGTACAGCAGTGTAGTCTAAGGGTACGTATCCACGGAGAGGCGCGTGCCGAGTGCGCTTCTCTTGGTCTCTAGGCCCGAGCCCGGGCCAGCCGACTCTAGTCTGGCCACGGAGGGACGCGCCGTCCGCGTGTCGGGCGCGAAGCAACGTCGCTATACAGCTGTATCACCATCCGACTCATCGATCGTTCTGCTGCTGTTTGCTGTCGTGGATAACATCTTGAATTTAGAGAGCATGCCATTTTTGGATTTGAAAATCTCATGACCCAGGTCGTCGGATTCTCAAATCGAAAAAATTCCGGTCGGATTTTGCATATTTGGACTGCATAAGCAGGGTCATTCATTTTTGAGATCGAAAAATACAATTCTGAAGCTCGAAATCGAACCGCATAGGAAACAGCCTGAGAACGAACTTCCGACCTCGTTCTCCAGGGTATCATCCTGAATTTTCCGCAAACTATGTTGCCGGGAACTAAAGGCCCGAGAACGTCGGGGCTGGTGTTGTGGCTCGCTTACGGGGGTCTGTGCGGCTGTGTTGCCGTGCTATTAATAGCTGTGGGTTGAATGCTGTGTACGGCGGTCCTGATGTGATATTTTGACGTGGCTGCGCTGACCAGTAGAACGCGCTGATTTGTTGCTGTTCGTGCCTTCAATTTGCTTTTCGATTTCCAACCGTCAACTTTTTGATTTTGGCATTGGGTTGTAAATCGTTCATTTTCTCGGAACTTAAAAAACGAAGGGGAACATGTTTTGACCAGGGACCAATCAGCGCCTTGTTGTTCATTATCGTTTCCATTTTCGATTTCCGATTTCGATTCTGTTTAGACGCACCCTTAGCATGCTAATTAGCTATTTTATTACAGCAGTGAAAATTAGTAATTTGTAGTGAAATGGAAGGCATTTTCGCACCGGGTTTGGCACACGACCACCACACACAGCCCGGCACGAACCAGCCCACAGCCGTAGCACAGCACAGCACACAGGAAACAGACCACAGGTACCGGACCACACCAAACGATTTACTATAATAATTGTGTGTTTTATGTCGTTGATTTGCGAGCGAGAAGCTACTTGCTTCTGGGCAAACGACCTATCACGCAGCTTCCCAACTTGAGCATCGAACACTCGTCCGGTTGAACTCACAGCTGACCTATTTCAAATATTTTTGTTAGTGCATCAAGCACCACGCAGCTTGCAAATGGAGGATCGACCATTCAACGGTCGAACCCACAGCTGACGGATTTGACAAAAACTTGAAAAAAAACATATTAATTGCCAGGTATTGTATCATCCACCACACCCTGCTTGTTTTCTCTCTTCTACACGTCTAAAAGCCATCCACCATACCTCATCTATGTCCTTCCGTCATGTTAGTGATTCAACCCATACGTCAGTTTACTCGCTCAGGTAAGCTTTTGTTTGATATTTCGAAACGCGTGTGTAGGGTGTTGTACATTCCATACAAACTGCGGCGTGGCCGCGCACAAATTCCTTAATAGCCGTGAGTTGCTGCGCATACCAGGCACACAAGTATACGAACATGTCGTCAGCTGTTAACATTAAACCCTGTCTCCTCCACGGCAGGCATACTCGTACTGTCCTTCGACCTACCGGTGTACCCGTCGAGGCTGAAAAAAAAATGTGTTCACACCTAACTTCAGTATAATAACGTATAAGACGCTCCCGAATTTCTAGTGTAATTTGCGCAGAACTATGTACGAGGCACGAGACACGAGAAATTGATATCACTCTAAAAAACGCCTACCACCAGCAAAAATTCAAATTAATCCAACACAGAAAACGTAACCATCTTCACCCCGACGCGCCCCTGTAGAACAAGTGATTTTGTCAATAGTGTGCTCGAAATCGTCAGACGCAATGAATGATCAACTGGAGAGTGCTCGGCAACGTTGTTCCCCCCAACCCTTCGTTGAAAAGGCCCCCTAAGAAGAAAGCCGGCCACTGCACTCCGTTGGTCTCCTCGTTGAAGAAGGCACCGAATTCCAGACATTCCACTGAGTTCGCCCACGCCACCACCTGCACCCTTGTCGTCGAACCTCTCCCCTTAGCACCATTTTCTTGACGCCGACTGCTTGACAACACGTCCCACGTGACGCTCAGCGCTCGGATCCTTGGCACGCGCGTGCGTCCCATTAGCCAACCCATCAACAATGTCGTGGAGTGCTTGTCCATCAGCCTCCATTGGGAGTGTGTGGGGGGGGTGTTGTAGACGACCAATTTTGCACGAGGCAGCCGTCGGATAGCTCCACAGACCTTCAACAACGATTCCTGGAGCTATTTGGTGGGCGTGTACCATCTCTCCCCATCCACGTTGTTGAAGACGACGAATAGGGCGGCCTGCATCATGCTGACGGAAGCTTACAGCAGTGCTGCGGCGCTAAAGTACGAAGATATTTATTGCGGGGGACCGTAGTAAAGAGGACCCAATATTGCTATTAAAAATAGGTAAATGTATGGGTTTTTATGTATACCATAGGTCCTATTAACTAAGGACCCCCGTAAGTAATAGTACAAAATACGCAAAAAAGCATGCTTAAATCAACTATTTTCGGTTGCTTAGTTAAGCATGCTTATTTAAGCAAATAAGCACGACAATGCTGCTTTGATTATGCTTGGATTAAACAACCCCCAAAAAAACTTGATTAGGCATGCTTATTTTAGTTGTTTGCCAACACTACCTGCAATACGAAAAAACCCGAAAGTTTCAGGTAAGAAAAAACAAAAACGAAGGTTGTTGTTGTTCTCGCCACTACAATACAATGCAGTCCGTGGTCGCAGAACAGACTCCAATAACTCCGGAGTGGAAGAGGTATTATTACGGGGGTCTATAGTTAACAGGACCTATGGCATACATAAAAACCTATGTATTTAGGTATTTTTACTAACAATATTTGGTCCTGTTAACTATGGACCCCCGTAATAGAGATGATACTTGTCAGTAGCCATCATAGTCGTTACTCGATAACACTTACGTCATCTGGTGTACATTGACGCATTTCTAGGTACAACAGACAGTTTTCCAGTCTGCGTGTTATAGTTTGATTATTACAGCAGTACCAGGTATACAGCAACACATCTACTGCTGTGCACTCATACACAGAAGAAATCACAGTAATAAGTAGTACGTGCTATTGGTATAGAATGGAAAGGCTGTCTTCAGTATCCCTCCGGGACCGGTAGCATAGTTTTAGTTCTGGTTGAAGTAACAACATAGGGTACACGGGGGTCATGGGTATGTACCCCAAGATGTATTGATTTTTGAAGTAAAACTGAGGGTCTCCGTGTTGTTTTTATTTTGAACGAAATACAAGGATATTTTCCGCTTTTTGTTTTTTGTCTTTGAACGACTTATGAGGGTCGTCCTTTGTTGCGAGCTGCGAACGCACACGCGCCCCGCCCCCTTTGAGCTCGCTTTTCTTTTGCTCACCATCATCAGCTTCCAGCTGAGCAAATCAATCAATACCGGCCAGGAGTCGCCAAACATCTTCTTCTTCTCTTCTGTTGAAGCTTCACGTACAAGTCGCCTAACAGTGACTACGTGTTTGCCTCGAACATCAACTGTGTATTGACCGGTCATCGGCAATCGAGTCTCGACGTATACATCAGCTACGCGCTGGTACACACGTCAATCGCCATACCTAATAGGTTAATTAGCCTCGGAACGCGTAAATGCGGCAAGCTACTAGCAACGGTGACCCAAGACCGCCACCCTGAACTGCTACTGGCTCGCTATACAGCAGGAAGAGGACTGGACCTTTTTAAAATCAAGAAACCTGCTGCTACGTACGAAGAAGGGAGCTTCTTCCACGACGAGAGGAACCTAACATCGAAGGTCTACGTACTTCGTTGAAACGTGAGTGGCACGTGGTACGGACACCGCGTGCTTCTAAGAGGGTCCTGCGTAGGGCATGCTACTACTGCTGTCGTTCACTACTGTAGTTCACTACTGCTGTCGTTCACTACTGCTGTAGTCAAATTGCTGTAACTACGATAGAGACACCCACAGAGCACCACCGCGTAAGGAGCAGCTGGCTGTGAAAATCTCACCTGCTCCCCTTTGTCTTTTCATAGACGAGGACCAACAATCTCGAGCAAAACTCGAGTGTAACCGCTGTACGCTGCTCACCAGCAACTTCACATCAAAACCCAGCACGTCTGAAAGTTAGGAGCTCTGCTGAGCGTAGTCCATTTCGTGGATCGTAAGCCTCAGTCACTCTGAGCAACAGCGGTATAGAAGTTAACTCCCGATAAGCACCCTGCTATCTGTCAAAGGAGCGCTGAACTTCGAATTTTCCAAGAGGGCGTCGGCCCCAGTGAGATTTTTTTTAATAGTCGTCACTACAACAGTGGCACAGAAGCAAACTCCCGACAAGCGTGATAGCTGTCTGTTAAAGGAGTCCCTGCCTTCACCATTTCCTGACAGGACCTTCCATTGCGAGGGAGCCTAGCAAATACAAAAACCTCGATCAATACGTCGAGTAAGATTCTGCTGTACGCTGTCAAGGACAGCTTCGCCACAACCCACAGCACCGCTGGGGTTGAGGAGCTCTGTCTAGTGTTGTCCATTTCGTGGATCATAAGCCTCAGTCACTCTGAGCAACAGCGGCATATAAGTTAACTCCCGATAAGCATTCTGTTATCTGTTAAAGGAGCGCTGAACTTCGATAAATTTCCAAGAGGACCGTCGGCCCCAGAGAGATTGCTGGAAAGTCGTTACTACAGCGGCATAGAAGTTAACTCTGCTATCTGTTAAAGGAGCTCTGAACTTCGATAAATTTCCAAGAGGACCGTCGGCCCCAGAGAGATATTAATTGACAGTCGCTAATACAGCGGCACAGACTGTCAACTCCCGATAAGCATTCTGCTATCTGATAAAGGAGCGCCGAACTTCTACAAATTTCCAAGAGGGTCATCGGCCCCAGAGAGATTTCGTTTCAACAGTCGTCACTGGACTCTACGTGGATCCGTGACCCCACACGACCGTTGAAACGAGAACTATTTCAAATAGTTCCTCCGAGGAGGATACGACAATAATTTATTTTCGTATCTTGATCACTCAGCAGTACCGCTACCTACTATACCTGGTGCTACAACTCGTACTGCTGCAAAATCATACAAGACCGCCTGGCGACTACCTTCCATCTCAGATCATGGATGACCCCAACAACAGCGGTAACCTGATCAACGCCATCAAGGGTCTTAGGAAATTCGACGGGCGGAAGCCAGGTGAATTTCGTGATTGGCATAAACGGCTGGCCGTGGTACTTGGGGTAACACGTCGAGGCATCGCAAGTCTCATCAAGGGAAAGCCCCGTCCAACCGAACAAACCTCCGGTACGGTTCAAACTGCCCTCGACAAGGCTGTTGCCGACTACGACAGGGCGAACGAAGATCTGTACGCCATCCTCTACCTGCTCACAGAGAAACCAGCAGCGCTCCTTGTGTCCAAGCACGAAGACATTACCGGTGCGAGTGGGAATGGTCAACAAGCTCTGCTCGAACTCGTTGGAAAATACAACAAGGTCACAGACGAGCTCATCCGGTCAACAATGGACAAACTGGTGGACACGCCAATGCAGCTAGGGCAAGACCCTGATGACTTCTTCATGGAGAAGATCCTCGCCCGCGCCGAACTGGAGAAGAAGATGGGTGAGCCTATCTCCGACCGACGATTCAAAGACATCTGCGTGCAGGGATTCACCTCCGAATACAAGGACATCAAATTGATGATGTACCGTGACCCCACCTTCGACGTCGACCAGATGCAAAGCACGATGCGTCACCTCTACCTGGACGACATTTCTCGCAGCAACGGTGCCAAAGGGAAGATCGCTGGTCGCGGCGTCGCTATGACAGCGGAAACATCAACGTGCAGCCACTGCGGAAGGGACGGTCATACCACCCGCAACTGCTGGACAAAGCGCGACGAAGACAAAAAATCTTCCGGGAAGAAGAGCGCGAGAACCAAAGGAGCCACCGGACAGAAGTGGTGCTCCGTCTACAAGATTACCTCTCACAGTGATGAGGGGTGCTACACACAGGGCGCACCCCGCCCGGAACCCGGAGCTGCTCACCTCGCTTCTGCCGTACTGACTGTCGGCTCCCATCAGGTCATCAATGACGAGGAACCATCCCTCAATTTCGACGATGATTTTGACAAGGGATTTGCGTTTCCAGCGCTGGCGGCAGGAAGTGGTGGAGGGATTTCAAACCCCGACCCGAACAAATTCACCATGCTTGTGGACAGCGGGGCCTCGGACCACTTTGAGGACGATGAGCTGATCCCAGGTCTACGCCAACGGATGAGAGGTTACAAGACACTGGACGAGCCGAAGCCTATCGAAACTGCAGGCAAGAAGAAGGTATTCGCTACAGCAACAGGCACCATCTGTGGGCACATCATCAATACGTCCGGCCAGCCTATTCCTGTGCGCATCTTCACATTCATCGTACCCGGAATGGGCCGCCACCTCTTTTCTTCCGCAACAGCAATGAAGTCCGGGGTCAACACCATCCTGCAAGCGGGAAATCTTCATCTCCAGTTCAACAGCAAGATATCTCTCCAGTTGAACCAGCACGGAAAAGACGCGGGTATGTGCTCGTTTGACGTGTTGCTACCCGTCCTTGACGGCAAAAAGGACCAGACCAAGACGGCTGTGACGGCTGTGACTACGACGGCCGTGACGGATCTGACCAAGACGGCTGAGACTGCTGTGACGGAGCCATCATCAGCACCTGCATTGGCTCTTACAGCACAAGTAAGTGCTGACACCTGGCACAGACGATTGGGACACATAAACCCCCGCAGCATGGAGCTGCTTCGCAAGACGGAAGGCAACGGCGTTGAGTACACCGGCACCATTTCAGGCTGTGACATCTGCGCGATAGGCAAGAGTACTCAGAAGGCTCACCCGAAGACGACGAAGCGCACCACTGACGGACCAATGGAACTGGTCTACACGGATCTTACGGGACTCATCACACCAGCGGCTCGGAGAGGATTCAAGTACGTCAGCAAGTTTACTGACGACTACTCCCGGATGAAGGAGGTATTCCTTCTTAAGTCCAAGACCGAAGCAGCCGACTCGCTCCACCTCTACAACATGACGGTGGCAGTTCCACTCGGACTACGTATCCAAAGACTGAGGTGCGGCAAGGGAGGCGAGTACGTCTCTCAGGCGTTCAAGACTCTCTGCATCAACTCCGGCATTAGTGTGGAATACACCGTGACTGCAACGCCCCAACAAAACGGGGTATCAGAACGCGATGGGAGGACCCTTGCCACCATGACAAGGTGTCTTCTCGAGGACGGCAGCTTTCCCCGCAACATGTGGGGCGAACTGTTCTTCACAGCAGTTCATCTGAGCAACAGGTCACCTCATTCGGCATCGGGAGGAAAAACGCCCTTCTTCAAGATGCATGGCAAGGAGGCCGATCTATCGGACCTGCGCGCTATCGGATCAAGGGCCTTCGTGCACATTGAAACGTACACACCCAAGCTCGGCGACAAGACGTGGGACGGCAAACTCTGCGGGTTTAGTCAGGACAGTAGAGCATACCGAATCTACAACCCATCGAAAGGCACTGTGGTTGAAAGCCGCAACGTCACCTTCCTGGAGACACCCCCATCCTCCACGCCCCCTATGGGAGTGGATTACTCCATCGACCAGGACTACGAGAACGACGTTATCGACATCACCTCCTCTCTGGACTTCACAATATTGGACACACGAAAAGAGGGTGTCATTGCTGCACTGGAACGACTTCGAGACAGGATCAGGAGCATGACGCAAGAGACAGGTCCACTGGAGGCAGCATCGGCGGAGGAAATACATCATCCGAGGCGGGAGCGTCACAAGATCCCGAGGTCGAGCCCATTCCATCTGAGGTCGTGCCTGATGGGGAACCAGTGGCAGTTGCACAGCCTGGGGTGACGCGTGCATCCACCAGAGCCAACCCCAACACAGATGACACTTTCGACAGCTCACTTACGCCCAGCTAGTTGCTCTACTTGGCGAAAGGAGAACCTAGGGTCAAGACCACGGGCATGCGCGAGGATTTTGCCTATGTCAGTGGAGCACCCTTTCTGTCATACACGGCATTCACCTACGCTACTTCCAACCAAGACGACAAACGGTTCTCGGAGGAGGTGAAACGAGTGCTTCAAATTCCTCGCACGCATGCTGATGCCATTAACTCGCCGGAACACAAGGAGTGGAAAATCGCGATCGACAAGGAGATGAACAGCCTCAAGGACCATGACATGTACGAGCTGGTTCCCATCACCAGTGTGCCCAAGGACAACAAGATCATCGGATCACGATTCGTCTTCAAGCAAAAGACTGACGGCAGGTTCAAGGCTCGGCTTGTGGTTCAAGGATACGTCCAAGAACCAGGTATCGACTACGGAAAATCGTATGCACCGGTGTGTCGCATCGGCAGCATCCGAATGGTCCTGGCCATCGCATGCGAGCACGAGTGGCCAGTGTAGCAACTCGATGTTCAAGTGGCTTTTCTCCAGTCCAAGATCGAGGGTCGCGACGTCTACGTCAAGACGGCCCCTGGGCAAGAGATCAAGGATCCCAAGACCGGGGAGCCCGTGGTTTACAAGCTGAAGCGCAGTCTGTACGGACTAGCACAGTCACCTGTACTATGGTACGACACCATCAACGCGGTAATGCTGACGGTCGGATTCACGCCCACGCAGTCTGACCCTTGCGTCTACACGTATGGGAAGGATGACACCTTCACGATATTGACTCTCTACGTCGATGGCATCCTGCTCAGTGGAGCAAACGAGGACGTGGTGAAGCAGCTTAAGAAGGCACTTACGGATCGCTTCGCAATGACAGACATGGGAGAATTCAGCCTTATCCTTGGCATGACAGTTACCCGCGACTACGAGAAAGGAACTCTGTCCATAACCCAGAAGGACTACGTCAGCAACGTTCTCGAGAGGTTCGGGATGAAGGACTGCAACCCCGTGCACACACCTGGGTACGGAGCGGAGCTTTCAAGCCAGCAACCGGAGGAAGCTCTACTGGGCGCCACCGGGACGAAGCTCTATCAAGCCATCGTAGGTTCGCTACTCTACCTGGCACATTGTAGGCGCTACGACATGTGCTACGCGGTCAATCAACTCACAAGGGCGTGCAGTAAACCAGCCCAGGCGCACATGACTGCAGCTAAGCATGCACTCAGGTACCTGAAAGGGCACCCAGACCTGCCCATCATCTTCAAGAAGGGGCAATTTCAACTACACGGATACGTGGATGCATCCTTCGCTTCGAACCCGGACACTCGCAAAATCCACCACTGGATCAATCTTCTTCCTGGGAGGAGGGCCTATTAGCTTCGGCTCCAAGACGCAATCGCTCGTCGCGCAATCCACCGTCGAGTCCGAGCTTATGGGGCTAAGCTACGGTTCGAAGGAGGCAGTCTATCTGTCAAACTTCCTCACGGAGCTACAGTTTGAAAACTTCAGCTCCGTCCCCATCAACTGCGACAGCACAGGTGCTTTGACTGTAGCAGGAAATGCGACATACTCTTCAAGGACGAAGCACATTGCGCTATATACGCTTCTTCTTCATCCGGGAGCTGGTAAAGGATGGCAAGATCACACTCCATTTCGTGCCGACGGGGAAGATGCTGGCGGACCGCGGGACGAAGCATCTCGCCAAAGTCCAGTTCAAAAATATCCTGGACCAAATCATGGATTTTTCCGGTAAAGCCACAGTACAAGACAGGCTGCAACATCTGCGGTCCGATGGACGGAGAGCTCGTCACCTGGGGCGATACAGCAGGGAACTCTGGTGATGTACTACTGCTGTACCTGGTATTGTTACTCTTTTGAGCAGTATGCCACTTGCGGTGATCGTCCATTGTTCCTTTGTTTGTTTTCGGGGTGGCAGGAACTTTCGACCAGGTTTATTCTTTCCTGTGATTGTAGCGGATCGACAAACCATCTTCACTTTATAAAGACTACCAAGTACCCCTGTAGCAATCTTAGTCTAGGGTACACACCCATCTCTTACAAGCAGGTGTTGCAGCTGTTTAACCTAGAAATGCGTAAATGTATACCAGATGACGTAAGTGTTATCGAGAAACGACTATGATGGCTACTGACAAGTATCATCTCTAATACCTCCTCTCGTTAAGCATACACTTTCTTACTCTGCGTTACATGCTAAATTTTCTCAAAAAGAAACGCACACGCAACATCAAGTAGTGATGTTGTTATTGGGAACTAACACTTGTACATAATGTACTTACATGTGTTCCAAGGATAATCAGGTGTAAATTACGTACCTATCGCATGAGATCCAAGGAGTGAATTCAACACATACAAGGCAAGGAAATAACCGAACACAGAATCGTTTTGTTCTACCGATACTGCAACACCTGCTTGTAAGACATGAGTGTGTACCCTAAACTAAGATTGCTACAGGGGTACTTGGTAGCCTTTATAAAGTGAAGATGGTTTGTCGATCCGCTACAATCACAGGGAAGAATAAACCTGGTCGAAAGTTCCTGCCGCCCCGAAAACAAACAAAGGAACAATGGACGATCACCGCAAGTGGCATACTGCTTGCTCAAAAGACTACCAGGTACAGCAGTAGTACATCACCAGAGTTCCCTGCTGTACCGCCCCAGGTGACGAGCTCTCCGTCCATCGGACCGCAGATGTTGCAGCCTGTCTTGTACTGTGGCTTATCCGGAAAAATCCATGATTTGGTCCAGGATATTTTTGAACTGGACTTTGGCGAGATGCTTCGTCCCGCAGTCCGCCAGCATCTTCCCCATCGGCACGAAATGGAGTGTGACCTTGCCATCCTTTACCAGCTCCCGGATGAAGAAGAAGCGTATATAGCGCAATGTGCTTCGTCCTTGAAGAGTATGTCGCATTTCCTGCTACAGTCAAAGCACCTGTGCTGTCACAGTTGATGGGGACGGAGCTGAAGTTTTCAAACTGTAGCTCCGTGAGGAAGTTTGACAGATAGACTGCCTCCTTCGAACCGTAGCTTAGCCCCATAAGCTCGGACTCGACGGTGGATTGCGCGACGAGCGATTGCGTCTTGGAGCCGAAGCTAATAGGCCCTCCTCCCAGGAAGAAGATTGATCCAGTGGTGGATTTTGCGAGTGTCCGGGTTCGAAGCGAAGGATGCATCCACGTATCCGTGTAGTTGAAATTGCCCCTTCTTGAAGATGATGGGCAGGTCTGGGTGCCCTTTCAGGTACCTGAGTGCATGCTTAGCTGCAGTCATGTGCGCCTGGGCCGGTTTGCTGCACGCCGTTGTGAGTTGATTGACCGCGTAGCACATGTCGTAGCGCCTACACTGCGCCAGGTAGAGTAGCGAACCTACGATGGCTTGATAGAGCTTCGTCAGGGTGGCGCCCAGTAGAGCTTCCTCCGGTTGCTGGCTTGAAAGCTCCGCTCCGTACCCAGGTGTGTGCACGGGGTTGCAGTCCTTCATCCCGAACCTCTCGAGAACGTTGCTGACGTAGTCCTTCTGGGTTATGGACAGAGTTCCTTTCTCGTAGTCGCGGGTAACTGTCATGCCAAGGATAAGGCTGAATTCTCCCATGTCTGTCATTGCGAAGCGATCCGTAAGTGCCTTCTTAAGCTGCTTCACCACGTCCTCGTTTGCTCCACTGAGCAGGATGCCATCGACGTAGAGAGTCAATATCGTGAAGGTGTCATCCTTCCCATACGTGTAGACGCAAGGGTCAGACTGCGTGGGCGTGAATCCGACCGTCAGCATTACCGCGTTGATGGTGTCGTACCATAGTACAGGTGACTGTGCTAGTCCGTACAGACTGCGCTTCAGCTTGTAAACCACGGGCTCCCCGGTCTTGGGATCCTTGATCTCTTGCCCAGGGGCCGTCTTGACGTAGACGTCGCGACCCTCGATCTTGGACTGGAGAAAAGCCACTTGAACATCGAGTTGCTACACTGGCCACTCGTGCTCGCATGCGATGGCCAGGACCATTCGGATGCTGCCGATGCGACACACCGGTGCATACGATTTTCCGTAGTCGATACCTGGTTCTTGGACGTATCCTTGAACCACAAGCCGAGCCTTGAACCTGCCGTCAGTCTTTTGCTTGAAGACGAATCGTGATCCGATGATCTTGTTGTCCTTGGGCACACTGGTGATGGGAACCAGCTCGTACATGTCATGGTCCTTGAGGCTGTTCATCTCCTTGTCGATCGCGATTTTCCACTCCTTGTGTTCCGGCGAGTTAATGGCATCAGCATGCGTGCGAGGAATTTGAAGCACTCGTTTCACCTCCTCCGAGAACCGTTTGTCGTCTTGGTTGGAAGTAGCGTAGGTGAATGCCGTGTATGACAGAAAGGGTGCTCCACTGACATAGGCAAAATCCTCGCGCATGCCCGTGGTCTTGACCCTAGGTTCTCCTTTCGCCAAGTAGAGCAACTAGCTGGGCGTAAGTGAGCTGTCGAAAGTGTCATCTGTGTTGGGGTTGGCTCTGGTGGATGCACGCGTCACCCCAGGCTGTGCAACTGCCACTGGTTCCCCATCAGGCACGACCTCAGATGGAATGGGCTCGACCTCGGGATCTTGTGACGCTCCCGCCTCGGATGATGTATTTCCTCCGCCGATGCTGCCTCCAGTGGACCTGTCTCTTGCGTCATGCTCCTGATCCTGTCTCGAAGTCGTTCCAGTGCAGCAATGACACCCTCTTTTCGTGTGTCCAATATTGTGAAGTCCAGAGAGGAGGTGATGTCGATAACGTCGTTCTCGTAGTCCTGGTCGATGGAGTAATCCACTCCCATAGGGGGCGTGGAGGATGGGGGTGTCTCCAGGAAGGTGACGTTGCGGCTTTCAACCACAGTGCCTTTCGATGGGTTGTAGATTCGGTATGCTCTACTGTCCTGACTAAACCCGCAGAGTTTGCCGTCCCACGTCTTGTCGCCGAGCTTGGGTGTGTACGTTTCAATGTGCACGAAGGCCCTTGATCCGATAGCGCGCAGGTCCGATAGATCGGCCTCCTTGCCATGCATCTTGAAGAAGGGCGTTTTTCCTCCCGATGCCGAATGAGGTGACCTGTTGCTCAGATGAACTGCTGTGAAGAACAGTTCGCCCCACATGTTGCGGGGAAAGCTGCCGTCCTCGAGAAGACACCTTGTCATGGTGGCAAGGGTCCTCCCATCGCGTTCTGATACCCCGTTTTGTTGGGGCGTTGCAGTCACGGTGTATTCCACACTAATGCCGGAGTTGATGCAGAGAGTCTTGAACGCCTGAGAGACGTACTCGCCTCCCTTGCCGCACCTCAGTCTTTGGATACGTAGTCCGAGTGGAACTGCCACCGTCATGTTGTAGAGGTGGAGCGAGTCGGCTGCTTCGGTCTTGGACTTAAGAAGGAATACCTCCTTCATCCGGGAGTAGTCGTCAGTAAACTTGCTGACGTACTTGAATCCTCTCCGAGCCGCTGGTGTGATGAGTCCCGTAAGATCCGTGTAGACCAGTTCCATTGGTCCGTCAGTGGTGCGCTTCGTCGTCTTCGGGTGAGCCTTCTGAGTACTCTTGCCTATCGCGCAGATGTCACAGCCTGAAATGGTGCCGGTGTACTCAACGCCGTTGCCTTCCGTCTTGCGAAGCAGCTCCATGCTGCGGGGGTTTATGTGTCCCAATCGTCTGTGCCAGGTGTCAGCACTTACTTGTGCTGTAAGAGCCAATGCAGGTGCTGATGATGGCTCCGTCACAGCAGTCTCAGCCGTCTTGGTCAGATCCGTCACGGCCGTCGTAGTCACAGCCGTCACAGCCGTCTTGGTCTGGTCCTTTTTGCCGTCAAGGACGGGTAGCAACACGTCAAACGAGCACATACCCGCGTCTTTTCCGTGCTGGTTCAACTGGAGAGATATCTTGCTGTTGAACTGGAGATGAAGATTTCCCGCTTGCAGGATGGTGTTGACCCCGGACTTCATTGCTGTTGCGGAAGAAAAGAGGTGGCGGCCCATTCCGGGTACGATGAATGTGAAGATGCGCACAGGAATAGGCTGGCCGGACGTATTGATGATGTGCCCACAGATGGTGCCTGTTGCTGTAGCGAATACCTTCTTCTTGCCTGCAGTTTCGATAGGCTTCGGCTCGTCCAGTGTCTTGTAACCTCTCATCCGTTGGCGTAGACCTGGGATCAGCTCATCGTCCTCAAAGTGGTCCGAGGCCCCGCTGTCCACAAGCATGGTGAATTTGTTCGGGTCGGGGTTTGAAATCCCTCCACCACTTCCTGCCGCCAGCGCTGGAAACGCAAATCCCTTGTCAAAATCATCGTCGAAATTGAGGGATGGTTCCTCGTCATTGATGACCTGATGGGAGCCGACAGTCAGTACGGCAGAAGCGAGGTGAGCAGCTCCGGGTTCCGGGCGGGGTGCGCCCTGTGTGTAGCACCCCTCATCACTGTGAGAGGTAATCTTGTAGACGGAGCACCACTTCTGTCCGGTGGCTCCTTTGGTTCTCGCGCTCTTCTTCCCGGAAGATTTTTTGTCTTCGTCGCGCTTTGTCCAGCAGTTGCGGGTGGTATGACCGTCCCTTCCGCAGTGGCTGCACGTTGATGTTTCCGCTGTCATAGCGACGCCGCGACCAGCGATCTTCCCTTTGGCACCGTTGCTGCGAGAAATGTCGTCCAGGTAGAGGTGACGCATCGTGCTTTGCATCTGGTCGACGTCGAAGGTGGGGTCACGGTACATCATCAATTTGATGTCCTTGTATTCGGAGGTGAATCCCTGCACGCAGATGTCTTTGAATCGTCGGTCGGAGATAGGCTCACCCATCTTCTTCTCCAGTTCGGCGCGGGCGAGGATCTTCTCCATGAAGAAGTCATCAGGGTCTTGCCCTAGCTGCATTGGCGTGTCCACCAGTTTGTCCATTGTTGACCGGATGAGCTCGTCTGTGACCTTGTTGTATTTTCCAACGAGTTCGAGCAGAGCTTGTTGACCATTCCCACTCGCACCGGTAATGTCTTCGTGCTTGGACACAAGGAGCGCTGCTGGTTTCTCTGTGAGCAGGTAGAGGATGGCGTACAGATCTTCGTTCGCCCTGTCGTAGTCGGCAACAGCCTTGTCGAGGGCAGTTTGAACCGTACCGGAGGTTTGTTCGGTTGGACGGGGCTTTCCCTTGATGAGACTTGCGATGCCTCGACGTGTTACCCCAAGTACCACGGCCAGCCGTTTATGCCAATCACGAAATTCACCTGGCTTCCGCCCGTCGAATTTCCTAAGACCCTTGATGGCGTTGATCAGGTTACCGCTGTTGTTGGGGTCATCCATGATCTGAGATGGAAGGTAGTCGCCAGGCGGTCTTGTATGATTTTGCAGCAGTACGAGTTGTAGCACCAGGTATAGTAGGTAGCGGTACTGCTGAGTGATCAAGATACGAAAATAAATTATTGTCGTATCCTCCTCGGAGGAACTATTTGAAATAGTTCTCGTTTCAACGGTCGTGTGGGGTCACGGATCCACGTAGAGTCCAGTGACGACTGTTGAAACGAAATCTCTCTGGGGCCGATGACCCTCTTGGAAATTTGTAGAAGTTCGGCGCTCCTTTATCAGATAGCAGAATGCTTATCGGGAGTTGACAGTCTGTGCCGCTGTATTAGCGACTGTCAATTAATATCTCTCTGGGGCCGACGGTCCTCTTGGAAATTTATCGAAGTTCAGAGCTCCTTTAACAGATAGCAGAGTTAACTTCTATGCCGCTGTAGTAACGACTTTCCAGCAATCTCTCTGGGGCCGACGGTCCTCTTGGAAATTTATCGAAGTTCAGCGCTCCTTTAACAGATAACAGAATGCTTATCGGGAGTTAACTTATATGCCGCTGTTGCTCAGAGTGACTGAGGCTTATGATCCACGAAATGGACTACACTAGACAGAGCTCCTCAACCCCAGCGGTGCTGTGGGTTGTGGCGAAGCTGTCCTTGACAGCGTACAGCAGAATCTTACTCGACGTATTGATCGAGGTTTTTGTATTTGCTAGGCTCCCTCGCAATGGAAGGTCCTGTCAGGAAATGGTGAAGGCAGGGACTCCTTTAACAGACAGCTATCACGCTTGTCGGGAGTTTGCTTCTGTGCCACTGTTGTAGTGACGACTATTAAAAAAAATCTCACTGGGGCCGACGCCCTCTTGGAAAATTCGAAGTTCAGCGCTCCTTTGACAGATAGCAGGGTGCTTATCGGGAGTTAACTTCTATACCGCTGTTGCTCAGAGTGACTGAGGCTTACGATCCACGAAATGGACTACGCTCAGCAGAGCTCCTAACTTTCAGACGTGCTGGGTTGTGATGTGGAGTTGCTGGTGAGCAGCGTACAGCGGTTACACTCGAGTTTTGCTCGAGATTATTGGTCCTCGTCTATGAAAAGACAAAGGGGAGCAGGTGAGATTTTCACAGCTAGCTGCTCCTTACGCGGTGGTGCTCTGTGGGTGTCTCTATCGTAGTTACAGCAATTTGACTACAGCAGTAGTGAACTACCTGGTACAGCAGTAGTGAACGACAGCAGTAGTAGAATGCCCTACGCAGGACCCTCTTAGAAGCACGTGGTGTCCGTACCACGTGTCACTCACGTTTCAACGAAGTACGTAGACCTTCGATGTTTGGTTCCTCTCGTCGTGGAAGAAGCTCCCTTCTTCGTACGTAGCAGCAGGTTTCTTGATCTTGAAAAAGTCCAGTCCTCCTCCTGCTGTATAGCAAGCCAGTTGCAGTTCAGGGTGGCGGTCTTGGGTCACCGTTGCTAGTAGCTTGCCGCGTTTACGCGTTCCGAGGCTAATTAACCTATTAGGTGTGGCGATTGACGTGTTTACCAGCGCGTAGCTGATGTATACGTCGAGACTCGATTGCCGATGACCGGTCAATGCACAGTCGATGTTCGGGGCAAACACGTAGTCACTGTTAGGCGACTTGTACGTGAAGCTTCAACAGAAGAGAAGAAGATGTTTTGGCGACTCCTGGCCGGTATTGATTGATTTGCTCAGCTGGAAGCTGATGATGGTGAGCAAAAGAAAAGCGAGCTCAAGGGGGGGGGGCGCGTGTGCGTTCGCAGCTTGCAACAGAGGACGACCCTCATACGCCGTTCAAAGACAAAAAACAAAAAGCGGAAAATACCCTTGTATTTCGTTCAAAATAAAAACAACACGGAGACCCTCAGTTCTACTTCAAAAATCAATACATCTTGGGGTACATACCCATGACCCCCGTGTACCCTATGTTGTTACTTCAACCAGAACTAAAACTATGCTACTGGTCCCGGAGGGATACTGAAGACAGCCTTTCCATTCTATACCAATAGCACGTACTACTTATTACTGTGACTTCTTGTGTGTATGAGTGCACAGCAGTAGATGTGTTGCTGTATACCTGGTACTGCTGCAATAATCAAACTATAACACAAAAATAAAAATAAAACAAGCAGAGAATAATGCGCATGGTAACTGAAGCACGTCTACACCTCAGACATAATTAAAAAAGTGAGGTCCGCGCACGTACATACAGTAGTGGGGTCTAGATAAGGTGACCCCGTGCCTAGAAATGTTGACCGCCTCATCTCGAGTGGTCGCCTTGTACGCTAATAAGGCCGTTACCGCCCTATTGAGGTGTCGAAACCCCCTGACTATGGCGAGTATCGCCCTAAATAGGGAATACTACGTTTTAGTATACAGCGGTACAGTGTGCTACTGACCCGACATATGCTACACAGTGCTACACAGAGGAGAGATTCGTGCTCGTAGAAGACAGTACATCATTTCAGCGGTAGCATTACCGTACTCGACCCAGCGCGACACGTGTGATGTCAAACGCACACAACACCACTGCAGAGCAGACAGGTGAACGCACGCTTTTCATGTTACCACGGAGTACCAGGTATCATCATATTATTAGAAGAGCTGCGTGCGACAGAGCCTGCTCAAGATGCACACCTCTCTGCTTACGAACTGAGAGGAATGTTCACGCAGTCACACATCGAGACCAAAACCGCGAGATACACTACATAATCGTACTGCTAACTGGAGCTCTACTCTGCTGTACTGCCCGCCTCCCCGCAAAACTCCCTCATGTCTGCCTGTCGCATTGGATTAGAGGCGCTGTGATGAACGACATCCTGGCCTTCTATAGATAGAAGGCGGCATCGCCATTGCCGCACGCCCCCGCCGCGCTCTACAGGAGATTGAAGCGCGGCGAAAGCTCAGCGTAAGGCGGGGGGGCACCAACCCCATACGTCGTCGTGGTATCTTCGCTGTCGCTCTTGCATGGTCCCGCACCACCGACGCCCGTGTCTGCCACCTTGCCCTTGCCCGCTTTGAGCTTACCCGAGACATCCTTGGAAGATTGCTTGGCGGCAAGGCAATCATGACAGACGCTCTGCGTTGGGTTGTCGAAATCTGGGTCGGCTTCGCCTAAAAAACCGTGAAGTCGGCCACCGCATTATCCACGACGTTCGTCGCCGTCAGAACGCTGTGGAGTGAGGTCTGGGATCAAGCACAGTTCGCCCGCCGCACAGGGGATCGCGGATATATCCACTACTCGTTATTCTGCACGCGTTCGTGTGTTCTTTCTCGCAGCAGCGGCAGCAGGGGTGTGATATTTCTCTCAGAGGGAGCAACGGCAGAACGAGGTTTTGTACTGACGTGGAGGCAGGAATAGGCCGTGAATAAGGCGCATGGCGCCTTAGATGGCCCCCAGGGGCTAGACAAGGCGGTAGACGCCTTACTGAACGTTCAAGCCGTGCCAGCCGATTTTTGACCGCCTTATATCGAGTGGTCGCCTTATAAAGGCCCCGCTACTGTATCAGGTTTATGCGGTACGCTGTACAAGTCGCCACAGATACCGAGAAGACCGCATACTACCCAGAAAAAATAGACCGAAAAAAAAAAAAAACTCGACGTCGAAAACTCGAAAAGAAAGGATAAAAAATCACAAAAGGGAAGAGAGAGAAAAAAATCGAATTCAAGCAAGAAAGCAAGAAAACAAGAAAGGAAACACAAACGAGACTGCGCCGATTTTCGCATATTGCAGGCTCGCAAGCTACGCGAGGGGTGTAGAACAGAAATAAGAACCAGAAAACAAACATACTTACTCCGCTACTAAGAACACCAGGGAGGAAGCGAAAAAGAAACTAGCATGAAAAAAAAAAAAAACGATAAGGAAGACGATGAAGCAAGGCCGAAAGAAAAAGCAGATAGCCAAAAGCAAAAATGAAGATACAGACAGATGTTATGTTGTCGTGCTGTCATACCAGTTACAGTATGGATATATCAAGCAAAAGGAACAACTAACCTGAGCAAGCCTTAGAACCTCATGGTGATACCTTCCTTGTACCAACTTGAGCACAGGCGAAGCAAGAAAACTACTATATTAATAGTGGTATTAATCCGCAACACCAGTGGGCTAAAAGCAACTGCCTGTGCTGTATTGTTACGTAACGTAGTACGGCCACACACTCACACACTACCAATCAATCTACCCACCCACCCACCCACCAACCCACCAATCCACCCACCCGCCGACAAATAACTCGCCTAAAAAACCATAGAAAACAAAGCCAAAGAAGAGAAGGGGAGATTTTGTCCGACGCTTCTCACCTACCTCCATAGTCGAGAGCTCTACAGCACGCGAGAGCAGTTAAGAATCTCCTACAATACCAGGTAGTGGCCAAGGCTCGCTCGCGGCTTATGGAGATGTCAACACCGAGCTTAAGCTTTTTAACCCTTCTAGGACTGCAGTCTTAATGGGGTAGGTTTAGGGACAAACCGCTCAACCTCCAAGTACTTTGTCTCCTGTACGGGACTGCGATCCTTAAGGGGACGCTAGCACCTTCAGGAATGCGTCGTCAAGTACCCGCGCGTAGGCGTTTCGGCAACATATAGATACGACCTGAAACTAGAGTAGGGGATTTGCACCCAAGATCCGTATTTCGTTGTTGTAGAATAGTTGATGCAGCTCTACAAAAATCCTGAGCTTTTTAGCCCTTTTTTGCCCTTTTTTGGGCCCAATAATTACTACTCATCATGGGAACGTAGTTTTTCCTCCCGCAGCATTTTCGACGACGACCACGTATGAGATACATCACCCGCCTGGAGAACAGCAATATTTCGAAAATGGAGGCCATCTTTTCATCGGTGATGTATAGACGTTGTGCTGTGCTCCCTTGCATGAAATGAAACATTCTGGCGTTTTTGGGAGCTTTTTTTGTGCTACTCGCTCGCAACTTCGAACACACGAAAACACCTCGTGAGTTGTTTCTCGCTGCCTACGATTACCGCCTGGCGCACCCGACGCCCTCACACACCCCATCAGGAGCATCCCTCAATTTCGCGGGCTGTAGTTTTCTGTGAGGAGCTGTAGCTGTCCGCAGGCGAAGTGCCAACTTGCAGGTGGGGGTTGTTTTTCTGTTTCTTTTTTGAGCACCCCAAATTTCGACCAATTTCGACCACTGCAGCACCTCTCAAGTCGAGGTGTAGGCCTCTCTCTGTTGAGAAACGGGGGGGGGGGGGGGTCAATGTCGAGAGAAATACAAGCTGTTGTGATTAACCTCTTTCAAGTCACCGTCGCTCTCCGGTAAGCACGAACCAGCCGGAGTTGTGAGCGCGGCGTGTTAAAATAGGGACCTTTTTTCCTGTTCCGATAAAACATCTAGAGATTGGAGTAACTGGAAACCCGGGGACCAGGAGACGCTTGGGTGCCAGCGTCGCCCTAAGCCTAGTATCCTTTAGAGTGGCGTTCCTTGCTGAACACAATTGCTTGGCTGCTTTACCGGTAAATTCTTAAATTCATTAAAAAAAAGCCAGCATCGAATTCTCAACTCACAAGTTCTCAACACATGTCTCGCCTACTATGTGTACTGCTGAACCCAAATTAGCAATAAGGATGCTCGTGTACATAGTGATTATTTGCCACACCCAGGAGATCAACTTTCACCGCTCGCCGCTCGCCGAGCTTGGCTGCGACGCCCCTTTTTTCTCCGGGAACACCGAAGGTCGCTGTATGGGTTGGGCGTGGGACGGTCGCACGGCCGCGGGCGGTCGGGTGGCGCTCGGGAGCAGCGCTCTAAAAAAATCTACGTACACTAAAGTAAAGCAGACTCGGCTGTGAAGATCCGAAACGACATCGCCATCGCCAATATCACCGTATTTAGTACCTGGTAAAAATGATAGGACGTTCGGGAGTCGTTAGTAGGGCGGGCCCTCATGAGGGGAAAAAAAACAGAAAAAGTTTAGCAAGAGTTGGGATGAAGTTCCGAGGTAGTGCATGTGGCTGCCACGCGGCTTGTCTGCTAACGGCGCGAGCATATACGGGTAAGGTTTGACCAAGGGGTGCCCTCGCAAGAGACTGGGGGATCATGAAGTGGCTGTGGCGGTACTTTTTTCTACATGAGTGCCACTCCACATTCAAATATCTGCCTTCGAACAGCGATGGCCGATACACAACTTCTAAAGCACTCTCCGGAGGGAGCGAGTTGGACCACGAGAACCGCCTGCTGTGGAGGTGCCTCGCGTGTGCGAGTTGTATCCATCCACCGTCATTGTTGAGCGCTATCGCCGAGAATCACGTGCTGTGGCGGTTAAGTCACTCTGAACGATTGCACCGCGTACAAATTCGACTCGGATTTTTTTTTTTTTTTCTCGTTTTTTTTTTTTTTTTTTTTTTTTTCTCGCGAAGACTCAACCCTCGTGTATTTTACGAAAAAAACGAAAGTATGTTCCTCTATATATATATTTTCGTTTTTTTTTTTTTTTTTTTCCTCGCTAGGACCGGCCCTTGTACTGAAGTTATTGCGAACGCACCCATTCTCAACCACTGTGAGAAACACAGCCTGGATCAAATTTCCTGTTTCCTGTTTCTTTTTAGGTTCTGTTTTTATTTAGGTATCTCCTGCACTACAGCTGTACGTGCTGATGCATTAAGTTTTTCCAACGCTACCCCTCAACACCTTGCCGCCCATGTTATACGTACGTAATCTGTCACAGGTACTCCAGCAGCGTCGTGTTCGGCATCAGGTACGTACGACGATCGCATTTTTTTTACCCCCTGACTGAAACATCAATGATTTTCGATTTTTATCTATGCTGCGACATACACTACCACCATCACACTAGCGTTGAAATGCCTGCCGGTTTGATTATTCTGTTTCACGCCTAGAGAAGCTGCTCCCCTCTTGTAGAAGGATTCTGAACCTTCCACCACTACGAACACGATCCAACTATAGTTTCAAGTAATATTATCTCCGAAACATTTGGTATAGTTTTGAACGAAGATGCCGTTAATGACAAGGGGGGGAATCGTATTCAGAACCAACGATGCACCAAAAAAACGAGACAGTTCCGTTTGTTTGCACATCTTACTTTGTTCTGATTACTATGCTTGCCCATATTAAGAAACCGGTCTTTTTTCTGGGCGCGTCAGGGCCTCCTTTGGCCTTCATATACTGGTTTTAGTATAGGGGCGGTCAAGGCGGTCAGTCAAGGACGACAAACCGCGGTCTCCTAGCATATTTTCATAATAATTTTAGTGTAGGGGGCGGCCCGTCATGGGGGCAAACCGCGGTCTCCTACGTTGCATCTTTGGGTTTCAATGAGAGGTTTCGCATTATGTTCGCGGATAAACTGCTGTACGTTAAGTGTAAGGCAGTATGGACCTAGGGACATGTTATACCAGGTAAACGATTTTCGCACTATTAATAGTTCATGCTGATGTTTGATGCTGCCCAGTCACGCACAACAAGGCCAGTCTTGTTTTTTTTTTGGTAATGTTTTGCTTTTGACACACGCTGGACTTTGTCGGATGGCAAACGTAGTAATAGTATTAAGAAAGTGTGTAGATTTAAACCCACATGATTCTCCCTGTCTCATGCTGTCTACGTATGACCACATCATAGCTTGTACTTGGTATCTCTCTTCAGTACGATGAAAAATTAGAACGGACACTGGGTGCGCTGATGTGGTGTTCGCTGGGTAGAAGAAAGAGCCGGTCGGCCCTCCTTCCCACCGCAAAATTGATCCTGCTCTAATCCCAAGCAACTTTCCCCGCAGCAGGAACCCCCTTTACCGCTGGAAGATTTGCTCCATTTCGAATTCCAAGCAATAACTCCCCGGGGCAGGAACCCTCTTACCGCTGCAAGAACTACCTCATTCCAATTCCAAGTACTTAGTTCCCGGGACAGGAACCCTATCACAGCTCGTACAGATAATCGATTCCCACTTGATGTGATGATCTAAATCTTTCAGACCTGATAATCTATATCATCTGTATGATATATCTCACGTTGCAGGGTGGGACCGATAAGAGCTGCATGATCTAGGTAGCACAAGTTCCCTGGGTTGGATCTGTACTATGTACAGATCTTGCGCAACCTCTCACAGCGGCAGGTGAGCAACTAGATGATCTACAACAGATAGATAGATAGATCATGATCTGTCTGTCCGAGGCGTGAACCCTTTTCACCGCTCGAGGAAATACCCTATTCCAATTCCAAGTAGTCAGTCCCCGGAGCAGGAACGCCTTCACCGCTGCAAGAATTACCCCATTCCAATTCCAAGTAATTAGTCCCCGAAAACGTGTACACAGTGTCTAAAGGAACTGTTAATAAGAGGTTATTGTGAAGACAACACACATACATCTATCTGTTCCTGGTATTTGATACAGGCAGGTCGCTCTTAACTCAGCAGCCTCTGCCCCCGCTCCCGTCCCCGCCTCCTTATCTGTTTTTTCAATGGGAAAAAACAGGTTTTCGCTGGTTAACGCGAAGGTAGCGTGGGTCCTTATGGAGTGCCCGAACGTGCTTATGGCCCTGTGGCTCCTGCTGTTCCGCTCGGACGCTGCCTGCCGCGGCAGCCCGGCAAACGTAGCCCTCCTGGTCATGTTCGTTGGGCATTATGTACACAGGTGATGGGTGTTAAATGTTGGCGGCAACCGGGGGGTTGGGGGGGTGGGGGGGGGGGGGAAGAGGGTGTACTCATCACGTCATTCATGGCCGTAGTCGTATAAACGTAGAACCACCCTCGCATCCCTACAATGCCGGGACGGAGCGGTCGGGTTTTTACCGACCAGGCAGATATTTCTTGCACCAAGCGGGGGGGGACGTGATGATTCGTTGCTTGCCTTAGTCGTTTGTCCATTGACCACATATCTCTTTCGAGACGGCACACCGTTCTTACTCCTGATAGAGGCACCTCCAACATGTATGTGGGCGCTACGTACGTTCTTGTTCATATACTGTACCGGGTAATACATTTGCACAGTATGTTTACGTATCGTATCCCCTTCCTGTTTCGTCTTTTGGTGACCGCCATATACCTGCTACTGCTGTAGGGTACCGATCGCTTTCTCGCTATTATCACCACTCTGTCCCAAAAATATAGTGAAAAATCGTAAACTAGTATTCAATACAAGCGTTCCTTATATTTGGGGTACAGAGTGGTATTAATAACGTACTGCACTTGTCCATGTTACATTCATTCGTCTAGTTTTTACCTCCTCTCCTTCTCCAACACAGCCCGTTTCTTCGTGGGGTGTTGCACCTCTTGAGAACTTATCCCACGTTGTTTGGAGACAAAATAGTTGAAAATCGTTTTTTTTTTTTCGCGGCCCAATGGTCAACGCGTCATCGTCTTCGTGTTTGTCGTTCTGTGAGATTTCCGGGTCCCCTGCATGGATCGGCTTGACAAGACGTTTACACGTCGGGCAGATGATCGATTCCCGCGCAGTTCATGATCTACATCTGTCAGGGCAGATACATTCTTGTCCTGTATGATCTGTATGATCTAGCTCATATTGCTGTTATAAAGATTACCCTAGGCTGGGTAATCGATCGATCTTTTACCCCTATAGCCCAGTAGGAACCACCTTCACATTTGACGTCGTCCAGTTCAAACCTCACTTCGAACGTTTCTTATATAGAAACGCTTGCGCGTGCATCCCTAAAAAAAAACGTCTCCCTGGTTCCCCAGGCAATGAAGCGAAGCGGGTAAGTCAGCGTACAGACGTATAAGGTTCCGACGCCCCAAAGATCCCGCCGTTCAGAGGGGGGGAGAGTGTTACAAGAATTACCCTCGGCTGGGTAATCGATCGATCTTTTACCCCTATAGCTCAGTAGGTAACACCTTCACATTGCCGCGTGGGAGCCGTATAGCCTGTATGATCTGGGACAGATTTCCTGGGTTGGATCTGTGCTATGCAGGTCCTTCACATCATCTCACAACGGCAGGTTCGGATCTAGATGATCTGTCTGTAGATTATCTATCTCTCCGACATATAAGCTAGTTCATGACTTTTGGGCGTGCTTTTGTGACAAGGTTGGGTTTCGCCGGGTGTGTGCGCATGTGCTCCTTTCATCCGCTTTATACTACTTAGTCGTGTGTACTAATTGATGGATGTGCACGAGCAGCAAGATCGTTTTTCGCTAGTTGGCCCGTTAAAAAGTCGCCTGATCAACTGGCTCTATCTACTCTGCAGCCACTCTACCATCTATCACCCTGAGTTTCCGGAGTATCCACTCCGCTGCCAAACATTATCAGATGCGAGTTAAGATTTAGCTTATAGGTTAAGAGCACATAATGAGAAGGAAGGGGCCAGGACAGCAAAACAAATTGATAAGAGCTCAAGCCGGAAGTGGGTAAAGATGAGGAGTCTTTGTGCATACGGCTTTTTGGTTTGTGATGTTTTCTTGTTCCGCGGTGCTTATGAGTGATCAACGTTGAAGCTCATGCTGCTATTAGTACACATTGTCGGATAGCATGAGAAATAATGACAATAATCATAATATTGTGGGGAAGTGTATTGAACGGTTTGTATTCATGTTAATGCCTACTCGTTCCTTATATATCCGCCCTGAGTGGAAACATTTACCCCCGGTTCAGGTCACGAAGTACAACTAGAAGCCACTTCGACCCCCTCCACGGTCCATCCATCGTAACTACTCTGCGTTTTTGGTGTCTCCTCGAGATGGCCGTCCCCGTTTACTCAAAAGCTAGCTTTGTTCCCTCCTCAACCATATGTGATCAATTCATTCGACGCTGTCATCCTTACGAATGCAAGAAAAGTCCGCGTCACAAGGTGCCGAAACCCGCCTGCCTCACACGCGGTTCTCATTATTTATCTGGTAGGACGAAGCGCATCGTTCATGCGACTCGCTCAACACCTCACTGCGCTTCGCAAAGTTTGGTGCAACAGGCAATGTCTGCCTGGTCGGTGAAAAGCCGACGTGCTCCGTCCCGGCATTGTAGGGATGCGAGGGTCTATGGTCGTATGGCTGCAGCCATGCATGACATGAGTAAACCTCTCCCCCTCCCCCGCGCCATAGTACGTATATCGACGGCCTGCCGACTCTTTTCTACGTTCCGAACCTAGGGCATTAACTAGCTGTTGCGCTGTTTGCGCGGGCGCAACCTTTGGGTCGGAATTGCGGTTTTGCGCTCTAAGCGCCGGGAGGCGTGTTGAGCACAGCGCGGAACGAGTTTCGGGGCGCCCAACAGTTTTTCGTCGAAAAGATGCTGCGCGAAAAAAACATTGAGGTACCTTTTTTCGTTCGCCCTACCGCGAAAAAAAAAACGTTTTTTTTAGGCGTCTAAGTGCACTTTGCCATGTGGTTTTCGGACAAATACCCACGCATCTATCTCATGCTCTGGCCGGGGCGGCTTCCGGTGGTCCTCCGGGGGACCCCGGGGGGCTGACAAGTGCAACACGCCTGCTGCTTGTGCTGCGCTGCGCACGACACGCCTTCCGGGTCCTGTTGTTGCGCTGCGCGCAGCAGAAGCCGAAGCTCTAATTAATGCCCTGGTATATACCTATTGTAGGTATAATATACTATATTACGGCTTATAGGCCATAGTAATACATAGTAATCAGAACCCGCGATAGACCCCAAAAGCATGTATCTCCCTATGTTCGCCATGTTCGGTTCTGATTGCTACCAGTTACGAGAAAAATTATGTAGTACTAGTGTGTTTCTCCCGAACAGTTAAGGTTGTAGGAAGCGTCCGTCCGTCACTCAACACCCGTAAAATGCTCAAGCACCGTCATTTATTTTTTCGCATCTTCGTCATGTTGTATTCTTCTATACACCCTATTTCTTTGCAGTCGATTTGGGCTCCCTTTTTTTGTTTTGCCTCCGAAAGGAAAGCTTTATCTTATATTTTTGCATTGGTATGTATGTATGTATGTATGTCGAAAGAAGAAAAAAGGAAAGAAGGACTGAAAGTACGACGAGAAATGGAGAAAACAAAGACTCGCTGGAACGGTCCGGCAAGTAATAAACGGAGGCGATTCCCAAGTGGGAGCTCTGAGAGGCCAGGGATGTACCAACCGAGCACGCTCAGAGATCGAGATCTAAGTAAGTATATGTATGTATATATGTATGTATGTATGTATGTATGTATGTATGTATGTATGTATGTATGTATGTATGTATGTATGTATGTATGTATGTATGTATGTATGTATGTATGTATGTATGTATGTATGTATGTATGTATGTATGTATGTATGTATGTATGTATGTATGTATGTATGTATGTATGTATGTATGTATGTATGTATGTATGTATGTATGTATGTATGTATGTATGTATGTATGTATGTATGTATGTATGTATGTATGTATGTATGTATGTATGTATGTATGTATGTATGTATGCCTTTTACTTTTCTTCTGTCTTTTGTCCGCCAAGTCAGGTCGTTCGTGTTCCCCTTGCGAATGCGTGGAGGGCGGCCGATGCCAGTGATCGTGATGCTCGCGGCCGCCCTGTTCTGCACCGTCAACAGCTACCTACAGTGCTCGCACCTCCTCGTCTCGACGGTGTACCCGTGAGTCCCCCCCCCCCTCCCCGACGTGCTCCGTCCCGGCATTGTAGGGATGCGAGGGTCTATGGTTACACGACTACGGCCATGCATGGTAATGAGAATACCCTCCCCCCCCCGGTTTATCCTCGCCGAACACAACGACTCATTGGTTTATTTGGAGATACCTGGTAAAAGAGGTCAAGCAAAGAAGTAGGTACTGAAGAGAGGTAAGACTTCTTGTAGGTTTCCTTTTTGTTTCGGTTTCCCTTGGTTTTCTTCTTTTTTTTCGGGGAATATTTGTAAGTGATCAACGTTGAAGCTACTGTAATCCAATAGGCTACTGCTGTAGGTCAATAGGATTGTGTTTTTCGTTGTTTGCCTTGGTTTTCTTCCTGTATCGGGGAATGGTTCTGAGTGATCAACGTTTAAGTTACTGTAGCCCAGCATACTATCTATTGTAGTCCAATAGCCTATTGTAGGCCAATAGGTTTTTGCTTTTAGTTATTGTTTCCCTTGGTCTTATTTCGGGGAATGCTTGTTATCATAGCGATCAACGTTGGAGCTACTGTTATACAATAGGCTACTGTGGTCCAATAGTCTACTCTAGGCCAATAGACTTCCTTTTTTATTTTGGTTTCCCTTGGTTTTCTTCGTTCAGAGAATGTTTATGAGTGATCAACGTTGAAGCTCATGCTGCCTGCACATTGTTGAGGGTGGCAAACGCTAGGTCACACCCAAAGTCTGTCACTCTGTTCCGTGTAGGTCCGAGGTTTACACCGACCCACCTCGGTGTGTTTTCCACAACACCACAACCGCACAAGAGAGAATACCTATCCGGGGCCGTCCTCCATATATACCATATACCCCACTATTGATGTTGCTATACCAGATATACTTTTATGGAGGGGTCTATTGGTACCAGTTGGCATTGAGAGCATACATAACCTCGTATACGCTATATATGTGCGAGCACCGCGGTCGCATGTTACTACGGCGTACACACCTTATCACACGGGTGATAATATAACACTAACGTATCACACGGGTGATAAGAAAACACACCGTATTACACGGGTGATAAAATAACACACTACCGTATCACACGGGTGATAAGATAACACACCGCCGTATCACACGGGTGATAATAAAACACACCGCATCACACGGGTGATACGATAACACGCCGTATCACACGGGTGATAATGTAACACTACCGTATCACACGGGTGATAAGAAAACACAAGGTATCACACGGGTGATTAAATAACACACTACCGTATCACACGGGAGATGAGATAACACACCGTCGTATCACACGGGTGATCATAAAACACACCGCATCACACGGATGATAAAGATAACACGCCGTATCACACGGGTGATAAAAAACCACACCATATCACACGGGTAATATGATAACACACCGTATCAATCGGGTGATAAGGTAACACACATCTTAACACACGGGTGATAAGATACCACACCGTATCATACCTGGTGAAAATATTGTACACCGTACCACACGGGTGATAAGATAACACAACCCCCGGGACGAATTTCGGAGCCGATTTTCTCTGACACATGCCTTAAGGGCCTATAGCGCACACACAACGAAAATGGTATCTCTGGGAAGCGATCTTAGACGCGTCGCTTGGCGTTTATTCACACTCTCCCCGTTATCGAGAAACCAGCTTGGAAATTCGTCCAAGGGGGTGTTTTAGCTCATCACCCGGTGTGATACGGTACTAGTGCACCCTTTGATTACAGCCTTTGGGGTGGGGACCCCGAGATATATACGTAGTGACCTAAACTAGAATAAACTTTGGTGTTGTCAACCGTCAGTAGCGTGAGGCACCAGAAACATGGGTAGGATGGGTGTTGTTCTGTTGAGCCCTTGCCGTACGACTCCTCCTTGCGTTCGACCATTGTAACTCGGACAACGGATTTGTGTATCACGCCGCGGCCGTTTTGCCGCAATCGTCACTTGCTGTCACCGTCAATTTTCCTCTTTCAAGTCCCATCAGGGGTCAACCCCTTTCAGGGCAAACTGCTGTCCCGTTTCGGGGACAGACTACTTGGAATTAGAGTGGTTTAGTCCCCAAAACGGGACTGCAGTTCTAAACGGGTTAAGTAAAAGTATTGAGTATCTCCCATTTTCTCTGGAGTGCTGTCTCGTACTACTGTTTGCAGTGGTCGATTGGTTTTGCGGTGACACAACTCAGTATCGTAATATCCCCGCATCCCCTATATGGTTGTGCAGGCGTTTCTTGCGCCGCGTGTTTCCCCGCCACCGCAGGGCCGAGGCGGCGGCTTCTCCTACTCATTTCCACACCTAATCCCATATGATAATGGTGGGATAGTGGTGGGAAGAAGGAAATCCGCTTTTGCACTCGATTTACAGTAGGTCCGAAGGTAGTTAATTATGTTTGTTTGTGGTCCGTGTGGTGGTGCTTTGGTCGTCGAGTGTGCGCCCGACTTTTGATTGGCTGTTTTTTCCCCCGCTTCGCTCTCCGACTGTTCCACAGGCGTTCGTGGCTTAGAGACCTTCGCTTCGTCGTCGGGTGCGCGTTTTTCGTAGCAGGTCAGACAAGGAGAGGGAAGGAGGAGGGGGGCGGGCGGGAGGGCAAGGAGGAAAGGGGGAAGGGGGCAGGAGGTAGGGGGAAGGGGAAAGGGGGAAGGGGAGAGAGAGGGAGAGCGGAGAGGGGGGGGGGGGGAGGGAGAAAGTCGAAAAGAACGAGCAAGAGACGCAGAGAAAAAGCGACCCGGAATAGATCACATCCTATTGAATTTTCCTAGAATATTCCATGCTTGTTTCAATTGCTTGGTTTCTCGCGATGTGGCGTCTTGAACACATGTGTACAACAGTAGTAATGCAGTCTCAATTTTCACTCACGCACGTACCTGTCGCAGCATACCTTCTGCTTTGCCGTATCCAGCGTTTGCAGGGACCAAGGCACACCGAAGGGGCTTATTTTGTTTTTTTTTTGGCGAAAACGTGGCCACCACCGCTCGCATGATATACTGTGTGCCATTTTTTTTTCTCTCATAGAACACTTTGTATCGCTTTCTTTACGTGATCTCCACTTGTAAAAAAAATCACTGTTATAGTTCATTGGTGAGGCCTTGTAAATATCGCTTTTTCATACGTGAAGACGCGTGCTGCCACAACAGAGGTAGAGCAGTGCCGGTCCCTCCATAGTGCCGGTATCATATGCGCCAGCCAATCATACCGACACTATATGTAGCGGCAACCAACCGGCACTAATTACTCCGCACACTGCTACACTGGCTAATCCCATCTGTGCCAAGCGAATTCGCAGGCCCCATTACTATAGCTGCACTATTCAACCGGCACTATAGAGGGACCACTACCACTGTACAAGTAACAGAAGTCCCTAAACCGAGGAACTATTACGGGGGACCATAGTTAATGGGACCTACGGTACACACAAACACCCATATATTTCCATATTTTTACCAACAATAGTTGGTCCTATTTACTATGGCCCCCCGTTATATATGCCACATGTCGTTGGAATCACATTTTTTTTCTTACAACGTTGTTCGTTGTATCCTTGGGCCGTGATATTACACCGTGTTTGCGGACATTTAGGCCGGAACCAATTGGGTTGGGTTTCTTGCGGTCTGTTTCCTCAAAAACAAAAAGTGACCCCAACCCAAAGAACCTTGCTATTACGGGGGACCATAGTAGATAGGACCTACGGTACACACCAAAACCTATATATTTCCCTATTTTTACTAACAATAATTGGTCCTATTTACTATGGTCCCCCGTGATAAGAGTTTCCACAACCCGAGAACAATCAGGCTGAAAGTGGCATTTTTGGCAACTTTTTTTTGCCACAACCTAGGAGGATAATCCTAGACTTTCGTGGGTTGTGGGGGTTTTTTCTTTTTTTTTTTCACTGGAAACAAACCACGACAAACCCAACCAAATTGATTTTCCACCAAAAATCTTCGCGAACACCGTGCCTACTCGTAATGTTTTGCCAAAGGTCCTACACTGCTGCTCGTTGTATCCCTGTAAGTAGGCTATGCGGTTGTTCATCTTTTGGTGTATTAATTTACCGTTCGTCCTTTTTTGGGGGGGGTTGTGCAGAGCTCAGAAACATTGGAAGGCATGCCTGCTGTAGTGATCTCCCCATGTTGAAACACTTGAGTGTTGCGCTTGCTCTCGTAAGACCGTTTTTATCCCATGCTGTTTATGCCGTTTTCCCCCGATAGTTCGTTTTCGTTTTGTTTCGTTATGTTTTCATTTTTTTTTTTTTTTCTTCCTCTTGCGTTTTGCTTCGCCCCATCGTGGATGAATGCTGGTGACGGTGATGGCGACAACGAAGGGGCATCGATGAATTACCATTCCGACGGCATCTTGAGGCGGCTTCGCGGGCCAGGAGAAACGGGCTACAAAATACCCAGAGGCAAGGCGGTAAAAAAAATCCCACACACAAAAGCAACAGTGTCGAAATAACATATTCATACATACCACTCGCTTCACGGAAATTTGAGGACCCTTTTAGAACTGCAGTTCCGTTCGGGGAACAAATCACTCAAAATGTAGGTGGTTTGTCCTCCAAACTGGACTGCGGTCTTAAAAGGGATACCAGGTATACATTAATAAGAAGACCAAGCGGTCCTTCTATCTACGCCCAGAGTGGTAAGCTTTTCACACGTCGGATAGATCATCTACAGATAGATCGTCTACAGATAGATCACCTACAGATATATCATCTACAGATAGATCACCTACGTATATATATCATCTACAGATATATCATCGACAGATATATCATCTACAGATAGATCGTCTACAGATAGATCATCTACAGATATATCATCTACAGATAGATGACCTAATGATAAATCATCTACAGATTAGATCATCCACAGCCAGATCATCTACAGATAGATCATTCACAGATAGACCGTCTACAGACAAATCACCTGGATACTAGGCTGCCGTTGTGAGAACGTTGTGCAGGATCTATATACACAATACAGATCCAGCCCAGGCCAGGAATATTTCTGCTGTGGAAGATTTACTACAGATCGTGCAGGAGCAGTGGGAATCGATCATCTGTCCGAGGTGTGATCCCCTGTAAGCTCTTTAGTATGACAGTCCCGTTTTGAGGGCAAACTACTTGGAATTTGAGTGGTTCGTCCCCAAAATAAGGCTGTCATACTAAAAGGGTTGAACCGGCCCCCCAAAAGCTTAGATACTATTGTAATTCCGAGTAGTTTGTCACGCAAAACGAGGGTGGGCACAGCAGTGTTACTGCTTGAGTATTTTTTTGCATCAGCGGGCCTGACTTCAGGTGGATGTTGTGTGTTTGTGTTTGTGTTTGTGTTTTTTTCGTGACCTCAATATCACTTTTTTTTTCACTTTCCAGCTCAAGCCGTATTACAGTAACATTAGTACTGGGAGGTTTTTTACCCTAAGCAGCATTCGCAGACTTAAAAAAGTGGTTCCAGGTGTCGTCCCTCCTCCCCCCCCCCCCCCCCCGGCACGTACCTGCGTTGTAGTGGCGCAGAGCGCTGTCGACCCTTTTAGTAGCGCACTGTGCAGAAGCCTAAATCTGACACTACAGTAATTCCAAGTGTTTTGTCGCCAAAACGGGTTTGCAGTCCTAAAAGAGTTAAAATGTGATGATAACAGGCTGGTTCAAGGTAGGCGGCGGATTTGAGGAGGACCAAAGCTCACGCCGTTTTTTCGACTCAGACCTTTACTTTTTGCGCACGTTTTCTATGAGCTCTTACGAACACCTCACCCAACTTTTTTTTTCCCCCACTTTTGTTTTTTGCCTGACTTTTCGTTTCTTGATGTTTTTTTTTTGTTTGGCAAATTTGCACCTATCGTAGACCACATATTTTCGATGAAAATAGAAAAGAAAGAGAAGAAAACCGCAGGTCAGCCCACGGGAAGGACATGAACAACTCGTGTGCAAAGTTTCAGGGTCTATCTAAAATAAACGGCGTGAACATTTCGACTTTTGTGCGGAAAAAGTGAAGAAATAAGGCGTTGCCTCGGAACTACTTAGTTTCAGTATATAATCATTTTTCGGCCATGTGTTTTGCTTCTTAGCACACGTACGTACGAGCAGGTAGGTCAGACGTTCGTTTTTTTTTGCGGGAAAAATCGTCCAGACATGCCTTGGAGTATCTGGAACCGAACCGTTCAGAAAAACAAACATTAAAATATATGCCGGTATTTTTTTCCTGTGGAAACGCCTGCCTGTTACTGACCGTATTCAAAGCCCCTGGTTGTTCGGGAGTCGGGGCACATTTCTGTTGTAAGGTTTACCCTGGGCTGGGTAATCAATCGATCTTTTACTCCTATAGCTCAGTAGGTAGCACCTTCACGTTTGACGTCATCGAGGACACAGGTTCGAACCTCTCTTCGAACATTTCTTTTATGAAAACGCTTGGGCGTGCATCCCTAAAAAACACACACATCTCCCTGGTTCCCCGGGTATTGAAACGAAGCGGGTAGGTCAGCGTACGGCCGTAGACAGTACCGACGCCCCAAATATCCCGCCATTCAGAGGGGGGGAGAGTGTTACACACAAGGATTACCCTGGGCTGGGTAGTCGATCAATATTTTACCCTTGTAGTTCAGTACCGGTAGGTAATCCCTTCACATTTTTGCCGCTAGCGCCAGCCATAGGACCTCAGCCAGAAAAAAAAACCGGCCATGTCAGTGTTCATGGCGGTCAGTATTATACGAAATGTGTTCCACACGGGCAGACGCTGCTGACGGCATTCGTTGGGGAGAATTTTTTCCGTCTTTTAAACTTGAACCAGCTCGTAGGACGCATTTTTGTGTCTTTGGGGATGCTGACTCCAAAAAACAATCCGCCACTAACACAAAGGTGGAAACCTGTAAAATCTGTGTGCACGACTTTGAGTGACCGACTACCGGTTGTTTATTCGTCGGACGAACCACTTCGGGCGACAATATGAAGATCAATCCGTCTTCGTATTAATGGATAAATGGTCCTTATATTGACGTCCAGAGTGCTACTGGGTTTCCATACTGGTAGAAAAGATTGTTGAATGGGGGACTACATTTTTTCTTTTTTTGGCGGGGCCCCCTCTCGGCGGATTTTGGACTCGCCGACTACAGCCGGTTAGCGACCACAACAACTACCTGTGCAGGAAGCAAGTACCAGGTATCACAACGATTTGTCGTCGTATTTTCGTTTTCGTGTTTTCAATGCTGGGGGGCACTATTAATACCATATGTTTTTCTATTGTACAAGTCGGCGTGGAGGGGAGTGCACGTGTAAAAAAAAAAACCCTTGCGTTTTATCTGCCCGCTTTTTCCCGCCCCATCTCACCGCACCCCCTGCTATGCCCCCGCTCCGCCCGATGACGGTTTTATCCGAACTACTGAAAACCCCCAGGAGGCATGTTCGAATACGTGTCTGCGGCGAACTTTTTCGGGGAGTGCGTGGAGTGGTGCGGGTGAGCCACAAACTTTGCCTGAGGCGGACTTTTTTTTTTTCTCCTGTTTTTGACGCGTGCTATATGCAGTTAGTGGTTGCATTTTTTTTTGCTTTATGAGGCAATATTCTGATTGACGGGGTTCCTTAAGGGCACTGTAGAACTACCCAATGAGGCGTGCCTTAATGTTTTTCAATGAAATTCGAACAATACCTACATACGACTTCTAGATAAATGTTTGTGAGTGATCAACGTTGACGCTTATGCTCCTTTGTCGGGGGGTAAAGGTCATGATACTAAGATTGATAGGTGTCCTCTGTCGTCCAGATATACTTCGTATAGGTAGAGTGAGCACAGCCAACCTCAATTTCGGGTTTTTCTTGGTTTCCATCTTTCAGGAAATGTTTTATGAGTGACCGACGTTGAAGCTCATGCTGCGTGCACACTCCTGAGGATGGCAAACACAATTCACAATTCACATCTCACACAGATGATCGATTCCCACTTGATGATCTAGATCTTTCAGGGCACATACATTCCTGATCTGTATGATCTGTATGATCTGCATGACCTATATGATTTGTATTATCTGCATTATCTGTATGATCTAGCTCATGTTACCTCGTGGGGGCCGTACAATCTGCATGATCTGAGACAGGTTTCCTTGGTTGGATCTGTGCTGTACAGATCCTGCACACACATCATAACGGCAGGCTAGGATCTAGATTACCTATCTGTGATGATCTATCTGTAGATTATATATCTGTAAATGATCTATCTGTAGATGCTAGATGATCTGTCTGATCTGTCCGAGGTGTCCATTGGTGTGATTGCGGTCGTCTTGGCGCTGGTCGAGTCTTGTCTTGTCTTCTCACGATGGTCGTCAATCAAGCGTTTTCCCTCTTTTTCCCTTCTCGTCTCTTCGCCTCCGTGAATGAAGAGCAGATATACTCTGTTTCCTGGAATACTGCTATCAATATGAACACGTAGCGTATACTGGTGTATGACAGACGGGATTCAAATCCCGGCGGATTCCCCAAAAACAACATTTGTTTTTTGTACCTTTTTCTCTACGCGCTAAACGCGAGAGCGCGAGTTATTAATAGCGACACCAGATGAAAGTCGACGAGCGGTAGGAATGCTAAACTGAGCCCTCTTCACGATAAAAGTTAAATCAAGCATATACCAGGAGGGCGGAAGAAGAGAAGAAGACCCGTCTCTGTGACCGCGGGCACTGCTACATAGCCCAGAGAGCTGGAAAGTGAAAGTGATGGTTCAAAAAACGAACAAAGTAAAAGAGACCGCGGTTTGACCGCCCGTGACTGACCGCCCCCCTACACCAAAACCAAAACAATAACGAGGCTAAAAGAGATATTCACGCGCTCCCAAATGACCCGGTGTTCTGTTGAGAGGCATCAAAGATGAGGAAGGCGAGGGGGGGGGGGGCGCGGGCAGAATCGCTGTCACGAAACCATCGTGTGACGGCGTGGTGGAAGAACCCACGTTCTTCCGCCGTCGCCATATGTTAAGGTATCACCGTATCACCCGGGTGATAAGGTAACAACACCCCCTGTGGGACGAAGATCAGAGCCGATTTTCTTCTCGAAACATCCACAAGGGTGATGGCGTTTGTGTGTCATCGAAACCTTTCCACAGACGCCTCTCGCTCGACGTTTGCAGTATTTTATCCGTTTCGTCGAGAAAAACAGCTTGGAAAATTCGTCCTCGCTCGAGGGGGCGTGTTACGTTATCACCCGTGTGATGCATTGGTGTGCTATCCTATCACCCGTGCGATATACGGTGGTCTGTTGGGGCTACTGATAAAAAGGTTACCCCATCGCCTACTGCCCGAACGAAGCCGATTGCACAACCGAAACGTCCGCCCACCGGCGCGCGCTCTCTTGTCTCACTTCTTACGGTTTCATTACCGTTTCATTATATCTGGCAGACCGACCACGATCTGCAGTAGATCATCTATTACGGGGCATGGCGCTCGCCCTCTTGTCCCACTTCTTACAGTTTCATTACCGTTTCGTTATATCTGGCAGACCGACCACGATCTGCAATAGATCATCTGTTACGGGGCACCATAGTAAGTAGGACCAAATATTGTCAGCAAAAATAGAGAAATATGTAGGTTTTTGTGTGTACCGTAGGTCCTATTTACTATGGACCCCCGTAATAGACCCTGATTTTGCCGTTACCACTCTCTGTATGGTGTGTTTGTGCAACCAGCCGTATCATAAACAGATCCCACCGGCGAACGTTGTTCGCGAGAAGAGCCGTGCCAAACAGATCCATCCCACTCGGCGAATGCGATCCACATCGTGTAGACCTTCACCAATCGGGGGTCTATCTGCCTTCGAAAGATCTAGATCAATGGCATCGGGGATCACCTTGTAAATGTGATCGAAATCGCGCAGACGTCATTGTGTTTTCCTTGAATGGCCCTGAACGGCCGGTAACTAACCTTAGTGCAGGTATTGGGATAACGTGTGTGTATTACTTGGGAGGGGTGTCTTAGAATTGGAACCAGGGGCTTCAGGGCGAGGCAACACGAGCCCATCTGTTTCGAGGTTTCCATCGTGCTCTACGGAAGGAATGCTGCTCTTCTTCTGTCGCTAAGCAAACACACCCGTGTGATTAACAAACGAGAAACCTGCATTCCGTAGGCAAACCTGGCCAGAGATCCTCTGCGTCCCACCCCACTTTACCTTTCACAGATTATATCACTCAGGGGTCTAGATGCCCCGAAATATCTACTACGGGGGTCCATAGTTAATGGCACCAAATTTTGTTAGTAAAAATAGGTAAATATATAGGTTTTTATGTATACCATAGGTCCTATTAACTATGGACCCCCGTAATAGATACCTGGTACTGATAATGGGGAATCTGTTCTGCCGTCCGATGTTTACGCGAAAACCTTTTTTTGTCTCGGCCCGTTCCGTCCTGTCTCGTCCCGGCCCGTCCCGTGCACCCACAGGTTCGCCATTGGCGGGTGGTCTCTACCGGCAGCGTCGTTCGCCCTGTACACCGTCGCCAACCTCGCGCCGCGCGCCCGGAAGGTGAAGTTTCGCCCTACTACTGCTGTATACGTACAGGTATACCAGTTTTGAATACCGATCTGACCCGAACCTTGACCCTTTCAGGGCTACAGTCTCGTTTTTTTTGAGACAAAACTACGTACAGCAGAATTTGGAGCGGTTTGTCTCCAAAAAGCGGGACTGCGGTTCTACTGCGGAGCGGATGAGGTGGTTTTGGAGCGCCAAGTACACGCCGCGTGCCACCCTGTCTTCGTAGAGCTCGGCCCGGAAAAAAAAATATCATTTTACTTTTTCCCCTCTGGGCGTTTGGATGTTTGACGTCCAAAAACGACGATAACTTTTGGTTGTCATCAACCGTTCAACCGTGGCGAGCGCCCAGCAGTACGGGTATGTAGGAGCGAGCCGAGCCCCGTGCCGCGCGTACGACTGACTCCTCCTTGCGTTGTAAACTCGGACACCATTTTTCTTTTTGCTTCAAGTCCCCCGATCACTCAAGTAAGTGACCCGTTGCTGCTGTAAGAACCCGTCACTTTTTTTGGCGTCGAGCTTTCCCCTCTCAAAGCCCTTAAGGCCCAAGACGGTTTGTAACCCTGCTAGCACTGCAGTCCCGTTTTGGAGGCGGACTATTACGGGGGTCCATAGTAAAGAGGACCAAATATTGTTGGTAAAAATAGGTAAATATATAGGTTTTTGTGTGTACCATAGGTCCTGTTTACTATGGTTCCCCGTAATAGTCAGAATTAGAGTGGTTTATTTCCTAAGCGGGACTGCAGCCCTAACAAGGGTTAATGGGTATTAATACGTAGTGTCGCGTATTCTTGTGTAGTACTGGGTCCGGCAGCAAGAAGCGCCTAAGAATCTGAGCAGCGCTTATAACATCAAGGGAGGGCTTGGCCCTTGCGGAGGGAGGGGGTAGGGCTAAGAAGAACAGGGAGATACATTTTTTTTTTTTTTTTTTCGATCATCACTTTTACTTTCCAGCCTAACTTGTAGGAGGTTTCACCCTCAGCGATCTTCTGGACAAGCCGTGGTCACAGGTGTCGTCCCTTCTCCCCTCCGGTACGTGCCTTTATTTTTTGTCGCGCATAGGGTTCAGCATTCCCACTGCTCGTCGATTTTCATCGAATGTAGCTAACTCACGCTCTCGCGCTTTCCGCTAATCAATTTTTTTATGCCAGAAAAAGTCCCTACGGGCATGCACTCGATGAGACTTGAACCCACGGAATTGATCTTGGTACGCACGCGCACCACCTACCAAGCCACCGGTAACATGTATTACTGGTATGCTTGCCATCCGACAATGCGTGGTGTTGTTAAAAAAAAAAGACGAACAGAAAGTGAAGAACTCTCCGGAACAAAAGCGCGGCAGTATCATACGACAAATCAAAACTGATGTGACGCTCATGAGGACTGCTACGACCAATTCTTGGTAGGTTTTGGTTGTTTGCACCATCGCTTCACGCCTTTAGCTCTTGTTGGTCTGGAGTTTCTGTCAGAATTACTAGGTTTTAGTATGGAACGCTCGGTCCTGCACCCTTGACAGCGCACGTTTTGCCTTGCTTGACATGTCCCCTGACATCAGTGTTGAGCTCGTGGAAAAAAGCTATTTTTTTCCGTGTTGCCTTGTATCATATATACGACCTTCTAAAAAAGCCGGTAAAATCACCTGCGTACAGGTATTCGAAACGTGTATGTATATCATTGGGGAGGCGTACGTTTTCTGGACGGGAAACCGGGAGTTTCCGAGCTGTGTTGCCTTGTATCATACATACCAGGTGTGACCTTGAAAAAAAAAAAACCCGGTAAAACCACCTGCGTAAAGGTATTCGAAACGTGTTTGTATATCACTGGGGAGGCGTACGTTTCCCGGATGGGAAACCGGGAGTTTCTGAGCGAGGCAAAACGAGCTCATCCTTGTAGTCTTCTTCGCGATCGGATTGTGGATATACGATAGCAGTTTATTAGGGAATGTCATCGCTCGCCGCTGAGCATGCGTTCTCGATCTTGATTTCTCACGTAGCGTCCCCCCAAAAGTAACGCCCTGCGATATTATTGGGATACTTCCTCTGTGCCACAAGTAAAGTCCGTTATGATTGCACGGACCCTTGACGGTGTCCGATACTGCAGGCGATGAATACCCTGGTATATTTTTTTAATATTCGGTGTTTTTTTAGTTGAAACCCGTTTTTTTTTTTTTTTTTTTTTGCGCGAACCATCCAGCATGCATGAGTGGCCGAAAAAAAAAAAAACAGTCGGTCCCAAAAAGGCCGTATTTTGCCCTTTTCCTGTTACGGTGGTACGTAGTTAATAGGACCTACGGTACGCACAAAACCCTATATATTTCCCTATTTTTACTAACAATATTTGGTCCTGTTTACTATGGTCCCCCGTAATAGAGCAAAAACGTGCATATATATTTTTTTAAGAAAATAAAAATCTTTGTTCGTCCTCCCCGTCACTGGGGCTTAGCGAAAGGCCAACGCTATCCCCACCGCCATGGCGTAGCGGTGGTCCAACAATACTTCGGCGCCCCGTTTACGTCTTGGGAGGGTATCCATCGTGGTTGTGGTGGGTAGTGGGCGTTCTAACGTCGAAAGCAACATAAATTATCGAAAATATTCTTAAAAAACACTCTAAAGAATTTTCCCAAAAAACCCGCCAAAATTCCCACTTTTCGACCCACAAATTCTCAGCAAGTACGACTCCGATTTTTTGTTTTTTGTTTCGCATGACGTCACCGTGTCGCCAGCTTTTCGGCACCTAACTATGGCATCGTGGGCGCTTCCGTTTGCGCGATACGATCTACACCCCGTAGTGGTCTGTACTTATGGCACAGAGGAAGTGTTGATTGTTTGTGGGCCAACACTGCTGCCTGACGGTATTCCTCAGGGATGCGCGTTTCGCGTCAGCACGTAGTATTAGCAACACGTCCGCTCGCGTCCGCACAATCCACGAGCCGTTTCGCAAAAATTAGTTTGTTTGCCGTTTTCGCCGAATTTTAAGAAGAGCCTCCCGGTGGGATTTGCCTCCGTACGTAATCGCCCCGAACGGTGACGGGGGTGAAAGTGCTGACGGCGAACCGACAGGTTACGTACTGATTGATGACCACTGCTGCTGCGGTTGTTGTTGCGTGACAGCGTTTAGAGCTGTAACGGGGGTCCATAGTTAATAGGACATATGGTATACATAATAACCTATGTATTTAATTATTTTTACTAACAATATTTGGTCCTGTTTACTATGGTCCCCCGTAGTAGTAGTGTATCTTCGCGAACAGTTTCGTCCCCCGTCCCCTGTGCGAATGTATTTAATAAATCTGCGTGTTTTTTTAGCCGTAACACGTCAAGGATGCCAGGAGACACGTCAAGCAAAAGGCAAAACGTGCGCTGTCAAAAGGGTGCAGGGCGGGTTTTTTACACGATAACCTGGTAGTAATTTGGAGTCAGTCAAGGCATGTCAAGGCAAAGCTGCTGTCTGTCAAGGGGTGAAAGTGCTGTCTCCTGACATCTATGTAACACGCCCCCTTGGTACCAACCCTTGTTAGGACTGCAGCACTATTACGGGGGACCATAGTAAACAGGACCAAATATTGTTGGTAAAAATAGGTAAATATATAGATTTTTGTGTGTACCGTAGGTCCTATTTACTCTGGTCCCCCGTAGTGAAAGGATTATTACGGGGGTCCATAGTTAACGGGACCAAATTTTGTTAGTTAAAATAGGTAAATATGTAGGTTTTTATGTACACCATAGGTCCTATTAACTATGTACCCCCGTAATCGTACGTCGTGTTGTTAGCCTTGCTTCTTCTGAGTCCTTGACTGGCCGCGGTAAATTTTGCACTGCCCGTCCATACGATAGTTCTTATAACACAGCTCGAAGCTCTTCACTTTGTACAACATTATTACAAATACGTCCGCTGTGAGTTTCACCGATTGAGTGGTTGATATTCAACTAAGACTGGACAGCTAAGGGGCGCGTCTGTTCTACAGTACGCACATGTATTTCGTAGGGCCCGAAACACGCGGATGGCGGTCGGGGGTGGAGGGACAATCGGTCATCTAAACGAGCGTTCAAGCTCCCGCCGGAAATAGCGTTCTTTGTAGCTCGGGGGGGGGGGGGGGGGGGGGGGGGGGCGTACTCTTTTGTTGCTTGCCTTGGTCATTTGACCATTGACCACGCATCCCTTTCGAGACCGAGCATCGTTCCTACTCCTAATAGAGACACCTCCAACTATTGGGCGCTCACTACGTTGTTTCCATATATTTCATAGAAGCTTTTGCTAATCTTATCATCCCCTTCCTGTTTGACCGCCTGTGGCCATCATGTAGCTCAGGGGGGGAGGGGTACTCATTTGTTGCTTGCCTTAGTCTTTTGACCATTGACCACGCATCCCTTTCGAGACGGAGCTGGGGGGGGGGGAGGGGCGTACTCATTTGTTGTCTGCCTTAGTGATTTGACCGTTGACCACGCATCCCTTTGGAGACGGAGCACCGTTCCTACTCCTAATAGAGACACCTCCAACAATTGGGCGCTCATTACGTTGTTTCCATATATTACATAGAACATTTTGCTCATCTTACCCCCTTCCTGTTTGGCCTCCTGTGGCCACCACCTATCTCCTAAGATAGCGATCGTTTTCTCGCTTCCATTCATTGTATCAAACTCCTCCATGTCACATTCGTCTATTTTCCTCATCTCCTCTTCTAACACATCCCGTTCCTCCTTGTACATTTCACATTATCCTACTATGTGAGTTCTACTCTCTATTGCTTTACCACACGGGCACATCTGTGCATCTACTTCCTCCTCCTCCCGGCTACTGGTGTACCTCTTTCTTCTTTCTGGCAGGTCCAGGTCCCCTACACGAAAGCACAGTTTCAGCGTTTTCGCGAAGTCCATTGGGCCATGCAAATACGTTTTCATTCCTATTCCTTCCCTCATTCCCCCGTATATCTCTCAAGTGTTTTTTCCGATTCCACCTTGTTTCTTAGGGCTAGCCTTTCCCTTTTGTCTATCCTTTCTTCTACTTCTGCCTTGTACCTCCCAAACTTCCCGGATCATCTCTTCTTGGTTTTCCCCTATATCCTTCCATACTTTCTCAACTACGCCATCCCACGTTATTCCAGCTCGCCCTTTTGTTACTTTCTCCCATACAGCTCTATCAACTATGGCTGGCAACCTCTTTTTTGGCATGTTCCTTACTTTATATTGCCAGTTCAACTTTCTCATGTTTCTATTTGTTTTGAGTGGGTGCATTCCCAGTTCTGTTCTTAATGCTGTATTACTAGTCGTACTTGAGCATCTTAGGATTTTTTTTAGCTGCTGTCATTCGTACTGTTTCCAACTGTTTTACGAGTTTCGCGTTCCCTTCCCATACTTCTCCTGCATATTCTAGCTTTGGTATTATCACCTTCATCAGGATACATCTCTAAATCCTAGTGTCAAGGTTTGAGTCTGTTAGGATCGCATTCATCTTGCCTACTTGTGCCTTACCCTTTCCTATTAGTTTTGCTATATGTGTATCCCCAGAGCAGTCTATTGAGATCTCCACGCCAAGGTATGTATACTGGTCTACGATCGGTCATTCATCTTCTCCCCTTCCAACTGAAATTTACCGGGTTCACCTTATCTTCGTTACAAACAACTACTGCGCATTTCTTGACGTTGGGGAGGGGAGGGGCGTGTACTCATTGTCATGCATGGCCGTAGTCGTATGACCGTAGACCCTCGCATCCCTACAATGCCGGGACGGAGCACGTCGGGTTTTTACCGACCAGGCAGAAATTGCTTGCACGAAGCACGAAGCGCCGTGAGGTATTGAGCGAGTCGCATGAAGAGTGAGCTGCATCCTACTAAGGACCGCTTGTGAGGCAGATTATCTTGCATGTGGATGACAACGTCAATGAATTGGTTCGATTTCTGGTGCGGCCAGTTCCAGAGACAGCAATGGGTTTAAGATGTAACTGCCTCGTGGGTGCCTCACCATATACACACTACGCGATACGATTATCCCCCTTGCGCGGAGTTGCGGTTGTCCCCGCACAAAAATGATCTTACTCGACCGCCAGCCGAAAAAAAAACGGTACCATGGCTGTCTAGCTCACGCGTTGAAAGGCGTGATTTATAGCGTCGTCGCCAACCGACGCCAACCCAACCTATCTATATACCCGGTATATAATACGGGGAGATGGACGACAGCTTCAATGAGTCAATTTACTTTCCGGTGAGGCGGGCGGGGGGGGGGGGGTACTCATTGTTGCTTGCCTTAGTAATTTGACCATTGACCATGCATCCCTTTCGAGACGGAGCTAGGGGGGGGGGGGGGGGGGCGAGGGGGGCGGGGATACGACAGAGTGCACACCAGCTCTGATCGGGATGGTCGCACTGAGCAATGCAGTCGCAGGCATGCTGCTCTCGCGCGTTGGATTAAGATGGCTTGGATAAAAGACGCGCGTAATGCAATTTCCCTGCGAGCGGTAGTCTCGCTTTTTTTGTCGGCTTGCACGGAGGGTGCATGACACCCAAGAAAAAGCCACACCACACTCCTCCCCACCCACGCCCGAGATATAACGCAAATCATTTTTGAGTGGGACTGTTGTACGAATTAAAAATAATACCAGGTGCCCTATTTTTCTTGTTTCTCGTTGGTCTTTCACTCCGTTTTAGTATATCCTCCCTGTCTAGGTATCGGAAAAAGGGGTACAGGTGTATGTCGGGATGTTTTTTTTTTTTTTTTTTTTTTTTGTGACTTTCGGATACCCTCTCTCGCACGGCCGTAAGATCGATCAGCGCCCAAATTGTCGATCAACGCCGACTTGCCACAAGAAACAGCCCCCCCCACACACGTAACTTACTGATGGAAAACAAAGCTACACAGCGAATAATGAGTCCGAATCTAAATATGTAACAGCATCCCCCCTTACCCCCCCCCCCCCCCCCCCCCCCCCCCCCCCCCCCCCCCCGCCGACACCTTGACCCGCCCCCCCTCCGCCCGCTGCTACTGCTACTACTACTGCTACTGCTACTGCTGCTGATGATGCTACTGATGATGATGCTACTGCTGCTACACCTACTACTACCTCTACTACCACCTACTATTACCTCTACTACCACCTACTACTTCCTCTACTACTATTATCTGTGGCAGCATCACTCGTGGTACCAGGAAAAATTCCGCGAGGAATATCCTTCTGAAAGACGAGCCTTCATTCCCTTCGTCTGGTGAAGGAGGCATGTGGGTGCTTGCCGGGGGCGGGGGGGGAGGAGGGGGAGGGGGGGGCGGACCGGGCGAGGGGGGAGGCGTAGTGGACCGGGAGAGGGGGGGTGGAGGGGGGGGGGGGGGGGGGGTGGGTGTGGGGCATGGCCAGCCGTAGTCGTATGACGACCATAGACCCTCGCATCCCTATAATACCGAGACGGAGCACGTCGGGTTTTCACCGACCAGATAGACATTGCTTGCACCAAGAGCGAAGCACCGTGAGGGGCGAGTGGTATGAAGGAGTGAGCTGCATCCTACTAAGAACCGCTCGTGAGGCGGACTCTCTTGTATATATGGATGACAGCGTCGAATTACTTGGTGTTTTCTGGTACGACCACTTCCAGAGACAGCGGGTGGGGGGGGGGGGGGGGGGGGGTGCGTGGTTTTTGGTTTAACTTGAGCGCCGGACTGAACGGCAGAAAGTGTTACTACTACCGCTCCCATCGATATCACTTTTGTACGCGTCAGGGGAGAAGGGTTGTTTTCTTTTACTACGGGGGACCATCGTAAATAGGACCAAATATTGTCAGTAAAATTAGACAACCATATAGGTTTTGTGTGTACCGTAGGTCTTATTTACTATGGTCCCCCGTAATAGCAACACAACCAAGGCCTTCGACCAACCCCCGCTCCTTGAATGAGCAGTAAGTATGGTGCATTTATTTTTGTGGTGGGGTGCGGATTATGGGCGGGATATTATGCACTGTGGAACGCGACGATGACATATAGATGCGTTGCCGTGCCGTTCCCTAGGTATTACTTTGAAATACGTGCGTGCATGGCAATCGCGGTGTGTGGTGGTGGCGAGTGTTAAGAGTTAAAGTCAGAGTTCGATTGGGCACTGCCAATCCGAATAGCAACTATTAATAGTACCAACCAACCTATTTTAGGTTGTAGTTATGACGACCCCCCCCCCCCGCCCCCCCCCCCCCCCCCCCCCCCCCCCCCCCCCCCCTGGTACCGTTTTTTTTTTTTTTTTTTTTTTGGCGGTCGCCCACAGCTGGTCGTCTAGTTAGATCATTTGTGCGAAGAACCTTTACTCTGCACAAGGGAATTGATCGTATCACGTAGTGTTCAAGGTACGGCACCCAAGAGGCAGTTACATAGTACTCCCATTGCTGTCTCTGGAAGTGGCCACACCGGAAATTAAACTAACTCATTGAAGCTGTCATCCATATGCAAGTCCGCCTCACAAGCGGTTCTTAGTAGGATGCAGCTCACTCTTCATGCGACTCGCCGGACACCTCACGGCGCTTCGCGCTTGGTCCAAGCAATGTCTGCCTGGTCGGTGAAAACCCGTCATGCTCCGTCCCGGCATTGTAGGGATGTGAGGGTCTATGGTCATACGACTACGGCCATGCATGAGATCGAGTACATATCTCCTATCGAGTACACCCCCCCCCCCCCTGTCAACGCCTCGGAATCAGGGGCGCGTGTTTATTTGTGGTTTCGGAGATTTTTTTTTCGTGTGCAAACGGTTTGGGTGTGTCTAAACAGAATCGAAATCGAAAATCGAAGATCAAATTGATAACAAACAAGGCGCTGATTGGTCCCTGGTCAAAACATCTTCCCCTTCGTTTTTTAGGTTCCGAAAAAATGAACGATTTACAACCCAGTGCCAAAATTAAAAAGTTGACGGCTGGGAATCGAAAAGGAAATCGAAAGCACGAACAGCAACAATTCAGCTCGTCCTACTGGTCAGCGCAGCCACGTCAAAATATCACATCAGGACCGCCGTACACACCATCCAACCCACAGCTAGCACGGCAACACAGCCGCACAGACCCCCCGTAAACAGCCAGCAGGCAGGCCACAACACCAGCCCCGACGTTTTCGGGCCTTTGTCCCGGCGTTCGAGCCAGAGCGAACATAGTTTGAGGAAAATTCAGGATGACACCCTCGAGAACGAGGTCGGAAGTTCGTTCTCAGTATAATTTCAAGTTTGATCTTCGGGCGTCAACGTTGGACGCGCCACCACCCCCATGAGAGGCCCAACGACCTCCCGGAATCGAATTGCCGTCGCGTTTGCCTGCTTGTGTGGTGGATCTGTGTTGCCGAGCGCTAGATTGCCGGCATGTGTGCACAGATGCGGACGGCTTAGTACGTTGTGCTCTCCGTTGCTTTTCGCCTGGACTTCTATTTTCACTTTTCGATTCTGTTTAGACACCTCGGCAAATTTTATCGAAATCGAAATGAATTCGATTTTCGATTGAGCTTTTTTATTCTGTTTAGACACCCTTACAGGGATAGTTCAGAAATAAAAAAATGCGAAGGTTATGTATGATGAGCTTCTGAATTGGGGCGGGGCAGACCGGTCTCATTGCGGACGGACAGACCCGTTTGGAAACTGTCCGTGCTCCTAGAAGGCCCTCTCGTAGGACTTGAAAGAAAAAAAAAAATCGACGATAAAAGGTGACGGTTAAAGCGACGCCTCTGATTGCGTGATTTGGGGATGATACAATTTCGTGTGCCCGAAGATAATTAACTCTATATTCAGTACGATTTAATTAAATTGAAATTCAGGTTCATTTATTTTATTGTTTTGGTCAGATTGCAACTCTGAATCGAAAAATAAATGATTAAAATCATTACAGGGGGCCATAGTAAATAGGACCTACGGTACAGACTAAAAAAAATATATATTTCCCTATTTTTGCAAACAATATTTGGTCCTATTATTTACTATGGTCCCCCGTAAATAGTGTTCGAGCTACGATGCAACATGATCCTAACCGTCGAGCTACAATGCAGCATGGTAGTCCTGACCGTATTCTGGGCCCTGACGCTGTGCTCGTGGACGGCTGACGATGATAACACTACATTTATTTGTCGTTGTTGCAGTCGTTATCTGGGGGCGCTCAGGGGGCTCACAGGTAAACTTAGAAGATAGGTAAGCATTGACCACGAAGATCACAGGAAGAGGACTTACTTACGGGCAAGGATGATGGTGTATCGTTTTGTACCGTAAACTGGAAAAATAAATCTCTGGTGTACCGTTTTTGGTCATTTTGTACAAGTATAACAACTTTTTAATTTTGCTCCCATTAATAGAAACCCTAGGGAAACCTAGGGAACACACAATCAACTTTGCAGGTTGTGGAAAGGTACTGAATCGTTGGCGTGATTTTGTAAAAAACCAAAAAAAGTTGGCGTGCTTGAAAAATATTAAATACCTGGTAGCTTCGAAAAGAAGGCAATTTCTTAATAGTAGTACGAGGCTACGAGGAGTAATTTTGGTTCTCCCTTCAAAAATAACAATGATTTGAGACTGTTGTTACCACGATCTTTAATAGCACGCCGTCGCACGCTTTGATCGAAGTGCAACACCAAATCCTCGCGAAAATGAGTTTTAAGGAAAAATTCCGATTTTTCCATGTACACAGTCGAGTTTGTTTTTCGAATAAAAAAAACGAATCATCATTATTCTGGCATTTTTTTGTGGATTTTTTTAAAAAATCTCTCGCAGGGCAACTCTCGCCCGAACGAAAAGGACGTCCCCGTTCGTTGTGTGTGCCTCCAAAAACACACACCAGATATACCCACACCTCTCATTCTCACCCAACAAGACACAACAACAATGCCATGGTCAATTCATGTATCTATATACGTAGTACGTAATAAAAGATTGCTGCATCCACCCATTCCATCAAAAGTCCAACTTGTTTGTTTTTTGTTATTTTGGCAACAGTATTGCCATGCTTAATGTAAGCCCGCGAAAAAAAAAAACACCACCACCACTTTTGTCCAGTGCATTGTTACAACGTCCACAAACAAAAAAAAACAAGCCAGCGGCAACCAAACAATAGTGCATTGATTGAATTTCAACCAAGCGCCTCCGCCCCCCCATGTTCCACAAAAAACACTTACTCGTCAATCCAAGTATGAATGGCCATCACGATGACGATAAATCGACAGATCGATCGAATCATCGCAAATGGCCGAGGACGACTTACAGCATCACAGGTAGTAAGAAAAACAAAAAGAGATACATACGTCATCAAGTGAGTGATATTTTGCCCCAGCCACAACATAAATAATAAATACCAGGTACCTGGTTGGTACCTGGTACTCTTCTTTGCATCCTTCGCCGCCATAAACGCCTACTACACCTTACACCACCGCCATCATCACTAATAAGTCACGACGGACGCCAACCAATCAACGAATGCCTGATACTACCTACTGATAGTACACTGGCATATATCACAACTCAGTCGTGGTCGCATGAGTACTGCCACGTCATACCGTGGTTGCCGTTCGTCTGCTCTATCCGCCTGCTTCCTTCTATCCTTCGGTAAACCTTCATCACGTTTTCCAAAATCAGACGTGTTGGACCCACCACCACCAGCGGCAACCAACAACTCTTGAGGTCTCTCCTATCAGCCTTTACTCTTTTACGTAGCCTTCACTTCACAACTCCCATGTGTTTCCCGATAACCCGCCAGCAACACCACCACCATCACCAAACTAGATCGTCGTAATGCTGTTTCTCCATCATTGTCACGATCGCCACCATCCACCCAACACAACCAGGAACTGGAAAAAAAGGTGGAAAGCAAAAAAAAGGAACAGCCCCGATTAAAAAATAAAAATAAAATCCCACCCTTGCCTGCTCCTTGCTCCACCTTTTGCCCACGACCGATTTCAAAGCAGACCAAACAGTGGTACGTGGCAGGAAAAAAAGAGAAAGAAGCAACACAACAGCAGTATGGCCGTCTCAACTGCTGAGCCCGAGAGTACCGGAGGGGCCTCTCGAGCGAGCACGTTTTTCAGTACGTACGGAATCTGCAGAAAAGTAACAAGAGCCAGTTCACCGGAGAACGCAAAACCACTTGAAAGACAGCATATACCTCTAGGAAACCCACCGCAACACATCAATAGCAGCATACCCCCGTGTCAACCCATCACCTTGGAGGAGCAAGACAGGCTTGACTGCAAATCAAAAAGGGAAACCACTGGAATCCAGCGCACCTCCGTCTCAGTTATTTATCACGGAGACGGAAGCCTCTAGACTGCAAATCAGAGAGCAATGATAAGACACAGACCAACCGACCAACGATCGACGTGGTTGCTTCGCTGCTATTTACGTGAGCACGACGCGCGACACAATTTTTTCGCGCACAAGTAGCCAAAAGGCAAAACCAGAAGAAGCCACGTGGGCAGAAATCCCTCCGAGAGCCTTTAGAAACCCCCTTGTTGGGCGACAAGCGGGAATACCAACAAATATCATGATGCACCAAAAGAGCGTTACCAAATAAAAAACAGTGCAAAACAAATGCACGGGAGGACCAGGGGGGGGGGGGATATAGTAGGTCCCCTCCCGTCCCCGAAGCCAACTTCATCACACGCACTTGCAAAAAAGACACAACCCCTCCCTCATCTCCCCTCCGAACCCTTCTCTCGCCACTCGGCAAGACGTACGTTGTGTATAGAACGTGTTGTTTTCATAATGAGTTTTGAACCAACAAACCAAAAAACAAACAACACGAGTGAGACAGAAACTTCCGTACGAGTATGACCAAAAAACACGCGAGAACCGCAAAGAGGGTCAATCAGGGAAAGCGATTATTTCTATGTTCGTGCGCTGACATCGCCAGCCTCTCTCACCCTCTCACCCGGCAACGCAGCGGGTGGATTTCGACAAGATATGTCGCAGCAGCAGCAGCGCCTAGAGCTGGCGGCGGTGCGATCGACGACCGATACCAAAAACACACATGCTACACACGCGGTCACGAGGTGTCCGTCGCGCGCGAAGCTATTATAGAGTACATTTAGTCAAACCTCATTTCTGCCACCCCCACTTCTCTTCCCCCCCCCCCCCCCCCCCCTCCCCTCCTCTTCTCTCTTCGCTGTCAACATCACCTCTCCCCCTTACCACCCGGGCCGTGCATGCACACAAAAGCGAAACCCCGACTTTGCACGATGGCGACACCTTTTACCTCAGCGAAGCCGATGAACACACCGACCACCGAGTCAAATCCAGCCCGGCCCGTGACCCCGTAAAATTCAAGAAAGCTTTGACAAATATCCCCACCCCGTTCCCTCCTCCCCCGAGTGTCCCTTCTCCTTCTCCACACACCCTGTAACCTCTAATATTCCGGGCACCCGTCGTGCTCCGTAGCGCAGACTGTCGGTCAAATCACAAAAAAAAATCCCCGCCTTTTACGATAAAATCATCCACCCCCTCCCCCCTCCGCCCCCTCTATAAGCTCTGCTCTCGTCTACCTCTAAACGAGCTCGTAAGATCCAAAACACCAAAAATAAAAAAAGGCAGACACAGCAAGCGCCTTTCCGTGCATGACGCAACGCGTTCGTTCTCCTCTCCACTTGCCAGCCCCAGCCCCTACGCCCTGGTATTTTCTCGGCGTTCGTTCATAGGGGAAGGGTGCTCATCATCATAGTTGTGAAAAATGCTTCTCGCTTCTTTTATATTGTGCGCCCTCGATCAAACGAAAAGACTCAGTATTATAGATCTCCCGCGGGAACATAAAAATGCGGGCCATTTCTCAATCCGCAAGAAAAAAAAGAGGCGTTTTTCAAAACGCCTTCCGGCTCTTCAGTTCGGGCGCGGGGGGCTACTTCAAGCCGACCAGCAAATTCCACCCACTATTCAATTGATACCATTCACAGCCCTTACAAGAAAAAAACATAAAATCTTTCTATCTCTCACTGTCATGCAACGCAAACGTCGAAGTCAGGCTGAAGACCGTTGAGCGCGCTTCCAACGCCGATATTTCCGATCGACCTCGAATCCATCGCGCCAATTTCCGAGAATTTTCTGGGAGCGGTCGCACAGGGAAAGCTCATCACGCCATCCTTCTCCTCTGCGTGACACTTCGTCTCTCCGTCGACACCGTCGTTGCATTCCATACCCGCCCCCTGCTTGGTGTTGACACCGTCCTCGTTGACGCTGACGTTGAAGGTCACGCGGAGTTGGCGCATGGCCTCGGTGAGGTCTAGCTTGGGGCTCGGGATCGTCTGCGGTGTCGGTGTGGCGGCGCTCATAGCCGGCAACGGAGGCTACAGAGAACAGAGAGAGAGAGTGGAGAGAGGGGAAAAGCAAGAGGTTTGGCATGTTGACATGATAAGCATTGAGGGGAGACCGCAATAGGAGCCTCCAACACCATCCAACACTTTTGACGACGGCGCACGCAAAAAGTTTTTTTCGTCCCCAACAGGCGTGACAGGGGCAGTTAACTTCCTAAAAGGAGTTCGAAATAAAAACGTCGCTCCAAAAACTCACCAATGTGACCAGCTTCCTCAGGCGCCCCGCGTGGTCGTGGGTCTCGTACGACTTACTCTCGACGCCGTTCTCCAGTCCGCAGGTGAACCACCCATCCAGCGAAAGCGCGCGCGGCCTGCTTTGCAACGCGCCCTCCTCCTCTCCGTCGCTGTCGGCCGGGTCCTCACCCATCCCGGCGCTAAACCGCCCAGCGCCTAGCCTCCGCGCGGTCTCAAGGTTGGAGAAAGAGCGTCGCACCCTCACCGTGTTGTCGTCTCCGTCCTCCTCCTCCTCCTCTTTTTCCACCTCCTCCCGCGCCGCGCGTTCCGCGTCGTCGGCCGGTGCCCAGGTGAGACACGGCGGCACGCGGCAGTTCGTCTCCTGTTCGTCCCAGCAACCCCCGCCGTCTGCTGCTGCCGTGCTGCCGTTGCCTTCGTCGCCGACCGTGTAGTCGCTCGCGTCGCAGACAACCGCCGTTAAGGCGGAAGAAGGTCGTGGGATTTGCTCGGCCGCGGAAGAGCAAAAAACGGCGGCCACGGCTTCGGAAGCTTCGACGACCAGGGTAACCGGTGCTGGTGGAGAAAATTCCATTTTTACACCCGAATCGGTAACGGCAGCGGCTGCCGGCGGGGCGGGAACAACGTTAGCGGCGGAAACAACGTTGTTCGAAGCAGCAACAGCGGTGGTGGCGGCTGCTGCCGCCGCCGCCAACACTCTCGCCTCGATATCGCTTTCGACGATCTCGTCGGCAGCGATGCTACTACCGCCGTTCCTAGTAACGGTGGCCGCCGGCGCTTCCTTCCCTTCCGATCCCTCAACGGTCCAAGCGCACACGCCATTCTCAGCCGATCCTGCTGGTGCGTCGCAAGGCGTGCTGCTGTTGTCGTCGTACACGATCGCGCTAACCATCACGGGCCGTGGTAGATCCTCGACCGTCATCTGCTTTTCTTCTTCCTCGGCCGCTACTTCCGACACCGCCTCGGCCGGCGATAAATCAAAGGCGTCGTTCTCTACAGGCGGGTTTCGCATGAACTGGATGAAATTCACACGGAAGTCGCGGTAGTCCGTCTCCTGCCACCTGGAAGGGGGAGGGGGTGGCGGTCTTGTCAGCGCAGCGCGCACATGTATTCGTATGTGCACTGCTGCATAAGGGTTACATAAGAAGGATAGCATTTTTCCTTATCACTCCTCGCAGAAACACGGAACACGAGCTACCCCTGCCACCCAGGTACTACCGTTGTGCCAAGGTGTTCAGGTATTAGTAGACGATGGTTGCCGATTTTCGGGTCGTCAAACTCCGCCACAAACACGCAACCATAGCTACCATAAAACCAACAGCCTTACAACGTACTTTGCGGACAAAATACTTGGAATTAGTATGGCATCATTTTTCAAGCGGAAAGACTTATAATGCTATTTATACCTGCTACTCGTATACATACACCAGATAGGCAATTTTGATGCCATCACCACTAAAGGGCTTACCAGAGCTCGCGGCGCGCAGCAGCATGTAAATCCTTCGCGGACGGGATGAGAATAGCCGCCACCACCGTGTTGAACGACACCCGGGAGCCAACACGCACACAAGAAGCTGCCGCCTGCCTCTTCGAGGCGGAAACCCCGGGCCTAGCCGACGGCTGCCTCCCCTCCTCAGGCAACCTCCATTTGTCGAGCACCTTTCTCTCGGGAGACCGTATCGAGCTGCCGCCCTTCTGACCCCGTTCGGGAGATGATCGCTCGTTTTCCTGCCCCCCCTCTTGCTCCTGCTGCTGTTGCCGTTCGGCGGGCTGCGTCTTGTCGCCCAGTGATCGCTTGCTGCCGCGAGGGCTGGAGTCGTCTTTCGTCTCTCCCAACTGCGGCGGAATTGCGATCGATAGTCATGGGTCAGGTCAGGTCACGTCAACTTACGGGTTACCGCCGTCATTTATGGCCCATTTATTATTTACTCTTACGCGTAGGGGCAGCTGGTCAGAGGACAACGAAAACACGAAGTATGCAACGTGATGCTATACTACTGTAAGTAAGACGTGTCTAGTCAAGCAGAGCTTGCACACCAAGATAGAGAGTTAAAAAAATACCAGATATATAGTGGTTGAGCAAATAGAACCGTTGAGTTTTGACAGGGTTTAAATGTACTGATTTTATTGGGATCTATTAGACGGATGTCCGTCAGACCCGTTAAAGGGCAACAGGAGTGTCGCCAACTGCTGTCAACCAACAGCTTTGAAGCTGAGTACTCAGTACCCAGGTTTCGTCAAGTGTCTCAATTGACTTGAGAGTTTACCCCACCACATGAGCTCAGCAACGTACTACTCGTACCATATATACCGCTGATGGCTGAGCTGGTGCGCACCAGCAGTTCTTATTTTTGTGGCAACTACTTGTTGCTGTATCTTACGTATAAAAGGAGGGTTCCAAAAACGTCAGTCGTATACTTGGTACATGGTGAAGATCGGTCCTTACATGTATTCGCATAAGGTAGCATGGGGTATCGAATGGTCGATCCATAGCTGACGTATTACAACAAAATTAGAAAACTGCTTGTGCCATCGACCGACCAGGGAGACACCCAGGAGAAACAAAAAAACTACTATTAATAATACTGCTGTACACAAAAGTAGTAGCCGTTTGTACTTCAAGCGTCGCGTGGCATATTTACTGCTTGCGACAATCAAATAAAAAATCAATTCGTTAGTTCGAGGATTAGTGAAGGTTGCAAGCAATCCTCGGAATTCTCGAACAAAAAAGTATGAATTTTCAAAGTATTCATAATAATTTTGCCTTTTGCCTCCTAAAAATTGAAGCAAATAATAGTGCTTTGTACACAGAAAGTGAAAATCTTTGCGTGGGAAAACTACATTTCACTCGGACAGTGGGTGTGCTGGTGGATGATGATGTCGACAGCTGGAAAGAACGGGTTACTCGTAGGAGAGGACATGATCACCCCCGGCCTTGATCTCAAGGCCCCTTGCAAGAAAAAGACAAACTGCTGTGTACATGCATATGCGCGATGTTTACGCGCATCATTTTAGGGACATGCGTCTGATATGTACGTAGGTGTATCATGTTGCCAAAGGGACAGCTCAGTAAAACGGAAGGGGTTCCAACACCAAACAGTAGCACCCAGTACCAGGATCATACACTTGCCGGCTTCGAGCACCAGTCAGTGATGTCGGATTACGGCTGGAAATTATCGTGCTTAAAAGAACTATTAATAAAAGTAATTACGCCATTTTCGGACATACGATGTTCTTAAGGATAATTGCGGCAATAACAGGGGACGTTTAATACACATCCCCGCTAGGATCAACATCCACATATATAAATGTGGAAAACCTTTTTCCTCTTTGAATTCTAGTTTTTAATTTTTTAATTTTTTTCATATTTGGTTTACCCAGTATTCCAAGTATGTACTATTTTGCTTCCCGCTGTATGTAGCTGGTAGCGCCTCGAACTTCTCACGCACACCAGCGTGCTTGGATCTCTTCGCTATCCAAGATGCCATTGCCATGGTCGCAGCAGGTCGCAGGGCCACAGCACAAGCTCAAAAGTGGAAATACGGAAGGCAGGAGCTGCCTAAGGGAGCAAAAAATGCAGCGGATTCCTATAGAAATGTATGGCTTTTGTATATGGGGGCAGGGGGCCTACAATAATTACCGCGGCCCATCCTTACATACTTAACCGCCCAATCAGCCTTGCCGTAAGGAGGAAATGCGGTAATCCGACATCACTGCCGAGCACAAACCAAACCGTTAATTAAATGGGTTATCTTAAGAAAAAAACTGTTTTTTTAGCGTTACCGCTCGTCAAAAACAATACGTGCGCAAAAAAGTCGAAGAATGTTCTTTGTTTCTGTCAGGTATCGAAGAACAATCTTAGTTTTTAGTGATGCCGTACGTAAAAAAATGTCAGGTACCTACCCTTGCTTGTGGTTGTGTTGTATCACGTAGACCAGACAAGACCACAACATCCAGACCGCAGGCACGCGCAGGAAAAGCGACGATGGAATTCTCCTGGTGCCCTTTCATATGTTGTTCGTGGGGCTTCTTGCCGTCGATATATATTCGTTCGTACCAGAGGTACACTCACAGGGGACACAGCCAGCACATACGTATTGCCGTAAGAAAAACAGGGTGCCCTGGTGCCAAATACACAGAGTAGAGCTACTCGCACGACGGACGAGTACACGCAGCAGAGCCCACGAAAAAACGGAACGAACAGATTGGAAATTTCGAACATCTACCTGGCAAAGATGTCAGGACACAGCATGTTTACCCCTTGACAGACAGAAACCTTCCTGTGACATGCCTTGACAGACATCAAACTACTAGGTTTTATTGTACAACACCGGCCCTACACCCTTGACAGCGCACGTTTTGCCCTGCTTGACATGTCTCCTGACATCTTTGTTTACAGGCCCATAAGAAGCGAAGCGCGCAGCAGGTGCGTCCGTCAACAGCTGTCTTTTTCGATTGGCGCGGCGGTAGTGGAGCACCAGAAACCAGATGGTGCGTACCGTAAATACAAGACAAGACAGCGAACAACGAACACACTTGGACGAATTTCGAGGCAAATTATCGACACCTCCGCAAGGGATACATGGAGTGCAAAGGCCGAGCGATGCGTCTTCCAAAAGGTTCCCACGAGATATTGACAACGCCACCCTTCCCTGTGGCTGTCGGTATATACCCCCCTTCTTTTGGGAAAAAAACGGCTACTATTACGCTTATATATTGTCCCGGCAGGCAATGCTGTGTCATCTTGCGTATGAAAAAAACCTCACCAGGTTGTTGCTGTTTGTTGTTTTCTTCACATCAAACCGTTCTTTCTACCCGTCGACATCCAGCACAACCAGTGTCCTGTGCCGATTCTTCATTCCTACGAGTAGAGAGATACAAGTTCTGTGGTACGTACGTACGCACAGCAGTACGTACCTACGTACGTACGCGGTACATTCTGCTGGTTCACTTATGATGTACACCCGGCACATCGATTGATGGCTACAGGTGCTGCACCTAGCAAGATCAATTCGGTCAACAGGAGCAGTATAATAGCTGATGCTGCTGTTCTGCTGCTGCCGCCGTCGTGTGCAACGTTTTGCCTGATTGCAGAGCGTGGCCCCCGCGCAATACCGCTCGGTGTCACACCTCAACCATCAAGTTGTATGATACCAAGCTGCACATCTAAATGGTACCAGTGTGATACACATGCAACATGCAGCATCGGTCAAGTGCATCGAGGTGTCGGAGACCTTAACAAAAAACACAAAAAACGGTGCAAACGCAGTACAGCAGTTGCAGCAGAGTACGACATACGAGCACTATTATATTTCAACATCTAAAAAATGCCAAAAACACAAGCAGTCACCACTGCTGCGAGCGAGCAAAGTCGACGCCGTAAGAAGCGGCTGAAGTTTTCTCGCGATATAAAAATGCAAGGGACGAACAGCAATACGTAGTGGAGAGAGGGGAAGGAGAGTACCCGTATCTACACCTGAATATACAGCAGTGTAAGATAGTACATCCATCGGAATGGAGGCCGCTTCGGCGACGTGCATCAAGAGCTTTGTGCTACTACTGCAGACTACTGCAAGTCAAGTGGACACGAACCCGCGAAAGCAAGGTATTGTGCCTGCCGTGCGATGGTGATGATGATGTTCTCACATTACTATTAATAACGTTAACAGCGCACTCTCCTCAAATCCTGCCTGTGGTCACAAGACAGAACGCATCTCGAGGGGAGAGAACAAAAACGTACCAGGTACGAAATAGTGCGCGCGGCAGCAGTGTCATACCAGTCCGTAAGGCAGACGGCACTAACGAGCTGTAGTATTCCATCTTTCATGACTTGCAAGCAAATAACACCAGGCACATATCCATGATACAATAGGCGCTTGAAGTACACACTGCGCAGCAACTTAATCAAGAAGCCGTTGGGCCCAAGGCAAAGGGGGGGGGGAAGAGGAGCCGCGTTGAAGGGGGCGTAGCAACACCGGCTGGGCCGGTGGAGGAAGTGAAGGCCCTTTGGCATTTGGCGTCTTTCTAGTCGAGGCGCCCAGCGACTACTGCCTATCGCTGTATTACAATCCCTTTTCTTGTTCTACTTTTGGTTTGTTTGTTTTGATGCCCCATTCCCTACCGAGTCGATGGTACCTCCCCCCCCCCCCCCCCGGATGATGTCGCTCTTTGTCGGCTGCGCGACCTTAATGTTATATTCGTGTAAGTATTTGCAACCCTGTGCCATTTCCCCCTTTTTTCCGATTCTGTCTGATCAGTCTGTCTCTGTGTCGTCCTTGGCTCACTAACTGGACATACTGCTGCTGTAGGATTGCTCGTTTTTTCTCTTTCTTTGTTGTTATTAATAATAGCTCTTCGTCCCTGCTTTCTTCTTGTCCTTTTGCCGTCTTGTGGCGTCGTCATGTTGGTCCATCAGCTGGACAAATCATACGACAAATCGTACCAGCAAACAGCAACCTTGTCCTCGGGACTCGGCCTGCGCCCTCTGATGACCGCACATTTGCTCCGTTTTTCTTTTCTTATTTCCCGTCTTCTTACTTTTCTCTCTTCGTGTTTCTGGTTTTTCCGTCTTCTGTTTTCGTTTGTTTCGTGTGTACATACTCGTACAATACCATCGACATGTTCCTGGTGTTATTTGGTTGTAAGTGATACGGGATGGTATACCACAGCTCGTTATTAATATTATAGTACCGCTTCCCCTACGGACTGGTACGGTGGTACTCAGTACTGCCGTGCGCGCTATTTCGTACCTGGTAACTTGTGTTGTTTCCCATCGAGATGCATTTTTGCTACAGCCCCTTCTTTGTAAGTATGACCACACAGGCAGCACGATTTCAGGGAGGTGAGCTGATGCGAGAACATCATGATCATGCATGCACACTCGAAAAAAAAAGTAAACGTAAAAAAAAAAAAAAAACACGACGAGGGAACTACTTTTGTAAAAGAAGAAAAAGAAAGGAATAAATATAAGGAGATAATAAATAAAAACGAAACAACCACGCGCTCAGGGCGGAGGCCGAGTGCCGTGGAGGACAAGGTTGCTGTTTGCTGGTACCTGGTACCATCAGTCCTATGAATATGTCTGTCCAGCAGCTGATGGACCAACGTAAGGACTTCACAACACCACAATATTTGACTCGCGATAGACTGAACACTACTATTTAATACTAATATTGATAATACTTTAGTTGATAATAAGTACCAAGGTATGACAGAATATAATACGAATATTATCCCAGGTAGAAGTACTATTAATACGTCAGACGTATGGGAGTGAGAAAAAAAAAAAGGAAACTATATTGAATGGGAAGTAAGAAAAAAAAGAAAACATGGTTGATACATGGATGACATCAGGACATGATGACTCATCGCCTCGCATTAACCTGGCTGCATTAAACGATGCTACTCGTACCACAAACCGCCGCGGCTACCTGGAGGGTGCTTTGTGGTTCGGTTTGCCTGTTATTTTCCCTTGGTTCTTATTGTTACGGGGGTCCATAGTTAATAGGACCTATGGTATACATAAAAACCTATATATTTACCTATTTTTGCTAACAATATTTGGTCCTATTTACTATGGTTCCCCGTAATAATAGAGTAGAGTGTGTGTGTGTTTTTTTTTAGAACGTTATTTTCATTTATGTTTCTGCGACATCCCCTGCGAGAGGCACGACTGACTTCTATGTACGTAGCTTTTTTGCTTTTCTTCCTTTTTGTCTTTCGATTTGTTTTCCCTCTTCAGTAAAACACATGAATATTGTGCCCGTCACATTCAGTACCAGGTATGATGAACATGGCATTGCGTTGTCTACTACTTATGATTGTGCCTACTGCATACTGGTACGTAACAAGGTAGTATCTCTATATATGGCGTAGTTTTGTGGCGACAGAACTTGCATCTCTTACGTATTGAAGAATCGGCACGGACACTGGTTGTGCTGGATGTCGACGGCCAGAAAGAACGGTAAAACACACACAATCTTTCATTGTGGACCTCCGGCATCTGCCCAGCTAAAAAAGAAAAAAGGTAACCCTGGGGAAAAAAAACAGGCAAAAAAATGGGAAGCCGAAATGCTGCTATTAATAATACTTGTAGCGATTTGTAGTTCTATTACAAGGACGCGAACGCCCTCAGCGGACACGGATAACCTCGAACAACAAGGTGATGCACACACCTCTTGTCTCACGCGCACCCTTCTCCAAGCTTGCTTTCGTGTCAAAGGCATTATCTTCGAATGATCTGGACGAAATGGCTTCAGCGCCAAGTTCTCGGGCGATACCCCACTATCAATACGTCGTCCCCGTTGTTCCTTGTTCTGGCGGGAAAAACGCCTGGTGGATGTGCAACAACGTGCATAGGTGGCAAGTGTCCAAGGCGTGCAAGACGACCAGAAGACGGCGGAGATTAATAGGGGAGGACGGATTCGAGGAGTAGGAAGTTAAAGTATTAATAATAGTGAACCTGGTGGTACTGCATGCGGCAAGGCGAGCCTTTGCATGATCTACCCGCGGATACATCATACCTGGAGTCTCGCTATCAATGCAAGACGACAACAACTCGTACACGAATTACATGCGCAAGTGTGGGCGCAAGTGTGAGCACTTTCATACAAAGAAAGAAGCCAAAAGCCTGGTAAGATCACACAAATCCATGGAATTATTAAGATGGTAGTCTAAATTGTATACGAAATCGATCAAGAAACCTTTGGTACCTACAGAATCGTTTTACTACCCTCATACATGTATGTGTGTGCTTAATATTTATAGTATTAAAAGTACGTACAAGTACTCAGAAAGTGGTATATACTCGCTGGTACGTGTATCGTCCCTCTTGGTACGGACGAACGAACCAACTGCCAAGGCAAAACAAAAAAATATTCGGAAAAAAAAAAAAAAAACACCGACACCTGTATGCACAATGATGGATCACCTGCATACTCAAACGGTCATTACATTTCCGACCAAGTCGCACCTAATACGATTATATTATTCTTACATGCAAACAAAGAAAAAATAAAAACAAATAAATATATTAAAAAATGTACTCGTGCATGGGCCAGACAGGTACGTATGGAATACAAGTACGTACACGCGACTGCTGCACACGATTTGCTCGTATTAATAGAGCGAAACCTTGCCTAGAGCAACAGCAGTAAAAGCGTGATGGCCATAGAGCAGCATCAACCCAGAGGCCAGCTCCGGCCTGCTTCAAACCAACAGACACGTATATCCCATGCAGTCTTAATCTCCGGCGGGTGCTATGAGCGGAGAAGAAGAGCCCCAACAAAATAAGACCAAACTTTAACTTTTGGAACTTTTGCACAGACCACTGCAGAACACACAAAAGCTCCACCATCATTTACTCTGGCGCAAGCTCGCAGTCCAAAACTCGCACATCTGATCACATGGCGCAACGTGGGCTTTGCGGGCGTTGGGGTGCTATACAGACTGGAAACAGAGCCAAAATGAGATAGCACTCTATGCAAGCATGCTGATGTTGCCTCGACCATCGCTAGGGCAGAGGGTCCTAAGCGCACACGGTGGGAGTAGGGGTGGGAGGGGGGTCCAGATTCGAACGAAGCTCCAGGAGATCGCATCCCTTTGACCCGACATCTACGCAGAAAGAGTGCAGTAGCCACATCGCATATCGGCATATCGGATGATCAAGGCCAGGGCACACTAATCCATCAAGGCAAGGATCGGGCCAAGCGGGTGCTTGAGGATCCTGTGTGCCCTGGCTTCCTTCCTCTCGCCGGGCTAGAGCGAGCCCATGGGGGGTAGAGTGATGGCCTGAGCATGCGGGGTTGCTCTGCCTCCCCCACAGATCGTCAAGGCGAAAGACCTAGCCCGCGCAATTTGGGAGACGGATGAAACGATCGAACTGACCGAGCTACGACAAACGCTGCGCTTAGAACCCACCTCGTGCGCCCCTTAGTGCAGCAGAGTACGACGTGTCGCGGTGCAGGCTCCGGAAAAGACTCTCGTGGTTCGTGGCCGTCTGTCTGACAAGTGCCCAATCTAATCCGGTTCTCGGTTCTTCAGTGCGAAACAATGAAGGTGGGATTGTGCTGACTCCTGCTCGCAGCTGAAGTTTCTATTGGTGGCAGCTGGTGGCCGTTGTGAGATCCTGATTCGATTGGGAGTGCAACCGGATTTCATCTTGAATTTAAAGGGGTGTCAACAAGGCGACTCGATATTTCTGTGAATAGACCGGTTCAAGCCACGTCAGTTCCGCTTCGCCAGCTGATTGTCTGGTCGTTAACAAGTTCAACCTGCGGCATTTCGTGTCAGCTGTTTGATATAGTCAATCAGAATGGAATATAGGATACTGTATAGAGTGTAGCAAGAAGTGAAGAGGGTAGTCGCGGAAGGTTGGGAGGCCAAAACTTTGCGGGACGACGGGGTCGAATGGTGGTGGGTTGCCCCGCTCATCGGTACCACGGCAGCAGCGTTGCAGCTACTGCTGCCGTTGCTTGCAGGTTGTGCAAGTTGCCAGCAGAAAGCAGGAGAAACACCAAGATAGAAGATGAAGTCACGGGAGTTGCAGCAGAAGCGCAGCAGCAACAGCAGCAGCAAAGCCATACCGAAAGAAAGGGACATCTTGGCGAGATCGGTATGCTTCACACAACAGCAAACGACAGTATTCGAGGGTGCTCCCATCGTGTCCGGGTCGGCGGCGGTGTTGCTCGGCGACGTTGACAATGACCCCAGGGCTGATATAGAAGTGGCAGTCGGCGGTATCGATGGGACGATTGCGGTGTTCAAGGCGGGGCACCATACGACGGGGGCCTACCTAACAGCATCGGGTGCGGCTCGTGTGATGCGAGTGGTAGCGTTTTGTCTGTAAAAGAAAGTGCAACATTATTGTTTACAGGCGGTAGGTGTGCCGCCGATAAAGCTGCGTGCACGAATCCTGTTTGTCTCGCTGGTACCCCTGCAACTACGAGTACACAGCTGTTTACTGCTTGCACTTCTGTAAGTTGCGCTACTCGTTCGACGTTTCTTGCCCACGCCGAACCTCGTCGATACCTACATACAAGCACCGCAGCGCTGACGCCCCTGTAGAGGTCGTGCTTCTTGTCCGTAATTCAAAGTTCAAATTTCAAATGTCTCGTTTGGTCCGTTCGCCCTCCGTGCTCAGGGCTCGGAGCGCTGTCGACGCTGGGGCTGGGCCCTCTGCTACTCGGGCACAGCGACACACAGCAGCTGATCGCCTGCACGGGCGAAGGCGTGTGCCACATATTCAACATCAGGCCGACCGACATAAGGTAACGAATTGCGCGGAGACTAACCCACAGCGCCTTGGCAGCACTACGAGTATTCCTGGTACTACATAGCGGCGGAGGAAAACCAGGCCGCGGAGAGGGCCGGGGGGGCGGTGGCGGGGGGGGTCGATTTTTTCAGGGCTTCCTCGGGACCGAATTTTTACGTCTCGGCACGAGGTCCCGCGGGATCGAGATATCTCTGGATTCCCCGGGACGGGATAAGCAGGGGCATTTAGAGCACGGGACGGTGCAGCATGGGATTGAACATCACATGATTGAACAGGAAATATGGACGGGATTGAGATTTCACGGAATTGCACTGGACAGGATTGATATACCACGGGATTTTACGGGACGAAAAAAGCACGGTACTCCACTGGACGGGATTGCACCGGCCGGGGTTGTAGCTTATAGGTGTGCAGGCCATCGAAAACTGGCGCCCGTGTTTGCAATGTGTGGACGGTGTGTCTACACCGGGGGGGTGCATTCGTGCCGTTTTTGATCGCACTGCATTATCTTCATTCGAAAAAAAAAAAACTTGAATTAAAAAAAAAAAAATCACACAGAACGAAAACATTAAAACAATCGTAGCACATTTAAGAAACAAATGTTGCCTAGTTCGACATCATGACTTCCTGTCTTACGTCTAACCGCTGAAGTATATACCAAACCGCTGAGCTATACTCCAAAACCCCCTGGGAAACCCCGTTGTATCAGAAATCACGGGATAAATCCCGCGGGATCACGAAAGCACGGGACTGGTTTGGACGGGATTTGAGACATGTCAAATATCATGGGTTTGCACGGGACGGGACACGGATTTACGGGGATTTGCCCAAAATTTCACGCAACTACTTTGCACGGGATCGGAATTTTACCAAAAAGCACGGGACGGGATCGGGATCGCGAACATTTCCACGAGATCAGTTTGGACATGAACGGGGTTTTCAAAATTCCATGGGATCACGGGATTTTCCCGTATCACGTGGAATCCCGCGATATTTTCACAACAGGAAAAATCCCGAGGAAAGCCCTGGAATTTTTGGGACGATTCTGCCGTAGGAACGCAGGTTCCCCGCCGAAGTGTAGCATAGCGTCCGTTCAGCGTGCGGCGGAGCTACACACTGCTGCGGTGCTGCTAATGGTGCTGTATCTGTGGGTGGAACAGTAGTGGCCGGTGGTCGTTGCGACACTGCTGCTGTTTGTGTTGCTATGGTCAACGGCCCTTGCAAAAGAAACACTGCTGCTGTGCCGAAGCTGCTTACACTTGATGCGTTGTTGGCCGGCACTGCCGTCGGTCGGACGGGCTCGCTTCGCTTGCCTCCGCTTGGCTTCGCGCGGGCGAGCAGGTGGGACGACGAGTCCGGCACTGGGCGGGTGCAGCCTCTGTGGTCTATCCCTTGCCCGAGGAACGTGACGTCGTGCTGTATAGCAGACATCAACGGAGACAATAGGTGAGTGCGTGGGATCTCGGTCAGTCGGTCGGTCGGTAGGTCGTTGTGTTTTGATACTGCCTTGTATGAGGTTGAAAGCCCGGTAACTACCTGGGTTCAGTCACTGGGAACGTATTTGTAGTACTTGGAAGGCGTATCTTAGATGGAAAACCAGGGGTTTTCCAGAGGCGCACGAGCTTGGTCTCAGTCTCCGCGTGCACAAAAGGAATAAAACTGCTTTTCTTCTATAGCTAAGCAAACAACACATGTGAGTACCAACGTTTATCGACTTAAAAGGCAGACCTGTCCAGGGATACAAAGTGTCCCGCACCCTTGATCTTAACAGTTGTTGTGCAAGTACATACTGGCATCACAGTAGCAGCTACCTCTATTAAAAGTATCTGTGTACCTGTTATGATGCGCAGAACTTGACGGTAATACCCGGTGGGTGACGCTACCGAAACCGATACTGCTGTAGTTTGGTTTCTGTCCGTCGTATTTTTTTGTGTCATTTTTTTGTTGGCCGATTTCTGTTTTTAGTCGATTCTTCTCGATCGGCAAAACCCACGCCGTTCGTCCTCCTCCTCCTCCGAGGAGAAAGGCAATGAACGGAGTACTGTACAGACCACAGGCCGTTTTTTTTTTTTCTTTTTTTGACGCTATCTGGAGGAGGAGAAAGAGCCCTCTCCAGACTTCGAGCCGACGTGATGCGCGCGTTTTTAGACTAATTTCGGGAGGGAGGCGCCGCCTCGGCGCGGGGTTGCGTTATACCACTCTGTACGGAAATGTATGGACCGTTTGGTCTTCATACTTGTATTCCAATGGTTATTACACACCCGTCCGGTGTAGTACTTTCAGGAGTAGTGGTGCAAGCGCGAGTGCAGTTGTTGTTGACTGCTTTATATATGTATTATATATACTTTTTTTTTCATCACTTTTACTTTCCAGCCTAACTCGTAGGAGGTTTTAGCCTCAGCGATCTTCTGGACAAGCCGTGGTCACAGGTGTCGTTCCTTGGTGCATGCCTTTATTTTTTGTCTCGCATAGGGTCCAGCATTCCCTCGGCTCATGTTTATCGAATGTAGCTAACTCACGCTCTCGCGCTTTCCGCTAACCAATTTTTTTGTATAAGAAAAATTCTCTACGAGCATGCACTCGGTGAGACTCGAACCCACGAAATCGACCTTGATAGGCACGCGGACCACCTACCAAGCCACCGGGGACGTGTACCAGGTATCTGTTCATATGAGTGCCGTCGGCGGGAGGTATACCTGGCACCATGTGTGAGCGAATGTGCGAGAAAGAGAGGGTTACACCTGCAGTACCTATGCCCGTGTGTTTTTTCTTCAAATTTCCTGTCCTTGGCCGCGTCGGAGCTGATTGACGCGTCGCTTTTTTTGTTTCGCTATATATGTATAGATACAACTATAATTACGATTTTTGAGGTCGTTGTCACTTGCTAGCTCTTGGCAGACAGACCGACTGATAGACAGCTCTTCGCAAACAGCCCTTCTTCTTTGAAACACCCGAACAGCCAAACAACATATCTTCTTTCTTCTTCGCCAAACAGCCAAACAACTTTCTTCTTTCTTCTTCCGCAAACTGCCAACCAATAGACAGTTCTTCGCACGGCGCCTAAAAGAGGCGTCTCGCCTACGACGAACGGCATAGATAGGTAGGTGCAGCTGTCGGCGGCCAAGCTGCTGCTGTCGGTGGCGAACCTGCTGGTGCTGCAACCGCGCCTCTCCCTTCTCCACGCCGCCTAAGCTCACCTCCCCCTCGTCGAGAGGCGCGTGGTCCTCGCCCTCTGGCAAGAGAGCGGCAACGACAAAGACCGACCTGGTGCCGGCTGTTGTTTGCGACCAGTGCACGGACCAGCACCTGGTCAAGAACTCCGCGCCTGGTGGCAAAAACGTGGCCTTCGCCACCTGCAAGGATCTCACGTGCGTGGTGGCGGGATCATCCTGACAGGGCGACCGACTGCGAGTTCTGCGCTCGCCCGATCAAGGAAGGGACTGTCACGTACTCCCTCGAGACTGCTGACAGTGGTGAGTGTCTTATGTGTATTGTGCATGCTGTATGTTGCCAGTACGATTTTTTGGGGGTTTTCAGTTGCCTTTTTGCATACAAACCTACGTCAAAGCGTTTTTTTTTTTTTGACTCATCCATGCTCGTTCTTTCCCCTTCGTGCGTTGGGTCGGTTCCTCTTACACACAGTGCACGCGAACGCGCACATGCACAACTGTTCGCGGGACGTGAAGCACACGATTTCTGTGTGTACATGTTTGGGTGGCCCAACGTACTCATTTTGCTCGTTTTCGGCTGCCGCTGCTGCTGCTGCTGCTGCTGCTGTCAGCGCCACGCCATGAGTGCTGCTGCTGCTGTGCACCTGCTTCTCCTGTGCACTCGCTGCTGCTGTAGTGCTGCTGCGTTGTTGCCGTGCTGTGCACCTGCTGCTCCTGTGCACTTGCTGCTGCTGTATGTAGTGCTGCTGCGTTGTTGCCGTGCATCATGCTGGAAGCGTACATATTTTCGGATCGTCAATTCCGTAGGTTTTGCGATGGCGGCATACCAGGGTACATGCTTTTTTTCTTTCTTATTTTCATGTCGTTGCTATGCTGTGCTGCTGCTGCTGCTGCTGCTGCCAACGCTGCGGCGATTCGTTGCAGCTTCTGCTGCTGCTAATGCTGTAGCTGCTGCTGCTGCTGCTGCTGCTGCTGCCAACGCTGCGGCAATTCGTTGCAGCTTCTGCTGCTGCTAATGCTGTAGCTGCTTCTGCTGCTGCTGCTGCTGCTAATGCTGCCGCAATATCCACTGAATGTTCGTATGTACTCGGATCACTGTTTTTCTTGGTCGTGTTTGTACCCAAATGGTTCCTTTTGATACGTGAAAAAATATTTTGTCGTTTTGCTCCTGCATTTTGCGTACGTACTGCAATTTCTCGTTTTTGGCTTGGTTATTTTCATATATATCGTTGCTATGCTGCTGCTGTGGTGCTGCTGCGTTGTTGCCGTACATCATGCTGCACTTGTGTATGTACATATTTCGGTATCACCAATGAAATTCCGTAGGTTTTGCGATTGCGGCATACCAGGGTACATACTTTTTTTCTTCCTTATTTTCATATCGTTGCTATGCTGCTGCTGCCAACGCGGATTATTGTTTTTATTGGCCGTTTTTGTACCCAAATGGTTTTTTTGATATAATTAAAAAAATATTTTGGTCGTTTTGCTCCTGCATTTTGCGTACGTACTACTTTTTCTCGTATTTCGTATTGTTGCTCGTATGCTGCTGCTGCTGCGTTGTTGCCGTACAGCATGCGGAGGTGGGTCTATAGTGAGGTACCAAAAATACTTTTCGGACGGCCTCGGGGTACAAACTTTTTTTCTCCCTTCTTTTCATATCGTTGCTATGCTGCTGCCAACGCTGTGGCGATCCGTTGCTGCTTCTGCTGCTGCTGCTGCTGCTGCTGCTGCTCTGCTTTTAGTGCTGCCGCAATATTCACTGAATGTTTGTATGTACTCGGATAATTGTGTTTCCTGGTCGTTTTGTGGCGCTGCTGCGTTGTTGCCGTGCATCATGCTGGACATGATTTGTGTGTCTATTACACTTAAACTTGTGCGTGTGTACATATTTCTGTATCGTCAATGATTTTTTTTGTGGCGCTGCTGCGTTGTTGCCGTACATCATGCTGCACGTGATTTGTGTGTGTACTGTACTACACTTATGTGTGTACATATTTCTGTATCGTCAAGGAAATTACGTACTTGCTGCTTCTGCTGCTGCTGCTGCTGCTGCCGTCGTATAGCAAGCGATTACGTACTGCTGTTGTGCCGCTGTAGAGTAGTGCAAATAATGAACTCTCCCCCCCCCCCCCCCCCCCCCCCCCCCGCTCCCCCCTCCCCCGCCATTCCCTGCACGCCACTCCCGCCCCGCGCACCCTATATGTTTACTTCGACCAGGTCCGTGGCAAGTGCTACAACTGCCGCCTGACGGACTCCACCATCAAAGACGGAGACATCATCATCAAGCGCAAAAAGACTCCCTTCCATTTCGCCTGCTCCAGGGCTTCGCGGAATTCCGAAGCAGTACGCCAAGCAGATTGTCGCCATCCAAGACGAACGAAAGGAAACAAATTGTTTCCCACATTTCCCAAAATCACGATTATTTCTTCCTACACATATCCAACAGGTTCAACAGCGAACAGATCCACATTCTGGGCCTCCCGCCTCGTTACTACAGCATCCTGGAAGACTATTTACATATCATGTCTCATCCAAACTCCTCTGCTGGCTACATCGAAATCGCGGCCGCCCAGCAACTATACAACATTTCCATAACCGTTGTCGTTGCCGGCACTGCTGCTTTCTCTCCTGTCCCAAACCTTCCTTTAAACAACAGCCTGTATGTTGTATATCATCCACATGCCAAGCACTACTCCACTCTCTCCCCACACTGATGAAAGATGTTATTCTTATTATTAGACGAATGTCATTCTTACTCTTGCGTCACCCGATCTTACGTTTCACATTACATTCATAAATAAACGCGATTATTACATCCTTCACCGTTTCTTACACAAATACATTTAGTTTGGTTGGCTTTGGTCTATGTCGCCAGTCGCCAATTAATTGCAGTTATATGTACACGAAACGACGGAATACCCACTCCGAAGGAAAGCCTTGTATGCCTATATAGATGTATGCCTATGTAGATGCCGTCAGCGAGATGTATGCCTGGCACGATGTCTGTGCGAGCGTGTGCGAGAAAAAAAGGGTGACACTCACCTGTAGCCGTATGCTTTTTCTTCAAATCTCTCGATGTTGCCCGCATCAGATTTTTGATTATCGAGTCGCATTTTCGTTTCCCTTTTTTTCAGGCAGGAAGTGGTGATGGGGACCCGGGACGGAGAGATTCACGCCCTCAGCCTCGAGGTAACTCCAGAAGGAAGCGTCGAAAAAGAAGAAACGGGAACGGCGGATAGTCATCCCCGGGAAGGGGAGGGGAAGTTTAGTGCTACTTCCCCTTCCGGGAGAAACGCCTGCAGCGACACACACTCATCATCTTCGGAGGGACGGTCGCGACCCTCGACTCCCCCAATGGATGATCTGGCGCTCGACCAAACCGGAGAAGAGTGGCTGGTAAGAGCTTTTTCTGCCTGCGTACGGGTGCGCTTGAGTCGCGGGGGATCGATGAGTGTTGTACGGTCGCCGTAGATAAGGCAAGCCTCACCCGCGTTACCTCGTGCTATTCGCTGATGCCCCGGTCTAAGAGAAGCTGCTCGTCAACTGAGTTAGCCTTTGCTACGAACATTTTCTATACCATGGGCTGTAATACGTGGCTGCGACCGGAAACAGAAGGGTGCAGCGGCGGCAGCATGCACACCCAGCGTGTCTTTTTAGGATGCGCCACCGATTACCAGCGTCGATTACTCGCCCTTTCCCGGCGTTTTGCTTCCCTCCCCTGTCCGAGGTGTAGCCGAACGAGGATGGGCCATCTGATGCGTCGCGGGGGATCTCGGAACGAGGGGGCAAGCGCTCGACGGACGCATCCGAGTTGCGCTGGGGGGAACGGCGAAGGACGGCGTCGCTGGACACGGTGAGCAAATTTCTGTTTCCCCGGCATCGTGTGCGTGCATTGGGTAGTTTGCATACGTAGTAGCCTGTCGCGATGTATGCCCTGCTGAGTGCTGCGATGTACATACGCTCGCGGGTAGTGGCACAGGAGTAGTATTTTACGATATAATGGTTTTGTGGTTCTTGCTTGAAGCGAAACATGGAATACCTCTGACAGATGATGATCTATCTATCTATCTATTTGTCTACAGTTAGTAGATCATATATAATAGCTCCTCGCCGACTGTCGTGAGAACTTGTGCAGGAATGCATAGCATAGATCCAACACAGGAAGCGTGCGCTATTTTATAGATGATGCTGATAAATCGGGTCCCACTCGGCAACATGAGCAGATTGTGCAAGTTCAGGAATAATTTTATCTATCTGCCTTGAAAGATCTAGATCATGAGCTGTGGGAATGCTCTGTAGATGATCTGTCTGAGCTTTGAAGCATTGCACCCATCATTCATTGTCTTGATTGCACAGGTGAGTTCCCGCGCGCCGCAATCTTCCTTCCTACCGCAGCGCACCTGTCAGTGGGGGACGGAAGGAGGGGGGGCGGGCACTCATGTCGTTCATGGGCGTAGTCGACCGGGGGGGGGGGGGGGGGGGGGGGGGGGGGGGGGGGGGGGGGGGGGGGGGGGGGGCGGGGGCGTACTAATTTGTTGCTTGCCTTCGTCATTTGACCATTGACCACGCATCCCTCACGACGGGCGGGGGAGGTACTCGATATCATGCATGGGAGGGGGGGTTGAAGGGATAACCTACAATAGTAGCCTACTCAAGTCAGCGCTGACTGAGTGGGCTGGTAGTGAGTTGTCCAGACTGGCCGACAGAAGCATCAACCGCTAATATACTGCCAAACACACCCCCCATCCATATGCAACGGTTGACGCGCAAGGCGCCTCACTAGGGGTTTATAACTAGGAAGCAGCTCACCCTTCATGCGAGTCGCCGAACACCTCACGGCGCTTCGCAAAGATTGCTTGGGGCAATCGTTGCCTGGTCGGTGAAAACCCGACGTGCTCCTTCCCGGCATTGTAGGGATGCGAGGGTCTACGGTCAAACGACTACGGCCATGCATGACATGAGTACCCCCTCCCCCTTCAACCGATCTCACCGCCGCGCTTCCCCCCAAGCAGGTGCCGCTCCCAGGGCCAACTTCCCCGGGCGACGGCAAGCCTCGGGAGTGGTCCGGGCGCAAGCAGCTGGACGAGCAAGACACGCTGAGGCCCCTGAACCCCCACTTTCGGAGCTTGCTGGAGCTACGCGCGGGGGGCGCTGTGACCAGCCTCTCCATCGTCCACTACCCGGAGATGGCCGCCGTTCCGCCCACTGACGCCGAGGGAACCCCTCGCCGTCCCGCCGCCGCCGCCGCCGCCGCCGCTGCTGCAGCTCTAGCCGATGGCTCTTCTGACCACAGTGAAGAAGACGACGGAAGCCCCACTGGGCGTCCCCCCAGCGGGCTCGATCAATTGGAAGGGTGCGTCAACCGCTGCAGTATCGATAGCGGCAGCAAACTCCGCGCTAGGGACAGCCGCCAAGCATCTGACTCTAAGTCTGATACGGCGACGGCGGCGGCAACAGTAGAGCCAAAGCCGGAACCGGAACCGGAACCGGAACCAGGGCCGGAGGCATCCGCCGCGGGAGTTTACGTGGCCGTGGGCCTCGAGACGGGGGCGGCAGAGGTCGTGCGCCTGAGTAGGCGGCGCGCGGGGACCCGTCTATCCGATCTCGTCGATACTGCTGTCCGGTCGTCGGGGCGACCGCCATCGGCGTGGGAGGCGGTGGGTTCGGGCACGACCGACTGCGGCGGCGGTAAGGGTGGCTGTGGAGGCGCCGGTGAGGGTGGTGGTAGCGGTGGCGGTGGCGGTGGGAGTGGGAGTGACGGTAGTGCGTCGAGCGAGCTTAAGCACCCCGTCCATGCCGGCGATCCCCCCGAACCTTCGGAAGGGTGTCTAGGCGGCAAGAGTACGGCGGGAGAACAGGGGGAAGTGCGTATCTCCGTCGCCAGTGCGGGGGCGGCGGCGGCGGCGATAGCGACGACAAGGACGGGGTCGCTAGTCTTCGTCTAGACGAAGAGAAGATCGAGACGGAGGAAGGCGTGCGGTCGGCAGCGACGGCGGCGGGGCCGCCCGCCACCTTGGCTAGGTGCGACTGGCGTGTCCCCGCTGATGTCGACCACGATGGACCAGACCCTCACTCGTCTCGCGGTTGGGAGGGGCCAGGGCTTGTCGTAGGCCTGTCCAACCCCGCCGATGCTGCCGCTGCTGCCGCCTCCGCCGGTTACTCCTCTACTTCTTTCGCCGTGACTCCGAACACGCCGTTGCTCAATATGTCGGCCGGCGTGCAGAGGTGGGGCTGGGGCAGGGCGAGCGAGGTCACCGCGGGAGGGGGGGGGCGGGAGGGGGGGCGCAGGTGAGGGCGACGACGAGGATAGGATGTTTGCGGTGTGCACTCTTGATGGATTCGTGCGGTGCTGCCAAGTCGTGTCGACGGCTGGAGGGCAGCCGCGCTGGCGAACGATGTGGACGCGACAGACAAAGGCGAGTTCTTGGGTGTGTTTCTCTTGTCTGCGTGTTTTGGTAGAAGTAGACCTTGGCCGGCCCACCCTGTGACGTTGATCACGCTTTTGCTTTTCGGACACCGGTGGGAGGTTAATTTTGAGGGACCGGGGGCATGACCCGGTGCGACTGGTGCGACGTCGTGCGCACGTGTGGGAGGTTTAGAGCCTGTGGTTTTATTGACGGTTCGTGTCACCCTTCTCCTCGGGTGACCCTCCACAGGCACCGCCACGGTGGAGTGCAAAACCACACCGCCCTCATCTGAGCGGTGAATGCTCCAAAGGGGGACCTGGCCGTCATCGTTCGAATTTCTAACACCTCGGACATATGGTTGATTCCCTCAGTCGAAATCTACATATTTCAGGGCAGATAGATTTCTGATCTGTATGACTTGTATGATCTGTGTTATATGTATGATTTGTTTGATATGTATGATCTGTACGATCTAGCTCATGTTGCCGGGTGGGAACCGTACAATCTGTATGATCCGCAGTAGGACAGGTTTCCTGGGTTGGATCTGTACTATGCAGATCCTGCGCAGCATCTCATATCGGCAGGTAAGGGTCGAGATGATCTATCTGATCTCTCTGTAGATAATGCTGTGTCCGACGCGGGATTTTGTTTTCACAAGCGGCAGCCCTTGGCGAAGATCTGGTAGATAGCGACGTATGGTTTCTCTGCCTCCTGTTTTGTTCGTTTGTTTGGTTAATTTGCCGCAGTCGGTTGGGTTGGTCGGTCGGTCGGTTGTCTGGCTGTCTGGGGTGTCTGTTGATTGGTTCGCATGTTTGCGTGTTGTACTGGCAGGGAGTACGCGCCACCAAAACTCTCAACCCTGACCTACCGTAGCACAGCAGTAGGGGTCTCGCCCGATAAGGCGGTGGTGTGCCAGACCCGTATGACTGCCCTATTGTAGGAACCCGCCTTATTTATTCCAGATTGTGAGTGCAGTGCTCCAGTCGCGCCAACCGATTTTGACCGCCATGTATCGGGATACCGCCTCACTTTGGATGTTGCCTTATGAGGAGACCACTACTGCGTGTGCCAAAAACTCTCAATCAATCCCGTCCCCAAAACGTTGCAGGAAGCGCTGTTCGCCTTGCAGAGGCTCGGCTACCCGAACAGAAAGAACAGCCCCGGTCATGCCGCGGGGGAGAGAGGGAGAGTCTACTGGTCGGTTGCTCGTGGAGCGGCAGGTGAGCAGTCGGTTCGGTTCTCGCTACGCCACAACAGAAGTAGGGTAGTTTTGTTCGCGAGCATGCGCGCTGGAGAAAGAACAACAGTTATGGCAGGGTGCTTCTCCTAGATACTGCAGCAGTAGTCACGTATGTATGGTAAGGCTTGTCGGTATATACCCGTAGTGGTACAAAACCAGCAACGGCATGCACCATCAACCATCTTGTCAACCCCCCCCGCCGCCTTTCTTACCCTTGAACACGCCCATGGTTGACACTCTCGTACATACTCTATCGGCAGGTAATTGTCCAATTTAGACGTGATATTCATGACACGTCTCTATAGGCACCTGCTGCAAGGAGCTCCCTTTTTCACAAGCCGCAAGTTCCAGTGCTACAATAGAGGTGCCACTTTTATGGCCAAACTGTTGACGCCTCGAACAGATAGATCATGATATATCTGATCTGTCTACAGATAGATCATCTAGTTCCTCACCTGCCGTTGTGAGAGGTTGTGCAGGATCTGCCTTATAGGGCAGATAGATTCAACCTAGGGAACAATTGTGCTACTTGGATAGATCACGCAGATTTTACGGGCCCTACCTGAGCTAGATCATGCAAGATCGGAGTAGATGATCTATCTGCCTTGAACGATTTAGATCATGCACTGTCTGTGGGAATGATCTATCTGATCTGTCTGAGCTGTGAAACAATCTCTGGCTGACGGGGCTCCTCAGCTGAGGAACCGCCCAATAAGGCATGCCCCTTATTAACGCACGTATATCTCTTATTAAGGCATGTATGTCCCTTATTAAGGCATGCCTTAAGGTTGAGATCGCGTTCGTATTTTTACGAAGTCCATGGGATTGTTCATCGTGTTGACCCTTTTTAGGACTGCAGTCTTATTGGGATAGTTCCGGGCTCAAACCACTCCAATTCCGAGCAGGTTGGCCCACAAACGGGACCGAGGTCCTGAAAAGGTTGACGGTGCTTTCTTCCCAAAAGTCAGTTTCTGGGCGAGGTAAAGTTATAGAGCAGTACAGCTTCTTGACCCTTGTTGGACTGCAGTCCCGTTTTTTGGGGACAATTTACTTGAAAATTGAGTGGTTTGTCCCCAAAACAGGAGTGCGATTCTAAAAGAGTTTGTCCTCTCTGTCATTAACCTCGAGATATCGACCAACACGGCGGTTGATATATTTGGTGGTATCAACCGGTTGCGAGCAGCGCGAGGGCCCAGCGGTAGGAGGTAGGGGTGGGAATCATGTTGTTTGTTACCCGTGCCGTACGACTCCTTGCGTTCAACCACTGTAACTCGAACGCCAAGTTGTATCAACATCCCCCAATCGCGTGGCGGTGGTGAGCTTAGCTTAAGCTTTCTTTTTACCAATCCTCCGGAGGATGAAAAAAAAAAAAAATGAAAAAAAAAGGCCGTGCTGGTTTTGTCATTTTTGTATCGGCGATTTTTTTTCCGTTAGAACCTCCTCAAGAGGGTAAAGTGAGGAGCCTCAGAAAAAAATACTGTTGACCTTTTCCGCACTTGTGTCTGAATATATAGAGACCATTGTGTTTGAATATCAGTGTACAAACGGTCTTTATTTAGGGAAAGTGTGGTGCCAGGCATGCCTTAACATTGTCAGTGCTACGTTAAAGTCCGGAGATACACCTTCGTTGACCGCGGCCGGCAGCAAATCATCTAGTTTTTTTACGTGGATGTGTACTCTGTAAGGCGACGCACGAACAGTATTAATGCTGAATGAACCCTGCGCCACGATAAATATGAAGGTAAGCACCGGTACCGGGGTGGGGGGGGGAGACGAAGGGAAGAGACCTACCTGTGACCACGACTTTTGCCCGGAATGCTGAGGGCAAAACCCCCTATATACTATAGGGGTACGTCCCTATTTGAGCGTTTCCTGTTTTCTCCAGGAATTTTATTTGCCGGGATTTTCTCCAGTAACGCGCCAAGATCAACAGACACACACCACGCTGCGAGAATTCTAACGAAAATGTGGCTGCCGTATAGGTGTTGCTCTGGGTCTTGGGGATGGGTCACGACCCTTGTTTCGGCTCGGGCCCTATTTTTTTTCCTTGACGGTGCAGCTGGGACGACCGAGTCGCGCTTTTTTTTTGCAGCTTGGTGAGACATGCCTCATCGAACGATCCAGGGACAGCAGTGCGCCGACCATAAAAGAGTCAAAATTTGAAGCACCAGATTGTTGTTGTATTATTACGCTGCCCGCCTCTTTCGTGAGATCGACCAGCGTGACAAAATGCCTTCGCTGAACTACTAATGGTATATACTTCTGTTCGTTCTGGGCTGTTCGGTATTTTTGTGATGGTACTCGAAAACAACCCCTGGCAAATAAATTTCCTGGAAAAGGACACGAAAATGCTCATGTAGGGACCCCTGTAATATTACAGCAGTAGTATAGTACAAGTTGAGCTGGGAAGTAAATGCAATGCTTGAAACAATAAGAGGGGGCGCTTGGAAGTGCACTTCCAACAATGCTACGAAGGTTTTGAGGTCTGATCTCAGGCCACCTTCCTTGCGAGGTGCTTTCATTGGAGGCTGGCGCGATGTACCACCTTGCGACCCGACAGGATGCAGCGCGCAGCCCAAACCTTGCTGCGCGTCCTTCTCGCACGGAAAGGCAAGAAGACACCATACACCCCTCCTCAATCGGAACATGAAATAATGCCCGACCCTGTTGTTTTCCAGGTGCTTTCCTCGAAGTTTGTACCGTTGTAAAAATCCCGTGGGATTTCTGGATGTCTGCGGGATTATTGGGGGATAATCCTGTAGCCTCGTCAATGAGTACAATATCCCGTTCCCGATCAATCCTCTTTATGCATATTCGAGCTTGTCCCGGAACGGCTTCTCCGAAGCGCCACCGTCGCCGCCGACACTCGTCCTTTTAGCGGACGCGCGACCATTAAGGAATACACGGCCACCGAGGTCTCAGGAATAAGACCCATCGTACCCATTGGTAGCGGCGAAACACACGATGAATATCGTTTTTTAAGGACCCCCCCCCCCCCCGATCCCAGCAAACCCTTACCCTCCCTCCTTCTCTCCCTCCTTCTCTCCCTCCCCGCCTCCCGCTCCGCTCCCCTACCCACCCACCCACCCACCCACACTCATACTCTTCTCTCCCCTGTTTCCAGCACCGTTGTGTTCGATGCCGGAGGGATGTGCTGCGCGGTTTTCGACCCGAACCCTTTTCTGAGTCATCCGCTGGGCGCCTTTGTGGCGGGTGACCTTACCTCGCCTTCGGGATCGACCGGACCGTCCTTGGTGTACGTTGGCTCCGGGGGGGAGGTGGTGGCGTATCACGGCTTGTCGGAGCAGGTAATGAGGTCGAGAACGGGGGGCGGAATTAGCGCGCTCGTGCGTTTTGTTTCAGTCGGTTGGTTGGGTTACTGGGTGGTTAGTCTGTTGGTTGGTTGGTTGATTGATGGATTGATTGATTAATTGGTTGGTTGGTTGGTCGTTCTGTTTGTCTGCTTGGTTGTTTGTCGGTTGACCCATGTTGTTCGTTCGTGTGTGTTTGCTTGTTCGTCTATACCAAGTGTAGATTTGTAGGTCTTGCCCTTATATCATTGGTAGCACTGGATATATAGGGGGTGACTGTGTGCAGTTTGTTTTCAGCAGGCCCGAGCCGTCGCGGTCGTTGAATACGTTATCTTCGGGGGCGAAGGCGGGGGCAGGCAAGAGGAGTGCCCGTGTTGCGCCTGACGTGGTGGCGCGAAGCTCGGCGACGCGCAACGAAGCGCCGGAGGGAATCGAACGCTCTGGGCGTCGGACCGGTTTGAGGACGCACACCGCACTGTGACAAGACTAAATATACGCGCGAGCTGTTGATACCTTTGACCGGCCCCTTTATCGCTAATCATCCAGAGGTTTTCCTTCTGTCGCAGTAACGCTTGTTGGCCTTCGAAAACGACAAGTCTGACGTTTTGGAAACCGAAAAAATACGCGACGTTTGTCCGTGCGTATCAAAACGCTACAAGCGGCACACCTGTTCTTCCCCCCCGTCTCCCCCCACGCTCACCACACCCTAACTCGAAGAATGTTCGTCGTGTTTTGGCAGATGGGACCGATAGGTCCTGCGCAGTTTATCCCCACCCTGCACGAAGACGGGTCCATCGAAAACCTCCAGGGCCTCGTGCAACGCCTCGTGGAACGCCTGCAGTGGCGCTCAAACCAAGGCAACCCCCTGTTCCCGTCCGCTTATTCTGGACGCGAGGAAGCCTCCCCCGTACGTTCCCGAGATGGCGGTTTGGCGCCCACCGATTCCGCGCCTGCCGAATCCATGGACACCAAATCCGCGGCTACCGAATCTGTGAAACCCGCCGCAACCGAATCTGAGATCAACGAATCCGTTGCCGCCATGGCAGCCAAGGGGTTCTCAGATGATGAGACAGGCTCCGCCTTGTGCTTGCCGGATGCTATCCTAGCGCGTGCTATTCTCGGCCCTGCGGGCGTCGCAGTCGCGCTAGCTAGCACGGCCAGACGAAGCCGTCGCCGCAGAGCGTCGCAACACGGCGGCGGCATTGATGACGAGCGGTGGCGGCGTGAAGTACGCGCGCTGGAAACGGGGGAAGGGGGCACGATCACCGTCGCCGAGGGCGCGGCCGCGGCAGAAAGGGTTTTGAGGGAGATCAAGGCGTGGGAGGCAAGGGGAAGAGGTGCGATAGTGGCCACTTTTGCGCAGGGCTCTTCACGGTTCGTGCATGACCCGGCCCGCCGGTCGGATCAGGAAGTTTTTGACATCTGACGGGTCGGATCGGGTTGGGTCGAGTCAGGTCAGGAGGTAATCAACCTCTCACGGGCCGGGTTGGGTCACCTTTGCCCGACCCGACCCAGCCCAACCCGATCTGACACCGCGAGGTCTGGCTCGGCCCGTGAACAGCCCTGGTATATGTTAACCCCGTTAGAACCGCAGTCCCGTTTTGGGGACAAACTACTTGGAAATTGAGTAGTTGGTCCTCAAGACGGGACTGTCGTCCTGGAAAGAGTTTAGGGAACTGTAGTGGAGCCTTCGGGGTTGGAGGACCCCTGTATACCGACCGACGCCCATCATGAGACTTTGTAGTTGGTCCCTTAAGGTCAATATATATGTATTGGGCGAAAGAGGTGCGGAGACATTTTAAGGGCCTCTTGTACCCCGTTTTTTACCTTATCGTACGGTCCCTAAAAAGAGCTACCTACTGCTGTACTGGTAGCTGTTTGCGGAAAATGCACGGCAGTAGTACCGTACAGTAGTAGTACCGTACATACGTATATTCAGAAGACGCAAGATAACACACCCCCATCGGACAAAAAAAATACCGATCGGTTATTCTCGACATCGGGAAGCGAGAGCGCTAAAGTACGCGAAAGCGGTGCGCCTGTTATGGAAATATTTTAACGAGTTGTTGGTGAGGAGAAAACTACTCCATTGTGGCTGTGTTTGCCCCCCCAAAATATGACAGGTTAACGTGATTCATAGTATCGGCAAATTCTCGGCTGCGCATATTTCGATACCGCGTCGCGCCCAAAACATGCCATAGAGTCAAGTCCCGCGAGTCAATGGATCCCGCCCTGTGGTGTCCCGTGGGTGCTGAGTCCCGCCCACAATGCACCGTGGAACCTCGTGAATATTGAATGCCGTCCCGAGACTGACCCGGGAAAAAAAAAGTAACGAGGACCGCCCTGGATATTTATTTCCATGGACGCATCATCGCTCGGCGTTTGCATTCTGCTCGTTGTCGACAAGTTTTCAGCCTGGAAGTTCAGCCGGAGGGGGTGCGTTATCTTGCGTGTTTTGCGGTATAGCTCTCATCAATGACTAGGCTTATTTATGGTACAATAGTAGATATATCATATATACAAATATATGTATATACGCGCAGTTTGTTGTGTCGCGCTCCTGGGTTTTTTTTTTCCTCTCTCGGCTGTTGTTTGTTTTCGGGAGAATTAACGGTCGGCCGCCCCTTCCCGCCCGCCTGCCCCTGGTCGCTGCCCCTGTTCGCCGCCGCCGCCGCCGCCTGCTCGACGTGCAGATCCCACCCTGAGAAGCTTTCCGTGTCTACGGGGGACAGTGGCAGCTTTGACGCGTTGGGGGTCTGGTCCCCGCCGAGAATCGCTGCGAAGAGCGTTGTCAGATTCAGAGTCAAGGGCAGAAGGGTGCGCTTCCCCCCCCGCGTAGTCATGGGCAACACACGATCGAATGCCCCCCCCCCCCAAAGTCCCCACCCCCGTCCCTGGTTATCAGCGAGTTGTCAATGAATTTTTGTTTTTGGTGGTGTCTGGAGGTGTCAACTGGTGGGTGCATGTAGGATGCGTCGAGGAGTTGTTCCCTGACGTCGCCCTCGAGGCACTCTGCCTGCTGGTGGATGGTGCTATACTCCGTTACTATACCGGTACTGCTGCATTCGCAATGAACGCTGCGCCGTGGTGGCTTGCAACGCAAACAGCTGTAAGTAGATGCCACTGCTGGTGCTCCTGCTGGTGGTGGTGGTGCTGTGGGGCCTAAATTTCTCGACAACAGACACCGCTGTGAATGTGCGTCGCGAGAAGGTTGATCGGGTGCTGGTCGAGGGTTCCGTGGTGGATGTGTTTTTTTTTTCAGGGCAAAAAAACAAACGATTTGCCTCGGATGCTCGTGAACGGTCTCTGTGGTTTTGTGGTTTTTATTTTTTCATAGATAGATTTCCTGATTGTGTAGGATCTAGATCTGGCTCAATGTTGACGGGACGGGCCGCGACGTTGTGTTTGTTTTCATACTATTAATAGTACATATATTTCTGATCTGTAGGGTCTGCAGCAGGTAATGTTGCCATGTGAGGCGCGCGGCTTTGTGTTTGTTTTTATCCCATGACGGAGTGTGGGGCAACCCCCGTACGTAGCTGTGCTTTTTGTTGACACCCTGCTAGGCGTTACGGCTTTTCGTACTGTAGCATGTGTTTTTTGTGGAATGCCGTTCTGTCGAATATTTTCTGAGCGCCCTGGTAAACTTGTCCTTCGGGCACACTCGGACGAGGCATGCCTTGTGCAGGGAAGGGGGGGCGGGTGCGGGCCGGGGGGGGGGGGGGCGAAGGAGGCCCCTCGTGGCGACTAAGAGAGGAGCCGCGCAAGGATGACGTGCTTCGATGGTATCCGCATAGGTTTACGGTTTGTACAACGCTGTAAATAGTTATGTTTTGTTGGTATACGTGACGTACCGTCGCGCGGCTGTTTTTGCTCCTCGTGTGGTTTCTCCTCCGAGCCAAGTCTCAGTTTTTCTCAAACCTCTGTGTCGAAGAAGTGGTTCTGCTTCTATTAATAGTAAATTAGTGTCATTGTGGTATCTAGCGCGCGTCGCGTGCGAAAGCGGGAGTGGGGTTCATGCGCGCCCCTGTTTTTGAAAAGGAGGCTTGGCTCGCGAAAGCACTGGACCTTCGAAGGCTTCAAGTTTCAGCCGAAACGTTGATGGCTTGTGTCCGTGCAAAGCTTCGAAGCGTCGGAAAGTATCCATGCCCACCCCCAACCAAGACTTAGATTTTTTTTGTTAATGGTATCCGGAAGAAAGGTGTAACGTGGGCAATGGCTAGCGTGTGTACACCATGCCCACCCCGCCAAGGAGCTACTGTCAAACGCTTCGAAACGGGGTATACCAACGCTGCAGTTTTGTAGTTGAATCGCCGTGTTGTCCCCGATGTTAAAGGTCTCGCCTTTTTTGGCGTGGAGAGGAAAAAAGCTCACTTTTTGTTTCAGAGCATGCCTGTCGCGTTTATTCACCACTCCTGCCCAACAGCGTAGCAGATACGCTGTGTAGCTGGTACACCCATACCCCAACCACAACAAAAACCTTTGACATTGCGCTGCCGCGCGAAAGGTTTCACCGGACAGGTAAGATCAGATCAGATCAGATCAGAACAGGTCAAATCGAACAGATCACATCCCCGTTTTATGATGGTTTAGGCATTTTCAGGGTAGGTAGTTCCCTGACTTGCTACATTTTCGTGCACCACCTACAGTAAGTAGTGGATCAATTTTCCCGGGTGGGATCTGTGCGATAAGATGCGGCCCTTGCGCGCATGTCATTTCCGTGCAGGATCTGTACAATACAGCTCTTGCACTTCATCTCACAACGGCGACCATAAGATTCATAGCAGGAGCGAGCGCGCGACAAGCGATGGCAGAGCCTCAGCTGGCCGACCGCAGAGCGCGCCGGGGTAGGAGCCATCTTGTGAGCGCTTTCCACCTGCTGTTTGAGCTGTACCTGGTAGCTTGGTTGCCCGTTGGATGCTGCTGGTCTGTGTGCTGTGCTGTGTTACGTTTTTTTTGCTGTGTTGTGTGTGTGCTTGCTCGTTGCAGGCTCGTACTCGATCCTCCTCGGAATAAATTGAGGGGCGAGTACTTTCCTACCTGGTAGTTAATAGGGACACGCCGCTCAGCCACACGAGCGCGTTACCTCCCACCGCCGCCAACGTCGCTGGTGTTGTTGTAAACGTAAGTAAGTTAAGTGCTTTGGGTTCGTGCTACACGAAGCGTCTAGCTGTAGCTGGGCTGGGCGTAGCAATGATGGCGTGCTGTGTGCTGTGTGCTGCTGCTGTGTTTGTGTCCGCGTTGCCTCGTTTGCTCGCGATTTGAATTTCTGTTTGTTTGCTGAAAATTGCTCAGAAACTTGCTTTAAATATGCAACTTGGCAAAAAAAGTGCCCAAGCGCATATTTTGGGAAAATGCGCTTTCAACGGTCTGCCGGGTCGGAAATATTCATGTGGGCCTATTTTTTTCACGTTCAGTACGAAGGTTGTAGAAGAATCTGGTGCATTGCAATACCAACACGAAGCAGAACTGCTGTATATAGGATGTTGAATGCCCTTTACGAGCCACGGCGAAGATCCCATGTCCCCGCCCAATACGACCACGAGTAGTACCGATAGCCGGCACGCAGACGCTCAGTGTGAGCCGAAGCCCGCCTGCTGGGGTGTCGTCTGTGCCGGTGCCGACTGGTCTCTCTCATCACTCTCACCAACTCCAACTGTGACTACATGAAAAAAAGAGAGGCGAACTGAGAACAGCGCTCGAAAGCATTTCATCGAGGGTAATTGTCAGTTTATAATGAGGCCCGCAGACGTCCGATCTGATTCAAGACCCACCTGCCGGGATGCCGCCTGTAGTGGTGCAGACTAAAGATGCGGCCTTTGCGCAAGAAGTCAAGAACATCGCCAAGGTCGGAGAACATAACGCCCGTGTCCAACGCTGGCTCGAGTTCCTTCCGTCTTACACCTGCACGCTGGAGTACCGGCAGGGCACGGCCAACAGCAACGCCGATTTCCTATCCCGGCTTCCCCAACCAGCCACCGACGCCGACCGCGCCGGACGCACCCGCCTCGCTGGCCTCGACACCGCCTTCACTGATATCACAAGACTGGTCTTTCTCGTCACGCTCACCAACTCCAACTGCGACTTCACAACAAAAACACACACAACAAGCGGAGAACAGCGCTCGAATACTCGAATGCATTTCATCGAGGGCAATAACGATTGGAAAAAATGGGGCTACGTAATATTCGTCCGTGGACGAATACCCTTTCAAAATCGTGGGGCGAACACTCCGTGGGCGAAAACTCTCTCGAATAGACGGGGCGAATGTTTGGTTGTTGGATGAATACTGTCTCGAAAACATGAGGCGTCCGTGGGACGAATACCCTCTATAAAACATGAGTTAGCATGCAGGAAAAAACAGGTTGTGTTTTGAGGCTTAGGTTGGCTACCGGTAGGCGATTGGTTATCTAATCGCTACCCAACCTAAGCCTGATAACACTCTTGTAGTAGAACCCGAATATCGTGGTACGGAAGTAGATTGCAGGTACTTTCTATCGAAGGCAGCGTCTCTTGTTCAAGATAATTATTTTTGTGTTGTCGTATTAGTCCTCTTCATTCATGATGAGGGAAGGGAGCTGATGGTAATGATTCGATAGGGGCTTGATTCAAGGCATCAAACCCACTTTTGCCCTCCTTCTAATAACCCGCTAGACGGATAAAGACACTTGTCCAAGGGACTTTCATCGGGGCGCTTGTCTACTCTTCTCCTATCGGCTATCCTAACCATTGTACTGCAAAGGATACTGCGGACTATCTCATAACCACTTCAATAGCCCAATACTATATCATATTGCATAAGCCTACCCTGAATAGTCGTATATGCAGACCACACGACGGTCATTAGATCATACCGGAATCGTACGAAAAGGAGGTCGAAGATGCGGCTATTCAATACGACGAAATGAGGCCATAGATTTCCTCACTCCTCGTAGTGAGGCCTACTGTAGGCGTCACGGACAGTTTCATTGTCAGAAACGCCCGCTGAACGGGGGGGTCACAAACCAAAACAGAGAGGACAGGAGCTGAAAGGAAGGCACCAAGAAACACTAGGACCGACGATGCAGAAGAGAAGCATGCAGAAACCCCTAATGGAGTCTAAAGAGGTACCAAGACAAATGCGGAAGAAGGAGGCGCAACTCAGGGAACGGCCGTGTGCGAGGGGGCTCGAAATGCCAGAGCCGGGTAGGGCCCGGGGTTATACGAGTGCAGGGCCAGTAATCGAATCATGGCGAATACGATGGAGGTACGCAAACGGGTACACCACACGAAGTACAGAAAGCGGACCCCCCCCCCCCCCCTGGAACGGACCGCATATACGGGTCTACGCGTGTCACAACGCGGTGTTCAAATTTATGGGGATCCAGTAGTATCTTGTCAGGTTCTTGGCATGAGGAAATATACTTTTTTTAATAAACAGCGTTTTTTTTCATGGTGGACGAGAGAGATTCGAACTCACGCCCAACGACCCATGTCCTACCGACGACGCCACTTGTAAACTTCAAGGTTGGGAATCGGGACACTTTGTATCCCTTCTTGGGTTTGCCTATCGGTTGATACTCATTGGTATTCATGTGTGTCGAATTATTAGAGACAGAAGAAGAGCAGCTTTGTTCCTTTCGAGCGCGATGAGAGACAGAGCAAGGCTCGTGGTTCGCTGGCAAAACCCCCGGTTTTCCATCTAAGATACGCCTCCCAGGTACTACAAATACGACCCCAATACCAAACCCAGATAATTACCGGCCTTTCGGTCTCATTCAAAGCAGTACCCTAACACACTCCTTGAGTTCTTCTGCAGCTTCAGATTTAGTCTTCCTCATACGCAGATGTATATCGATGCGAGGCCGTAAAAACCCGTAGTACGCGCGATCGAAGTATCACACACAGCTTGCCAAAGATGAGTTTCGCCGAAATATTCAATCTCACAGCTGTTGCTTTTTCAATCTTTTAAATATGCACGTGCGGAGGTGTTACCTACTACGCTATAGAGGTAAAATACCGAGCGATTACCCAGCCCAGGGTAAACCTCATAACACTCTCCCCTCCTACGGCCGTACGCTGACCTACCCGCTTCGTTTCAATACCTGGGGAACCACAGGGAGATATGTTTTTTTTAGGGACGCACGCGCAAGCAGGCATTTCTATAAAACAAACGTCCGAAGTGAGGTTCGAACCAGTGTCCTGCCATCGACGCCAAATGTGAGGGTGTTATCTACTGAGCTATAAGGGTAAAATTTCGATCGATTACCCAGCCCAGGGTAAACTTTATAACACATGTGCCTGGTACTACCTAAAATGTTTCTGCGCTGACGCGCATCGCTTAGTCATGAAAGTGATATCCTAAAACTATTGCACAATTGTACAAGCGAGCATGGTTAACTGAATGTATTCGCTTTGACAAGCTCACGTAAAACACACATCGGATACCCCGCTCCCCTTTTTCGGAACCAGACAAGGAGGTATACTTTAGGGGGTATGCTGAAGCCAATTCAATAAAACTTACAAGAAAAAATGTCAAGTCGTTCAGAAATCCCTCCCCACTGGTTTGCTTCTCACTATGACCTTTTTTGGGAGTGTTATTGTTGTTGTTGTCGGCCTACACAAGAGTGTGAATATTACGTGCGCTCTTTCTGTCCCACACCAATTCCAAGTAAATTGTTTATGATATTTCATGTGCGTCAACTATTGTTATGCTTGCCATCCGAAAATGTGCAGCATGATGATGAGCTTCAACGTTGATCACTCAAAACATTCCTGAAAGAAGGAAACCACGGAAACAAAGGAAACCTATTGACAAGGTCTAGCTGCCCTCTATGCCTACTTCCCGCTATGCTTTACCTACAATACTCCATTGTTGTCCTTGCCCCCTCCTCCGTCTCAAGATGTGCTATTTACGTTCTATTCTTGGTTCCTAAGCGCATCCAAGCTCCATTGTAAAGCTGTTAACGTCTGCTGCATATTGTGGGCATATTACTGCGGTACTGTGTCTCGTTGTCCTGGATCATTCAAGTATTGAATTTTGGATGAGGCCTCATGCGCCGACCCCCCCTCCTCCGTCTCAAGATGTGCTATTTACGTTCTATTCTTAGATCCTAAGCCGCATCCAAGCTCCATTGTAAAGTGGTTAACGTCTGTTGCATAATGTGGGCATATGACTGCAGTACTGTGTCTCGTTGTCCTGGATCATTCAAGTATTGAATTTTGGATGAGGCCTCATGCGCCGACCCGTGTTCTCGCCCATACTAACGTGGATCGACTCATGTTCTAGCTTGTGGAATTGGGGTTTCCACGAATTCCTCATAATTCTGCATATATGGCTCATCAGAGTGGGCTAGTGTTATGGTACTGCTTTGAATAGGCTGAAATCCCGGTAATTGCCTGGGTTCAGGTATTGGGATCGTATTTGTAGTACTTGGGAGGCGTGTCGTAGATGGGAAAACCCGGGTTTTCCCAGTGAGGCACGAGCTTTGCCCTCAGTCTCCCCGTGCACGGAAGGAATCAAACTGCTCTTCTATTATCTCTAAGCAAACAATACACGTGAGTACCAACGAGTACCGGCTTAATAGACAAACCTGTCCAGGGATACAAAGTGTCCCCTCCTTGATCTTAACATACATCGTTGGGTCGGTGGATGGTATTTTCTGCTCTTATGGAGCACTGGTCGGATACGTAGTTGTCGCGCCCAAACTTCCTTACCCTTGCCTCAACCCTTTCCCGCACACGCTGCGAAATCGTTTTCAAACTCCAGCGATATTACGTGTGTGTGCTGGTCCTGTCCAACACTAGTTCCAAATACTGTTTCCCCTGAAGTGTGGGTGGCAGTTCCAAAGGGGTCACTACAAGAACTATGGGAGCGAGGAGCGTGACGTATGCTCCTAACTGGTCAACTCAACAGATACAACATACGTATCAAACCGCCAATAGAATAACAGCCAACAAAACAGTAGCTTGTTGCAAGGAGCTTGACCACTTCAAGACATCTTTCACGCTCCTCACTCCCTCCATTCTATTATTATTGCAATGCATACTATTCGCAGTATTTCGGCTGTTCTGTAGTATTACTTAGATACTCCAATACCTTGTATTCCGGAGGCTAGAGAGGGCCAAAACACAAAATATTGCTCGTCGAATCCGATTCTAGACGATGGTGAGTTGTTCAAACACAAGCCACCAAAAAGCACGAAACGTTTACAGCAGTCGGGCACATAGACGCTGACCACACTCGGACTTTCCGCTGGTAACATGGTGCCGTAGGGCAAGAATACCAGAGATCGCCTTCTCGGCTCAACTATCACATACGTGATCTGGCCGCAACAAGCAGTCCCATTTTGAGCTGAAATTCAGGAAGCACTCCAAAAAACAGGCATGTCGTTGGTCCAGGCCGCAGGCGGCATGATACATTATTTGTATTGCAACCGAAGCATGGGTTGGACGTGAAATGAAAAAACACGGATGGGGGGGAAGTGGAGACCCCCTGCCCAGGCGACCTGAATGTTTTCTTTTTGTTCGTCTTCCAGCATGCTTTCGGTCACGTGTATTTCACGCCAGGTACCAGGTATAATTTTTATTCGCCCATGCCTACTCCCGCCCCTTTCTGCCCCCGGATAAGGCGTCCTTCCATTTGCTTCTCACGCCCCTTCATTTCATTTGTTTCCAGCCCCCCACATTCGCTTCAGGACTGCTTCCATGACTGTGGCCCAACCGCCGTGGGGGCGCGGGGGGGCTCTTAGGCCCTACCAGGTATTTATATACTTATTATATACAATCATCACGGTGACCATCTTTTTTTATTTCCGTTTTTTTATTGCCTTGGAATATTGTTGTCGTTCTTTCAAGAAAAGTGTGAAAATGCGATATTGTCCTGGAACAGTGACGTCCAATCTTTGATCAAGGGATACTTCGAGTCATCGCCAACTTACCTAGCAGAAACACGAGACTTTGATGTGAAGCGGCGGGGGACACGTGTGAAGCCACCGCCGCGAGCGCGTGACCGTGGCTTGCTTGAGCGTGGCTTTTTCAACGACAGTCTAAAAAAATCACGATCAGAAAATCAAGGTAAAAAATGCGGCCGCCAAAAGAAAGAGCTTGTTTTTAGAGAAAGCAGAAACTGAACTATCAAGTGATTTAGGGTTTGTTGTGGGGTGATTTTTTGGAGGCTGGCGATCGCGACTACTCGCAAGTTCTGGATGTTGCGCCCGTGGTTTGTTCGGGCTGTTGAACGATCGGTGACGTGGACAAGCATGCTTGCAGTCGCTTTTGAGGCTGTAAGAAGTCGTCAAAAAGGGGTATGTTTTCGGTCAAATGGGGGGAAAAGGTGATCAACTGGGGGTACAGGTAGTATATAAATTTATTAATAGTAGAATTGCGGAGTTTAGACCCTCAACTTGTCGACAAAAAGGGGAATAATTTTGCCCCCTCCTGCGCCGCGGTCCCGTTAGGCCCAAGAACGTGCCCGAAAGAAAAAAGGGGGTGTGCGTGCTTGGCATGGACTGCGGGCGTCTCGGCAGCACGTCGGAATTTTCATTTGAGGCAGGTTTGGGCACGTGGAAGCTCCTGACGTGGGCTTGGTTTGCCTATACCCCCCAAATGGCCGACATGCCAGGGAGTATACCCCCCTTAGACCATTTTCTATGAAGGGGAGCGTTTGCATCAGCATGTATAGCTGACGTGTACGCTTGGACTCGCTGGTCGATGACTGACCAAGGCACAGCCTACAAAGTTGTATTGAGGGGCTTAAACGCAAGTCGAGGTTAGGTGAACTTGTGTGAGAGCTTCAAAAGAAGAGAATATGTAGATGGTGACCCAATTCCAAGCTGATTGTTTTTTTTTGCTCGACATACAGATAAAAAACGCCTCCATATCTTCCCGGATGAAATATGTCTTTGGGATAAGAGGAGAGTTTGGTTCACAGGAACCTGACCGGAAAAAATAGGGGGTACAGCCCTTCTATTCCGTACTCGAAGCTTTGGGTCTCCTGCAAGCCTCGTCTTGGAAATCACGCCTTGTCGGGGCCGCTGCGCCCCTCTGTCCGTGCGGTCGCCTCGATCTCGTTTTTTTTTTTGCGCTGCCAGTCTCGCTCCTCCCCGCCAGATGCACGCTTGACGCGGGCGCCGCGGCCAGCATTCTCTCTAGGGGACGGGGGCCTTCGAAGAACTTCAAGAACTTGTGCGCCGTCCCGGGTACCGGAAAAATGAGCTCGAAGCCGCCTGATCGGCGAAGCTCTCTGGCGCTTTCTGTCGCAACTGCAGACATCTGTTGGGCCAGGCGATGCGTTGTTTTGTAGAGGGGGTCCGCGGAGGGGGGGGAGGGGGGGGCAGGCATCGGGTCGTCAGCTTCGAAATCCTTGTACCAGGCTGCAGGTGACTTCTTACAGCTTTTTACTTTTTTTACCGTCTATCCCCCTCCACCGATAACGCAGTTTTGTTTGACAGAGGTAAACCGTCATAGCTAACCCCCCCACCCCCCCCTGCCCGCGAATATAGTGCTGTCACTAGCAACACGGTTTTATTTTCGGCACGGCCATTTTTCATGTGTAAGTGGACATCGCGGCTTGAGTGCCGGTACAATCTCCAAAAGCTGTCGTAGAACGTACCGCCCGCACACTACTGCCCCTTTGACTAGACACACAATCACGCGTTCGAAAAACAGCACGACGGAGCAGAAGAAAGGCTCTGTACCAAGTTGGCTGCGACCGCAATATATATATATATATATATATATATACCGACACGGTCACTCCAAAACAAATATCAACCCGATCCTTAAAGCACGCCGCTATTGCAGTGCACTCGTCACATCACATCGGGTCACCTCTTCGGCAGAAGGAGCGCTCCCGTCTTGGTTGGTGCAACACCCCTCCCAGGCAGGGGCAGCCCTGACCCCCCCCCCTCCCCCGCTGCTGCCGCCGCCGCCGCCGCCGCGAGTTGCCGAGTTGCGTTGCTTGCCGTTAGCGCGGCCAATTGATCTACCTCTCTCGCTCGCCTTAGTCGTGGGTCTGCAGGCAACGTGACCAAACTCGATGCCGACACCTTCTGCTGCTTCTGCTTCTACGGGTGCACCATTGTTGCCAGCGACATTACCTCTTCGTGCTTCTTCTCCTCCTGCCGCTGCTGCTCTATCTCCTGCGCCTTCTCTCCCTCTTCTTCCTCGTCGTCGTCCCCCCCCTCCGCCTCCTCCTCTTTCTACCTCTCCTCGCACTCTTGCTCGTACTCCTTCTCCTAGTCCTCTTCCTCCTCTTCCTTCTCCTCCTTCTCCTCCTCTTCTTCCTCCTCCTCCTTCTCCTCCCCCTACCTCTCCACCATCTCCTCCTCCCCCCTCTCCTCCTCCCCCTCCTCCCTCTCTTTCCGCTCCTGCTTTTCCTCCTCCTCTCCCCCCCCCCCCCCCCTCCCCCCCCCCCCCCCCACCCCCTCCGCTTTCCCCCCCTTCTCCTTTCGTCCCTCCTCTTTCTACTCCTCCTTCTCCCTCCTCCCCCCCTCGCTGTCTCCTTGCTCCCGACGTCACCCAGCCATCGGCAAGGTTACATTTCTGGAAAGATTTTCCTCCGTCGACCATCCCGCGTCCGTCAACAACGGCTACATCTACATTAGCACCAACGGCACTATCTTGACCGTGGCTCTTATCTGTGTCGCCTTCTTGCTGCTGCTGCGGTGGTGGTTGCCGAGGTAGCGTCCCCTGGTAGTGTTGTTTTCTTCCGGATTTCCGCGTGCAGGAGGGGGAGTTACTGCTGTCGGCAGGACCTGCTCGCGAACGAGACTTGTCGGGTCCGGGATCGCCCCTGATCCCGGCAAGGGTCAGCAGATCGGCCAGCACCTGGCACGCAATGAATAATCATGACATGATTATTGGTCAGCGGTAACAGGTACATACAGGGCAGTAACGTGTAGCAGAGGCAGCAGTAGCGACAGCTGATGGGCTTGCAACCGCACAATGGTAGAAGTTGTGTCGATTGTTTTTAGACTCCTGTTGCTGCTGCTGCCACCTGCTGCTGTCCGTGGCTCTCTACTGTGTTGAAGTAAACAGCGTACAGGCAACGAGAGTTGTAAAAACAAGCCGCTTCGTTCTCGGGGGGTAGGGGGGGGCTTGGTGGGGGGGGGGGCAGTTGTACTCGTCATCATGCATCGCCGTAGTCGTAGGACCATAGACCCTCGCATCCCCACAATGCCGGGACGGAGCACGTCGGGTTTTCAATTACCAGGCAGACATTTCTGGCACCAAACTCGAAGCGCCGTGTTGGGCGAGTCGCATGAACGAAGGGTGAGCTGCATCCTGCTTAGAACAGCTTTTTAGGCGGATTATCTTGCATACGGATGACAACATCGAATGGTTCCTTTACTTTCTGGTGTGGCCACTTCCAGAGACAGCAATGGGCTACGATGTAACTCCCTCGTGGGCGCCTTGCCACATACACACTACGTGATACGATCATCCCCCTTGTGCGGAGAGTTAAGATTCTCCCCGCACAAAAATTATCTATGTTGACCGTCAGCCGTGGTGACCGCCAAAAACAAAAATGGTACCCTGGTTGTCTAGCTTACGCAGTGAGAGACGGCTTTTCCAGAGTCGTCAACCAACGCCAACCCAACCTATATATACATATAGAGCGAAGGGGGGGGGGGGGGTACTCATGTTCGTACATGGCTTTAGTTGCATGACCATAGAGCCTTGCATCTCAACAATGCCGGGACTGAGCACGTCGGGTTTTCACTGACCAGGCAGACATTGCTCGCACCAAGCGCGAAGCGACGTGAGGTGTTGGGCGAGTCGCTCGAAGGGTGAGCTGTATCGTACTAAGAACCGATCGTGAGGCGGAATTTCTTGCACATGTATGACAGCGTTGAATTAATCGCTTTTTGTTCTGGTGTAGCTACTTCGGATGGTGCTTAGAATGACTAACCTACTGTCCTACTACAGTAGCCTCCTGAGTCGGCGCTAACGGCTAGTATTAATACCGGGTAAGTTTGTCCTTCCAACTCACACAAGAGATAACCTACTACCGCAGCCTACTCAGTCAGCGCAGACTCAGTTAGCCAGCAAGTTATCTCTTCTTACCAACACATGGGAGAACTACTACAGTAGCCTAGTCAGTAGCGCTCACTGAGTAGAGTCTTAAGAGTAAGCCATCACGCCTAACCCACAAATCAAACAACCTACTGGCTTACCCAGTCGGCACCGGCTGAGCAGGCCAGTAGGTTATCCCTTGCAGTCAACAAATCAAATAGCCTACTGGCCTGCCTAGTCCGCACCGACTGAGCAGGCCGGTAGGTTATCCCTTCTAACCAACTAATGAAACAACCTACTGGCCTGCTCAGTCAGCGCTGATTGAGCAGGCCAGTATCGTAACCAACAAACAAACAACCTATTAATACTGGCCTACCCCGTCGCCAACTAATCAAATAACGTACTGGCCTACTCAGTCAGCGCTGACTGAGCAGGCCAGTAGGTTATCCCTTCTAACCAACAAACAAAACCGCCTACTGGCTTACTCAGTCGACGCCGACTGAGCAGGCCAGTAGGTTTTCCTTTCCACCCAAAAATTCAAACTGCCTACTGGTCCACCCGGTCGGCACCGACTGAGCAGGTCAGTAGGCTATCCGTTATAACCAACACATTAAATAGCCTAGTGGCCTACCCCGTCGGTACCGACTGAGAAAGCCAGTAGGTTTTCCCTTCCGACTAAAGATTCGAACAACCATGGTCTACCCAGTCGGCACCGACTGAGCAGGCCAGGAGGTTATCCCTTCCAACCAAGAAATCAAACAATCTACTGACCTACCCAGTCGGCACCAACTGAGCAGGCTAGTAGGTTATCCCTTCTAACCAACAAATAAAAATAACCCGCTGCCTTACTCAGTCGGCGCCGACTGAGCAGGCCAGTATCGTAACCAACAGCTACTGAATAGGCCAGTAGGTCATCCCTTCTAACCAACAAATAAAACAACCTACCGGCCTGCCCAGTCGGCACTGACTGAGCAGGCCAGTAGGTTTTCCCTTCCAACTAAAAATTCAAACAACCATGGTCTACCCAGTCGGCACTGACTGAGCAGGCCGGTTTTCCCTTCCAACAAACAAAAACAAAACAACCTACTGGCCTACCCAGTCGGCACCGACTGAGCAGGCCAGTAGGTGTTCCCTTCCAACCAAAAATCAAACAAGCATGGCTTACCCAGTCGGCACCGACTGGGCAGGACAGTAGGTTATCTCTTCTAATCTACGAATTAAACAACCTATTGGTCTACCCAATCGGCGCCGATTGACCAGGCCAGTAGGTTATCTCTTCTAATCCAACAAGTCAAACAACCTTCTGGCCACTTAGTCCGCGCTGACTGAGCAGGCCAGTAGGTTATCCCTTCCAACCAACAGCTGATTGAGTAGGTCAGTAGGTTATACTTTCTCACCAACAAACCAAACAACCTACTGCCCTAGCCAGTCGGCACCGACGAGCAGGCCAGTAGGTTTTTCCTTCCAACCTAAAATTCAAATAAGATACTGACCTACCCAGTCGGCACCGACTGAGCAGGCTAGTAGGTTTTCCCTTCCAACCTAAAATTCAAACAAGATACTGACCTACCCAGTCGGCACCGACTGAGCAGGCCAGTAGGTTATCCCTCCTACCCAACAAATCAAACAACATACCGACCTACCCAGTCCGCACCGACTGAGCAGACCAGTAGGTTATCCCTCCTACCCAACAGAAGATAGCGTCGTCTTATTCGGTGTAGACATAATCGTCGCACAGCGGGATCATACCACTAAGGTATGTATACAGTACGCAAAAATGTCGACGCACACCAAGCTACAATACGCGGATCGCACTCTCTCACCCCCCCCCCCCCTCGACCCTCGGCTGCTTGCATCTTTCGCCTACCTATAATGTGCCGCCTTGTGTAAGGGGCAGGCCGGAATGGGTGTATATCATACGACTGCAAACAAAACGTTACCAAGTCTCATAGAGGGCACAACTAAATTGCTCCCAATATGTAATATGACTACAACATGCCTTGACGTAAATTGATGCAGTGGGCACCTGCCGGGGCACTCGACATGCCACCAAACGTTGTCAGGAGATATGTCCAGCAGAAGGAAAACGTGCGAGCTGTCGAGGGTGCAGGGCTTATTGTTCCACGCTGAAAGCTACGGTAGCAGTTTGGTGTCGATCGAGGCAAATTGAGGCAGATTTTCTGTTTTCGAACGGGGGGGTGAAATGCTGTCTCCTGGCATATTTGCATGCCACACGGAGATATCACACGTGCTGTCCTTAGGTATCCCTCGTCACCGTGACATGAATGTCTCGTCCACCGAGCCCAATCAACGTCACCGTACTCCCCCCCCCCCCCTCCCCTATATACGTTGGGTTGGCGTCGGTCGGCAACGACGCTGTAAAACATTCCGCTCACTACGTGAGCTGGACAACCATTGTAGCGTTTTAGTTTTTCGGCGGTCGGCCACAGCTGGCGATCGAGTTTATGATAATTTGTGCGGGGTGGAGACCCTTTACTCCGCACAAGGGGAATTATCGTATCGCGTAACAGGTAGTGTTCATGGTAAGACATCCACGAGGCAGATACACAGTATCCCCATTATTGTTTCTGGAAGTGGTCACACCGGAAAATAAACCAACTCATTGACGCTGTCATCCATATGTAAGTTCGCCTCACGAGCGGTTCTCAGTAGGATGCAGCTCACCCTTAATGCCACTCGCTAAACATCAATCGGCGCTTCGCGCTTGGCGCAAGCAATGTCTGCCTAGTCGGTGAAAACCCGGCTTGCTCCGTCCCGGCATCGTATAGAGGGATGCGAGGGCCTATGGTCATAGGAGTACGGCCATGCATGACATCGAGTACAGCCCTCCCCCCGATTGCCCACCTTCGATTTCACAGCCAAGTCTAGGCTGCTGTCGGTATTGAGAGAGGGCGCGAAGTTCACTTCCAAGAGGTGTGAGGCTTCCGTTTCCGATCCACCAGAACGTCAAAACCGAACAACTTCAGCGCATGCCATGTGGTTGTAGGCAAACAAACGTGGAGAGAGGGGAGAGGGGGACAGGAGAGGAGGGTGCGTGGTCTCTGGGTGCTTGGTCACGGGCCTGAGGCATCCGCTGTGGTCGGATTAGTCAAGGTTCACTACATATGTGATAGGTGACTACTAGTTGGGGACACGTAGTATCTATCCTCCCCCAGGTTTGCCTATCGAGCAGATCCTCGCTGTGACTCACGTGTGTTGGCCGCTTGGAGAAAGTGATGTGTCGATAAGTTTTACGCGAATGGAGGTCGCGATGTGGTGAAAGGAGGACAAGTGACCATACACGTAGTATCTATCCTCTCCCATGTTTGCCTATCGAGCAGATCCTCGCTGTGACTCACGTGTGTTGGCCGCTTGGAGAAAGTGGTGTGTAGATAAGTTTTACGGGAAAGGAGGTCACGATGTCGTTAAAGGAGGACAAGTGACCATAGTCACTGAGCTAGCAGTCAGCACCGACTGCTAGCTAGCTCAGTGATCATGGTGCGCCTCCTACAAGGTAGCACACCTCGAACGGGCCATCGCTTCCCACTTCATGACCTTGATCTTTCACGGTAAATTAGATTCCTGATCTGTGTGATTTGTATGATCTAGCTCATGTTGCCGAGTGTGAGGCGTAGAAGCTGCATGATCTAGGTCAGCTTTCTTGTGTTGAATCTGTACAATACAGATCGCGCACAACGTCTCACAGCGGCAAGTTAGGATCTAGATGATATATCTGTGGATGATCTATCTGTACATTATCTGTCCAGCGCGTGTAAGGTAGACACTGATTGGCTATCTTTGTTGCTCTAGCCCACTCGCCATGGTGCTGGAAGCTCTTTGCGCATTGTTGGAGTCTTCGCGCTAAGAGTTAAAACAGAACAGCGGTAGTTGGAGAGCTGCCGAGAGGATCGAGTTTATGTGCAACCGATGCAAAATATGACGAACCTCCTAGAGAAGGCAATCATAACTTGAAGGTTGTACCACCACCATAAACATAGGTAAAACGGCTACCATAATACCGTTTGGTCACGGAAAAACTGCCATCGCCAAGCGGACCAAGTCGTTTTGCTCACCTCAAAACAGCTCCCCCTGCGAATCGCCAGCAGTTCCACGGCCGCAGATACCTTTGCGAGGAACGCAGATACGCAGATGTCACGCTAACGGATCTGATTGCGATGATGACGGTGATGATGGTGTCGATGATGATACTGGTGTTCTCACAATACTTAATTTCTTTAATCCTAGCCCGTGGTCACAGAACAGACTAAAAGAGGGTCTCGACAAAAGAAAACAAGTACGAGTATCATAGGACAAAATATTACGTGGACCGCGGTCCCAGTACGCAAGGGGGAGGTTCTCGTAAGGGTAGCCGACTTTTCGTCCAATTTTGGCCAGGCGCGTGGAGTGCCACGGCCGGTATGATGCTTGTACCGCCAATCGCAATACTAACAGCAGTTGTTTTCAAACAGCTCACCTTCGAGATGTTCACGCTGCATGTATTCCCAGTCTATCGGGCGTGGCCTAACAACCGAACACTCCGTATATAGCCGGGACTTATCAAGGGATGAAACATGAATATTGGAATTTATCGAGATAAGTGCCGACGACGCCAAATGCGTGACGGTAGTAGTCGCGCAGCGGGTAGACATCGTAGTTGAGGCGTGGGTGTGGAGACACACCGAGGGAGGGTGGCTTGGATGGCGTACCCACACTCTCGGGAGTCAGCCGGTATCAATCTTAATATATTCATGGAGTTAATCTCAGAGTGTGCCCCCAAAGGAACTAGGATGCCCTTAAAGGAATATAGTGATAGTGAGGCGGTACGATCCAGGGGATAGGTAGAACCTGGCATCCGCAGAGATATTATTAAATTTCCAGATTGGAGGGAGGGAGACGATGCAAGTGTTTTTTGTGTTTTTTTCTGTTCGAGAAAAAATGAGACACACATCACACACTTCGTAAGTTTCAGCCGGATGCAGCCGGCCTTTGGCTTTCAGCCTACCATAGGGTTGGAACGTTTTCCTTGTGGTTGCTTCTATTACGTAAATAGGACCTACGGTACACACAAAAACCTATATATTTCCCTATTTTTACTAACAATATTTGATCCTATTTACTATGGTCCCCCGTAGCAGGACACATTTTTAACGTGACCGTTTTGCTAGCTTTGCGAAGCAAAGGGTCGTACCCGACACATGGAAGATCAATCTCGTTTAGAGTGTGCGAGCTTTCGTCATCCTTGTCAGCGCATTTGTTTCGGAAGGCGTAAGTACGTGCGTGGTATATTCACGCATGCCGTAAGTCGAAGCTGGTTTGGCACTCAGAAGAACGCGCCAAGTCCGCGGATCACTCGTCTACGTATGAGTCGAGCAAACAGTTTTGAAAGGTATTATATATGACCATTTCTCGTGATATTGCCATGATCAATGGGGCGGTTTATCGGGAAAGCAAGACTATTCACGCTCATGTTATGAATGGCGGATTGACCGAGAAAATACGTAACTTCAAAAACGTGAACGAACATGGAGTCAATATCGTACATCTTCGATCGCGATTCACGACAGTCAAACTTCCGAAAAATAATGACCTACGCAACTCTACCGGCAATCACCGGCTTGTCGTAACCACACTCAGGAATACCTGGGAGCCGCTGCAGAGAGACGGAAACCCTCTAGTCGACGATACCATGAAACTGGTTTCGTATAGAGGAACACCTGGAAACCACGACAGCGTGAGAAAAATCCTCTGTGCGAGATGACCATGAAATGTTTGTAGAGAGGAACATCTGGATATTAGAGCAGAGACCAAAATGCTCTGAACAACGTTTCCTTATGAAACTGATTTTTGTTTTCTTACATCCAACGTTTCCACACGTACACATGAAGCTATTCTAGATTTGTATTGTCACCTGTGCCTCGATTGCGATAAGGGTCTTGATCACAACGTCATGAATTTCTCCCCACAAAGTCGGAACGTCCACCCCCATCCCCGCCAGCCTCTTCTGGAGAGTCTTCAAGGTCCACTTGCTCCCCATCCCATGCTTCGCCTCCCTCGACATGCAAACCCCGCCCCCCCCCGCCTCCTCCTGCTTCTCTTCCTCCCCCTCGTCCCCCTGTCTCGACATTCCTCGCACGTCTCCACATTCCACCCATGAGCCTCTTCCTCCTCCTTCCCCTTCTCTATGAGCTTCAGAGGCACGCTGCCGGTGCCGCCCACGCGCAGAGTGCACCCATGGGCCTCCTCCTCCTCCCCCTCCTCTCCCCCCTGCCTCTTCCCCTTCTCTAGGAGCTCCACGTTGCCGCTGCCGTTGCCGTTGCCGTTGCCTCCCACGCGTACGAGGGTCAAGGACAACGAAATCGTCACCCCTTTCTGTTTTCTGAACATTGCTTGTCGCTGCCACCTTGCCGCCTCTCTCCTTCTCCTCGTCCGTACCAACCCCGTCCACAGCGACACCGGGATCGTTATCCCGGCCACCGGCGGCACCAACAGGTGTGGTGGCCACGGACTCCGCGGATTGGTTGGTGGGTTTCCTCTCCGAGGAGAAGGCGTTGCACATTTTCGGGGTAGGGGGGCGGGGAGGGGTCGAGTACCCACCGTCCCCGTCCCTACTGTCCCCCACGGCGTTCAAGGTTCGAGGCGTGCGAGCGGGAGAAAGCACCTCTCTTGAAACGGCGTTGCTGTCTTCTTGCTGATTTTTCTCGTCTTCTCCGTTGCTGTCAGCGATCGACGTGAATTGTGGTGGAGTGAGGGAGGCGGGGCCAGGGGGGGGATAGGGATGCGCTCAGGATTATGGAGCAATGCCGTGGTAGGGCCAACTGATTGTACCAAGGACGATGAACTGAAACGTAGTTTCTGGCAGAAGCTAGAGGACTTGGTGACAAGATCCCGACGACAGAGTGTCTGTTTGTACTGATGGACGCCAACGCGCGAACTGGACAGAGGATGGAAGGGTGTGGTGATGATGAAAGTAGAGTGCTTGGAGCATATGGACGTGATGTTCGTAACGATAATGGCAGACGACTCCTGTACCTTATTTGGGATCGATACTGTTTCTGACCGGTTGGGCTCCTCAAGTGAGCAACTGTTAGCATACCTGTTGTGAATAGTACGATACGTTTACCACTCTATTTGGTTCAAGATTTACGACGTAGCACTTATAAATCTTCATATTGGTCAGGGTGCGCGAAAAAAACTCCTTCGAAATCGTGTTCGGGGTGATTGATATCGACATTGACCTCCTCGTATGAGGTGCTAAAACAAATAAGGCACCATCCCTAAAGGGTCAGTGTTCTATGGTCCTAACAGACAGGACAGGTCACTAGCAGGCTTGATCGGGAGGGCTACAGCAGAGCATGTGCAGGCCTGTCTTAGCATAATGGGGCGTCGCAAATACATGCGTGAACTCTCTGCGCTTTGGCACAAGACCATAGAAACGATTGGCGATACAAAAGTAAGCTTGCAATTAGACAGTCGTGCCCTCGCGGGAAACGTCGTTGCGCGGATTGGAGTAGTAGTAGTAGAGGTGATAGTAGAGCCAGATACTCATCGCGGGAAGGGTCTCGTTTGTCCTTTGAGCGAGACGCCTTCCGTGTACACAGCTCTATGGAGGCAACACCGTAACCTTGACACGCAGCGAGAACATCATGCAGAGCAAGAACCTCATTTGCTGGATATCTTATCCATTTCGTGACAAACGTGGCGCCAGGGGAAGGAGGGGGAGAGAGGGGGCAGGGTGGGGGTAGGGGGCAAGGGGAGTAGGGGGGGGAGGGGCGGGGAGGGGAGGGGAGGGGGGAGGCGGTGGGAACGGGCGAGGGAGGGGGGGGGGGGGGGGGGGGGGGGGGGGAGGAGGGGGGGAGGGACGAGGGAAGAGAGGGGGGGGGGGGGGGGCAGCGGCAACCGACGTACCCTGCCGTGCCAGGCTCGTAGCGACTGCTGTAGCGGTTGATGCTGTAGTTCGTCAGGTGCATGAACCGATTACCGAAGCTTGACGCGCTTGAGCTGTACGGCTCCGTGGCCAGTCGGCAAAGACCCTCTTCGTGTAAGTACACCCTTCAGTCGGGCAGGTAGGTGGCAGGAGTGGGAGTGGGGGTGAGAGGGTCCGCGTGCGCGGTTGTGAGGATACGAAGACTAAGAGAACCGGCGGAAAATTAATTAACCCGTGTGCTCTCGCGGAGACTAAGATGACCGAATGGGGGGGGGCGGCGGGAGTAGTCATTTGATGCTTGCCTTAGTCATTTGACCATTGACCACGCATCCCTTTCGAAAAAGAGTAGAGAGCAGCATGGTTGAGGGTATTAAGGACAGTGGCTTGAGGAAAAGCTCTCATCGTTTTATCTCACCCACACCGGGACACGTCATGAAGCCTCACCGCATCTTGAGTTTTTCAAGTTTATCCGTGAAGGGCGGACCGTAGCACCTGCCTCCCCCCCCTCCTTCATGTACTTATACTATGCATCGATAATGCTTACTCCTTTTTTCGCGGCAGACGAAACTGATTTGCTGATTTTAGTCAAAACGTGAAAAAAGGCTTAAGCACAGCTACTACTACGGGGGTCCATAGTAAATAGGACAAAATATTGTAGGTAAAAATAGGTGAATATATAGGTTTTTATGTATACCATAGGTCCTATTAACTATGGACCCATGTAATACCAATACTACTTACTTTTATTGACGGCAGATTAAAACATGTTTTGCCAACTTTCGTCGAAAATACGCGAAAAAAAAGGGTGTTCTTGTTTAACTAAGCGGTCCCGGTATTGCATTTCATCAGCGTAAGGAGAGCGGGCGGACGCGCACCCGTATCGCGATTAAGCTTCAAAGTGGGACCTTGACTGCCCATTCCTGAGCATATCTGGACACCGAACGCCCAACCGAATGAGGTGGGCCTGCGGTGATACGATGTCAGCACAAACCGCGGGCACATTCACACATTTTCCCTTTCTTCTTCAGGGTAGATACAGGATCGTGGCAAGTTATTCACACCTCGGACATAAAATCGAATCCCACGTTATCATGTAGATCTTTCAGGGCATATACATTCCTGATCTGTATGATCTGCATGATCTGTATGATCTGCATGATTCGTATGATCTGTATGATCTGTATGAGCTAGCTCATGTTGGCGGGGGAAGCCGTAGATTCTGCATGATCGACAGTAGCGCATGCTTCCTTGGTTGGATCTGTACTATCGACAGATAGATCCTGCACGGTCTTCTCACAGCGGCGGGCGAGGAACTAGATGATCTATTTGTAGGTAGATAGATCATTAGCTGTCTGTCCGGCGTGTGAAATATCTGAATAAACTCCCGTCGTTCACGTTTCGACGCCTTGTATATATTTACCAGGTATGGAGTGCCATAGGCAAACCCCGCGGGAAACGGCTTGTGAAAACCTCTTCGTCACCGGCAATCGGAGTCTACGATACCTTTTACCAAGTACCACTATGGACGCAAATGTAAGGACCTTTCGGTCTTCGTATTCTTGTATCAACGGCCTTTGCATTTCCACCGAAAAAGCACGCCGATGAAAAAAATGTTATCATCATGGTACAGTCAGTACATGCTAGCGACGACACCACGACGTCGCAGTACCCTCTCCCGTCCCCCCACGCAGCAGAGCAGTAGAAACATCCATTTACCAAAAAAAAATGTGCGCGCCTGCCCTCCCTCGCCCACTTTCTATATATACAGCTGCCTTCTCTCTGTTACACAGGCGGCCGAGACCCCCTCTCCCTGCACGATGTGAGCGTAAAAACATCCCTGTGGAGACGCTGAACAATGTAGCACAACCAATAGGCGTACATAATTGAGAGATTATCTACACCTTTTGGGGCTTGATTGGCACATTGTCCGACATCTCCACAAGGATATTTTTACGCCCACATCGCGCAAGGGGCGGGGGGGGGGTCTCGGCCAGGCCACCTGTGTAGTGTGATGTTGCAGCAGGCAGTGGAACCACAGTTGTAAAACATGTTTCGCACCTTTCTTCTTGTAGCGGAGTTGAGTCTCTTCGCCGCTGCGCTCTTTTTCTTTTTGCGGGCGACGGTCCGGTTTCGAAAACCGTCTACGTACGGGACGTGGCTAGATATGATCTTAGAGCCGGTCGAAAGTGATGCGTTTCCCATTCACCCCTGTAGCCGTTCGCGTTTGCCCAAGCCGATCGCGGTACAATCCTCGTTGGGACTCTTATATCAATAAAAAACTAACCTTACATGTCCGGACAAGCTTACAAAAATGAGGATCGACGAAATCTGCGATTTCGCAGCTGATTTTGTTTTCTTCGTATGTATTTATGTACGGAGTGCCGTCCAGCCCTAAAGGTAAAATGGCCGATTTCGCGGTATGCCATCCAGAGTCCGCCGAGTTCTGCTGCTATCCTCTTTCTTCTCCTCTTCTCTCATCTGGCGAGAAGGGGCTGTCCTAGTTTATTTCTCTTTTTTTTTACGGCTAGCAACTACTCTACGTAGACAGCAAGATGTTTGCACCTGCCAGCGTTTTAATTTGCTTGCATTCTATTGTAGTTTTGGGGTCGTATCACTCCCTTTAAAATCCGGCTTCACGCATGTCGAAAAGGGGCTCCTATTTTTTTTGGCGCCGTAGCAACACTAGAAATCGCATTAATTCGCTCGTAAATAAATGGACGACGATGTCCACCTCTTTGTTAGCCAAGTCTTGCATTCTTCACCTAAGAGGGCGAAAGCTGGTGACCGCGACGTAGAGCCGCATGTCGAACTTGAGGCCGTCCAGAAGCAACGGGTTTTCCACGTATCGTTGGGCGATCCAGTTTCCCTCCGAGCCTCCGCCCACTGATAGTGTCGATAAAATGCGAACGGAACGGCAGATATGAGCCATTTTTTTTTCTTTCCGGGCCCGTGTGATATCATGATCAGGAAAATAAGGGTGACCCTGGTGTTGACGGCAGGGACCTAAACAATACGCAAAGACGCAGCCAACTTTGACGAAAATGAACAGCAGGATAGTTCGTACTCTCTCTCTGTCTCTTGAGCTCCTAGGTTGAGTTGCCATTCTCTCTTCGCTACGTACCATTCTGGTATCTGGCCGTGAATATATGCCCCGTTTAAACTCTGTTGTGAACAGCAAGCGGAGCTCACGTTTCCGGCCAGTTTACATTGCAAGGTTATAGTCCGCGTTTAGGAGAGAAGAACGACTTATCAAGAGAAAGAAGATGCATACGTATCTCTCAACAGTGACACAAGCAGGCAACTATATGTACCGTATCACCTACAGCAGAGCGTACTGGCAAGCAGTGTATCTGATCTACTACTATTGTAAGAGATGAACATCGCTCCATCCCCGTCACCCGTCGGGCGGAAGCCTATAGTTGCACGGCATTTTTGCACACGCTCATGTTACAAGTATTGCCCTGGGCTGGGTAGTCGATCGATCTTTTGCCCCAATAGCTCAGTAGGTAACACCCTCACATTCAGTCTTTCTATAGGGCCCCTTTTCGGAGACACGTGCGTCTCATTCTCACCATTTCTAGCCATTGTCATGTTTAGCACCGGTCCGGTGTATTCCTTGTTTCGAAAACGCGAAACCGCAGTGCTTAACGCCTCATTCCCACCATATCTAGCCATCCTCATGTTTAGCACCGGTGTATTTCTTGTTTCGGGGACACGAAACAGCAGGGGTAAACGCCTCCACTATCCCTCTTGGGATGGCTTCAGAGGAGGAAAATGACGATAACAGGTGACAATTACAGCAGCGACGGCCACTACGCGACTGGGGGATGATGCTATTAATAGTTTGGTGTCCAAATTACAATGATTGATGCAAGGAGTCGTACGTACGGTGCGGACTCAACCCGATACTACCGAATGAAACGCCTGATACCCAACAACGAGCTTTTGTCTCTTGGGGGGGATGAAGCACTCACGAGGCATGCTGGCGAAATTCTTCGTGATGAAGATCCCCCGCCCGCATGCCGAGCTAGCGGGCTTTACAATCCAAGCCTCTTCTTCCGCCGTCTTCTGGATTGCCTCGCGTACAACCTCGCGCTCTGTCGCATCATCCGCGTATATATGGGACATCAGAGAGGGCGACACAGTAGTGACCTCAGAGCTAGTTCATCGTGCTATGTACAACCTCTCACTCTGTTGCATCATCCGCGTATGTAGGGCATCAGAGAGAGCAAGTAACCTCAAAATCACGTAAAGGAGATCAACGCAACGAAACGAGGGTGGAGAACTACGAAATAATTTCACCTGCCGGCAGTACGAAACCTCTTGGCGCGAAACTGAAGTGCCTGGCTCCGTGGACCTCGCTCATACGGTTCATGTTCCTAGCGAGGGAGTCCTTTCGGGTGCATTCGTACGTCCTGCGAGAGCAGCCACGACGTTTAAAGCGAGAAATAAACTAAATAGGCAAAGAGTCTATAAACAGTTCCTTCGCTCGTTTTGGTGTATATTCCTGCCCAGGGAATCCCCTTCGGGCACACTCGTACGTCCTGCGGGGCATCCAATGGCGTTTCAATCGAGAAGGAAAGTTGCATCAGGGGCTCTGGACGGCAGCGCTGACGCTTTGTGCGATCAAGGTACTTGAACCAAAGCTCTCCTTCCTCTCATCTCGTCTACATCAGTATATTTTCCAGATTAATAACACCTTATTATGTGTTGACATAGTGCTACGATGTACTGCCAGGTATATATAGTCGTACGAGTACGTCCGACCACGACCAATAAGGGTGTTGCTTCATTTCCATGGGCACAATTTTGCAGGCAACGATATTGTTCAAGTTTTTTCTTTCGTTTCTTGTTTTGTCGCCCGAATATGCCGGCAAGCGATCGTGTCCCATATATATATATATATCACGGTCGAAACAGGAAAGTACCACGTTACCTTGGGAAGCTATTCATCCGCTGGCCATGCTTCAGGTTTCGAAACACGTGAGACCTGCCGCGCGGTTACAAAGGCATGGAGGGCAGAACATCACTGTTCCTACACGCCAATGGTGGAAAGGCAAAACTGACGACGTGTTTGCCCACGTCTGCGACACGAGCTAGATTGCTGTCTTGCTGGACTTCTTTCTTTGCTCAAGTGACTGCACATCAACTACTATTAAAGACATCTACGGACCTCGCCCTCCACGCTTCAGCACGCCCAGGCGGGCTTCATCGTTGTGCACTCTATAGGACGCGGGGTGTGGGCAAATCACAGGACTATCGTTGTGCACCCTTCAGGTCGAACAACCGGAGGCCGCAAGATTTTCGTTGGCACCCTGTAGAATGCGAGGTGTGGGAAGCCACAACAATAACCGAAATTTGTTCATTCGCTAGATACTGCAGGCACTTACAACGCAACCTCTTTAACGCAGTCTTTTTACCGCACTCTACGCAACCTAGCACTCTGCGCCGCAGAAAAAAGCAACAAGCGGCGGGGACCACACATGTTGCGCACACTCGGCTGTTCTTCCTCACACATACGAAAACAAAACTCAGCATGCACCAAGCAGCAAAAACAAATGGCTTCGTTTCCCTTGTATTTTGTTGTTGTTGTTCTTTCTGGGAATGTTCTGAGAATGTTATGGGAACATTTCATGAGTAATCGATGTTGAAGCCAGCCCATGCTGCGCATTTTTGATGATGGTTAACACAACAGTAATGCCATCTGTTGCGGGGGATCATAGTACTTTGAAGCCGGGACGGACAGAAAAAAACAGGCATCCCCCAATGTTACACAACTACCGTAGTTTGGTTCTGCTTGCTATATAGAGAACCGTCGGCAGAATTACCTGAGGTGCTGAGACGACCACAACACCCGCCACGGCGCCTTTTGTCCCGCCCGGTCGGCCAAACCCCGCGTATGTCGCTTGAACCGATGCGCCTCCAGCGTTGCCAACACAAGCCTAGGTTCCGCCCCTACCACCTTGAAGGTTGGCTGGCCCGGTGGCTCCAGCACTCGTCTAGACCGCTCTCGGCGGCACAGTTCGCACATACACCCCGCCACGTGGTAGGCCATGGTGTTCACGGGAGAGGAGGAAGACGGGGAGTCATCGCGTGGTCCCGACGAGACACGGCCGTAATGTTTGCGATTATTCGGGAAGCCGCGGGGTTGACGATGGTCATAAGGGCGGTCGTCGCAGCGTGTTGTTGTATGCTTACCAGGGCCTTCTTGCACCACGGGCCTGCCCCCGATTTCGGATCTTCCGGGTGCTGCTGCTTCCGCGACATGGAGATGACCCTCGTGGTCGCCCGCTTCTATTCCTCCATGTTTTTGCGCCCGATGCGTATCGGTAGCCGTCGCTATCATCGGCCGCCCTTCCACCGAACGCACTTCAGATTGAGACTGCCGCTGTGGGTCCCTCCCCCCACCGTCGTTGTCTACATCCGGCGTGGGAGGCGGGGATAGCTGCAAGATTGCGTGGTTACGTCCGCCGTTATCGCTCTGTTCCGGCTCTTCTCCTTTCCCCCGAAATGCGTCTGGTCGGCGGCCGCACTCTGGCAAGAAATGCGGTGTTGGTGGGCTTCTCTTGCTCCCCACTCTTCTTCCTCCGGCGGCCGTGGTCGCCGCCTTTCGTGTGCTTCGGTCAACTTCTTGCCTGGTCGCGGGACGAAACTGCTGTGCCAAGGACCAAAATGGTTGTCGTTCAGCGAGAGCCATGTATGGGCTCAGAAGGAAGTATCATAGTACGATTTAGTTGACACACCGTGTCGTCGATAAAACCCTTGCAGGTGCGGCTTCTCCGGACAGCTACGCGTTTATTTATGCTCAGCGGCCTTTAACGTTGTACAACTGCAACATCCATCCCACACTGGTTCCAAGTTGCTTGTCCAAAAAAATGCGTGTTCAGGTCCTGAGGGGTTACTATTACAGGGGTCCATAGTAAATAGGACCTACGGTACACCTAAAAACATACATATTTCTATATTTTTACTAACAATATTTGATCCTATTTAATATGGTCCCCCGTAATAGACTCGCCGTTTCACAACTGCAAGAAAGTATCCCACACTACATCCAAGTACATTTCCCCTAAACATGTGTGTCCAGTTCTTAAGGGGTTGAAATTTTTACTGGTGCGAAAAAGTATCCCACGCTAAATCCAAGTATTATCATTACACTATTAATATTGTTTCGGGCGACCATAGTAAATAGCACATACGGGACTCCCAAAAACCTATATATTTACCTATTTTTACTAACAATATTGGGTCCTATCTACTACACCCCCCCGTCATACTGTTGGTTAGGAAGGACAACCTACTATTGGTAGCTCTTAGCTCACTGGCTATTGTTGTAGTATCCCACTATGGCAACTTATGGTGCATCATACCTGGTATCATTCTGGTCGGCTGGAAATATAGTCCTCATTTGGAATTTTGATGTGAATACAACTATTGTAAATGAGTATCATATTCTAGTCCAGCGCGACACTACAGCAGTGGTATGTGTTACGAGGGTTTGTGCTTAATAGAGGTATCGCGACATTGACACAGCCGTTTTTTTTGTCGCTACCTGCGTGCACGTTTTCGGGACAAAACGCTTGGAAGCAGGGAGGATCGTTCTTGGAATAAGAAAAGAGCTATTACGGGGGACTATAGTGAATGGGACCGAATTTTGTCAGTAAAAACAGGGAAATACATAGATTTTTGTGTGTACCGCAGGTGCTATTTACTACGGTCCTCCGTAATACCTTCTTCAACCCACATAAACTTCGTTTTAGTACGTTGTGTGATACCATGTGACAGGTATGTTTACATTAACAACATTAGGGTTTATTGATTGTAGGTCAGATCAGCATTTTGCAGGTATATTTACAGCAGTATGACTAGGGTCCAACTACTGCACATCAGAGGGGCATTTCCGCATTTTCTCACCCTAATTAGACTCGTTCCCTTGTTGCCTCCCGCTGCGACCAAGACAAAGTCTTGCCGACCTCCTCTGTCTGCTTGCGGTTGCGTGGCGATGGCACGCCCATAGACCCCCCTTACGCCGTTGCTGCTGCCCGTACGAGTGCGACGTGATTCCGACCTTCTCATCGTACAAACGGTCGCCGCCGCCGCAGCAGCACCAGTAGCAGGAGCAGCTGTGGCGTTGGGCTCTGCTTCTTCTCGTAGTAACCTGATGCCTTCCGCATCGACGACTTTCTTTTGTTCGTTGTGTTCTTGGTTGCTAAACTCTGGGCTAAAGGAACTCGCATTGACAACCGACGCAGGCACGGAGCAGCAAGACAGCAGTAGCTCGTCCTCTCGTGGGGAGATCGACCGACCAACGCTTCGACGGAAGCTCTCTCCGCTATTGATGGAAGAACATCCTCGCTCGTTGCAGTCCTTGCTGCTGCTGGGTGCAACTCCTCCCCCTTCTCCCCCACACCTCCCCGCCTCCTCCTTCTCCTTCTCTTCCTTTTGTGTGCGAACGTTCTGGGCCTTGTGTACGGTTGTCTCGGACGCGAGGCACAGGAAGGTGGAGCTCCGGTGGTTCTTCACCGCCAACATATCGGTGTGTGTACGAGTGCTTCCGCCGCTTTTTTCTCGTGGGCGCCGGCGGAGGAGCCCCCGGGTGTCCCGCGATTTTAGTCCTAGTTTACGAGTGGACGATGGGACGACAGCGCATACACGTACTTGCCCGAGTGGGACTCTGCTTGTTTGTATGATTCGAATGAAGACTTGAAAATACACGCCTGTCGTCTGTCTGCCGTGTGAGATCGATTGTTCGAAATTCTCTTCTTTGCAAGCTGCGGGTAATACGTCGGTCGTGCGTATGATACTACAGTACTACTGTACGTAGGCGTATAGTCTCGTGGAAGGATATAAGGACATGTGTGAGTACGCAGGTCCGTGACTGTCCTCCCTGCCCGTGGGCGATAGTCTAGTGTGACTTGTATGATTTGTATGAAAATTAAACAAGATCACGCCGGTACCAATACTGCAGCAGCTACTACTGCTATACATAGGCGGATGACCTCGTGACGGATACGAGTGATCCCCCTGGGTGATAGTTTTGTGTGACTGGTACGGTACGAAACAAAACCATGCCGGTGCTGCATTAAAGGCGTAGCATACGCATGTACCTGGCATGTGCGTACGGACTGTAAGTGTTAAGTCAGCTGTGAGGTCTCCCGACAAAAAAGAGTACGGCAAGACGCCGACGGCTCATGACACCCAGAATGTCGGCGAAAAGAGAAGACGAATCGGATCCCGCCACTGCTGCATATAATCGCACACGCTCGTTACTCAATAAAGCACCTCCTGTTCAGACCTGTTCAGCCGCACAGGGCGGAGCAGACCAGCGTGAATGGTAGGCCGCGCTTTTAGATGAGGAAGCGTCATAGCGGTGGATGATGCCGCCGTATCCGGGCTGCTGATGATGATGCGATTGCTCCGCATTTTCATGAAATGAAGCAGCAGCGAAGGTGAGATATTCGGCCGAACGTAGACAGGCACATACACGATGCCTGGTATACCTGATACCAGCTTGTTGTTGTGAAGTGCTGTTTCTCAACTGGCGCACACAGCAGTGCTATATCCCATGCTTACAGAAGTGTCAGGCGTGGCCTTAGATCCACTGCCGGTGGGGTTTGCTATTGATACTATATACTATACGATACGTATATGATTCACATGATACGTTCTGTACTGCTGTACCGGTATATCTTGAAAAAAATAAAACAGAGCGACAACTCTGATGACAGTTTATGACAGCAGTCTTGTTCCGGTTCGACGATAAGATCCGAAACCGTCGAATATTTTGATTCTCTGAAAATTAATGAGCAAACCGCCAAAATCTACAGGACTGGTATCAAATTATTGGTGCAAGGTTCGAACGCCTGGTACTGCTTATCCAATCTTCTACCCACGCAGGACCGCGGGTGGTGCATCGCTTCTCCCTTCCTACGACGCGCGCCGGTCTAGACCTACATGCAGTAGACACGGGGGCCTACTGTAACAAGCCTACGGCAGTAACATGAAGCGCCGACGAGATCGGGGTCCTTCCTGTGCTGCACCATCATCGATATCAAAGGATACGCTTGGCTTCTGGCGCACGGACAAGAAGAAGAAGCTGATCATCATGGTTCTTCAGGGTGTGGTCCTCGTCGTGTGTTCCTCCTGGTGGTGTCTCGCGCAGGCAGCTCCGCTACGATCAGTAGTACGAACATCTAAGGTACAGCAACTCGCGGTCACATCGACAGCATCAACCATACGCACAATAACTGTTCTGTAGTTACAGTACAGTAACTGCATTTTGTGTTGTCCTTTACGAGTAGTTGGTATTCCTCGACTTCGTTTTGTTTTCTCTTTTACTTATAGTTGTTAATCCTCGACTTCTCGCCGCTGAAGGCAAGAACGCATGAAAGGGGGCTTGGTATTAGAATGGCACCATTGCACCCACATATTGGGGGGACAAACTACAGTAGAGTACAGTACCAGGTACGGTAGTAAGGGCCGGTCCTAAGGGAAAAAACAAGGAACAAAAACGACAAATAGAGGGTTTCCCTCTCCAAGTTTTTAGAGCAGTATTGTCCGTTAGGACAACTCTTATGCAGTCGGAAACGTGGATTGAAAAAGCCGGTTTCCGATCGGTTATTTTTCCGGCTGGATTATGAATCGCTACCCTTCTTATCGTCCGTCGAATCGAATATGCAGTTTTTTGTGTTTTTGCTGGAGGCGTCTGATGTAAGTGAGTGACTATTGATAGCTTGACTATTTACCGGGGACCATAGTAAATATGACCAAATATTGTTAGTAAAAAGAAGTAAATATATAGGTTTTTGTGTGTAACGTAGGTACTATTTACTATGGTCCCCCGTAAAAAGCTCCAAGAAGAAAGCAAGGGTATTCACGGGAGACAATGGGACAGGCATTCCCCTTGTGGATGGGATGGGATGGGAATGGGTCGGGAAACCCATCGTGGATTTGGAGCTTCGTATTCCCATGCTGGCCATCCCACGACGAATTCAATAACCACCACCTGCTCCCCAAATGGTCGATCTAGCATACTCCCGTCCCACTTGCTTCCCATTCCCGTTGTGGGCACGGCTTCTCCCATTCTCATTCCCATTGTGGGCGCGGCTTCTCCCATCCCCATTTCCACCTTCTTCCACTAACCTCCCAGTGGCACGCCCACACACACATGTACCATTGTAACTCAATTTATATAACTGGCTTTCTGAACCTTGGATTGGATGGCGGGAAGATAGTTAAATTTCTGCCAACTAGTTGAGTCGTATGATAGGGAACAACCACAGCTAGCTGTAGCGCATCCTATCTCTCTCAAGAAATTCCAAGCAAGGTATTGTATGTATGTATGCCTTGGCTTCTGATTCGGGGGCATGCACGTCCCGTGTTCCGTTGAGCATGTCCCACATATTCCCATTGTCGTTTCCCGTCGTGCTCCCTTAGTATTTCCCACATTTCTCCACTATTTCCCGCCTCCTTTACAGGGACACGCTAGTCCCGTCCCATCCCGTTGGCGCCACGTTCGGCGCCCATCTCATCCCATCAATGGAACAGACCCCAGCTTCCCGTCCCATTCCCATCACAACGGGGGGAAAAGATTGACGATGGGATTCCCATTCCCATGACAATAGGGGGCGAAAAAAATACTGCCTGCGGCGAGCGAATCCCGACCGTCCCGTTTCACACGGGGCCTTCAGTCCCGTGAATACCCTTGGAAAAAAGGCTACTTGTAGGGCAGGTGGAAGTCGATTAGAAACTGCTTCGCCGTAATGCTCTTGGGGTCAGAGAGGTCTTTATCTTCCAGCAGCTGCACCCAACCACGCATACATGCTGATGTCTCACTTCTTCCTCGAGCGGTTCCTCGAGCGGCGTGTGAGCTTCACACGCGGGGGATTCCCCTCCACCTCGTCCTCGAGGCTATCGCGGCGCTGGATTTCTTCGAGAGCTGCCAAAGCAATGCAGCAGTTGGCAAAAGGTCATCGATACCGCGCAATGCGGGCATCGGGGTGCTGACACTTGCTGCTGACTGGCGTAGATAAGGATGTATCACGCTGACTCGCGGCAAGCAGCAGCAGAAGTGACAGCAGCCAAGCCAGCGTCGCCGATGTTAGGTCGTGCCTTGCGCCGTGTTGTTTTGGCGTGGGTGCGAGATACTCGTATGCGGCGGGATTTTCATACTTTTCAGAAGCATGAAACCGACTGGGGAGTTGGATCGAAAATCTCAGCTTTCTTGACCGTCTGGTCCAGTTGAAAAAAATAATCGGAAAATCTTGGATTGAAAAGGCGCTTTTTTAACTGCATAATAAGAAAGAGGATTTTTGTCTCCGATCGGAAACCGGCTTCATGTTTCTGACTGCATAAGAACTGACCTTCACGATGGACATTTTTATTTGCGTTGGTTGCGGCGCAATTTTGGGCTGTGAAAAAATCCAGATCAACTCCCAGAATCCCAGATTAAGTTGCGAGATTCGATCGGTTTCGTGTTTTTTTCTCCTTTTGAAACAACTGCATTAGAGTGTTTAGCGCCGAGTAGCCCGATCGGTATTTCTGCACTTTGTGCACTTTCGAGCCACAGCGAAGCAATAGCACCAGCAGAAAACGCAAGCGAATGCGGCAGCTAGCACGCTCCCAAACGCTGAAACTCAGCAGCACGTTGCTCCTACTACTCATGCCGTCGCCGCAGTAAGCGGATAAGGCTGGTTTTGTCCTGTGTGTGGTGTTCGAGCGAGCTCGGTTGTTCTGAAAATACGATTCGATCTCATGAAAAACATGTGCTGTTGGCTGGAATATACCTGGTAGGCTTGTGCAGTAGAGCCCGAGGATAAAGGGAAGGGAAGTGGAATGCAAGAACTGCCTCGGAAGGCAGCTTCTCTTGTTGAGGGGGCTTATTCCTTTGTTGTCGCGTTATTCCCCTTTATGATGAGAGAAAACGGAGCAGTTTGAAAGTGATAAGGATTGGGGCTTGTTTTGACGTGTGTCAAGCCCACTCTGCTCTCTTCCATTAACGCGCTAGACGGGTTAATATACTTGCCCGTGAAACTTTCCTCGGACGCTAGTCTACTCTCCTATCAGTGATCCAGCCAAAGGAGTACCCAAACCCTAGGATACTTCTGTAGCCTCCTAAAACTAAATTCTACGGATCATCTTGTCTTTACGGGAGGTCGGTCCTAAGCACATTTCTTGCGTCCTTCGACTTATGAGAATGGAGTTTTCTTAAAAAAATCTTGCTTTCAAGAACCAACCGAAGACATCCTCGTACCGCCGCTGTGGGAACAAAGAGATCTTTCATGTTTCTTGATATATATATATATATATATATTTCAAACGGCCGCAGGCGGCGCAATTTGTTTTTCTGGTCGCAAATTGTCAACACGCTAATATAAATCAGCGAGCATAGATGACGGCCTCGAGGATATCAGGTGGATCGATGGTCTAGGGGGAGAGAGCTTGCCGGCGGCGTCCCACGGTCTTCTCCCAAACGTTATAGGGATTACCCTGGGCTGGGTAATCGGTCGTTCTTTTACCCCTATAGCTCAGTAGGTAACACCTTCACATTCGACGCCGTCGAGAACACGGGTTCGAATCTCACCTCGAACGTTTCTTTTACAGAAAATCTTGCGCGTGCGTCCCCAAAAACACATCTCCCTGGTTCCCCAGGTATTGAAACAAAGCGGGTAGGTCAGCGTACGGCCGTATACGGTACCGACGCCCCAACGATACCGCCGTTCAGAGGGGGGAGAGTGTTATAGGTAATACCCTGGGCTGAGTAATCGATCGATATTTTACCCCTATAGCTCAGTAGATAACACCTTCACACAAACCAGTAAAAAAAAACTATTTGTCGCCGTTGGAGACGGATCGAGATTTTTTTTCATCTGTTTTATGCACACCAGTGACCAGTTGTTTTCTTATCATTCGCCTGGCCAGCGCCCACCACATGCCACCGGCCATTGCGTGAACACGGTGACCCTAAGGTGGGTCGGAGCCCCTGACGAGAGCACTCCGATCAGAGTTCATTACACAGTCGTTGGTTTTGTCGATCGATGTCTGTCAAGGACTCGGAATCTCGCCGCTTCTAACTAAACATCCGCCTGAGTTTTTCTGAAGCCGATCTTAGCCCAACATCGGCCCCAGAATTATTTTTTCGGGTTTTCCAAAAGTTTGAGATTTCGGTTTGAAGAATCGTGCTCATAGCAAGCTGTGCCGGAAAATTTCTGGCGGGTATCGTTGAGAATTCATCGGCCCCACAATTGTTTTTCTCGGGGTTTTCCAAAAGTTTGGAACTTTCGGTTTGAAGAATCGTGCTCAAGGAAAGCTGTGCCCAAAAACGTCTGGCTGGTATCTTTGGACTTCAACTTTTTATGCAAACTTTGTGTTTCCTTTGGCATAGGTCTTACGAAAGCCTTACCAGTATCTGTCTGCTGTCTTATCTACCGAGAGAAAATTCAGAGCCCCAAAAATTTTCTTAGGATATTCAGGGCTTTGGTTATTACTTACGAAGGGAACTTCAAAGACCGAGAAAAATCTTCGAGTGTTGCAGACTCTGATACTATGGGCTATCCCGTAGCCACTTCTATAGCCCGATAATATATCATTTCACATTATCCCACCCTGGATAGTCGTATATTCAGACCACACGACGGTTGACGGATGATAACGGAGTTCATCCGAAAAAGACCGGGAATGGAGGTCGAAGATGCGACAATTCGAAATGCGGAAATGAGGCTATAGATTTCCCGACACCTCGTAGTGAGGCCTGGGTGTCACAGACAGTATTATTGTCAGAAACTCCCGCTGAAAGAAGGGCCAAAACTAGAACAGAACAGGACTGGGGTTGAGGGTGAGGGAATGGATTGGAAGCCCATTGTGATTTCACGCGCAGGTTCGTGTTCTGCCATCGATGCCAGGCGAAATAGAGCCCGAGGATAAATGGAAGGGAAGTGGAATGCAAGAACTGCCTCGGAAGGCAGCTTCTCTTGTTCAGGAGACTTCTTTCTTTTTTTTCGTGTTATTCGCCTTTATGTTGAGAGAAAACGGAGCAGTTCGAAAGGGATTCGATTGGGGCTTGATTCGAGGTATCAAGCCCGCTCTGCTCCCTTCTACTAGCCCGCTAGACGGGTAAATACAGCTGCCCGAGGAACTTTCGTCGGACGCGGGTCTGCTCTTCTCCTATCGGTGATACTAACCAAAGGAGTACCCAAACCCTAGGATACTTTTTGTAGTCTACTAAAACCCAATTATACGGGTCATCTTGTCTTCAAGGGAGGGCTGCCCTAAGAACATTCCTTGCGTCCTTACGAAAGCCATATTAGTACTGGCTGTCCTATCTCCCGAGAGGAACGTCAGAGTCCCAGGAATACTCTGAGGATATTCAGGGCTTGGGCTACTATTTACCAAAGGGAACTTCAGAGCCCGAAGAGAATCTTCGGGTGTTACAATCTTTGATACTACGGGCTATCTAATAACCACTTCTATAGCCCGATACTGTATCATATCACACTTGGTTGTTTAAGAGGCCATTCTCACTCCGCTCACGATCACGGCAGCTGCCGGGCCCACAATTACCAAACAGCAGCAACGTCGTGTTTTCATTACTCATGTCACCGCTGTACCAAGCGCGTAGCGCTCGTCTTGTTTTGTATCTTGTGCCTTCGCCAGCTCGGTGGTTTTGTAGAAGACGCTTCGAGCTCAACGAATTTGCTGCCCTGTGGAGCACACAAATAAAGTGCATTTGAGAGGTCTCTTCACACCACTGACGATTACAGAAGCTTCTGGGCTCGCCACTGCTCAGAAACAGCAGCGTCGTGCTTCTACTACTTACGTCGTCGCTGTACCCAGCGGGTAGGGGTTGTCTTGTCTAGTCTTGTGTGTCGTGCTCTAGGCTGCTCTGTGCTTTCAAAACCAGCCCGACACGGTTGTTTCGCGTACTCGTGCCTCTCTTCCCCAGCTTTCTTTTTTCGGGGGGGCTCACGAAGAGCCTGCGACGGCGGGTGTTCAAATCCGAGCGGCGGGGTGTTCAAATCCGGCAGTTTTTCTTCTTCAGTTCTTAGGTGAAAACATAGGGGAAACCCTATAATAAACAAAAACCCGAGTCGAAAAAGCCGAGCCGAGTTTCACGCTGTGTAATTTTAGAATGACTCACCCGCTCCAGCATGTGACTCCCGGCGATAGCCCTCAACATCGACGGCGGATAGACACAACTCGCACACGCGAGACAACCTCCATAGCAGGCGGTTCTTCACGAGTGGTCCAATCCGTTCCCTCCGGAGTACTCTAGAAGTTTGGTCTCGACCATCGCTTCGATAGCAGACGTTTGAATGTTGAGTGACACTCATGTCGGAAAAATTACCGCCACAGCCACTTCCTGATCCCCCGGTTTCTTGCGAGTGCATCCCTTGGTCATACCCTATGTGCCGATATATGCTCGCGCCGTCAGCAGGCAAGTCGCGTTGCAGCCACATGCACTATCTCGGTCATCGTGCGCTTCCGAACCGGTCGTGAAAACTATATCGAAACATCATCCCAACGCCCCGAGCTCCTCCTATGTCTCTCTCCGCCCCTGGGTAGTCCATATATTTCGCACCCATTTCGTAATAATTAAGCGCTCTGTGACTTAAAACGAACGAACTGTGAAAACGGAGGTATCGGGATCTTCACTCCTATTCTTTTTTCTTTGACTGGTAACACTTACGTGCTCTTTGGTTCTCCTCTTCGTTTTTTGTTTTCGTTTTTGTTTCCGTTTTTGTGCATCCTCGTTAGAACCCACCCTCATGAAACAATGGAAATGAAGGCAGACTTAGATAACATGAAAACAAGGAATTCGGGGTTTATTGTGTTGAGTCTAGCGTGGAGACGCGCCCAATTCCAAGTAAGAAATCCAGCCTGGAACAGCGTTTCTGTTCCTTAGCACAACAAGTGTCCCGTACAGTGCTGAGAATACTTTAAAAGCAAGTGTGGCACACACTGCCTCACATAACAATACGATTATCAGCCCGGCCTAGAGTTACAATAAAAACTTCAGCCTAGCCCAAAATAAGAGCAAGAACTTCAGCCTGGCTAAAAATAAGAATTACAGCTTCAGCCTGTGGCCCAAAAATAAGAATCGCGCACTGCTGCACACGGACACGGAAGAGCAGAAGAAGGCTAGTATAGGCAAACGATTCCGGCTGTATGTACCGTAGAATATCACTTCCAGCACAGAGAAGATCATGGCGGAAGACCTGGAGTGTTTCGCGCAGCACCCCTGAAACTGTCGTACGTCGCACCCGTACACCCCGCCAACGGAGACTACCCACCACCGCTCGCTGTCGGTGACAGCGGATTTTGTATACGCTGATGACACGAGTACACTTCGTACGAAATTATCAGCACGGTGCGAACCCCACCGGCTCGGCAAGGAGCGTCGCCGACTGGCTACAGGGCTGTGTCATGCAAGGCATTGTGACGCCCCGTGCAACTTCAACTGCAGCTTGACTGTGGTTGTAGTCGACGTTCTCCGAGAACCGTAAATAAGAGCGCTGAGTTCGCACAGAGATGCTGCGATCGTTTTTCGGTGCTCGATGTTCCCTGAACAGGAAAAGGTTGACAATGCCGAACAAGGGAAGTTCTGTTCGAGCAAGAGCCTTCATAAAATATAGTGTACCTGGTACGACTTTAGCACCCTTCAGGTGTCGAGAAAACTGCCAGTAGCGCTGAAAAATGAAAAACACTCGGGTTTCTGCATCCTTCTTCTGCCTTGATTCTAGTGTTTCTTGTTACCTCCCTTTCGATTACTGTCCTTTTCTGCTTTGGTTTTTGGCCCCCCTCATTCAGCGGGCGTTTCTGGCAATAACACTGTCCGTGACGCCTAGGCCTCACTACGAGGTGTGGGGAAATCTATAGTCTCATTACGTTGTTTCGAATAGCCGCATCTTCGACCTCCTTTTCCGGTCTTTTCGGATGATTCCGGTATCATCCATTGACCGTCATGTGATCTGCATATACGACTCTTAAGGGTGGGCTAATGTGATATGATATAGTATCGGGCTGTACAAGTGGTTACGATACAGTCCGTAGTATCAAAGCCCTGAATACCCTAAGATTATTCTCGGGGCTCTGAAGTTTCCTTTGCAATACAATGGTTAGGATAGCCGATAGGAGAAGAGTAGACATGCGCCCGAGGAAAGTTCCTCGGACAAGTGTCTTTCCCCGTCTAGTGGGTTAATAGAAGGAGAGCAGAGTGGGCTTGATGCCTTGAATCAAGCCCCTAACCAATCACTCTCCCAACAGCTCCCTTCTCTCATCACGAGGAATGATACGACAGCACAAGAAGAAGTCTACTGAACAAGAGAAGCTGCCTTCCTAGCTAGTTCCAATAGTACCTGCATTCCATTCTCTTACCACGATACTCGGGTTCTACTACACAACCCTGTGTGATTTGGACGCTCTTTACGGTAACAGTCCGGCAAAAGCGTGGTTATCGATCTCCCTATCTCCTCGTATACAAAGTGCGTAGTATATTAAACGGGACGATGTTCTTGTTGGTGACGTTATTGCTGTCGGTGATGTTGTGTTGCTTTATTGTTCGCTTCTGTATCTTGTTGAATGCTAACTACTTCTTGTAGCTGCTACTGCTGTAATACTTAGATTTGTGTGGATACTCCGAAGTATATGTACAGTCAGAAGGATTGAACTCATTACTGCCTATTGCTGCCTGTGGTATGAGATGACATTGATATACCCGATACTCTGTAACATGCTTCGCGACGACCTCATTTAGTTTGCCACCGTATATCCAAACTATACTGCTGTATTGCCAAAGACAACTCCTCGCTTGACGTATCCTAACTGCATGAAAAATAAGGTTACCTTTCCGGAGAAACCACCACAACATCGACCTCTCCTGTTGCATGAACCTACCAATATTTCCACGGGCTACGAGTCGTGCCTGGAGAGCGTACGGCCACTCCCGGTAGCAGCGAGGGCCGGCGACGGAGAAGATTTGTTTTGGCGTGGCGACACAAACTCGAGTCCACACCAACACCCGATGCTGGCGACGATCATGTCGGTGTCCTTTTTGGTCGGAATAATCATATTCATCCTCGTATGTATGTCGTGACAGGATTTTTACACGACCTTCATATCGATGAAGCGTCTATTGTTCTTGGTTTTGATCGATGCCATCCAGATATTTTGGATATCAATAGTTGATTTGGCGTCGACGGCTGATTTCGCGTTTCTTGAATATAATGTAGACTATACACCGGGGGGGCTAGGCACCTGTGACCACGGACGGCTTGTTGATCAGAAGGCTGCTGCTGCAAAGGGCAGAAAATCCCCTCCTGCGAGTTGAGCTAGAGGGTGTAGTAAGCGATATGAGTAAAAATACAGACGACAAGTATTTTTTTTGTGCGTTTGGAGAAGCACTCGTCCTCCTCCTCCATCCATGGTGTGATCAACAACAATGTCCCCTACCGTGCGTTGGCGTGCGGGGATAGAGAGGGAAGGGAAAAGTTTGGGCTTCAGAGCCCCACCTGTTGCCGGGTACGGGTGCTGCGTGCCCCCTCGAGAGTCCAAGTGGTAAACAATATTCCATGAATTCGTCTTGCAGAACATGTAAGACGTAGAGCCCCACCTGTTGTCGGGTACGGGTGTTGCGTACCCCCTCGAGAGTCCAAGTGGTGAACAATATTCCGTGAATTCGTCATGCGGAACATGGAAGACGTAAGCGGCGTGTAGTCTTACGGGGCGGTGTTTTCGGTGGCGGCGGCGTGGTCTCGTCAAGTAGAAAGTAGAACTACAGCAGAATTCTACAGATACACAATAACAACCAAACGAAAGCACGTCAGACTCAGTTTCCGGGAGACGCCTGACACGTTATGTAACATATTTGATTAAAAAAATCGTGCTCCGGACCGAACGCTGCGTTAGACCTGACCTTTGTGTAAAAAAGAGCCTCTCTATGCTCCAGGTTGCTCCTTGACAAGGGTAGTGGCCCCGTAGTGTGACTTTCAAGCCTTGCACAGGTTAGCTGCGTACGAGCAGGCGTCTTCTTGTTGGCGGCCCCATACTGTACTAGCTGTGTGTAGAGCTCGTATAGCAGTAAAGTAGGAGCCCTACGAGCGCGGAGCACGTTCGTCGGGCGACGTGTATACCTGGTAACTATTTCCTGTTTTCACAGTGACTGGCTGGTCAAAAGAATAACAGTCCAGAAAGCAGGACGAGATGACGTGTGCACGTAGCCTTCTACCACCTGCAAAAGTGATCCGACTCAATACGACATGTGGTACTGTGATGAAAACAAGGAAGCTTGCTGTTCAAACTGACGCGATCCTAGGCGATGAAGATGACCTCTCGCTGGCGATCTAGATGGAAATAAATGGTGCAACGACTCAGAAACGATGCAAAGTTATTCTTGTTGACATCTGCTCTTCTAGCGACACACCAAACGCTTCCATTTTTAGTGCTAAGCTCCTACATTATACACTTAAATATCCTCTCAGACATTCTCAGCAAGGATGCAAAGTGCTACTTGTCGGCGGCGCAGGCTTCGTATCACAGCCTCGCATATTAGAGGTGTGGGAGTGGCCTTGGAAGAGCCGCATCTTCGACGCGTGTTATGGTTTGCGGAACCGGGTGTCTCCGCGAATATTCCAATATTTTACATATTATATGGCTCATCGAGGTCAGCTTTTGTAGTGCTGCGTTATTTTCCCTTGGAAGGTCTGTAAATCTCCAGGATTAGGAATACGGAAAATTAAGGCATGCTCAAGAGAATAGGCATTCAGGACGAGGCACAGCCGAGCACCATCACTTGGTGCAGACCTTTCATCTGAGCCCTCTTTCGAAAATTTGAGGCCTCTCTGCAAAGAAAACATCCGCTGTACGTAACCAGTTACCTGGTACACATAATGTGTTATTAATTGTTCACTGGGCTACTGGTGAAAGAGGAAACCTAATACCCACCCCAGCTAAGCCTTGTATCCCCCCCGAGGATCGATGGTCATACCCTTACGGCTACGCATGATATCGAGTACACCCCCCGCCCCTCTCCGCCAGGAACGGCGGAATATTTTTCAAGGCGCACATCGACCGCCGAACCAAGTACACAGGGTGGGGTGTGTCAAAGACATGCGGTTCCAGTTTCGGGGGATTCAGGGAGAGCATTCATCAGACTCTTGACATGAGAATCCTCATTTTTTCGATGTAATAAGGTGGACGGCAAGGCTGATTCCACACATCCATGTCGTGCTGGCGACACCATTTATTTGTTAATTAAGGTGTTAGTCCACTGCGCTACAGGTAAAAGGTTAACCCTATTAAGCTCCCAAATGAAGCCCTATAACGACGTGGCACCTGATCATTTATTACTTGTTCTGCCTCCGACAAGTATTGTACACATTCCATTCCGATTCTAATTAAATTTCCTCTTGTACCGCAGTAGTCTCTATTCCATCACTTTGAGCCAAATAATATCCCTCTTTCCCTTCTTGAAAGTTCCTCCTTACGCCTCCCTCCCTTGGAAAGTCCGCGTTCCCCCTGCGAACTCCTCGTCTATGATCCATCCCATGTCTAGTTTTACGGCGAACCTGGAATGGGGTACGCACGTGTACCTCCCAAGCAAACCTGTTGAAGTTGAGTGGTTACTCTTATCTCGTTTTCCTTCTTTTCGTCTTCCAGGACGTTCAATACTGCACACACACAGAACAAATCATGATGCAGCTCATCTAGATCCTATATCTCCCGTTACGATATCTTTTGCAGGATCTAGATTCAACCCGAGAAACGTAAAAAAGCGTGTTACAGTATATCACGCAGCTTACCATCATGCCGGGAATCTACCTGCCCTGAAAAATCTAGACCATGACGTTGAGATCGATCGGTGATCTGTTCAATCAAGACGTGTGACATGTTGCAGCATGAGCCTCAACGTTTATCACTCACAAACTCACAAACATTCCCAGAAAAAAGAATAAAATTGAAACGGAACAAAAAAGGGGTTCTTTCATTGTTAGAATTAGTATCACTACTTTGTTGCGTTTCCCACTCGACAATGTTCAGCATCAACTTCAATATTGATCACCCACAAACCATCCCCGGAAAAAGAATCCTATGCCTTGTCCAGGCCTTATCCCCAAGCCTTGGATGTGGGTCTGCTGCTCCTCTCCCCTCCGTTCTCCTTCCCTGGCGATTATCAGAGTAGAACTATTGGTATGCAGTATTTGTATACCACTACTCTTAAGAAACCTCTCGGGGAGTGTTTGAGAGTGACCAACGTTGAAGCTCATGCTGCCTGCACATTGTTGAGGGTGGCAAACGCAATAATACAACCAACCACGATTACAACCCCCCTCTCCCCAAGTAAACGGCAACTGCTACTATTAATACTTCTGCTTGCCACATCGTTGGCGCTGTGCTTTGTGTACTGAACTGTATTCCACTGATTTGCTGTACTCGCCCTGGCTCCAATCCTCTCATTCATACTGCTGCACTGTGCTGCTGAATCGTCTCATCGTCATCCCCCTACCTTCATCGAGCACACACACCCCCGCCTTCATGACAAGCAGCGCCTATCATGAACTACCTACTGAGAGCTCTTCATTGTTGTCCTATTAGGCTCCTGCCCGCCCAAGATAATGGATCTTCCCAAGGTACGCTATTTACACACTCTGATTAGTCAATAGGTGTTTTGTAAGCGGCCCAACCAACCTAGAGTTTTTCCAAGCCCCTGTTAAGACGGGAGGAGGGTGGAACACACGAAAAAAGCGAACATTCGAAAAAGACGAAGCACATAAAAGCAATAAAATATGAAAATACCGGAATAATACAGAAAAACGAAGAGCGAAAACACAAAAAACGAAAAAAACACGAACATACGAAATTACGATAACATTTCACGAGCGCTTTGGTATAAGCCTGGCACAATAAAATATTCGGTACAGCAGTTGTGTTGCGATGGTATTGTACCTGTGGTACCTGGTGAACTTTTGACATGAAAATCAACCGCCGACGACGACGCAGGGTCACCAAAAACTCAAGGTTTTTAATCCAATTGCCCGACAACTAGATTCGAGGTGACATTATTATTCTGTCTAGCCACTCTGATGACGTGTATTTAATAGCGCCGGTTCCAATCACACCATCCACGTATAAGAGGGAATCTACAACCCGATGTCTTGAGACACGGAGGATATGTTACCTACCAGGCCTAAAAAGCTGACGAAAATAGATAGTCGAGGCATTATCACTTAATACTATTAATACAGTATTGGTCTACGTATGCGTATTGTCTTGGGGCGCAACAAACAGCGTGGTTTCCGAAGCAAGTACTGGCATGTGTACTAAGGGATTGTTTTCCTAGTTCCAAAATCACTGGCAGGTACAGTCTACTCTGTTGATAGCTGTTCATATTTTAATGTTTGCCAACCTACAATATGCAGCTAATTCCGTTTTTACTTTAATGTTTGTTGCCCGACAATAAGCAGCTGTTTTCGAAATTTATGTACGGACCACGTAGCTACCTGGTACCTGGTATATATTAGGGGACTGCTACTTGTAGGGTTAGGTTTAATGTTATTCCCTAGCCGTTATGGACGTCGCGAATAGGGGATGCCCGAGTTCGTCTTGAGCTCCCTACCCCCCCTTCGCTACTTTTGAGGTGGGCCCCGAGGCACCCTGGAAGTACGGAAAAGTGTTACACACGAAAAGTGTGCTTATGCCAGCACCGACAATCCTGTGTTCCCGCTCCACTGGAGCACCTTGACATTTCGCGTCGACGACAGGACTTGTCTGCGTTGAGTAATAGCACATATCTTAAGTTCTTCTTGGTTCCACTTTCCTCCTGTAAGGGCTTTAGTCCGCTTCAGCACCGTCATGGGTTTAACTATTATAAGAGGAGTCTTAGCCTCAACGCGAGGCGCGGGGTAGATCTGCAGTAGCCATATTAATTATTTTTTCGGATATCCGCATCTTCGGTCGCCTTTCGGATTTCTGGAGGGTGCTATCATCCTTGGATCCTCGTGTGCGTTGCATCTACGACTATCAAGGGGTGAGCCAACGGGTGAGCCAACGTTATGGAGTACATACATAGGTATAGCTATCGAATACCTGGTAGGTAACTACGGGTGAGTGTTTCATTATACTCCCTGGGCTTTACGGACGTCGACGACAGAGGGAGCTCGAGTCCGTCTGGAGCTCCCCGCCTCTTGTCACTTATGTGACTCTAACCCGCTCGGAGGAATCCTGGAGATTAGGGAGAACGCTGCCTAAGAAGGGTGTGATTCCCAGCGCCGGCACTCCTGAGTCCCGCTCCCCCTGGCGCACCTTGGCATAGCATTAATAATTAGTAAGACATACGCCGATCACTCCTAAACAGCTACGGAAAGAAGATTTAGCTACGGAAAGAAGATGGATACTCAGGGAAAAGCAAACAAGGAAAGTCCTATGGCACAAGTCTCCTACCTGGTAGCTCCGAGCGCCGCTGGGCGACTAGCATCGAGGTAAGAAACGGAAGCACATGTCCGTGCGTTGGCGAACCGTGAGGCAGTCGAGCCCGATGCCGCCCTCACTGAACCCCAGGTGGTCCCGGCCGACGGAAGACCTGGACACCCTAGGTGATTTCCACCACAACATCGTCGCTGTACGGGGGAGAGGGGGCGTGCAGCAGCTGCACAAGGATGTCACGATCAAGGTGCTGCACGACGAATATCAAGGTGCTGCACGAGAAGAAAAATAGGACGGAGTGTGGTATCTATCGAGGCCCAACCCCTGGTGGCGCACGCGGGCAAAGTTTTCCTCAAAGTAGTCGCGGGTCGCCCTGGCGACTGCTGCGAACGGGGAGATATCCTGCCGGGGGGAGGGGGCAGTGTTCCTTCACACAGCGCCACTCGACGACCGACATGATTTTCGTCGTACGTACGACGCCTGCGAGAGGAGTTGGGCAGGACTACTACAGGAAGTTGCCCCCCTATATTATAGACCTGGTATAAATATATAGGTTAGGTTAGCGTCGGTTGGCGACGACGCTGTAAAACACGCCTCTCACTGCGTGAGCTAGATAACCAGGGTGTCATTTTTTTTGTTTTGGCGGTCACCACGGCTGGCGGTCGAGTTAAGATCATTTTCACATTTGGAGAACCTTTACTCCGCACAAGGGGGGTGATCGTATCACGTAGTATGTATATGGTAAGGTAGGTACCCACGAGGCAGATACACAGTGAACCCATTGTTGTCTCTGGAAGTGGCCACACCAGAAATTTAATCGATTCATCGACGATTTCAGTCATACGCTAGAAAATCCGCCTCAAAAGTGGTCCTTAGTAGGATGCAGCTCACCCTTCATGCGACTCGCCCAACACCTCACGGCGCTTCGCGCTTGGTGCAAGCGATGTATGTCTGGTTGGTGAAAACCCGACGTGCTCCGTCCCGGCAATGTAGGGATGCGAGAGTCTATGGTCATACTCATACGACTACGGCCATGCATGAGATCGAGTACATCTCTCCTATCGAGTACACCCCCTCCCCCCCCCCGCCTATATTATATACCTAGTATATAAATATAGGTTGGGTTGGCGTCGGTTGGTGATGACGCTGTAAAACACGCCTCTCACTGCGGGAGCTAGACAGCCAGGGTACCGTTTTTTTTTTTTTTTTTTTTTTGGCGGTCGCTACGGCTGGCGATCGAGATAGATAATTTTTGTGCCGAGAGAATCTTCCCTCCGCACAAGGGGGATGATCGTATCACGTGGTGTGTATATGGTTAGGCACCCACGAGGCAGTTACATGGTGAACCCATTGCTGTCTCTGGAAGTGGCCACATCAAAAATGAATTCAATTCATTGACACTGCCATCTATATGCAAGAAAATTCGTTTCTAAAGCAGTTCTTAGTAGGATGCAGCTCACCCTTCATGCGACTCGCCCAACACCTCACGGCGCTTCGCGCTTGGTGTAAGCAATGTCTTCCTGGTCGGTGAAAACCCGATGTGCTCCGTCCCGGCATTGTAGGGATGCGAGGGTCTATGGTCATACGACTACGGCCATGCATGAGAATGGGTACAACCCCCCTTCCTCCCTGCACCCTTGTCGGTCTCGCCAAAGTATATAATTATGTCGACCGAATGATCTTGTGGGTATATTCCCCTTAGGCGCATCACCGAAAGTCGCTGCGGTCACGCGTCATTTCCACGACAAGCGAACATGTGTGAGGCTGGACGATGGCGAGTGCTCGAATGCTTTCGGCTTGGGGCAGGGTCTCCGGCAAGGGGTATGTGCTCGCATACCAAACCGTTTCCTATGTTTTTTCTCGCGGAAGTACTGCTCGTGGTCGAGAATCGCTTCTTGGTCAATCATCAGTGCGAGACGCAAACCAGCGCAGACGTCATGAAGAGCAAGCATGGCGCGCTTCCAGCGAAACCACGAGAGAGGTCACTGCAAGGCACGGGCAGGCAACGACGACGATCAGGAGGAGCTGAAAACGCTGCACGTAGAAAAATCTGTGAAGCTGACGATGCAGGCATTGTGTCATGGCCACCAGGAAGCCGGATGTTGAGGAGGGCATGGGCGCGACCAAGGGGATCACTAGGATTTTCAGACGAGGGACGGCTTCTCTATCGAAGGCGGTCCGGATACGTCGTGTGTCTTGCCGAAGATGCATAGCGTAGGGAATCGGCAAGAATAAGGCAAGCGCCAGCAAGACCTCTGACGGCTCAGGCAAAAGTTCCAATCTCAGCGACACTACGATGACGGTCATTGTATCGGGCATCACTCGGGTTTTTACATTTTTGGGGGAAAATAACGGAGATTATCATGTGCCTGGACACGAAAGGCGCCCAGGAGGTACACCGTTCACCGCTACTGTATCCGGTCAGTTATTTAAGCAAAACACCGATGTCGATTTATGCACACTTTTAGGCGGAGGTATCAGCGGGGCGGGGCTAGCAGCGGAATCAACGATCTCAGTGGCAAACTTACGCGGCGTGTGCAAAGGGCACGGCCATGCTTCGGGTGGCACAGACCGCCAGGGTGCGTACATATTCGAGTTAGTCCAGAAAATCGAGGTAGACGAAACCCTGTTGAATGGGAGCGTGACGTGGACCGCCGAGCAAAATGTTTCACCTCGACAACAAGCTGCGTCAAGTTCACCACATTCCCTGGTGCCTTCGATCCATCAGCTGGCGGAAAAATAAGCGCGAGGATCACACTCTGTCCGACGCCATCGTGCTTGTCAATACAGGCTGTGAGGCGTCGAGGAGACGGTGACCCAGAGAATCCTGCTCGTGGCTTTGGTTGCGCGTACGGGAGAGGAGCGCCTGGTGCAAAGGATGATGTTTCGGGTCCTGATCGATGTCAAGGGCTACCTACAAAGGAGGACAGGAGGACAAGAAGATAAGAAGCAACATTGTGCCTGGGGTTAGGTTCGTTTCGCGAGGAGGGAGATAATGCTTCGGGGTAGAACGATGGAGAGAGGAGAATAAGTGAAGCGAAGTGTATAAGTTTTATATTCTATCTCGAGCTGGGGAAAGGGAAACAAAAAAATATACACGACTGAGGTCACCAACACCTCCCTTGGTTTATAGCTTAGTAGGTAATCGACCATATTCCAACTATAGTCCGTCTATCATTCCTGTATGATCCATTCGCCGTACAAACGAGAGTTTCTGATTTCCCGATAACAACAACGTCAAACTACATGATGGTTCTTCGTCCAACAAAAGTATCTGTAGATCACACGCGGTTACATCTGCATGACCGCGACGCTAGTGACGTTTTAGATCCAGAGGAACCTGTCGAGGAGGAGAAGCACTAGATGGTATACCATACTGTTGTAGCAACTTACTGGGGTTCGGGATCAATGTCGAAAGGTGTGGCACAAAGTACTGCACAGATGGCCTGCAAAATATGGCGCAGGTGGTTCGAAATGAAGCGGAGACTTTCACGCGGAGATGGTATGTTGGCGTGCGCGGAGAGGAGTAGACCGGAAGCGCGATGCCATAGACTTCGAAACCGCCACGCCGACCGTCGAGACTATTTCGCGCGGATAGGGGGGAGGGGGGGGGGGGGGGGTGCGTACTCGTTTGTTGCTTGCCTTAGTCATTCGACCATTGACCACGCATCCCTTTCGAGGCGGAGCACCGTTCCTACTCCGTATAGAGACACCTCCCACAGTTGGTCACTCATTTCGTTGTTTTCATATATTACATAGAAACTTTTTGCCATTCTTACCCCCTCCCTGTTTCGCCGCCTGTGGCCACCCTCTATCTCCTAAGATAGCGATCGTTTTGTCGCTGCTATCTAGTGTACCAAACTCCTCCATGCCACATTCGTCTATTTCCTTCATCTCCTCTTCCAACACATCCCGTTCCTCCTTGTACATCTTACATTCTCCTACTATGTGAGTTGTACTCCATTGTTTTGCCACACGGGGACATCTGCGCATCTGCTTCCTCCTTCTCCCTGCTAGTGGTATATATCTTTCTTCTTTCTGGCACGTCTAGGTCACCTACACGAAATCGCTGTTTCAGCTTTTTCGCGAAGTCTTTCGGGCCGCGCAAATCCGTTTTCACTCCTATCCCTTCGTTTAATCCCCCGTATATCTCTAAATGTTTCTCCGCTTTCACCTTGTTTCTTAGCGCTAGTCTTTTCCTTATTTCTGTATTTTCTTCTATATCTGCCTTGTACCTCTCAAACTTATCTGCGGACATCATATATTCTTGGTTTCCTACTATATCCTCTCATAATTGCTCAACTACGCTATCCCACCTTGTTCCCGCTCGCCCTTTTGTTACTTTCTCCCATACAGTTATATCGACAACCTCTTTTTTGGCATGTTCCTTTCCTTATATTGCCATTTCAACTTTTTCCTGTCTCTATTTGTCTCGAGTGGGCACATTCCCAGTTCTGCTTGTAATACTCATCTCTACTGTTTCTAACTGTTCCACGAACTTCGCGTTCCCTTCTCACACTCCTCCTTCATACTCTAGCGTTGGTGCCATCACCTTCATCAGGATACATCTCTTGATCTCAGCGTCAAGGTGCGAGTCTGTTAGGATCGCATCCACCTTGCCTACGTGTGCTTTAACCTTTCCTATTACTTTTGCTATGTGTGTATCCCAAGAGCAGTCTTTTGAGATGCCTACGCCAAGGTACGTATTTACTGGTCAACGATCGGCAATTCATCTTCTCCCCGCTTCCAACTGAATTTTGCACCGTACACCTTATCTTCGTTACATACAACTACTGCGCACTTCTTGACGTTCGCCATCACCCCCCATTTCCTATCAATAGAGTATTCTGGCGCCTTCTCTATTTGTTTCTGCAATCCTTCGGGTGCTTCTGGTATCCCCACGAAGTCATCCGCAAACGTCAATCCGGACACCGTATCTTCCCCCACCGTGACTCCCTATTTTGCAGCTTCGACTGCTACTAGAAGTCATGAATATGTATCTTGAATAAATTAGGCGATAACGTACATCTCTGTGCAACTCCTTGTAAAGTATCAACATACTTCGATATTTCCCCGTCCAGTATCACAGCACTTCTTGCACATTCCGTCATTTTTTTCATCTTTCTCCGCATCTTTCCTCTGGTTCCTACTTCCCGCAGCTTTTTCTATAATCCATTTCTTCATACGTACTGTGCTGCCGGTCTTCCGTACATCTTGAAAGAAACAGTACGTTATTAGACCGCACGTTATGGTACCACTTTGTGGCTTTCTCATCTTGATCTCAGAAACATGGTGCCAAAGAAAGTGGATGTACACCTCGTATGGACACCAATCTTGGTCCATCAGGTTCCCAAGATGTGAAAACCCAACAAAAAGGGCCTCTTGCCACTATCTCACCCCTGAGATAGTGGCGAATACATTACACCACTATCTTTTAGTCGTGTTTGTCTGTTCCAAAAAAAATACGATTATAATACATGCCCTGGTGCTATATACGGGAACGATACGTAAAATTTGTACGTATGACGTATACCTGGTGCTGCATACGAGAACGATACGTACAATATTTGACATATGTAGGGGTACTGCAGATTTTTACAATACGCACTGCTGTGGTACAGCCTATACACTTTGGGTGGCGAAATAAATATCAGGAAGATGACAGCTACAAAGTTGTACGATAGCGTGCGATCTTAGCCCCGCATCTTTCCCACCTTGGATTATCTTACCTAATGTGTACACATGGTCTACGCAGCTGCGGTTTGGCCTAAACCCTGCTCGCCCTTCGCTTATTTTGTTTTCCTTCTTCATCATTGTTCCCATTCTATCGTTCAAAATCTTACAAAGTGTTTGCCTACTGTGCTTAATAGCGTTATCCCTCTGTAGTTCCCCGGGTCAGTCTTATCTCCGTTCTTCGAAATATTTACTACTACTCCTTCTTTCCTCCTCCTGGGTGCGCACTCGTTTTTCCATATCCAGTTATACAACGTAACCATCATGGTAAACATCCCTTCTCCCCCGTACTTCATAATTTCATTCACTCTTTGGTCTGCCCCTGCTTCCTTTCTATTCTTAAGTGTAGCTACGCACTTCTGTACTTCTTCCCTTGTGAACACTCTCTCTGTAACCTACTCTCCTGAACCACTGTCTTCCCTTTCTGATGCATTTACGTTTGCTTCTGTTCACGCGTTGATTTCGTTCTCGAATTCTGCGTCGAACGTTTCTTGGCTGTGGGCTTTCCTATGTTATGATACTGCCTTGAATGAGGCTGAAAGCCCGGCAACTACCTGGGTTCAATTATTGGGATCGTATTGTTAGTACTTGGGAGGCGTTTCGTAGATGGAAAATTAGGGGTTTCCCAGCGAGGCACGAGCTCGGCTCTTAGTCTCCGTGCGCATGAAAGGAGTAAAGCAGCTCTTCTTCCATCTCTAAGCAAACTTAATAGGCAAACCTGTCCAGGGCTACAAAGTATCCCGACCTTGATCTTAACAAGTGGCGTCTTCGGCAGGACAAGGCCTCCGCGTCTGATATTCTCATGACGTGCAACGATGGCAGCCATGAAGGCCTTTGTTCTACCGATTGGATCCCCGGTTGGGAGTACCCCCTCCAGAAATCTTTCGCGCGTGCCATCACGCCTGACGAGCCCACGACCGCCCGACTCACTACCTTGGTGGATGATTTTTTTGGACAGGTGTCGCGCGCCCTCGCAGCCGGATCGACGGGACCGGAGGCGTTCACGCTTCTCCTGAGGTTACTGAGCAAGTACTTCGACCGCACCGACACAGGGGCCAGCTACACCAAGTTGCATAGTTTAGGCGTGCCTAACGGGACCCTTTTGCGATTTTAGCCGTGTATTTCGAGGGGGGGTGTCGGCATCGACGGAGACTGAGCGTGTTTTGGCACCGGGGGTGGAGGTTGTTTTGGAGGTGGTTCGAATGGCAGTTAACGAGCAGTACCCTAGCTTGATGCCCACGCTGTACCCGGGAGTTTTGACTACGGTATCGATGCCGTTCAGCACTTTGGATGCCATGTTGTTGGCTTCTGAGACTCACGAATAATAAGACACCTGCCATCAACGGCGAAAAGTATTTTCGTTGCCTGCTTCTTCGACGGGTGTGCGGCCATCCGCCCCGTCGGGGCCCCGGCCCGCCAGCAATGGTTGCAGCCAGGGTCGGACGCTTTCCCAGTCGCCTTCATGGCAGATGGGATCGCGCAATAATCCGCTTGTGATGAATGTCAACAAATCCATCCCCGACTGCCTTACCGTGACTTGACACCTCTTCCAACTGCCGGCCCCTAGAAGAGCACCACTACGCTGAAGTTCACGCTATTTGCATGTCCATCCAGACCGAGGACCCTCCCCTCTGGAGCGGCCTACTTTCATCGACCGCTCGCGCAGCCGCCCTCAGCGAAAACCGAGGGCACTGTTTAAACTGCCACGAAGACACACACTTCCTCCGACAGTATAGACACCCCTCTCAAAACCTTAGCGGCGTTTTGAACCCCGACCTCGGAACGCTCGGCGACGACGGTGAGGCGTTCCGCCGTTGGCAAGAACGCATGATCAGACACTGCCGCGAGGACAAATCCTTACGACCGAACAAACACAACCAGAAGAAACAAAAGCGTCGTTCCGGCCACTCGCGTGGGCAGCACCATGGCCAAGGTCAACAGAACAGACAAGGTGACGACTACAACACACACGCGGAACGAGGACACCAACAGTCTCACTCTAGCCATCACGGTGGTGGTTCGACCACCCCTGCCTCTCCCGCCCCAGCTCCCGCCTCTTGGATTGGCTACGGTGCTTCGCATAACTCGGGCGGAAACCCGAACGGACGCCAGCCAGGCACCTTCCGTGCCGGTAACTGATTGGTCGACGGCGGTTCGGCCCCTCCTGCCCGTCCGCCGCCAGCATTGCCGGGAGAAAACACGTTGATTTCACAAGATGCTCGCGTCCCAGGCCACGCGTTGCCCCGTAGTTCGGTCCGACGCAGCGACTCAGCCTCGCTTACTTCTCCGGCGTCGGGAGCACACGGCTCAAACGCCGCTCCCCTCAACATGGGTACCAGAGCAGGCGCGTCAAGTCGCTCTCCCGAACCACGTACCGCGCAGCACCACGAGTGTCAACCGTCGCGTCGTTTTCTTCAGCGAGGGTGTCCCCCTCCTTCACCTCCCGGCCATGCGGTGGCAGTCGGTTAGAGGTGCGGGAAGGCCAACACCGAAACCCGGAGATCTCGGTTGAAGCTCGACTCGGCGATTCCTCGAAATAACGGTGGCCGATCCACACTTTTTTCCTATCAAGGAGGAGTCGACAAGATTAGCTACCTTGTCCTCCTTTCCCACCAGGTCTACAAGACGGAAGCCCTCTCCGGTGGACGCTTTTTAGCCTCCCACCCGAGCACCGTTCTTGAAGTCGTCTACAGGGGCTGCAGGCCCTCTTTCGTTTTCACGCACGCCACTCCACGTGCGCAGCACTCTTTCGGCTCCAGTGGAACAGAAGAAACCTGACACTGCCCGTCGAGCCAGTGGTGACTCCACGGCCTCCGGTCAAATCAACCAGACAGCACACCCGTTAAATTGGGAAGAATCGCACCTCTCGTCAAGTAGAACAGGCTCAGAGCCCCCTGCCTCTCTTGATCTAGGACAGAGACCATCGGGCGCAGCAAGAGAACCTTCTGGCGATTTTTTGCCTACGGTCAATGGTGACACAGAGCCAGTATACGTGAAACCGGGCTCGCCTCGTGCACCAGGGGCTCAGTGTTCTCAGAGAAGCCCCCCCCCCCCCCCCCCATGCGCCGCAACTGCGGCCGCTGACGACTCGGCACCGTCGGTCTTTGACCCTCTTCTCGAGTATTCAACGGAGCGGGTGGTACTGTTCTGGCAGGCCCCCTTCTATTTTTCGCAGTGGTCACCCTTGCCTTTTGTCGTTGACGATGTGTCATATTCCTGTGCGGAGCAGTAAATGACGGCTGAAAAGGCTCGCCTTTTTCAGGACCACGACGCAGCGGAGCGGAATATGGCCTGGTCAAACCCATGCGAGCACAAACGCCTCGTTCTAGGCGTGCATAACTTCGACTGCGCTATCTGGGACCGCATCCGGGAAGACGCCGTCCTTGCTGGTACTTTTGCCTAATTCCCGCAGAACCCGGCCATGAAGCAGCACCTATTGAGCACTGGCACCATATTCTTGGCTGAAGCTAGCCCTTTTGACCACGTGTGGGGCATCGATCTCCGGGCAGACGACCCCGAGGCTCAAGACCCCTCTCGGTGGGGTGGGATTTTTTCTCGGGAAAACTCTTTCCACCGTTCGCGACACCCTCCGTTCAAGTGAGGCCGGGTTGGTACACCGCGCCTCCTCTCATAAATTTGCACTGACAGAATTCATGAGACTTCACCAGCGCCCTTCGGCCGTGGCCCGCGCATGCCCAGGTCCTCCCCTGAAGTTTTTGACCTCTTTTTCTGATGAGCCCGCTGATGACAACCCTGAGGCTTTGGCTGTCGCCCTCTAGTGTCGACCCCTCCCTCGCGCTGCCAGAAAACGGCCCCTGCCTCGTTGGGGGTACCATTACTCTCGACGACGCCTCTTTCACAACTAAGATCGCGATTCACAGCGGAGCTGGCGTTCTTGCACCTTTTGGTTGCGTGGCGCTTCTTGACACTGGCTCCCCACATACTTTCATTGTACAAGATTTTTTGGACCGCATGCTTTCGGTTGGTGCGGTGTCCATCGCGTGCGAGCAGAAATGCGCCTGCCGTTCTTGGGTGGGGGTTGGCGAACCGGCCCCCCTGAAGACTTCAACGAATGTGCGCCTGAGCGTCCACTTTTTTAGAGAAAATGAGCCTATGTGCTCCCTCGCAGTTTGGGCCTGCGTGGTTCCCCCCTCAGTGATGCAGCATGCAGTACTGCTGGGACGCGACAGCTGGATGCGTTTTAGTAGCCGCTCCTATCGCTGTCTGCCACCTCGGCCGTCAGACCAACGCATCCCGACAGCTGGATGCGTTTTAATAGCCGCTCCTACCGCTCTGTTCCAACTCGGCCGTCAGACCAACGCGTTTTTGGCGAGCTGGAGCTAGTTCACCACGCCTCGACAGGCATGTCCGTGTACGCCATCGACCCCGCCGCTTCGGGTGGAGGCTTCCATTCACGCTACGAGGGCGCTGCAGGCGTCACGCTGTCCGACGATCCCCAACTGCTTGGTGTCAACTTGGTTCCCCGCGATGGCTCCCCGGCTCTCACTGGACACTACTTGATCGACAGGATGCCCCAGGCTGACCTACCCTCGGTCGAGGAGTACTTCGTCGCCTCCGGACGACAGGTTCTTCCTCTCGTTGGAGTGGCGGATGTCGAGCCAGGAGATATCCTAGGCCCACCCCCCACTACTGAGCGTCCCCCTGGACGTTTTGCAGGAAAACAACCGAGCGCCCAGCCCTCCCTCCGGACTATCTGAGGTGTCTCCGGTCTCAGCAGTTGCAGCTTGCTCTCTCGCAAGTCCAGCCTCGCCCCTCGCCTGCACTGCTTGAACGTTTGAGCCCAGAACAGCGCGCTTCGTTCCTGCGCGTCTTTTCGCGTTTGCCGTTACATCTACGAGCGGTGGCTTTTGAACTTCACGGTACGGACTGGACCCCTGAGGCCATTGAACAGCTGGGGGATGTTCTCTGCGATTTTTTTTACGTTTTCTCGAAGTCCAAGTCGGATTTTGGTTCCTGCTCGTTGATGTCTTTCGGAAGCGCTCCTGTCATGTCCAGGCCACACCGCATCAGTCCCATCCTCGCCAAGGAAGTGAAAGCCACCATGGACCAGTACCTCGCGGCAGGCCTGGTCCAACACTCGACCTCTCCGTACTCGAGCCCGCTGGTGGTCATCCCGAACAAGTCTGGAGGCGTTCGGATCACCGTGAACTACAAGAAACTTAACCAGACCAGCAGACTCAGCCAGCTGCCTATTCCTCGCGTGGACCAAGTCCTCGACTCCATGGGGAAAGGACGGGTGTTTGCCCTCTTCGATTTGATCTCCTCGTTCCACCGGATTACCGCGCACAAGGACACCGTGCCTCTCGTGGCGTTTTGTACTCCCACGGGCCTCTACAAGTGGCTCATCATGCCCCAAGGCAGCAGTGCTTCGCCCGGCTTGTTCGTCAAAGTGATTAACGAAGTCACTAAAGGCCTGGCACAGGTGGCGGCCTACCTCGATGATGTGACCGTTTTCGATTCTGATCCGAAGGCCCACGTCAAGACGATACGATCTCTCTTCGAATGCCTGCGCAAATACAACCACAACTCTCCCCCTCGAAGGCTCGCCTCGGCGCCACCGCCGCAAATTTTCGCGGTCACTCCATTTCGCCCGAGCGTATACGCCTAAATGCGGACAAAGTTTCGGCTCTGATGAAAATGCCCATACCCAAGAAACTCAAGCAGGTCCGTGCGGTGATGGGCGATGTGGGATATTATCGCAAATTCCTGCCCGACCTGTCTAAACGGACCCGCCCTCTCACCGCCCTTCTCCGGAAGGGGGTTAATTCGTCTTTACGCCGACTACGGAAGCTATCGTCCGCCAGATCCTCGCCGAGCTCGCTGCCCCACCGAGTTTGGTCTTCCTGACTGGGACACTGCAGCCAACGGCCTCCGCCCCTTCCACGTGTACTGCGACGCCTTCATCGACGGTTTTGGGGCCGCGCTCTAACAAGAACAACCGGACGGTTCGGTATGGTCCATTGCTTATATCGCCCGCGCTTCCTTCGATTCCGAGAGGCACTGGACCCCGCTGGATCTGGAAGCTAGCAGCATTGTCTGGGCCATCAAACGACTCCGAGGTTACCTATGGGGCACGAACTTTCGCATATTTTCGGACCACAAAGCACTTGAGAGCATCGGCAAGGTGGGGGAGACCACAACGCGCGAGTCCAGCGGTGGCTCGAGTTCCTCACTGCCTTCGACTACACCCTCGAGTACCGCAAGGGCAGCGGAAATGCTGATTCTCTATTCCGCTTGCTGGAGCCCGCCACAGGAGTGGGTCTAGCAGTCTCACCCCCGTCGAGGAATATGGTATCTTCCTCACCCGAGCCTGCGGGCTTCGCACCCGCTCTTCGCCGACCACTGGTTTTGGTTTGAGTGGGCTGGTGCCCCACACTGAAAGTGCCGTCTTGCGTGGGCTGCCTTTAACCTCTTCGGATTTTCGCGATTTTCGCGCGCACGGGCCACGTATGAGGATTGACGACCTCTCTGCTCCTTCAGGAAGATTCGTCGCTCGTGTATCTGCTTTCGTCGCCACCGTTGATCACCGTCCTGGCTTGGGGACTTTTTCACTCACCACCAACTTCGCTTTTGCTTCGGTTTTTGTCGTACCCTCCGGGGGCGACCAGGGCTCTGCAGGCGCCCCCGCTGCAGCGACGATTGTCGCCCAGCGCGCTCCTATCCCGATGAGCACTCTACAGAGGGAAGATTCGGTCGTGATCACTGATCCGGTCGCATCTGCCCCTTTGCCCTCCGACAACCCGGCGCCTCTGAACATCTTGCCGCCTTCAGGCCGCATCTCCACTCGGACGCGCCGAAGAGCAGTCGCTGCCGCTGGCACTGCGCCGCCTCCTGTTGATTATGGCTTCGGGCCTCCTGTTGATTATGGCTTCGGGGCGGGGCCCCTAGACTATCCGTCCGGCGTGCTATCGCCCCGCCGCGAGCCCCACGGCCACGACCGCCCGCTCCCGTCGTTATGGCCCCGACTCCTGCCGCCTCGTCGATCCCGACGGTACCCATCCCGTCCGACCGCGACCGCGCCGAGCCCATGGGAACTCCTCTCTTACGGCTTCCGTCGCCAACTGACGCACCCATCGTCACCAAAACCGACTTGGGCGCCCTTGGCGCAGCTGCCGAATTTCAATTCGGTGATTCCGCAGCGCGCTATTCGCACCTCGACTGGGCTCGGGAACAACAGGCCGAGCCTGCGTGCAACGCCTCCATGCGCTATTTAGCCCTTGGCCAGCCGGAAGTTTTGCCCACCGTTTTTTTTGTCGTGTTTCCATTCCCATCAACGCCCTCCCTTTTCGGAGGTCCAGGAGCTGGCTAACAAAGGCCGCTTGCACACCACCGACGCGGGCATCGTTCTACACGTCCGACAGTCGTCCACCCCGCTTGCGTCGGACACGCAACACCCGGTGGGTCGTACGGCCTGTTTATTGAACGACGAGACTATTCGCATTTGTGTGCCGCTGCCCATGCGCCCCTGGGTCATGCAGGCTTGCCATTCCACAGCTTCTTGCCACCTAGGAACCACGCGCACCCTACGTATGCTCGAACGTTTCCACTGGTGGATCGGAATGAGCACCTGCACCCGGTGGTGGATACGCGACTGCTTGACGTGGCAAGCACGGAAAACGTCGCGGCAGACGGTGCGGTGGCCCAGCCTCACGTTGCCCTTGTCAGAAGGGCCAGGCATCGCCGTCAGCATCGACTATTTCGGCCCTCTGCCGGTGACGCCTCGAGGAAATACCCACATCTTGCTTTTCACTGATCGTTTCAGCCGCCGAGCCGACATGTACGCCGTCACAGCGGCAGAGTTCACCGCTGAGGGCACGGCTAACATTCTCATCAACCGGTATATTCCCCCCTGGGGGTGCCCGCGCAGCATCCTCTCGGACAACGGCCTCCAGTTCTTCTCCAAGCTTTCACTCGCCGTTTATCAGCTTCTCAGGGTTCGGAAAATTGCCACCAGAAGATCCTTTCACTGAAACGGCAACGGTGGGATGGAACGTGTAAACCACACGATGGCCCAGAAGCTGGTAATGGTCGTCAATGAGCTCCAAAACAACTGAGATGAACAACTCTCTCATGTCGAATTCGCGTGCAACAACTCCGTCAGCGCCGCCACGGGTTTGGCTCCCAACGAAGTGCATATGGGTCGGCTGCCACGCCTTCCTCTCACGATTTTCGAGCGTGCTGGATTCGCTGGCCACCAGAGCTTGGCCCGCGACCACCTCGCCTACTGCGACTTGGCGACGGCAGCGCGCGTACGTTATCGTTGGCGAACACCACGCCCTCATAGTTGCTAGCGTGAACTGCCGCAACTCCGCCCTCTCCGATGCTCTCCGTCCAGTCCCCAAATTTGACGTTGGCGGCTGGGCGTGGGTGTACACTACGGTGGCCACCATCCGCCAGGGCGCGAAACCCGACACGGACGCCAAGGTCCTCAAGGCCAAACTCTCACTCAACTAGACGGGCCCCTACAAAGTCCTCGCAGTTGGTCCCTGCTCCTCAGCGGACACCCCGGACGGATCTCTTCTCGGGGGCAAAGCTCCTGTATTTTGAGTTTCCTTCCGATATACCCGGCGCTGATGCTCACCGGCGCGTATCAGTTCAACGCTGCAAGTCCTGTGCCAACCCCCACGACCGAGGCGACATGCCGAAGTATTTGCCGTCGGGATTGACGCAATACGTGCTCAACAACTTCTCCAAGAAATCCACCCGTACCACGTCACCCAGGATGACGTTTCGACCCCTCTTCAACGGCTCGAATTGGAAAAGATCACCGGACACCAATCGGTTAGAGGTCGAAGTGGCGTCATCGCGGTGATGTACGAGACGCACTGGACAGGACTATCCCGTCCATCCTGGGCACGGGAAATTGACCTTCAGCTTTCTCGCCACGAAATTCCGCGCTACTGGGCCTGCACCCTGAACCAGCACCACCAAACCAACCGCCTGTACCGCCGAATGAGAATCGGCGCGGCACAACGGGAGCTTTCTCGGAGTAACGGCGAGCGGTTTCTGGCACCCGGCTATTGGCTGCGTATCGCATGCCGATTGACTTCGCCGATACAGCAACACTGTGCTTCCCAGCGGGGCCCACTTTTGGTACAAGGGCGACGACGTTCTGTGGTGGCTCGGGAAAATCAGCGCGACTACGCCATCGGATGGAGTATATTTGGTTCGATTTCGGAGGACCCGGGACCGATCAAGCTTCCTCTTTCTCCGGCGCGCTACGTGACTTCGACGAGAGCTGTACGAGATTCTTGGTATCTGCAAATTCACTTGGCTAGCGCGTTTGCACGGGGGGCAGCGGAATGTAGATGAATCTCAAGGCGCCGCCGTGGATAGCTGATTATTTTCGCTTCTCGGCTGCACTCGATATTTTTTTCTTGTCGTTTTCCTAGACTTTGGGGGGTGGTTGTTCTACTTCTTGACGTTTTCCGAGTTTTCGGGTCGGGGGTTTTTCTGCTCGGTGTGTTTCTAGTTTGTTTTTTCTTGGGCTGGTTTGGGGATGGTTTTGGCGTATTTTGCCCTGCTTACCCCCCCGTTCAGTGTCGGGGCTGGTCTGGGTAACCGGGCCAATCTTTTGTGGCACAGGACGCGTTTCCAGAGTTGTGGACTGGGTTTAGGTGGTAAGTGGCGCATTCCGTGTTGTTTTTCTTCTCGTTTTTGGTATTCACTTTTCGCTTTTCCACGAAATTTCCTTGTCCCCCCCCCGTGGCGGGTGGCATGGCGATCGCTTCCGTTGACGATTTATTCCTGCTTCTTAGGGCTAGGCCTTGCTTTCTTTCGTTTTTTTACGAACCTTGTCGGCTTCGTTGCCTCGCCGTTCAGAGGTGTGGGAGTGGGTTTTGAAGAGCCGCATCTTCGACTCATGTTCTAGTTCATGGAATCGGGGTTTCCACGAAATTCCCATAATGATATACGGCCTGTCAGGGTGGGCTAGTGCTGTGATACTGCCTTGATTGAGCTGAAAGCCCGGTATTTACCTGGGTTCAATATTGGGATCGTATTTGTAGTATTTGGGAGGCGTTTCTTAGATGGAACACCAGCGGTTTCCCCAGAGAGGCACCAGTTCGGCTCTTAGTCTCCGCGTGCACGAAAGGAATAAAGCTGCTCTTTTTATATCTCTAAGCAAACAACACACGTGAGTACCAACGAGTACCGACTTGATAGGCCGACCTGTTCAGGGATACAAAGTGCCTCGACCTTGATCTCAACACCTAGCATATGGTAATGCTCTACTAGTACTCCCTTTTTCTCTTTCGAACTACTAACCATCTTACCGTTCTGTGTTCTTGAGGTAGCTACTCTCGTGTCTGCCTCTCCTGCTTGTTTGCCCAGTATCGTTTTGATCCCTACAGTACCCACATCTGCTTCATCTCGCCCTCAAAGCCTTTGTTAATCTTCTTTACTGCTATACGTCTTTCCGCATCCCTTTCTTCCTCTTCTCTACCATCTATTTTACTTTCTTTCTAGATATAGCATACTCCTCCCATCCTGCCATAGTTTTGTTCGATGTATATCATGTGTGTGCCGTTCTCTTTACTTTTATAGCCCCTTGTACTTCCTCATCCCACCAGTTGACTGCTCTGTTGCATGCTATCAACTTCTTCTCTAGTACTTGCTGTAGCCTTGACCAATTGCTCCCATCCTTTTACCATCCTAGCTCCTGCTCTGTCCCTCTCTGTTTCATCCCTTGTTATATCTATTATTTCCAACAGCTCGGAAAATTGCTCTGCATTTTCGGCCGTATCTGCTTGGAACTCTTTCCGTTTATCGTTTACTTCTAGTTCATCTATTCTTCGTCCATCCGTACAATTTCCTACCTCGCCAATGTTTGATAACTCTGGTCTGCTGACTGTCTGTCTATATTAGACAGTGATCCGCAGTTCCTACGTCCGCTGCGCATACATGTACTTCTGGATCCCTAATATTTCCATTTTCTACCGCTATAAAGTCAAGGCTAGAGCTTTCTCCATTTTGTATGCATTGTCTAGTCCATTCTGGCTCTACCCTTTTTACTCTGTCGTTCAACGTCTTCATCTCGTTGCGCTTAAGGAACTTTAGCATCTCTTCCCCACTCCTTGTTTCTTCCCCACATTGTCCATTGTTCTCGTTCGGGTTGCTTGCCTTCCCAATTCTTGAATTAAAATCTCTCACTACTACTGCTTCTCCTTGCGTTTTATGCTTCTGTGCATCTACTGCTACTTCTCCGAACTTCCTCTGTGTGCGTATCTTCTGCCGTACTCTTCGACTCTGGGGGCATATAGATGTTTCCCAAGAAGTGATATTTCGCTCCCCGCTCCCCTGGTATCTTAATCCTTACGCTTTCGTCGAATTCAGTGTCTTTGGTCCCCTCTATTATGGCATACAGGTATTCATTGACTAGGAATACTACGCCTGTCCTTGTTATTTTCTCCCTTCTCTATCCATGCGTACTCTCCAACTTTGCATCCTATTTTTTCCCCACGACCCTTGAATTCCCACCATGTCTAGGTCGCGCTAACTTACGTGTTCGGCAATTTCTATCCTTTAGCGCTCTTCCGTGGCGAATCCACGTAAGTTCCATGATCCTATTTCCAGCCTCTTTTTCGTTTCACGATCCGCTCTATTCTTGTCTGTTGTTCCTTCTCCGTTGTCGCTACAAGTTTTTCTTTTCTCTCTTGTTTGAACTTTCTTTCCGTTTCCACGTTTCTGGTTTTGTCTGCTTGCTCTCCGCCCCTATTTTTTCCCCCCGTTCCCTTTGAGTCACTTGCTGTTCCCTGCCTCCCCTTACCTTCGTTCACACTATTAATAGGACTACGTCTTAGTTTCACTATTCCATTGGCTATATATACTCTCCATCCTAGTCTTCTAACCCATGCCGACGCTTTTTCTGTCTCTAACGTCTTGCACTCCATGCTCGCTTTCGGCTTTAGCGTGACTCGAAGGTGTTCTCCCTCCCGTTCTAATCTGCCTACCGCACAGTGGTACAGTCCTACTTCGTCGCACTTTCTCTTGCACTCAATCCTCGTCATGTCGCTAGGAACTCTAACTATCAGCGCTACAAGTACTTTACCCTGCCAATATTTCTCCACCCACCCTGCCTCAATGTCTTTCTTCTAATCTCTTCCGACCATATGCCCACCTTGTTTGTGCTCGCATTTGTAGTGGGAAATGTTCAAGTTTCTGGGAAATGACGCCGCTGTCATAGTGACTCCCGCTCAAGAAGATGAAGTTTGGTCGTGGCCATCATTATCGTCACGTGTACCCCACCTGGCCGTAATCAGCAGCTAGCGTACAACCTGACTTCCTTCACCGTGTCTCATGCTCACGCTTGCTATCCCGGCCTGTTTCTCTCTGTTCAGTTTTTTTTTTTCGTTTTTTTCGTTATCTTTTTCGCGTCATCGTTTTTTTTTCGTTATCTTATTGGTGTTACCGTTTTTGTTCTTTAGGTTTTTCGTGTTGTCGTCTTTTTCGTTTGTAAAATAAACGCTAACAAAACTGATGCCGTTGTCAACGGTACACCTCGCTACCAACCATGGGCGGGCGGGATGGTCTGCTTTTTCCTAGCCTCTTTTCTACTTCGTCGTGCTGTTGTGGAGCTGCGATATCGCTCACGGAGTGATACTCAATCACTGTCTCCCCATTAAACGATGAGGTTTTCCCGAAAAGGGATCTACCCTGATGGCGTCCTCTCTTTTCTGTTCCAGACTACCGTTGTAACATCGCGTCGTAGGTTACTTCGTATATAGTTTGGGATCAATGAGGCCTCTTTCTGCTCCGGCATGAGATCACACCCATACTTGTTGGGCCTTCTCTTATCTCAACGTCGTCGCTCGTGTGATGCGCATCCTTTTTGCGGGTCCCTTATTTTCCTTATTTTCCCCTAACTTGTAGTCTAGTTGATTAGGGGTTCTGCTACCGTTGGTTGTTCCGTGGGAAGGTCGTGTACGATTTTCCATACCCCCCCGACGGTGATACGGCGCTGAGGTATGCCATTGCGGTGTGAGGCACCCGGAACGCGTTTACCTGGTAGTCGGCACGCAGTGTTGTGGCGTGTCTCCATGTGGTTCTTCCGGAACTAACATACGCACATGTACGTGAGGCGAGGTACGATAGGCCCATACCGTACTGCTTCGTACCCTCTATCAGCACGCCGTGTGACGTGCAAGCCAGAAAGCTGGGCCTTGGTAGCTCCAGCCAGTATAGTGTACACCTGACCGTGTCAGATTCCAGTACACTGGACCTGAACAATGCACCGTTTCGGTGAAGCCGAAACGGGCAGCGGATTCGCCGCGACCCCCGTCCCCCCCTCCCGACGGGTGAGAGATCTCCGCTGGAGGAGCGGGCACGTTTTTACGCTGTTTGGCGTCACTGGAGCTAAATGCATTTCAAGATTTTGAGCCATGAATCAAAGCCATATTCGGTGGTCGATGAACTCAGAAGAAAACTGAGGAATCCCGACAATTTTTACGATGGTACACGGGGAATCCACAAAGGCCAAGCCATCAGTGATTGAAGCGGCTTCGTCTTTCGTACTCCCCGGCTCCCTCTCTCGTTCCCTCCCCCGTCTCTTCTGTTTTACGTGCCCTATCTCGGCGCCGCGCATGCATGTTGGTGGGCTTCCGTTGTATATGAGGCCTTATTGTGGGACATCGATGGCCAATACCCGGTATTTTGGCAAACCTTGTAGCTCCCTCAGCCAGTGCAGCCAGTGCAGACGGTAGTACTACCAGTGCGAATGGTAAGTAGATACTGGCAGTACATACTGGACCGGGTCCAGCCCTAACAAAACCCCATCCTAGTTCCGTCCATCTAATCCTGTCCTGTAAAAGGCCGCAAAAACGTACCAGGTATTTCCGTTTCCCCACCACACGACACATTTCGCGTACCGTGGAGAGGGGAGGGTTGAGGAGTGGGAATGTTGACGCGGTAAGGGCGTCACAGCGGTTAGGTTGTGAGCTTCGAAGTTTGAGGGGACATAGTTGGGGGGGTTACACATGGAGAAAACAATGGTTTTGCTTTAAAGTAGACCTTAGATAACCCAGGAAATAGGTCCAGAAAAACTTAGCAGGGCTTTCCCGCTTCGGTGCACGCCTCGGTTCGCATGATGTGTTTGGGGTTCGCACTTTTCTTTTTTTATTTATTTCTTTTCCTTTTTGATCCTTCGGTGGATTGGCAAAAGTAAAAAAGACATGGCTGGAGGTCACCACACTTCCACTTCAAGACACGTGTCGTGCGTCAACGTACCCCGTCGCTCCCGTCCAGCAACCGCTGAAAGAACCGGCTGCTGTTCATACCACAGGGTCTTGAGCATGTTGACTCGACCTGACCGGCCCTTCTAATGCTCGCTCGTCGATTACCGCCGAATACCTATATAGCGCGCAAGTACGTACTCAAGCCACAGCTATGAAAACTACTAGGCAACAGTACCAACACCAGTCTGTTCCGAAACATACGGTAGCTGTGGAACGTGCAGTATTTATTATGACGCACAATGTCCGATTTTTTCTCCTGATGTGTTCGGGATACAAAAGGCTGGTACCAGGTAGTAGCATAGTCGTCTATTTTTCCCACCATAGAAATAAGCACTCAATTTTTCACCGGCAAATCGAACGAAAAACCCCTTAGTCTGATAGTATGTGTACTCGTAAACTGTCGGAAAGGTTCCAGAATAACCACTGAGCTGACTACACAAACGCGGTTACCCCAACCTGCCGGTATGCCTGGTACACCCACACACAGTACAGCAGCTGCCTTCCGATGTAATCGATTGGGTTTACATGTGCATGGTGTCAAGGATTCCTCCAAGTAAAATCATCGTACGTACACACTCCTCGTAGTACTACTCTTAGCATTGCATGACCCAAGTCCGACCAACATGGACTTTTCCAAAAGTTCCACCTCACATCTGAAACGCTTTTTTGATTGCTTATACATCCGGTAAGACAGCCCGACCCGATATTGCTTCGTACAGCCCACTCTCTCTGATCAGTATTAGGTAGACCTATGTCAGGACCGTCTTTCTTGGAAAATATCGCCCTCTTGAGCCCGCTACTATCATCCATGGGAGTCACCGACCTACCAGGTACCTGGTATACAATATAACCTTCCATCATGAGGTCATACACGACCCGTAGCTTTTTTGGTCTTAGCACAAGCACTAGACCCACATCGCGAAGATAATATTCGACGAAATCTTCGATCTTTCACAGCTAAGATGTATTTTTTCCAACTACAGTAAATAAAACTCTGCTAGATACCAGTATCATCTTGTACCTGGCACAGCGTTTCTGCGACAAACTCCGAGACAAAAACCGGGTGTTCGTCTCCCACGACGCTGGCTGCTGATGTTGGCATCGATCGTACCCGGTCAGGCACGATTTTTCAAACAAGGTCTCGATATACTGATAGATGCGAAGGCCTCGAACCTGACAACTAGTGGTGTTCCTCAGCAACGCTCGTTTGTTTCCGTAAATATCTACTGAAATATACTTTAATGGACGCATTATTCTAAACGTTACTTTAATCCTTTTTGGACCGCAGTCCCGTTTGGGGGACAAACTACTTGAGAATTTGAGTGGTTTGTCCCTGGCATGGGACTGTAGTGCCAGAGAGGTGCACCTAATTTTTCTGAGGGTTCTTCCCTATGTGCTTGGGATGAGAGCCCTTAAAACCTTCGCCCAGAAGCTGGCGTTGAGAAAAATAAATGCACGTAACACACTGCAAAACAAAGGTGAAAAATCTCACGGCTCACGTGGGTATATAAATGTAGCAAACGAAACCATGTCGTAAAACCCAGATAAAATTGGGGACTCTCACCGATGCTGGGGTAGTGCCTCAGCTGCTGAGGAGCCCCGCCATCCAGAGATTGTTTGGCCACAAAGTGCTACAGCAGTATTATACGCCTTTTATCGTAGCACGCGTACGACTGCCAGCGTGGAGCACAAGTGTCTGGTGTTGGCGCTAGCGGAAAGCGCTAACGCGCGGACGTCCGTGTTTCCACCGCTTAGCGCGCTTAAAAACTGTCAACATCCGTTTTCGCTAAGTATAAAAATGGAGCGCGTGGCGCCCCTCCCTCCCTCCCTCCCTCCCTCCCTCCCTTTTTTACTGGGGTCGTCGCTGGACATAGCAGACGCCGCCGCGCTACTGCACAGCTGACGTGAAGCGTAATAAATGACGCTCGCGATTACTCGCGTGCGACCAGTAATCAATGCAGCGAAGAAGGTATCGCACCCGACATGAGGAATGAGGGGAAACTGTACCACGTCATCCCACAAAAACACAAGAGACATTGCCTGCTTTCAGAAACACCCTTCGCACGCCAGACAATAGCCTTGGTTTTCAGGTCCTCATCAGGCAAAACCATCCAGGCTTTTTTTCCCAAAATAAATATAAAAGTGGAGATAGATATTATTCGAGCTCTCGCACGTCTTCGCCCTGAAGCAAAAAAACTCTGCACGCTACAGACTGCCACCCGATCGGGAGCTCTCGCACGTCTTCGCCCTTAAGCAAAAAAACTCTGCACGCTAAAGACTGCCACCCGATCGGGAGCTCTCGCACGTCTTCGCCCTGAAGCAAAAAAAACTCTGCACGCTAAAGACTGCCACCCGATCGGGAGCTCTCGCACGTCTTCGCCCTGAAGTAGAAAAATCCATACACAAAGATGAGCCACCCGATCGCGTGCAGGCGAGGTTAATTAATCAGGACCAGCGACGGTGCAACAACAGCACGCAATGAAAAGTGTCCCGACATGGTTAGTTCATTGTTGTTCTGTTACAACAGGTGGCGCCACAAGGGCACAGACTAGCTGTTTTTTTCACAAACGAGCCTAAAAACCCTGTCCTGCGCTTTACATGACCATACAACAAAAATAAAAACAGCGTTTCCGGGCTTGAAAAAGAAAAATCCATGACGAGCAAAGAGAGAAAAACACGTCGTGGTGCCGTTGCGTCCAGACATACACCCGAAGACGACATACAATCCTTATGAGCAGGGGGAGGGCGCAGTCGCCCCCCTCGCCATACATCACACCGCAATGCCCCAGTAATATTACTTACTGGCTTAAAACAAACCGAACAATGCTAAACAAATGCCGAACGCGTAAAGGACAACCAAGACCCGGTGCCATCGAAAGTTTTGTTCACTGACCGCCCAACGAATCAATCCCGCGAATTTTTCTCTCACCAAGCGATAAATCTTATCCCGTGCACAAGCACCTGTACAAAAGTTGGCACGCGAATGAACAACAAAAGGACATAAACCCTGCTACGCAACAGCCTCGTCCCATGTCTTTTCCCTCGCGTTACGTTCAGCTATCGTCCTGCCCACTATTTCCATCTGGAATGCGAATAATCGCTTCTCATCACACAATTCCTTCCGTGCACCGTGTGTCCTTCCTCCAATCGACCCTACGGCGGCCCTAGGATATATATGACGCGAGACACATAACACATACGCCAAGCCCATGCTTTGGGTTGTCCACCTGAAAACCGGCCTCGAATCCAAAACAAAATTGAGTGGTAAGCGCAATGAAACAACCGCTGCCGCGCAGGGAGGGGGGGGCTGGGGGTCTCTCCACCTAGCTACAGCTTTTGCCCCGAAAAGCTTGCGAACCATGAATTTCACCATACGGACAACGAACCAAACCACCAAAATAAAAAACGACACACCGTGTACGACTGGCGCCAAACTTGCCGCATGCACGAGCCCCCACAGCGCAGAACCTGCCTACCGCGTCGTTTAAACTTGCTGCTGGTCACGATGGGTTGGGGCATGCTGGTCGCTGTACAGCCCAAACGACCGCCCGATACAAATCGTACGCACCGGAGATGCCTTAATAGAGCCGATTTATCTCGTCACTGGCTCAAATTCGTCCACCTCCGATATAGACTCACCATAGGCTACACGACCGGACCAAGGCCTATATACGTTCACCAGTTGAACACCCCCCCTCTCCCTCCGCCCGCCCCCCCCAAAAAAAAATGGGGCACCTAATAATTAAAGGACGCCGTCGCTGTGTGACCGTGTCAGTAATACATGTGGAAACCTCACCGCGCTGAAAACACGAGAAAAACATGTGTTCCAACTTCCAACCGCTATCTCGCCCAAAACGCCCCCCCCGGGGTGCCACCGAGTTCTCCCACGCATGAATCCTCGGCCAAAATCAACTGCCAAGAAAATAAGAATCCCACAACGAAAACCCAAAAATTCGAGAGGCTTCAAGTGTAGCGGAAGGGAGCGTTGCCGACGAAACGCTCCATTTCTACAAGACTCAGTACGCGGCCTCGCCCCACGGATGCGTCCATGTTGATCCACTCTTCCATATTGTTCGAGCTGGATGCTCGTGGGCCCCTGCAGAATTGTGAAGATCGTGAAGGGCGGGTGGGGGCGAATCGATTCGAGATTCCAACTAATACGCTGCAATATCACGACGTAAATTCTCAGAGGATTCCAGCATTCAAGCAACCGACCCCTTTCCGAAATTTCGTTGGCTCACGTTTAAACTTCAGCATGACGCAACCAAACCACGCGCAACGTTTATATATATATAAGCGAGGGGAGGCAAGCGTCTACAAGAGGGTAAAGCGGTCCGGTTTTTTTTCTGTCTCGTGCGATGCATGTGCGATCCGAGTATCACGCACCGCTTGCAAACATTGCACACATCGGACACATCTATCGTGATCTGCGGTAGATTCATTTGTTAATGTTTACTCACCTGCGCTTGTGATAGGCTGTGCAGGATCTGCATAGGAACAGATCCAACCCAAGAAACACGTGCTACTTTCAAAAACTGCAGATGCTGATTGTACGGGTCCCACCCTAAAACATGAGCTATAGATCATACACTTCGAAGCATGCAAGATCGGGACTACAGATCTGTCTTGAAAAATCTATATCGTGAAGCGGGAATCGATCACCACTTTGAGGTCGAGGTGCGAAACGTTCGTTTCGACCAAGTCGTCGATCTTACATCTAACATGTCTTCTTCGTATTTTTTAACCACTCTGTAGGCGTTTACAAACTATCGTGGGTCATCATCCTTCCCCGCCCCCAGCCAGAATGGCGGTATACTCTGTACGCTTTTACAACAATCGTGGGTTGTCTACCTTCCCCGCCCGCAGCCAGACGAGGGGGTACCAGCACAAAGCGAGGGTACTACCACTAATAATACGTGTCGGTGTCGTGTATGACATGTGTTCGGCGAGAGTCAAGAATGGCAACAGCGACGGAAAGTGTTTCCAAGAATAAAACTCCGTACTTTCCCCTCGTAAGACCCAATAGGATCCTAATCGACGGGAAATCATTCAAAACCCTTTCAGGAGTGCAGTCCCGTCTTGAGGACAGACCGCTCAAATTTCAAGTACTTTGTCCCCAAGACGGGACTGCGGTACTAAAAGGGTTGACGATGATTGGCGGCGTACTAGGTACGCACGTCACCGGGACAGACTGCTGGGTAAAGTTCCAGCGGGAAAGCGGGAAGTCCTGGAGACACAAAGCAGGCTAGTTAACGTGGGCAACGTGATGCGAACCGCATCCAACATTGACTGCAGAGCTTATCCACAGGACATGACCCCAACCCGCGGGTCGGGTCAGAAACTTTTCAAAATTTCACGGGTCGGGTCGGGTTGGGTTGGGTTCGGTCGGATCGGGTCAGGTCAGGTTGGGTTGGGCCGGGTTGGGCCGGATCGAGCCAGCAGGTTTTCAAACTCGGCACTGATCGGGTCGGGTCAACCTTACCCCACCCGACCCGATCCGACCCCTTGCCTGACCCGACGCTTAAAATTTGATCCTACACGTGTACAGCCCTGATTAATTGCCGTATACAACAGATACAACTGCATACACTACGTACTGGTGCGCATATTAGTCACATGATAGTTGGGAACACCGCAAACAGTGGAGACCAGTTTTGACACCCCCAAATGACACTCAATGAAGGTAACCACTCCTTTCCCAAACTCATAGAAAAAAAAAAACCTGAGCACCAACCAGCCTGGTTGACGTGTGGTCGGATTCTGTGAATAAGTCTGGACGTACGCTACGGTGCCTGGTACATGATACAAACAACTACTTACTTAGATCTCGATCTCTGAACGTGCTCGGTTGGTACATCCCTGGCCTCTCAGAGCTCCCACTTGGAAATCGCCTCCTTTTATTACTTGCCGGACCTTTCCAGCGGGTCTATGTTTTCTCCATTGCTCTTGATACTTTCGGCCCTTCTTTCCTTTTTTCTTCTTTCGTTTCGTGTGCGTGCGTGTACTCCGAGCACGGTTCCGTGGGCGAACCCGGCACCGTCGGGTGTCAGCGGGTGCTGGCGGGTAGAGGGGGAGTTGCAAAGAGCGCGGTCGCCGCTTTCGTGGCTAGGCGTAGCTTGTGCCTCGAGACACGAGGGATGCATCAATAGGCTCTGTCTGGCCTCCATTCGTGATTCTTGATAGTACGTGCGAGTACTTAAGGGTCGTTCGGGATTGTAAGATAATATTCAAGCGGTGCTTATTTTGCGACCGGGCTGAAATCACAAGAGGGAGGGACCCCCGTCTGAGCACCAACATTGTCGAGCTGGCGAACGAGGTCCACGGTGAGCACCGGGCTTCACGCGAGGCGGGCGACGGGGCTCACTGTGGAAGAGAGGGGCGGGCGGCGCACGAGGCTGAGAGAGAAGCTCTGCTGTTTGATTTTTTCTTTTCTTCATTTTTTCTTTTTGACTGGAGTAAGGTGTTCCAATCAGGTAGTAAATTATTACACGGAAGGGGACGGGGATATTGTTTCTTTCAGAAATTGTCCGTTTCATTTTCGTTGTTTTTGCTGTGTTGCTGTGCCGTGCTGTGCTTTATTTTTCGTACATACGAGTACAGACACAGAGCATATCGAAAGAAGAACATGAGTACCCTACCTGGGGTATGTACGTACGTACAACACGTGAGGGAGCGTAGCGGAAAACCACCCGCGACGCCAAGCGTATGTGGCGTCCGAGCTGTTTTCTCCTGAAGCATGGCGGCGGCACTCTTGGCATTATCAAGTTGCCAGTTTGCAACTACAGTAGTCATGAAAAAATCAATATTCAATCATGGACCTGTGTTCGCTTCGCATATTTTGATGTACTTTTCCTTCCTGAGCGAGCGTAGCGGGCGGCGTAGGCCGCCCGCGGAGCGAAGCGCCTTGTATCACGTACCAGGTATGATACGTATGTACGTTTCAATCGGGTTTACAAGTTACAAGCTACAACAGCAGTAGCAGACTAGACTAGAGCTTGAAACGAAAAGATGAAAGGCAGAAAATCTGTTGTTTGGTCGACCTCACAGCTGAGCCTACGTCACAGTCTTCAACCGCACTGCTGTTGTTCTGCTGCTGCACCTGCTCTGCCGCTGCTCTGCTGTCGCTATCTGCTACCGCTTGCAGTATCTAGTACAAACGTAGCGAAGGTATGATAAACACTGCTGCTCTACGTAGCTGGCATCAACGGATATATATAGAGAGGGAGATCACGGAAAAATGGTCGAGACCCTCCGCGGTCTGGCGATGACAACAAAGCGACGCAAAACAAACGCGCTTACGTTAACAAGAAAACGACGAAAACAAATAAAACGACCACTAAAACCAAACAAGTCGAGGGAAGGAAAACACTCACCGCAACGGAGGGTAATCTGGAGGCTGCGCGCTGTACACTCCGCCTCGCTGTCTCATGTGCGAGCGATCAGACGCGAAATGATCCGCACATTCGCGCGCCGGCACCACACGGAAGACCCTGTCCCCGAGCGGCGCACAAGGTGACGGGGGGGGGGGGGGGGGGGGGGGCGTATTAATTTTTTGCTTGTCTCAGCAATAGACCATTGACCACTCACCTCTCTCGAGACAGAGCGGGGGGGGGGGGGGGGGGGGGTGGTGTACTCGATATCATGCATGGCTATAGTCGTATGACCAGAGACCTTCGGGGGGGGGGGGGGGGGGGGGGGGGGGGTGTACTCGATAGGAGAGATGTACTCGATCTCATGCATGGCCGTAGTCGTATGACCATAGACCCTCGCATCCCTACAATGCCGGGACGGAGCATGTCGGGTTTTCACCGACCAGGCAGACATTGCTTGCACCAAGTGCGAAGCGCCGTGAGGTGTCCGGCGAGTCTCATGAAGGTTGAGCTGCATCCTACTAAGAACCGCTTGTGAGGCGGACTTGCATATGGATGACAGCTTCAATGAGTTAGTTTAATTTCCGGTGTGGCCACTTCCAGAGACAGCAATGGGATTTACTATGTAACTGCCTCTTGGGTGCCGTACCTTGAACACTACGTGATACGATCAATTCCCTTGTGCAGAGTAAACGTTCTTTAATCGCACAAATGATCTAACCAGACGACCAGCTGTGGGCGACCGCCAAAAAAAAAAAAAAAAAAAAGAACGGTACCCTGGTTGTCTAGCTCACGTAGTGAGCGGCATGTTTTACAGTGTCGTTGCCAACCGACGCCAACCCAACCCAACCCATATATAATATATGGGCAAGGGGGGGGGGGGGGGGGGGGAATCTGCGCGTGCCTCAAGTAATTCACCCTTGAACCACGCACACCTTTCGAGACGGAACACCGATGACGGAAGGGAGAAAAAACACCAGAAAAAATCGATGACGACGACGCGGGGCATTTTTCTTATATTCTTGCATAAATGTCAACGGCACGGCAAAAGGGTGTGTGTTTATTTGGTGGGGGTATGAACCAACATTACCCGAGTACATACCAGCATATTCATACGATACTACCCGCCGGGTACATTCTCGAAAAAAAAAAACAAGTACCAGGTTTAGTACCCTGGTACCCCGGAGAATGTATCTTCGGCTAAACACGTCCTCGCAACGGTGAAGACTGCAATACTGGGACGAGTACCGTCCGTGTAACACACGGGTGATAAGATACAACACACCTCCTGGGACGTTTTTCAGAGCCGGTTGTTCTCCAAAGCATGCCTTAAGGGCATACAAAACGAAAATGGTGGGCTTTGGAAAGGCTTCGTCGAGATATTTCCATAATAGAAGCATGCATCGCTCGGCGTTTGCATTATCCCCATTGCCGCGAAGATCAGCTTGGGAATCCGAAGCAGGCGGTGGAGTGTGGTATCTTGCGTGTAGTACGGTACGCACTACGAGTATAAATTATAGTGAGCGCTAGTGACATAGCTCGCAGCCACAACAACAGCAGACTAAACTCTTTCGTACATACCAGTTAGGCATGGTTCTCACAGCTCAGTTTTGCTGCCGAAAACAGTAGGTAGTGCGCACAGCAATCAACACGCGCGTTGGTGTGTTTATCGCATCTAGCGCATCTAGTGTCCGTGCTGATTCTCCATCCTACTAATAGGCAGATACCAGCTATCAGGTACGTGCTTAGTCGCAAACTACGAAGGCACACAAAATACAGCACAAATACGAACAGTATAGTAGTAGCAAGGAGATTCGGCAATACGAGCAGCAATGAACGAATGAATGGTAGAACTGAATTGTATGCCATGCACGCATATGTACTACTTATGCGTGGTAAAATACATCAAGACATCTGTACATACATACACAAGGTTTTTTTGGCGTTTTTGAAATCTTATGAATATATCTATTTTTTGCTGAGCGCCTCATCCTCTACAATACGATATTACCAGGTATACCATATTTTATACCAGGTACCCAAGATTATGTTGTCTTCTCACATTAACTCGTCGCTACAAACAATGCAATCCGTGGTCGCAGGACAGGTGGCCTCTGGAGTGGAAGAATACCACAGGGAAAAACAAAACGATACCACACACATCAGGAGGCACACATCATAACCCAAAGCACATCGTATACCTCAATAAATGAAAATAAAATGTGCGCCGTCTCCACACTACAACCGCTTTGGGCGCTTCACTTGACTACTGCTGTCTACTTCATAGTATAGAGGAAAAATAATGTCCAAAAAATAAATCAAGTCTACCGCAGAGCCGCGTTACGATTCGGGTAGGCGATAGGTTTTCGAGCCCCAACACATTTGCCACTCACGAGCTCAACCGTTGGAACTGAGAAGAGCAATCCCTAACATCATTGAATCGGATGAAGATGCTCGTAGTACGGGGGACCATAGTAAATAGAACCAAAACTATGGTTAGCAAAAACCGGGAAATATATACAGGTTCTTGTGTGTGCCATAGGTCCTAGTTGCTGTTGTAACATCGCGTCGTAGGTAAATTCGTATATAATTTGGAATCAACGAGGCCTCCTGCCGCGACCAGCCGGAGACTCAACCAAGGTTACTACTCCCGCGTTGATTGTCTGGCAATCAACGCGGCACCTCGTTGCAGAGAGTAGGCACCCCGGTAAAATAAATGCCAACAAAACTGATGTCGTTGTCGACGGTACACCTCGCTACCAACGATGGGCGGGAGGGATAGTCTGCTTTTTCCTAGCCTCTTTCTACTTGGTCGTGCTGTTGTGGAGCTGCGATATCGCTCACGGAGTGATACTCTATCACTGTCTCTCCATACAACAACGAGGCTTTCCCGAAAAGGGATCCACCCTGCTGGCGTCCCCTCTTTTCTGCTCCAGATTACTGTTGTAACATCGCGTCATAGGTTAATTCGTACCAGTATATAGTTTAGGAATCAATGAGGCCTCTCTCTGCTGCGGCATGAGATCACACCCATACTTGTTGAGCCTTCTCTTATCTCAATGCCGTCGCTCGTTTGATGCGCGTCCTTTTTTGCGAGTTCCTTCTATTCCTTTTTGTCCCCAAATTTGTAGCCTAGTTGCTCAGGGGTTCTGCTACCGTTGGTTGTTCCGTGGGAAGGTCGTGTACGATTGTCCATACTCCTCCTACGGTGATACGGCGCTGAGGTATGCCATTGCGGTGTGAGGCACCCGGAACGCGTTTACCTGGTAGTTGGCGCGCAGTGTTGTGGCGTGTCTCCATGCGGTTCTATATTTGTTACCGGTAGATGCCTACTGCATTGTAGCCCATGGGATTGTTTGTCGGGCTCAATCAAAATCCTCTGGGGCTGCACTCCCGTTTTTGGGGCCACCCAGATTCCCAGGTAGTCATGCCACAAGTTGAAACACCCCTCGAACAGGTCATGATTTACTTGCAGATCATCTGTTTGAGTTCCTTGCCTGCAGTAGTTGTCATATGGTTGTGCAGGACCTGTCTGCATAGCACAGATCCAACCCAACAGAAAAACTCGCGCCAGATCATGCAGACTACACGGGCCCCACCTGGCAGAACATGAGGCCAGAGAATTTAAGACGGTAGGAATGGATCTGCCTTGAAACTTCTGAACCGTGGAAGCAGGAATCCAAAGTATCTTTACAGTAGATGCCCGAGGTGTTTTTTTTAATCAAATTCGCTTGTACATAGGGTGACTCCTCAAATGAGGGTCTCAGAAAATGTACCACTCTGTTCCAGAAGGACCATTTTGATTAAATATAAGCATATTCAGTGGGCGCCGAGTGCTAAGAAACGTCAATTTGGTGGCCAGGCTCTTCAAGTCTTATTTTTCTCCGACCTCGATCCAACTCTTTTGTACGCCTGGTAGGACTTAGAGTTGGTCCCACTGTTGAGCTGCGTTTCTTAAGCCATTTATTTTACTGTTCGTGCCGACCTGAGCCTATTTTTCTCCACAAAACGATGCTTCTTGATCACGGGCGCCCACTGTACAAGCGGACTTTTATGTTTAGGGACAGAGGGGTGTTAATAAGCGCTATTAGATACAACAGTACGCCTATCCTAGCACGGCCCTGTCAAGCAAGCCGAGCCACTGGGGTGCACCGCAAATAGTGGAAGAATAGTTCGCGCAGAGGGTGCTATCGTCGTTTCTCAGCGCTCGGTTGTTCCAGAGCAAGAAACGGCCGCCAGCGCCGAACATCGATGCTTTCTGAAAGATCCGCGTGAGAGCCTTCCGAAAATACAACGTACCTGGTACGACTTTCAGCATCCTTACTACCTTTGTTGAAAAAAAACTATCAATACCGCTCGAAAACGATCGCAAAACCCTCTGCGATTGCAACGCTCCTTGCGGTAGTAGATACACGCATCTAAGCATACCCACTACCGGAGCAACACGTTCGGGATGGGGTTAGGGGGGCTGGGAAACATGCCGCGGCGGTTGTAGGGGTGCAACACATTTTGTCTTCAGGCTGCAGTCTCGTCTTGGCGACAAACTACTAAGAATTTGAGTGGCTTGTCCCTAAAACGGGACTGCAGCTTATTGCCCTAGAAGGGTCAAACAAGCCCCCTTACACCCAAATGTGTCGGCAATAATGTCAAACAAAGGAAAAAAGTTCACCGTCAAGGCTGTAGGGCCGAGTGTTGCACGCCAAAACCTAGGAGTTTGGTGGTTTACGTCAATAGATGCTAAGGCAAAGTCGCTGTCTGTCAAGAGGCGGGAACGCGCTGTCTCCTCGCATCTTTGATTCATACCCGACGAGAAACCTGACCCTGGGAGAAAACGCACGCTGCATTCACCCGATAGACAATACACATCATGGGCTCATGTGACGGACAGGGTGCATATATCGCAGATCTCGTAAGGCGCATGAATGGAAGGATAGGTCACTAAGTCAGCCATGAAGTATCCTGCCAGTCTATAGATCTCAGGTCGTTAGAGGTACCCTGGGTTGACCGCTTCCCTAAATTTCACTGGATCTTCCCACGCAAATCGACCCGATTGAATCAGGTCCTCGAGACCCCCCACGGTGTCATAAGCTAGACTGAGGTCTTCCCACTTCCTTGCTGATCGTTACCTGGTACTGTACCAAGAACTGTGCTCGGCCACGCATCGGCGGTTACGGCGGCTGCAAGGGACATCGCTCCGGGACCTCTCCAAGGCGACTTCTCCGCGACTTCGTCGGCTCCGGGACTACCACAGCATTTACAGTGTCCACCGTGGGATTCGAACCCACGAGCAAGAATACACGACGACCTGAACGGCCTGGGCATATTATTACAACTAAACTATTTACGGGGGACCATGGTAAATAGGACCAAATATTGTTGGAAAAAACAGGTAAATAGATAGGTTTTGGCGTGTGCCGTACGTAGGTCCTAATCTACTATGGTCCCCCGTAGCATTAAAACATGAAACAAACGTCATTTCAAAGACACAGGATACTTTGGGACTACGAGGGCCTTCTCCACTCCAATGGCATATTATTCTTATTCAAGCTCCGAACGAATTACGAAACGCACATATGAGGTGCAGTTATGAGAAACACATGCGAACCGCCAAAAATACAATATCCTAGGTAAAAGCCTTCGAATAATCGGTCGACATACAAGTTATAATATACTTGTATGATTAGAGTTGCTCACTTCAGGAACCCCACCCCTGCCAGCCCGGTACCGAATGCTTTTTGTTTTGTTTTGTTTTCGACAGACGTAAGATCTTGTATTTGTTCGGGATATTTGGGTCTCTTAAGAGGTCCTACGAGATCCGAAGAGTACGACGCGAAAAAAACAAAAAGTCATCGATGGCCTGGCAGGGGCTCGCAGAAGAAGTAGTGTGCAAACAATCACGATACATGTCCCAAAAACGGCGTCGACAGTCGGACTTTCGTGCGGTAAAAGCGTGAAAAGAAAGGCGTTCCTTGTATCTTCAAAAAACGGCGTGGGTATCTAGACTTTAGTGCGGCAAAAGCGGACAAGGAAAGGCGTTGCCTTGTAATTACTTACAGCAGTAGTTCAGTATGTATATACATTAATATGAGAAAAAAAATGGCCTGTCTGTCTGTGTGCCTTCTGATATATGTCCTAGCTCAGGTGACAACAGGCACCAGCACCAAGGACATACTCATATGGTATCATAGCTTACCGCGCTGCTGAAACAGCGTAATACGTGAACACAGGAACAAATTGAAGAAGTCGGCGCCTGTGAACGTCATGCACTGATGATTTATACCTGGTGTAGGTAGGTTGTGAGCTGTGAGAAATACAGAACTTCGTTTTTTTTGGGGGGCTCTCGAAAGTATTGCACTTCGTGTCTGTTAAGCCGGTAATCTTCATATTTACATAGATACATAATACATATCTGGTATATGCAGTAGATTCATTCACGAATCATTCATAAAACTCATAGGCTCGTTGGATGCAATTACTTGGCACCAGGTTTAATAGATTCAACAAAACCGTCAACAGTTGCTGCTCAACAAGCGACAAAACGCAAGACACCCGTCCTTGCTTGTCCAGACTAAAGGGAAAAGCGATTTTGCCACTAAACCCTCAGTTGTACTACGGCGGTGTTTTTATACCAGGCACTATATTCGACGGCCGCTGTTTACTTGCAAAACAAGTCGGCCGCCCTGGTGGTCCTACACAGTGGCCACCCTCGAATGCTACTACAGTAGCGTTGATCCTGGAGTCCGACCCCCACCGTGGCGAGCTTGTGAATAGAGGAGCAAATAACGGAATCAACTGCTTGCCGAGGGTGCTTACATAGCGTGGGTAGGCGCAATTCGGCAAGTCCAGGAGGGAAGAAAGGGGTAAAATATTCCCACAATGGAATGCAAGGCACAAGCTTCACAGTAGTAGGGAGGCGGGTGAAGATCTTGTGTGTTAAATCGGGCCTTAGTTACAATTACGTAGAAGGCAGACGGAAAAAGAAACACGAATATGCCAAATGGGAACGCACACGTACACACACACCGCAAGGTTTCTGTGCCAACGCGAATCGCTTAGTAAAAGCGCCCCCCCCCCCCCCAAAAAAAAAAGACCATCAAGGACCATTAAGTGAACAATGCGAGGGTTGGTCGAATGTTGTGTTTACTCGTGTAGCAACGAGGGCTTAAAGAAACATATACGCCATTGTATAGCGATCGAAAGCCTATTGGACGGTGGGAGGGTTGGTTGAATGTCATGTCTACTCGATGAGTACGGTTTCGTAAAACAAAATGTAAAACGTTGTCGATGGAATGCAACTACTTGCTGCTGTAGCATTGTACTATGTGAGGTGGTGGAAACCGGTAAAGAACCCTCTATCCCTGCGCGCCAATACGCTTGATACGTTGCTGCAAAAATGTATCATAATAATGGGGGTGAGTGTTCAAGGCGGCTTCACAGAGCCCAAGAGTGCAGCCCTGTGACGGCCTGCCAGAGAACAAGAGTACTGCTTGCTCTGTCCTGCGGTCTACGATCACCGTACGGTAGTATGCATCAGTAAGAATCGCGATTAAATCGCGATCAAAGTGTCACACCAAGCTTGCAAAGGTGAGTTTTGAGGAAAAGTTCGAAATCAACAGCCTAGAGTTAAGCATTTTATTATTCTCTTTCAAATACAAAGCGGTGTGACATCCACATGTTCGCGCACATGATATGATAGGACGACAAAAAAGCATGCCTGGTGCCGAGAATGAAAATAAATCAGAGAGAGCGTGAGTAGCCCCCAAAAACTTAGAGAAGCCGCAACGCCCAAGGAATGGGAGACGCTGCACCGCCTCAAGGTATGGCGACGAGTGGCCAAGATGGCGTGTATTAAGTGCCAGAATTTTATAGTTGCTGCTTCATGCCTGTTTGTCAGAGATCAAGAGTGATGCCTGCTCTGTCCTGTGTCATGTACCAGGTATAATGCCCGGTTTTTTATGAATTGGACCTGGAGTTATGTAGCGTCCATCTGAAAGAATACATGCTCTACCCCAATCAGTTGGCAGCCGTTTATTCGCCCACCTGGATGAGGATTCGCCCGCCCCTCTGAGGCTGACTCCGACGAGCAAGCAGCTACAAGTAATTGCCACGTACCGGTCAACCATTTTGTGGGTGATCAGAGCAGAGAACAGAGCCAGTGGCACACCTGCACAGCAGGACGTAGTCGGCCCCTAGGCCCATACTGTATAAGGCATGCCTTGTTACTTTACATATGGCGCCGTCGACTTGGTGCTTCCGGTTTTCTGCTCGATCGGTCAATTATTTTCCTGCGGATGATTTCGTCTTCTATCTACCTTATTGCAAATTACCTTCTGGTTTACTTGCGGATTGTGTGACGTCTTTGCGCGGATATTGCGATTGAGAGTGTCGTGCACCGGTACGCCCGATTCTAGGTTGCCTGATTCGCTTTGCAAATGTTTAGTCTCGGCTTCTGCTATCTCGATCCATTCTTCGAATTCTCCGCATGGGTTTGGTTCCCCCCTGATTTTTCAAAGCATATACGTACCTGTTCCCCCCTCATTTTTCAAAGCATACACGTATAAGTATACGGCCCCTCAGGGTGAGCTAGTGTTGTGGTATCCCCTCTCCCTTGTTGCGGCATTACGACAATCCCCTCACTATTCCCCCCCCCGCCCCATATCCGGCGAGCAAACAACCAATTCAATAAAGTGCAACATATATCACCCGTCAAGCACCTTATGCAAGTGACTACAATAGAGCAGAGCCAGAGCAGCCCAGTCAGAGGTACCCCTGTAGAAGTAGTCGGTCCCTAGGTCCATACTGCCCTAACATCGTACCTGGTATTTTTTTTAGGATTCTCCAGGAACAAAATCCGGACAACGCATGCATGAATATCGAATATGTTCAAGGCTGCGCTCCCCAGGCGGCTATACGCCACCCGCTGCGCTCGCTAAGGGACCAGGTAGAAAAGTTGCACCGCAGACAGAGGGCAGAGAACGCTCACGACTTCGTGCAATGGCCGACTTGCAAATAAATGCCAGGAGCTCAATGGTGCAGGAAAAAAAACTACGCCGGATCTTCTTGTTATATACGTTGTGCGCACAAATAGCAGGTTCCAAAAAATAGTCGTGAAATGTCTACGTACAGCAGTAGCAATGCTAAGCACTCGTACGTACATATTAACAGTTAGTTACGTCTCTGTTTTTTCGGTACTGTTTCGAACAGATGTCTTCGTACGAGCACTTTGTGGCAAAAAGCTAAGTACTGCTGCTGTAGTCGACACGTGAAGCCCGGCCGGACACATTGTTCGAGGTGCGGGCGCGGTCCGTGCACTCTGGAGCGCGTGGCGGGCGCTCAAAAGTGTTTTTTTTTTTTTTCCGGCGGGAGTGGATGAGACGATTCCGCTGGTTTCGGTGCCAGAGGCCAGAGGCCATATTTTGTACGTACGTATATACCGGTGAGAAATGTCGTAATATTTTTGCCATTTCATGTGCGTACGTACGGGTACCGTTTTTTAGCGTCTGAACCCAGCACAGACAGTGCAGCAGCAGCAGCAGCAGAGCAGAGAGCGTGCTTGCCCCTAGCTGCCTGGAGCACTACGGCCCTGCCGTCCAGCAGCAGCAGCAGCGGACAACCACGTGCGCGTGTGGCAGGTCTACATGCGCGTAGGTCTCCGCTATACTGCTGTGGCTATCACGGGGGACCATAGTAAATAGGACCTACGGTACACACTAAAACCTATATAGATATACTTACTTAGATCTCGATCTCTGAGCGTGCTCGGTTGGTACATCCCTGGCCTCTCAGAGCTCCCACTTGGGAATCGCCTCCCTTTATTACTTGCCGGACCCTTCCAGCGAGTCTTTGTTTTCTCCATTTCTCGTCGTACTTTCAGTCCTTCTTTGCTTTTTTCTTCTTTCGTTTCGTGTGCGTGCGTGTACTCCGAGCACGGTTGCGCGGGCGAACCCGGCACCGTCGCGGGTGTCAGCGGATGCTGGCGAGTAGAGGGGGAGTTGCAAGGAGCGCGGTCGCCGCTTTCGTGCCTAGGCGTCGCGTGTGCCTCGAGACACGAGGGATGCATCAATAGGCTCTGTCTGGCCTCCATTTGTGATTTTGGATAGAGTACGTACGAGTATTTAAGGGTCGTTCTGGAATGTAAGATAATACTCAAGCGGTGCTTATTTTTGCGACCGGGCTGAGAGTCACAAGAGGGAGGTACCCCGAATGAGCACCAACATTGTCGAGCTTGCGTCGAGGTCCACGGTGAGCAGCCGGGCTTCACGCGAGGCGGGCGACGGGGCTCACTGTGGAAGAGAGGGAGGGAAGCTTTACCCGGACTGAATCGGTGGCGAGATGGTCGCGAGAGGGGGGGCGGGCGGCGTACGAGGCTGAGAGAGAAGCTCTGCTGTAAGATTTTTTCTTTTTTTCATTTTTTTCTTTTTTTGACTGGTGTAAGGTGTTCCACTCAGGTAGTAAATTATTACACGAAAGGGGACGGGGATTTTATTTCTTTTAGAATTTTCGGTTTGATTTTCATTGTTTGTGCTGTGTTGCTGTCTAGTTGCTGTGCCGTTCTGTGCTTTATCTTTCGTACATACGACGAGTACACAGACACAGAGCATATCGAAAGAAGAAAGTAAGTACCCTACCTGGGGTATGTACGTATGTACGACGTGTGAGCGAGCGTAGCGCAAAACCGCCCGCGACTCGAAGCATATGTGGCGTCCGAGCTGTTTTCTCCTGAATGAAGCATGGCGGCGGGGCTCTTGGCATTATCAAGTCGCCAGTTTGCAGCTAACTACAGGGGCCATAAAAAAAACAATATTCAATCATGGACCTCTGTCCGCTTCGCATAATTTGATGTTTCCTTCCTGAGCGAGCGTAGCGGGCGGCGTAGGCCGCCCGCGGAGCGAAGCGCCTTGTATTTACCTATTTTTATCAACAATATTTGGTCTTACATACTATGGTCCTCCGTAATAGTTGGTTTATCTGAGCCTTAGATATCACCCCGCAACAACAGACCACAACTCTTCTCTCTGACGCTGTGAGCGATCGTGTGATCGTACTGTTGGCGTTGGTGCACACAGCAGTACGATTCCGGCAGCAGACATCAATACCAGCAGCGTAGAGAGCGTGCTACCCCCCAGCTAACTAGCATCAACAGCAGGCAGAACCATGCACGTGTGGTAGACCCGTGCTGTACAATGGACGGTTGCTCTATATCGGAGCGTGTGCGAGCAATCTAATGACGTCATTGCTCTGCTGCTGCTTGCTGTGTGCGACAAAGATGTCGGGAGACAGAATTTTCACCCGTTGACAGACAGCAACTTTGCCTTGACATGTCTTGACTGACACCACAATAATAGGTTTTAGTGTGGACCACTTGGCCCCACACCTTTGACCGCGCACGTTTTGCCTTGCGTGACATTTCTCCTGACATCTTGGGTGTGTGACGGCACAAACTGATTCTACTGCTGCTGCTGTGCTTTTCTGCTTGCTATAGATGGACAGCAGCAGAGCAGTAGCGACAGCAGTGAAGCAGTTGCTCACGGCAGCGGAGAGGTCAGGAGTCAGCAAGCCTATACCCATGAGTACCGGTTGCTCGTTGCTGTTGCCATGTTGGCCGCTACGCACCAGGCACACTGCTACTCGCTCGACTTGCTGCGGTCTGCAGACGTTTTTTGCGTAGTTCTTCCTTCGTACCTAAGAAGTGTAACCGATCCCCCCCTGCTGCGTACGCGTACATGCGACATGTACGTCGTTGGCACAATCACCTTACGAAGCACTGAATGCTGTTTGTCCTACTGCTGCTGCCGTACACTACCGGACTTATACTACAGAGAGCAGTAGCAGTGTGATTGTTGGTCAACCGAATGGGTAGCAGTACGTGTCTCTGTTGTTGCGTGTAGTTTTATCTTGCAATGCCGTCATATTATGATATGATACCAGTATACGTACATAATTACATTTAAGTCGTACGTGAACTGCGGTAAAAGGTGCTGCATTTCTTTGCTTAAAAGAAAAGGTGTAAAATAAAGACAATCTCTAGAATTATACGGGGTGTTGTAGCGAGCATGTCTGATGCTGGTTTATGATATTTTGAATTTCGTCGTTTCGATGCTCACGGTCGGTCTCATTTGTTTTTGGCAAAGTCAATTTCGAAACCTACACTGAAATCGAGCAAATTTCGATCCCCCACGAAAAAATTAAGTCGTGTCCTGCCCGCACACAAAACCCACGTCAATTTCGACCTCCTACACGAAAAACAAGTAAATTTCGACCACCCCCACTGAAAACAGGTGAATCGATCTCCACACTAAAAGCCAAGTCATTTCCGGCCGAACTCAAACAATCAACTCAATTTCCATCATGTACACCAAAACCAAGTCCTTTTCGATCCCTCACACGAAAACGAAATCATTTCGGCCCGCACACACAAATTATGCCAAATTCGATCACCCTCACAACCCACGACAATTTTGATCCACACCACAACCAAGCCATTTTCGGCTCTCACACAAGAAACAACTCGATTTCAACCAGCCATACAAAAAGCAGGTGAATCAATCCCCACACTAGCTCCCGCTACTCGTACCACAAACTGCTGCGGCTAGCTGAAGGCTGTTTCTTTTTTTTTTGCTTCGGTTTGATTGTTGTTTCCCTTGGTTCTTACGTAGTCTTGCTCTGTTCATTTTTTTTTTTTTTTTTTTTTTTTTTTTTTTCATCACACTTTCACTTTCCAGCCCACTCGTAGGAGGTTTTACCCTCGACGATCTTCTGGACAAGCCGTGGTCACAGGTGTCGTCCCTTCTCCCCCCCGGTACGTGCCTTTTATTTTTGTCGCGCATAGGGTTCAGCATTCCCACTGCTCGTCGTTTTTCATCGAATGTAGCCAACTCACGCTTTCGCGCTTTCCGCTTATCAATTTTTTATGCAAGAAAAAGTCCCTATGAACATGTGCACTCGGTGGGACTTGAACCCACGAAATTGATCTTGACAGGCACGCGGACCACCTACCAAGCCACCGGGGACGCCGGCTCATATGGAATGGTATTGTTTCTTCAGCTCGTTCTGGTATTGGGTTTTTAGCTCGCACGTTCTCAAGTGTCTCACACATCCCCTACAGGGGGGCACCACAGCAGTTTCCTTTTCCTTTCTCCTTGTCCTTCCCTTTCGACTTGTTTTATTTCATTTTTTTTTGCTAATTTGGTTTTCTCTCTTTCATAAATTGTGTACGAATGTCGTGCCTGTCGTACCCAGTGTTGCTGTCACATTAACCCATCGCCACAATACAATGCATTCTGTGCAGGTCGTAGGACAGGCTCCAATAACTCTGGAGTGGAACAATACCTCGGGGGAAAGAAACACAAGGCAAAAAATAATACACATGATAACTGAAGCACATCTAAACCTTGGACAAAAATAAAAATTCAGGTCTCGGATAGATGCGGTATGCGGTACGCTGTACAAGTCGCCACAGAAACCAAGTAAGACCGCATGATACACACAGGTAACATAATGACGTGTTTTTCCAAGAAGACCGCATGATGCCCACAGGAAAAATAATGACGTGCTTTTTTTACAATAGCTGTCAAACCAGGAAGTCCGTGGTTACACCGGAGCCCTCCGAAAAGCCATAAAAAACAAAATTCGGCAAAGAAGCACGACGTTTCCCACCTAAAAACAAAAAACACACCAGACGAAGAAGGCGAACACATGAATTGATTGAGATCAATGTGCAAACTAAATCAGCACATGGCCGCGGGTATCCACTCAACTACATTATAGAGTTCCCCCCGTTCCCACGATTAATCAACTCGTGGCTACTGACTTGCAGCGGTTGCTGTCTGGAGTGAAGTACTGCCTGCACCGTACGAAACGCACGGTAGTCGTGAACACAGAGAGGAACACGCCTGCTGTCTGGAATGCTGTCAGAGCGACGACTCGAGCATAGCAGTGACAAAAGAGCAATCGAATCAAAACGCACCATACAAATATCAACGATCGCCTTGTCTTCTCGGAACGTCTGACAAAAGGTGCAGCGCAGCTGTATGATACCACGCTTGTTCTTGATATTTGCGGGGGTCATTTCCCCGTTGGGGTATACAACTCGCCTACACTACAAGGACCAGTGACGGCATTGCATTGGTCTAATCTGCTTACTGCATGACAATGTAATATCTCTGTGGCGTAGTTTGTGTCCACAGGGTTATGGTTAGGGTTAGGACTCTCTCTACGTAGGATTGAAGAATCGGCACGGGCACCGGTTGTGCTGGATGTCGACGGGTAGAAAGATCGGTTTAATACGAAGAACACACACACCTACCCGATAATACTGAATCTTCCAGAGGTAGTTATTTACGCACTCTGAGCGACTTGGGGGTGTACCGAGGTCCGCAGATCTCGAAAAGGACAAAAAGCGGTGCAGTCGGGTTTCTCGCCCGTTTCTGTTCGGTTTTGGATCCGGGTCAGAGCTAGGGTTGAGGCTTGGGGTCTACGCCCGTACTTTGATCCCACCAGGATGTGCTACCTAGCCTGAAAACGGCAACAGCCCTACCCCCACATATATTCGCTATCAAGGTGTGTCCACCCCTCATATACAGAAAGGCTCTCGAGGCTGGGCGTGCTTTTTTGGTGGTGTAAGCGGAAAGGAGCAGGTGCAAACGTGCAACCTTAAATCTCGGTAAGATACAAAAAAAAAGGCGCCCGATAAACATGTGCAAGATTGAACGGAGAAAATCTGGGGTTTGTGCAGAGGTATTGAATTGTTGAAAAGGGGGGATGGGGAAGCGGGTCATTCATAGAGTTGTCGACGGCTTCAGTTGGCTAAACTGGGAAGACAGAGGCAGGGAAGGGTTGAGATAGAAAGGGAGAAGACCACATAGCACGATAGTACGGAGCTCTACCAGTGGACGTGGACGAGTTGGGGCCTGGCACAAACAAATCGAAACATCTACATCTGGGGGGGAAAAATAACGAAAAATCGAAAAGTAGACAAGCAGTCGTAACAAACGAAGGAGCAACATCGAAAAAAAATCAAGAATGTTGAAAAACAAAACGAAGAAAAGTCGGAACATAAGTAAGAACATCGAGCGAAAATGCAAAATTTTGAAAAAAGTAAGAATACCAAGAAGATTCACGACAAAGAAGAAAAAAATATAACACGTGGGCGTTTTTCAGGTGGGAGCTCTGAGAGGTCAGATAAAAGCCGAGAGGGACCAAATAGAAGAAAACACAAATAAGTGAAAGTACAGCAGTAACAGCAGTAACGTGTACTTTGTGTACGTATATACTGCTGTATGACGCATGCTTTGTGCTTCGATTTGCCTGTTATTTCCCTTGGTTCTCAGTCTTAGTCTGTCTGTTTATATGTAGTGGTGCTGTTTCTTTTGCTCGTTCTTTCCAAGTGTCTGCCACATCTCCTGCGGGGAGGCGCGACAGTTTTCTTTTTTTGCCTTCTTCTCTTTGGACTGTTGTCTCTGTTTTCTGGGGTTTTTTTTTCGTTCACTGCTTCTGTTTTCTCTTGCAGAAAGTACGTCGTGCCTGTCGTACCCAGTATAAAGTCATTGCATTGCATTGTCTACTCTTGTGTTGTTGTTGTTGTTGTTGTTTTCTTTACATTAAACCGTTCTGTGTACTGCATATCAATGTACAGCAGTAGTATCTCTGTATGTGGCGTAGTCTTGTGACGACAGAACTTGCATCTCTAAGGGAATGAAGAATCGGCACGGACACTGGTTGTGCTGGATGTCGATGGGCAGAAAGAAAGAACACACACAACGCTTCAACAACCAAAGCGTATTTTTGATAACTACAGACTTGGTTGTTGTGTGTGTGTTCTTCACATTAAACCGTTCTTCTACTCGTCGACATCCAGCAAGCCCAGTGTCCGTGCTGATTCTTCACCCTAGAAAGATACGAACTCTGTGGTCACAGACTACGACACAGAGATAACACACCGTGATGCATTAATAGCCTACGTAATACCATGCCTTCGCACTAGGTGCGGCCGACACAACATACATACATACGCCAGCAACCAAAATACACCATAAAGAAAGAGAAGCAACGAAAAAACCAAACCGAAAAAGAACAAGAAAAAGAAAAAGAAAAAGAAAAGGGGAAGAATCCCAAATAAATAAATAAAATGGGAAGCCAAAGCTCAGACACATACATACTTACCCCGAGCATGAGCCAAAAGGGACGTGCAAGGGGAAAGATACGAGAAGGAAAAAGGGGACTATGCATCCCGGTGAACACTTAACTAAGTAAAAAGAGCAATAGTGAGTGGGCCAAAATACGCTCGTCACCCACCCACTATGTAGTACTTCTTTCATAAGGATAAGAAGGGAAAAAAATCAAAATGCATACCGAACGGCCGCAGCAGTTGGCGGTACGAGTAGCAAAGAAAAGTCCAACCTACGCAAGACCATGTATGATATTACCCGGTACAATCCCATGGCCTATCAACTACTAATAGGTACTGCTCGTACTAATAGGGTTACCTCGATTTATTTGCTGTCTCACAATCTGTTACAACAGAATTACAGTACGAGTATCTGAAGCATGAGGAATCAGGATGGACACTGGGTTTGTTATATACCTGGTACTGGTTAGCTGGGTGGAATAACGGTTTAATATCGAGACAACAAACGCACTAACCATACCGAAAAAGCACACATTGTGTTCCGACGATTGGGTATTAATAGTACCTTCATAAGTTGCGCTGGGCCGTCAAACACAAAACTATTAACGCTTTTAGGACCGTAGTGCCGTTTTGAGGACAAACTACATAGAATTTGAGTGTTTCGTCCCCAAAACGGAACTACAGTTTCAAAGGGGTTAATAAACAGCAAGAACACTCTGCTGACGCAGAAAGGAGTGGGATCACGGACCACCGAAGGCAACGACTACTAATACGAATCTTATTGACGTGGACGGTGGGACCATCAACAGCAGTGTCAATTCGTCAAGATGCCTGACGAAACACCGCGATGGTCAAGGGCTCGTTCGACGTCAATATTGTTCGCAGTCGTTACCGTCTTGCGTTCTTTCCGTTGGACTACGACGCCTGGAGCGTGAGACAACTCGGGCTGAGACAACAGTCCGATGACAGGAGGAGACAGGGAGAGATTATAGAGTGAGAGCCGAGGGGCAAGCAATCGCCGTTGCTCTCGCAGCGGTCGGGGGCTTCCTCCATCCCGCTGCGGAGAACCCCGCCAGGGAGTAAATGCGCTGCTGAGGATTTGTCTGCGGAACATGGAGGAAAAAGTTCTGTGGCGAAATGGGGACATGACAATCTCCCGAGTTCCCCGAGTAAAGCTTCCAGAAGAGCCTTCCAAAGATTATCACGGGAGAAGAGGCCAGTGTGGGACGGGACGATCGGGTTTCGCTCGCCGCAGGTGGGATTTTTTTTGCCCCCCATTGTGATGGGAGTGGGAATCCCATCGTCAAATTGTCGCCTCCCGTTGTGATGGGAACGGGAAATGCCCACTTGCTTCTTACTTGGGATGGGAATGGGACGGGAAGCTGGGGTTTATTTTATGCATGTGGCGGGATGGGAGTCGAACGTGACGCCAACGAGATGGGACGGAACAAACGTATCGTATAGAGGAGGTCAGTGGAGAAATGTGGGGACAAAGGGGGCACAATGGGAAACGACAATGGGGAATATACAGGACTGCTCAACGGAAGAACACGGGAGGTACACGCCCCCAAACCAGAAACCGAGGCATACGTAATACATACATGCGTCGCTTGGAATTTCTTGAGACATGTTAGATGCACTCCAGTGTTGTTGACATTTACGACTCAATCAACTATTTATCTGTAGAGATCCCTGACGTCTGCCTGTTTCTCCCAGCGCCAGCACCAATCATTTTTACGGCAACAATGTTGACCACCAGTGATCCACTTGGCTGTGGGAGAAGCTCAGCAGCAGAGCCACCAGTGGGGTCCGCCATCGCCCTTGTGCTTGTGTGGGTGTGTGGGTAGCGGGCGCGTTTTCTCTCCAAAAAAAACACGGGAGAACTCTTGAGCTCTTGTGGTTTTTCCCGTCATCCAATCCAAGATTCAGAATCATGCCAGTTATGGTATATGGTACACGTATGTGTGGGTGTGCCACTGGGAGGTTCTCTGAAAAAACGACCGAAAACTCTTCTCGTCCTTTGCGTCATCCAATCAAAGATTCAGGACAATGCTAGTTATGGTACGGTACATGTGTGTGGGCGTGCCACTGGGGGGGTTAGTCGGAATAAGGTGGGAATGGGGATGGGGAGAAGCCGTGCCTACAATGGGAATAGGAATGAAAGGAATCGTCCCCACAACGGGAAGGGGAAGCAAGTGGGATAGGGGGATGCCAGATCGGTCAATTCGGGGAGCAAGTGCTTGTTAAATTCATCGTGGGATGGGCAGGATGGGAATGGGGAGCTCCATAATCACGGTGGGATTCCCGGTCCATTCCCATTCCCGTCCCATCCACAATGGGAATTCCCGTCTCATTGTTTCCCATGATAACCCTCTTGAAGCTTTCTCGAAAGACACCGGGGTTTCGCCTATATCGATAGGCCTGTTGGTTTCGGGGACACGGTATCGACATCTACGTACGATGATACTTTTAATATTAACAGTTGATACTCACCATGGTATGTGTATTATTTCCTGAAAAAAATGTGCGCACCCGCGATTGTAACAGTAACCGTACGGAACGCACCTATGATATGATACATCATTCAACCAAAATATACGACGGCTGTGAGATCGACGATCTTGTCGAAAAAATCTCATACGATACACCAGGCACAGATTACATGCAAGATATGTTCGGAACAACGTTTAGGGCAGCACCAAACACACATGCACCAAACCCGAAACTCCCACCCTATATCTACCTACTTACCCTCGTATTAGCCCTTTTGGAACCGCAGGCCTGTTTCGGGGACAAAGCACGCTGATTTCACGTAATTTGTCTCCGAAACGGGACTGCAACACTAAACGGGGTTAAATAGTCCGAACCCGGACTGGGTGCTTGGTTGGTACTGCTGCTGTAGGCTTGGTAAGCCTCGAGTGCCTATGAATAACATACTGCTGATCTGTGAACATTGGTCTACCTCGCTATCATGCTGCAGGTGCAAATTGGTGCAAATACAGCTTTCTGTGTGCATACGTGGATAGTTATGTTTGTGACGTTTCGTTCTATTTTTCATCACTGCCACTGATCTGTTCACATTGTCTTGCCTCGCCATCATGCTCCTGTGCAAATTGGTGAAAACACAGATTCCGTCATGTTCACATGTATAGTTTGTTATGCTGTTTTGGATTATATCCGTTCGTACGCGCACTTTCAAACTAAACACCCAGTCTATCAGTAGGGCCGTCAACACCGAAAACTTTTTTTCCACACCTCCGTTCGCGAAATTTTGGACATTTTGGATCAAAATACGGAGGTGTTCCGCCAGAAGGAACTCTTCAGAAGCAGAAATATCAGGAAAATTAAAATCTCACATACATACGGGGGGAAAAAATCAGGGAAAATCTGCAAGACTAAAAAACAATGCACGAAAAAACCCTAGAAAACAGGGGAACTAGGGAGAAAAAGCTCTCCGACAATAAAGGCAATTAATCTCACTACACACGCCCACCGCCAGTTTTCAAGGCAACACCCAGCACGGCAGTTGCAAGTACTTGCGTTTGGGCTTTGCGCTTAGGGAGATGGCCGCCGCTGGAAATGTGAATGTTTCGGCGGGCGTACAGGGGGGGTTGGCATCAGGACGGGGGGGAGGGGAGTTCCGGGAGAGGGAGGGCGGGGCTGCTTGGTACTCACCCGTGTTGCTTTGCCCATGAAACACAAGAAAAGGCGTTCTGCCAATACCGTCGAATATTATTGAACCCGGGATTTGGTGAAAACCAGCCCCTCACAATCCACAAAATCCCTTCGAATCACTCAGCACTCTGCACTCTTTTCACTGGCGCCGTGCTCCCCACTTAAGCCTCTAAATGACGCACCACGCCCGAAGGAGCTCAACTAAGTCACGCCATAGTTTCATCTGCAGTTTGGTTTGGCCATTGTCGTGCTAGAATTGGAAAAAAATCGATGCACCGCGGCCACGCAGTTTAATGCTTCGCACGACCGCTACTCGAGCTCCAGCAACCGCGCCGCCAGTTCAGGAATTTTTCACGGCAACCGTCGCGGTGGAAAACGCTAACGAAATCGCGCAAGATTGACCGTGTGCTCGTGAATACAGGCAGAGAAGGCATTCCAAGGTGGTCGACATCTGGGATAATGCCACCGATGCCGCAATCGGCATGAGACGTACGTGCACAAACCAAGAAATGTGGCTAGAAAAGCACAGCTGTATTTTGTCTTGCAGATAAAGCACACAAAAAACGATACCTCGTACATCGTTGAGCTTCTTCCAAAAATATTCGTACGTACGAGTACTGCTCATGGCTGCAGAAAAAAAAAACTACACTCGGTCACAGTATAAGCAGGAACAAATCCAGTGACATGGAGGAAGCATATCTTCAAACTTACTGCTGTCGCGGTGCATAGAGGTCACGAAAACTGCTGGCGAGAGCACCAAAGAGTCCACTTGAGGGTGGTGCACGTCCTATTTAGAGATGTGAGACTGGAGTTACAGCAGAATTACGAAATATCGTACAATACAAATAGAGTGCTGGTGCTTCGAGGTGTGGATCTGTGGTGAAAATACAAGGCCAAAAAAAAGTTTTTCTGTGGGGAAAGCAACGCAAGTGTACTTCGTACGTGCTGCATGCAGCAACAACAGTACGACTTCAAAAACAAGAATGCATGCCGCCCAATTATGCTGGATTTCTTGTTGAACAGAGTGTCATCTGCTGCTGTACTTGAGCAGCACTTCCGACTTTATTTCGTGGAATTATCAGCCTACAGCTTTCATAGTGCTCGGTTTACTGCTGCTCTAGACTACAGCTGTTGTAGTGTTGTTTGTTGCTTCAGTTGTACAAAAAAAATCTCCCAGCTCGCAGCTTGAATTTCGAATTTCCGTTCAGAGTTCGAATCCACAACGACCACGACCTCACGGAGCATGATCAATCAAACGGCATCATCGACGATTGTATCAGTATCATGATCATTAACTTTAATCATCACTTTCACTTTCCAGCCCAACACGTAGGAGGTTTTACTCTCAGCGATCTTCTGGGCAAGCCGCGGTCACAGGTGTCGTCCCTTCTCCCCCCCGGTACGTGCCTTTATTTTTTGTCGCGATAGGGTTCAGCATTCCCAGGGCTCGTCGATTTTTATCGAATGTAGCTAGCTTACGCTCTCGCGCTTTCCGCTATTTTTTTTTTTACGCAAGAAAAAGTCTCGTACGAGCATGCACTCGGTGGAACTCGAACCCACGAAATAGTTCTTGAAAGGCACGCGGGCCAACTGCCTACCAAGCCACCGCGTGGACGCCGTACACATGGTCCATCCAGCTTATTATAATTTGTGCAACGACAACTGACAAAAAAAACGCATTTTTTTAAAAAGAATACCAGGTATATTCGTTACCGCAGACACAAGATGGCTTGATGCTGAAAACGAGGAAAAAAAAATCCACACTAACTTCAAGTAAACAAGAAGCAATCTATCCCAACATGCAACAAAAAAAACTCGAAGTCTGGCCGAAATCGAACCAAAACAAGCCTTTTCGGACAAAATACGACATATTTCCCGAAATATATACCAGGTGCTTGTATGCGTTTGTACCATATGCGACGAGAAGATTGGTTTCCGCACTAACATCTATAAAAAAAAACAAATCTACAAGATTCCCGTCTAACGCGAAAGACTCGACCTTCAAAATAAGTTTTTTTGGCGCATACCTATGTCACTCCATGAACTATTGAGTTGTATAAAAAAATATGTACTCCACTTGATGAAAAGGCCAAGGGCCGTCTTAATCCACGATCGGATTTGTCTCAAGATTACTGCATCACTCGGCCAAGCAAAAGACCAAAAATCGTCTATATTTATATTTATTTCGCACCAGGCACCTGGTACCAGGTAGAGGCTAAGAATATATATACAATAATATATCGAATCCAAAACGAATACTCGTACCAGGTTCGAGTACTTTGGGAACCCAATGGTGTGGTTTCGATTGGCGACCTCATGGTGTGGTCAGATGGACTGCTGTAGCGTTGCGTCTCAACTCTGATACAAGTCGCCCCGAGATTTGATTTTCGGGTCGAGAACTGATTGAGGTCTCGATCGAGGTTGCTTTAAAAAAATCGACCTCTCGGTTAAAATGATTTAAATCACTCGATATATATATATTTATGGTTTTTTGCGGTCTTTCGAGTATTTTTTATTGATGGGAGTCTGCAGAGTGGAGAGAAGGGCAACATGCATCTAGCAGTGTAGCCGCAGACTAAGCAGTAGCTGCAGGGCCGGCTACGTACCACACACGTTCGCCCCTACGCGGAACCAGCAACGCTGCGAATGAGTGACTCGATCAACCTAACGGGAGAGGGAAGAGGACGCCCAAGTTTTGTATGATAAGGTGTAGGATGAGGGGGGGTCAGACTAAAATTCTCTCATGCATCGATTGAAGAAAGGGAAACAAACCAGACAGCTTGATGCAGACGCAAGTGCAGGTGCAGACACCCCCCTCGCACCCCCCCGCGCGTACGCGAGAATAAGGCCGCTTTTGCGGTGAAGGACACATCGTGAACGAATGGTCCCTTGTGCCGGAACCAGAGAAGCAAGCCGCTTTCAACTCCTCCTGTGTAAAAACTCTCGGCGATGGGGAGGACAGCAAAGCACGCTTCTGACCGTCGCTAAGTTGACCCGCAAGTATCTCGCAGCGCAAGCATCGCCCGCCGCATCGGAACTTCTGCTGCCAGTAGGAGGAAACACATCACGAAGAAGCGCAATCGCTCGAGTGGAGAGATGGCAAGCCGATACCATCTTTCTGCACGATGCTCCGAAGAACAAGCTGTGGTAGCGTGGTAGCTGGTGCTCGGGGTCTGCCCTATTCCACCAACAAACACCATTAAAGTCTAGCAAATCAATGTAGTGTTTGCTGTGTAGCGGCATATACAGGGTTCATTAACAGGAGGGGCGAAGAAGAGAAGACAGATGCTACGTAAGCTGTTAATATATACAATACAAAGGGGCTACGCCGGCGGCCTGGACGGCCGCCGGTCGCAGACTCGCGCGTGGTTGGCAAATAATGTAGAGGAGGAGTGAGATAGAGTTATTGCATCTCTCCTTAAAAACGGTGCGTTCAGAAATAACCATGGAAGGGAAGATACGTAGCCAAAAAACGTGCGTGGTAGTTGGTAATTATATGCGAACGGGAAAGGCATCGCTTGGGCTGCCTGAAGTTGCATATTGCAGCAAGGCCGAGAAAAAGTAACGTACGGAGGACAGGGGAAAGAGAGTTGAACGCGGAAGGAAACTCTCGGAAATAACGAGGGTGAACGTTGGAAAAGACGGCAGAATGCTGACGAATACTTGCCGATCAACCGAAAAGCGGCGAAATTACCAACATAACACCCAGGTAGTAGGCGATGACCGGCAGCGCAGTTCCATAGAAAGGTGCGGTCACAGCAGCTGCTGTAGCAGTACTGCTGCGGCTACACATCTCCGCAACCACGTAATACAGCCAGCTCCACTGCAGCTGCCTCTGTACGATAGCGTACACACCATAAGTAAGTGCTGCTGGCCGTCGTAAGGCCTGCTGGCTGTTGTAGGTGACATGCGACATCTATTTCACATATCCCCGGCATAACTTTTTGTCGGTGGCAGTTCTCAACAAAGCCTGGGTGGCATAGGTTATCGGGGCGTTCCATCGATGTCCCAGATCGGAGCCCCCACAATGGCGACGCCGGCCGGGTAGTTGACCCTCCCCACGGGTCGGAGGTCGGAGAGGACGTGCCGGAAAGAACTCTGTCGAGAGACCATGAGCCAAAACACTGACAGGGCTGGCAGGGATTTTCGGAAATCCCTTCGTCCATCTCAAAGTCAAGGCTTCGAGCAGGCGCTACGGCACTAAGCGGGCGGATCTTCCGACGCCGGGCGTTTCAGGCGCGGCGGGGGCACGCCCCGGCGAATAAACCCCACGGAAAGACGGTCAGAGGCGGGAGAAATCCGCCCACCAAAAAAGGGTCAGATCAGGCTAAGGGTTAACATAGCAAGGTATAGGTATATTCACAGTAGCTTAGCAGTAAATATATAAAGAACCACAAACTTCACGATAACGATACGCGACCGTACAGAATGCCATTAAAGTCACACTCCCAGACCGTACAGACCGGCCTTGTGTACGTGCATTACATTCCGTTTCTCCCGCTATACTCACATCACCACTGATAGCACGGTGGAGATTGTTTCTCCCGCCATACAAATAATAGCATTAATAGCACGGTGGAGATTTCAAATTCCCTCATTTTGCCTCGCCGTTTAAAATCTTAACGTGTAGGATTGGAGGTACTGCTGTACGCTTTCCTTTCCGTGCGATTTCCATCTCGTGGCCTGCATTGCAGTACGCTTTCCTTACTGCCACCTCGAACTTGTGGTGATTCGACTCTAAAGTGATACCTACTTCAACTTCGAAAGTGCCTAGGACCTCGCCCACTAGTCGAGTGTAAGAAGGTTGTGGCAAGTTTGTACTCTCGAAATTAATCCCGGTCATCCCCTCCTCTTGTAGATATTTCAGCCCCCTCTAGGGTGGTTCGTTACATTCTGTTGTGTGTGTTTTCTTCGCATTAAAGCGTTTTTTTTTCCCACCCGTCGACATCCAGCACACCTAGTGTCCTTATCGATTCTTCAATCCTCGAGAAAAAATGATGTGATCACAAAACTACGACACAGAGATACTATATTTGTTATATTATAATCCAGTGATGTTTGTGTTTACCAGGTATGTTGTTATTTACATTGCAGTACGATACGCGCGTTCAGGATCGATTCTCCTATTGGTACCAAATATGTCAGGAAACAGCATTTTACCTTGCACCCCTTGACAGATGGCAAGTTTGCCTTGACTGCCTTGACAGGCCTTGACTGACACCCAACCACTAGGTTTTAGTGTGGAACACTAGGTCCTGCACCCTTGACAGCGGACGTTTTGCCTTGTATGGCATGTCTCCTGACGTATTTGGTTGCTACTTTTATGCATCTATTTCGTTCTCTTTACAGTAGTCATCATCTTCGCCTCTCTCTACCTCCAATTAATAGTAGTTGACTCATATCGGGGATCACCTATTAATAGCAGGCTCACCTCACCCCTCCTCACTGCAGTTTCGCGTCTTCATTAGGAACACTAGACCCTGCATCCTCGACAGTACACGTTTTGCCTTGTTTGACATGTCTCCTGACGTCCTTGCTTGGTACTTAATTCGTTTATTTCTTTCTCTCCCCTTATTGTGTTCGCCCTTCCTTTTTCTCTCCCTTCTACTAGCAGGCGTAATTCAGATCCGGGGCTACAAAACAGGTTCATCCCCCCCCCCCCCCCCCTCCCCGCTGTCAGCCATATGCAAGAAAACACGCCTCCCAAGCAGTTAGTAGAATGCGGCTCACTCTTTATGCGACTCGCCGAACACCTCACAGCGCTTCGCCCTCGGTACAAAAAAAAACTGCCCGGTGGGTGAAAACCCGACGTGTTCCGTCCCGGCATTGTAGGGATGCGAGGTCAATGGTCATACGACTACGGCCATGCATGATATCGAGTACACCTCCCCCCCCCACCCCCCCCCCCCCCCCCCCCCCCCCCCCCCCCCCCCCCCCCCCCCCCCCCCCCCGCCCCACGGTTCGTGTCATGATTCTTATCGCGAGAGAAAATACTTCAGCTCTTTTTCCCTCGTCGACTCGCGTTGGTACTGGCACTGGAAAAAACTTTTTTGCCGTCAGTAGACATAAATTTCGTCATGGATGAAATATTGCTATTGCTAGATGGCGCCATGTTGAAATGAATTGCAAGGAGTGTTGTGCGTGCTCTTGGAGGCATGCCGTAAATACATCCTAGAAAGTGAGCTTTGTGGGCTGCGATGTGTTGAAATTACTGGAGTGTAGTGCGTGCGCTTTTTGGAGACGTACGTATCGTTAAGATTTCCGAGTAATCGTTGAGGTATACGGTATGCGGAGTGTGGACTTTTGGCGGTTAGGACATACAACGCGATATATGGTGGAAGAATGGACGGAGGAAGTATGGGGTCTGTGGGGCTCTACTCTTGGGTGTGGACGAGCAGGGGTCTGGCACTGGGTTGGAGGTCGGCGAGTTGAAATAAGAACCAGCCCGCCCTCCCTGGGGTTATTGTACGGTAGGTTAGGTTAGACAGTAGAACTACGCAGTCTCTATCGGGTGTGTGCTATATATGCTATATTGAGTGTGGATGAGGTCCAGCACATGCTGATAATAACTCCAGGTTCACGAGCAAAACAAAGGCACCTGGTACATTTATTGGATTACTAAAATTATTATTATTATAGGACCCGTCTGAACGAGAAACCTTTTTCATGATAATCGAATAGGAAAAAATGAATTTAATTTGATTTGAACATAATTTCGTGAAAATATGTCTTTGGGTCCTATCGAGGACTATTAATAGCGTACTTTTCTGAAAATCGAATAACGCTCAAGGGTCAAAGAACACCCGAGGGCAACCAACGGGGCGAGCGACGGCACGCGAGCGACGGCACGATCAGCGGCCGATTGTTTCTGCCGGCACCGCCGAAGACGCTATCGCTCTTGGGATGTCTCGGGTGACTGGCGCAGCCCCAAAGCCCCACGCAGGCAGCAGCGACGGGGATACAGCGATCGAACTTCTGAGCGAAGTCGTGACCTGGTCGGTGCTCGTGTGGTTTGGGAGGCAAAAAGGGATGAAAAACTGGGTTTGCGATGGCCTTGTGAAATTTTGAGGCGCCGCGGATGGTTTATTCTGATCTAGGGGCCGTCGGACCTCGCGCTGCGGGTGCTCCGGTGGCCCTGTCTGTCGGAATAGTGGATCTCACCTGTGAAGCAGCCGACGACACGGCCCAAGTTTGCGTGGCTTGCTTCGGTTTCAGGAACATGCCACGTCGAGTTGGACAAACTCCCCAAATTGAATCAACACGAAGAGCAAAAGAAGCCCATAAAGAATTCTTGTCCAATTTGTTTTTTTCGTTTGATTCGGATCAAAAGTCAAGACGCCTGCTTGGTAATTCACGTGTCGACTAATCAACATGCAAACCAAATCAAACGAAAAAAATATTGGCGGAGTATGCTAAAAAAAAATCTCGTTAATACGGGCCCTCACAAGCGAACGCGAGTTATTCTTATTCTCCCGCCGCCTAAAACAGCTGCCTGATCGAGATGGCCGAAGTCCTTTTTCCCTTGATTAAAACATTGCTGCGTTCCGCAATCTCCCAGACGTAACTTCCCTGACGCAACAATTCTGGGTCGTGCTGCGGAAATTCTTGTAACGTTCAGCGTGCGGCCATCACAGCAAACAGCACAGCAGCACAGAGGTGAGCGGCAACGACTCGGCGTCACGGCGGGCGGGTCATCCTCACAACAGCACAGGCAGCAGCACAGCCGCCGCTCATGCCGAGCGCACACTTAGTCATGGCGATGCTGAAGTCCTCGCTGCGTACTGCTGGGTTGCGTGTACGTACTCAAGGTCCAGACAACAGGGTCTACCTACGCAGTCCACAAACCAGCAGCAGAATTGCTGCAGCTATCATAGCTGCAGTGCAGCTTGCAGCTTACAGCCGTTTCTTAGACAAACGATTGGTGCTTACTTTCTTTCTCTCGGCTACCACACCGAGTTAGCTGCCCACACCCGGCAGGATCGCGAAAGGCTAGGGCGACTCTTAAGAGGCTCGCGGCCGGCACCACGCATGAGATCACGGCCGTAAGAGATGCGCGAACGCGCCGTTCATCACCCGATGCTGCCCGATGCCCGTTCCACACCTGACCTCCGTCTACTGTCTACAATCCACCAGCAACGCACACGACCTGGCGACAGTTGCACATATCGTGCCGCACGAGTTGCTATTAATAGCGACAGCCATACTGCCGGCGTCCCCGGTGGCTTGGTAGGTGGTCCGCGTGCCTATCAGTCAATTTTGTGGGTTCGAGTCTCACCGAGTGCATGCTCGTAGGGACTTTTTCTTGCACAAAAAATTAATCAGCGGAACGCGCGAGAGCGTGAGTTAGCTATCATTCGATGAAAATCGACGAGCAGTGGGAATGCTGAACCCTATGCGCGACAAAAAATAAAGGCTCGTACCGGGGGGAGAAGGGACGACACATTTGACCACGGCTTGTCCAGAAGGTCGCTGAGGGTAAAAACCTCCTACGAGTTAGGCTGGAAAGTAAAAGTGATGATTAAAAAATAAAATAAAAAATACTATCTTCAGTTTTTTTTTGGCGGCTCATTGGGTACTTCCAAGTCATCAATTTTCTCTGCGGTGTGCAGCTATTTTACTTTACTATTTCTGGAGTTTTCAGCGATCTCCAAAGCCCAGCAGAAATCAGAACCGTCTAGTATGGGAGAGGAAATCATCCATCTTATATTTTTGGTCTCATTTCCGAGAGGGGGCAAAAATCAGCGAATCCTCTGCTAAGTCTTTGGTGCTTCCAGGAACTTAAAAGTTACTTGAATTTTGGGTACTATCACTACAGCAGCAGTACTACAGCTCATCTGCCGAGTACATCCGTCACCAACGCCGAGGTATCACACCTACGGCGAGCTGTACCTATGGGCTACGGCGCTCGTGTAAGATATGGCTTGTCCCTCACAAGGAAGCGATAGCAGCAGCAGCCACGGCAATGGAAGCAGCGATGGTGATTCGACGTCGCAACACCAGCAGCAGCAGCAGCAGCAGCAGCAGCAACAGCAGCAGCATTGGCGATTCGAGGTCGCCGGCAAAGATCACCCTGGACTTGGGTACCGAGACCACGCTTGCGGCGGCCCGGCGGCCGTTGGCTTTGCTCCCTTTGATACAAACAAAGAACAACCAACGCTATATAAAACCAGTTTCCAAAATCAGAAGCCACAATAGATAAGTCTTTAGTTCTTATTTCTTATTCTGCACATATGTCATGAGTCTTGACACTAGAAAAAGAATCGCCAGAAAGCTCGGCTCAATTTTTTCCCACAATAATATCTCGCGCGATTTCTCGTGGTTTTTCAACCGAATCAATGAATTGTCGTCTTACTGCAGACGAAAGTTGTTTTTACTCTTCCCGTATACCAGGTATATAGGCGCTACGTACCAGATATTAGCCACTATCATCGCTCTCAAGGCCTTACTCGCTCCAATGATGCGGATGGCGTCAGGCGCAGAACCATTGTATGATACCATATACCAGGTGCAACAGGCACACGAGACGTCAAAAGGCGAGGCAGAGACTTTGCACTTGTATGGTCTTGTGCGGGCACGGCAAGGCGAGGAGAGGCTATGCGGACGGCTTATTAGAAGGCAAACAACACGAAAAAAAAACAAACAAGAAACCAGCTAAATAAGAGTGATCGAGATCTCGAGACTGATTAATAAATGGTGAATAAAATGTAATATGAAAATTAAACAAAAGTTGAACTGATATTGTTTGTTTTCTAACAATAGTTGACAGGCAAGAGACCACCAATAGTCAGATGTCGGTCCAGTATCCTATTTAATAAGAGCGAAGGAATCTGCACCTGGCTGAAATGTTGGACTATTTTAGCCAGACTATTAAATACCTTGGTAACAAGTAATGTGAAATGACACCTACATATGTATATTAATATTAATACTTATAGATATGCGTGTGAATATTTCGTTCTTCTTCGAACATATCTCCTAGTGCAAGCAACTTTTTGGCAAAACGTTACAGCAGTAAGCCGTCGACATGGGAAGCCCAGCCGCGCACATCGGTCAAGGTCCGGGCGCGATGGGCTCGCCACGCGCTCCAGAGAGCACATATCGCGCCCGGACCTCTACCAATGTGTCCGGACGGGCTTCCTGTGTCGCCGTACTTATTAATACCTGGTAGCGTTTTGCCAAAAAGTGCTGGTACGAAGAAATACAGGTATGTTGGAAAAAGTACAAAAAAAATCATAAACGTAACTCTACAGATGTATGTGCTGTATTCTACTCATCATGATGACATCCGGTCACAAAGTGTAAGATTGAACGCGAAGAAAATCTGGGGTTTGTGGAGAGGTATTAAATCGTTGGCATGTTTGAAGCGAATATGTCGCAACCTCGACAAACACGCATGTTTGGTGTATAAAACAGGTGTATAATAGTTTACGCCGCAAACATCAAAATTGGTCGCCGCGAGCCATTTGTTCAGGATCAATACCCGCTAATCACTTACCGGTCGTACCCTCGTCTAAATTATCCCACACTACAGCAGTCAGAACAAGTAGTTCAAATTACGTGGTACAGCAGTAGTTCCCTGTCCCCAAGAATATGCTTGTGTGTTCTTCACATTGATGGATTCATACGAACACCTATGTATTTCGTTCTCTCGCCACTCCCCTCGACTCTTTGTACAGGGGAACCTTGCATACCATACCAGGTATGTATACCTCGTAACCGTATGTGGCAAGGAAAATACAATCCACCTTTGGCATTCGCATTATTTCACAGAGCATAGAGTGAAAACGGGGATTACATTAATAAATCTCCGGCCAGCGGCCAGAGTGCTGGTATTGGGTATTTATAAAACAAATAAACAAGAGATGTGACATGGAGGATTTCGTCGAAACTCATCTTTGCAGGCTATGTGTCATACTATCTAATCCTATACTAGTTCATACTTACTTCCATTGCGCGTACTGCGGGTTGTACATTGCCTCATGCAGGGTATACAGCAGCAGTCCGTACATGAGGAAGGCAATATTTTGAAGGTGCAGAATTCAAGGAGTTGGTGTAACCACGGGTTTATATGGATTAATGGAGGACACACATCAAGTATATGATGGAAGACAAAATCTGCTTCAGAAGCTTTTGTATTGTTAAAAACGCACTGCTGCTTTGTTAAACGTACGTACCGTATCAGCTGCCAGGTATTTTATTTACCAACGAACATCCAAAGGCTGCATTACCGGCGTCCCCGGTGGCTTGGTAGGTGGTCCGCGTGCCTGTCAAGATCAATTTCGTGGGTTCAAGTTCCACCGAGTGCATGCTCATAGGGACTTTTTCTTGCATAAAAAATTGATAAGCGGAAAGCGCGAAAGCGCGAGTTGGCTACATTCGATGAAGATCGACGAGCAGTGGGAATGCTGGACCCTATGCGTGACAAAAAATAAAGGCACGTACCGGGGGGGAGAAGGGACGACACCTGTGACCACGGCTTGTCCAGAAGATCGTCGAGGGTAACACCTCGTACGAGTGGGCTGGGAAGTAAAGGTGATGGATAAAAAAAAATATTTTTTTTTTTGCATACGTGGCACAACGTAGTATCTCTACTTGTATCTCTCTAGGATTGAAGAATCGGCACGGACACTGGTTGTGCTGGATGTCGACGGGTAGAAAGAACGGTTTAGTGTGAAGAAAACAACAACAGTAACATGAAGTGTTCATCCTTTCAGGTTTTTAACTCCTGCAGTGCTTGTCCGGGGTTGAAAAACTTGGAATTACAACAGCAGTAGATTCATCTGCGCTGTACCTGGCAATATTAAGGTTTCGTACACTGACTGCACTGATCAATAATATTAATAAAAAGGTTGAGCTGTGGGCGGGATCATGATGGCACTTACTGCCTGTAGCATTCGTCCATTGAGGCGCCTTTCCTGAAAGCGTGGGTCATATACTGCGTCGCCTGGCTCGGGAACGGGAGCGTGGAATCCAGATCGTAGATCCAGTTCCCGCGCGGGTGCTGCGCCAAAAGAAGCACTAGGGATTACAGAACGGACAAACGAAAAGATTGCAAAACAAAAACAAAGCCGCCGATTTCGAATGGCCTAAAGGTCAGAGCGGTACGGCGATGTTCATTACGGTGGGCGGTGAATCAAGCAGGGAATGGAGTGTGGGTGTTGTGAGAAATCAGACGTTCCACGTTGAAACTGCTACTGCTGTAGTGTCGTCTCAAGCGGCATTCCGTCAGCCATGTCGCAGATACAGCAGTAGGGTACCGTAGGACAGGTCTTTCCTCGTAGAAAAAACGAGTAAAATAGTGCTGTAAGAAATACTTGGTACACATCACAGGAGAGCTTTACTCCACAACAGACAAGCTCACGTAATCGGCGATCAGCGATCTGCGTTTCTGTCGTGGGAGTACAAGTACATCCTTCATGTTCTCTGAGTGTTTTATCCACAGGTACCAGGTATGATATGCACCCAGGTGTTATATCGGCGAAACTGCATTTACGATCCATTTTCACTGCTGTCGCATTAATAATTTGTAACAAGATACAGAGCTTGTATGATTGCAGCACCGCGGTGCACCTTATACACCGCTGTATATCAGCTCGGACAAATATCAACACCGACACAGGATGTGCTGGAACACTCACTACCAATCAGCACAGCAGTGTACCGGCTTGTAGTAAGTGTTGGAAAGACGTGTTCTAACAGTCCTTTTCCGAGTACGGTAGTGCAATACTGCTGTATGTCAGGTGGGATCAAGATGAACTCGGGGTGCTGGAACACCGACAACGAACAACACTGCGGTGTGCCGAATTGTAACGAGCGTTGGGGTATTGATATAAATGTACAAACGCTCCTTACATTTCCATCCAACGTGGTTTTATATATCAACAGACGTACAAAAAAACTCGCATTAAATAGTCAGCACCATCGGTGCTCCGGCGCTTTTCTGTACACTTTTCTATAAAAAAACGGACGCGTACGTGGCAAAAAGCCCAGCTCATCATGTGTTTAAAAATGTGAGCACAGAAATGGGAGAGTCTCGCGTCAGCATAGGCGAGACCGAAAAACGCAACCCAACAGGCAGACGCAGCGAGAAAGAGAGCTCTCACCGTGGTAGTCCCACAGCACCGGCTCATACTCGCTGTCAGCTAGACTCTGGCACCAAACAGGTACTTGGCGAGCGTGGTTTGAAACGAAGACGACGTAGAGCTCCACCCCCGTAGCTTCCGCAGGGCCCATCAGATCTCGACACAGGCGCAGCGTGTTTTCCTCGCAATAGTGGGACGTGTACCATCTGCAGGCGGCCCGGGTGCATGCCTGCGCAGGCGAGCCAGGAGCAGGTAGCCAGACACAGGTACTCGTGGGAGACAGCGGTGTCAGTCATCGAGTGTATGTTTTGGTGCAATGGGTTGACATCGCCGCCGATGGTGGAACAAGTACCACGGGTACTACGACAAGTGTATATATTCTGAGCATGGATCGCGATTTCCCACACGATTTTATAAGAAACTAAGAAAGCACGTCAGCTGTGAGTTCAACCGATCGGCAGATCGATCGATGCTCAACTTTGCAAGCTGCGTGAACGCGCGTTTTCCATTATTTCCCTCGCGATTGACTACTGGCCAGAGACTGCCCTGGATGCCACCAGGGTCGACGAGACGATAATACTTACAGCTGGTTCGATTTCCAATAGATTCTATAAAATTATGAAATACCAGGTATGTACACGTCGGCTGTGAGTTCGATTTGTACAACAGCCGATTGAGTACTCGTGTTTATTATTACTGCTGCTGTGTACGGGAAAAGGAGATCTCTTCGAGGGCATCATATTCTCCAGGGCCACGTATACTCGAACTGACTGTGGATTCTAGCAACAACGCACCCATTACTTTTGCTGCCACCGACTAGTACTAATGCTGTTCGCCGTGTCACCATCGTACAGGGTCGGCCACCTGCGTATGTACCACACAAGCTTGGGTTGACTCGGACCCACGAACTGTACAGCAGCAGCTTCACAACATTCGTCAGCACAAAAAACATCGCCACGCCACGTGATCCACATAGCATATAGACGACAAACACTCCACCCACCCAATCAGTGAGCCCAGAGGCAAGGAGGTCTCTCTGGCTGTGTAAGCCTTCTTCCAGCCAGCAGGCAACACGCCACCCTCCTCTTTCTCGCAGCGTGTGCATACGCCAGACCATATCCACGTGACACCAGAGACATAAATACGTATACAGCCGCGCTGGCCTGTATCTCAAAACTCACCGGGAACGGCACTGGTGACATCGATCGATTCGACAAGCCCGTAACCATCTCCGTGGACCCTCCGCCCGCAGCGCCCGGAGTCACACCTATCCATCCCTTTCCGCACGGTCCCATTTTTGCTGTACAGCACGGTCAGTAGCGTGAGGTGCGTTGCTGCGATGGTCTCAAGAAGGGCGTGCCTGTGTGGCTAGCTCAGGGAGTGGGAAGGGCCTGCCTGTGTTGTGGAGGAAGCGCTCCAGTCAGCCCCCTCTGTAAAAGTGTAGGGCTTCGTAGAACAGAACGAACGGAGAACCCCCGCCACAGCATGATGTAGATAAAAAGACCGCTGGGTTACGTCGATGAGATGTTTTAATTGGCCGACGAATAGTCTATCAATAGAGTGAGTTGCAGTTCGGAATCCGAGGTCGGTATCACTTTTGAAAACGCTCTGATGTTTGATATATGATATATTTGAAAAAAAAGTGATATATGATATGTCATATCATATCATACGAAATTATGTCATATCATATGATACTATCATACGATATAATATCATATAATATGACAATGACACTATCATACGATATGATATGACAGAAAACCCTCCCAAGCGCCCGAGAATCTCCCGAGATCCACACTTTCTTCGAAGATTGGCGTTCTTCGAAATATTAGCTGTGACATGGCTCTACAAGGAGAGACCCAGCCATCAACAGGGCGTGTCTTAACTCCCTCCAAAGAGCATGGGAACGAGCGGAACGGAACAAGGCTGTTCGCGGTCATTGGTTCCGTGCCTGTGTAAAAAAACGTGTTAAAATCATAAAAAAAAAATCATAAAATCATCACTTTTACTTTCCAGCCTAATTTGTAGGAGGTTTTACCCTCAGCGATCTTCTGGACAAGCCGTGGCCACAGGTAGGTGTCGTCCCTTTCCCCCCCGGTACGTGCCTTTATTTTTTGTCGCGCATAGGGTTCAGCATTCCCACTGCTCGTCGATTTTCATCGAATGTAGCTAACTCACGCTCTCGCGCTTTCCGCTAATCGATTTTTTATGCAAGAAAAAGTCCCTGCGAGCATGCACTCGGTGAGACTTGAACCCACGAAATTGATCTTGATAGGCACGCGGACCACCTAGTAGCTACCAAGCCACCGGGGACGCCGGCCTTTTTTTTTTTTTTTTTTTTTTTTTTTTGCGGCCCGGGCCTCGCCAGCCGAATCAGTACGAACGGTATATTTTGCACATGCCGGAGCACAGATTGGTGTCCACATCCATCCATCTTCGGTGGTGTCCATCTAGGCATCTCTACATCAAATAAGATCCTACCTGGTATATGTTCCCGTTGGGTCGGGCTGTTCGGTCCCCCCAAACAAGAAAAAGGGTTGCAACACTATTAATAAGTACTTCTTCTTCCTCTTCCTAGATATATATACAGATTTTCTCGGGCTGCACTGAAGCTATTCGTTTCCTACAACTAATCAGCACCAATTCATGCAGCAAATAAAATAATCCATCCGGTTCGTTCCAATTTTCCAATGCGAAGGCGCTCAGGGTAACACGATGCGAAAGTATCTCGAAACGACCATCCGTAAACGGCGACTCTTCTTTGCGGGGGCTCTGGTGCGGCAACACGAGGGGCGATTGCCCAGTCGGTTGACGTTCGGGACGATCGGTGCGGAGAGCCCGAAACCAGGTGGGCAGCTCAAGATTTGGCCTAGGGCCATTGCTGAGGACCTTAGAGTGTGTTCAAAGCCACCGAGGGATCAACGGAAGACTCCCTTATAGTCTTTGGTGGAGTTGGGACCGCACTGTGGCCCACTGCACTGCTGCAGCAAAACAGACGGGAAAGTGGTATACCGGGGAATCCTCGAAGCAGCTGGACGGTTCATGGGCAGGTGGCACGAGGCTGGGGCAAAGCTAAGTAGACAGCGCCATCCGCTGCGGGTATAATAGTGTTAAAGGGAACGGGGGGAGGGGTAACAGCAGGAGGGGTAGAAGGAACAACACCGTACAACAAGACTTAAGTGTACATATATGGAGGCAGGCGGGGGGAACGGGAGGAGTAGAAGGGAAACCGCGGTGGTTTAGTAGTAGAAGAAAAGTAGCAAAGAGACCGCAGACAGGGTAGCAAGGTACCAGGCCGACTAATAGGGGGTTGGACTTTTCTTTGCTATTCGTATACCGCCAACTGCTGCGTGCGGCCGTTCGTTCGGTCTGTATTGGCTTGGCGCTTTGATTTATTTTTTTTCCGTGATGACTTGATTTTTTCCTATGAAAGGAGTATACTACATAGTGGGTGGGGCGGGTGACGAGCGAGCGTATATTGTTCGTTCGGTCTGTATTGCTTGGTGCTTTGATTTTTTTCCGTGATGACTTGATTTTTTCCTATGAAAGGAGTATACTACATAGTGGGTGGGGCGGGTGACGAGCGAGCGTATTTTGGCCCACTCATTATTTCTCTTTTTACTTAGTTAAGTGTTCCATGGGATGCATATTTCCCGTTTTCCTTCCCGTTTCTTCCCCCTTGCACGTTCGTTTTGGCTCATGCTCGGGGTATGGGTCTCTCTGAGCTCTTTTTTGGCTTCCCATTTTTTTTTTTTGAGATTCTCTTCTCCTTTTCTTTTTCGGTTTGGTTCTTCGTTGCTTTTCTCTTTCTTTATGGTGTATTTTGGTTGCTGTGGCGTAATATGTATGTATGTTGTGTCGGCCGCACCTAGTGCGAAGGCATGGTGTTGCGTAGGCTATTAATGCATTACGGTGTGTTATCTCTGTGTGTCGTAGTCTGTGACCACAGAGCTCGTATCTTTCTAGGGTGAAGAATCAGCACGGACACTGGGCTCGCTGGATGTCGACGAGTATAGAAGAACGGTTTAATGTGAAGAACACACACACTGTGTGCTCTCTGGGGGGGGGTAAAGACACACCCTCATATAGCTTGTCTGCTGCTGTGTTATCGCAGTCTTCATGGTACTCAAGCGATTGAAATTGTTGCGAGCATTTTTGACTGGTGATTGCACAGCTGCTGCTGTGCATGCAGCTGATGCTGTGCATGATGCCTTGGGCCCCAGATATGATTATTCCTGTCTGATTGTGTGTCGCGTGCGTAATACCTTATTTTATATAGCAATAATGTGTGCGCCTTGTTTATTCCGTGGAAGAAGCGAAATAAATATAGAGTATCAGAACTACTTAAGAAGAAAACGAAGACCCAAATGAAGGCAAAAGAAGGACGTACAAGCGTTTCACTGGAGCCATTGTCTGGGGCCCAAGGAAGTACGAAAGGGTTGTTCACTGAACCGGGTTGGCGAACGAGGAAACTCTAAAAAGGAGACAGCGATCACAATTCAAAAACATATATATATATATATCCGCTAGGCCCCATGCCTTGTCTTGTGGCGAAGGTCCTAACATGGTAGTCATCATGCGAGACAGAAGGGACACAGCTAGAGTGCTATGAGGGCTGCGTGTACTAGGGACTACTAAAACCGAGAGACGCAACAGTAGTGTTTGGGGTTTATTACAAGTGTGGGGGGATCTATAGCCTCATTTCTTTTGTTTCGAATAGCCGCATCTTCGACCACCTTTCCCTGGCCGTTCGGGATGAACTTTGTCATCATCCTCCGACCATCTTGTGGTCTGCATATACGACTATTCAGGGTGGGCTAATGTGATATGAGTAGAGTATTCATAGGCTATAGATATAGATAATACGTTGCAGTCTTGTAGTTTCACGAATACGAGAATAATCCAAAGAAAGGATTAACCCGGCGGATATTCCGTTAGTCGAGAGTATCGTTATTTTAGGAATGTTCCCTAGGGCGGATAGCCCGTTAGACGAGAGTAATGTCCCTTGACGCAGATAGGACTACGAAGTGAGAAGTTCTTATATTAGCAGAAGAACGATCGGTAGCCATAGGAAAGTTCTGTTGGAGTACATCAGATAAGAGGAATTTAGGAGAGCTTGTGGCGTGGGGTGGGACGAGTATATCTGGGCGTCGAGTCCCGCCCCCCTACCTTTCACTTCTCTACCAGAGTACCTCCTCAGCTCTCGCCATCAATAAGAAGATCTAATCAGAAGAAGCGAAACACTGCTTTCCAGCTGCCAGAACAACCTGCGTCCCTTACCACTACCCTTACCACTACCCTAGAGCGGTCCCCGCATCACATGATATATATCTCGATCTCTGAGCGTGCTCTGTTGCTACATCCCTGGCCTCTCAGAGCTCCCACTTGGAAATCGCCTCCTTTTTGTATTACTTGCCGGACCTTGCCAGCGCGTCTTTGTTTTCTGCATTATTTCTCTTCGCCGTACTTTCACAGTCCTTCCTTCCTTTGTTCTCTTCTTTCGTTTCGTTCGTGTGCGTGTGTGTGTACTCCGAGCACGGTTCCGCGGGCGAACCCGGCACCGTCGCGGGTGTCAAAGGGTGTGCTGTCGGGTAGAGGGGGAGTTGCAAGGAGCGCTGTCGCCGCTTTCGTGCCTAGGCGTCGCGTGTGTGCCTCGAGACACGAGGACTGCATCAACATATGTAGGCTATGTCTGATGGCCTCCATTTGTGATTTTTGGTAGAGTACGTACGTACGCGTATTCAAGGATCGTTCGGGATTGTAAGATAATATTCATACGGTGCTTACTTTTGCGACCGGGCTGAAAGTCATAAGAGGGCGGGACCCCCGTCTGAGCACCAACATTGTCGAGCTTGCGTCGAGGTCCACGGTGGGCACCGGGCTTCACGCGAGGCGGGCGACGGGGCTCACTGTGGAAGAGAGGGAGGAAAGGTTTATATATACCCGGACTGAATCGGTGGCGAGATGGTCACGAGAGGGGCGCCGGGCGGCGTACGAGGCTGAGAGAGAAGCTCTGCTGTTCGATTTTTCTTTTTTTCTTTTTTTTTCTTTTTGACTCGTGTACGGTGTTACAATCAGGTAGTCAGGTAGTATATTATTGCACTAAAGAGGACGGGGCTTGATTTCTTTCAGAATGTTTCGGTTCATTTTCATTGTTTTTGCTGTGTTGCTGTGCCGTGCTGTGCTTTTTCTTTCGTACATACGAGTACAGACACAGAGCATGTCGAAAGAAGAAAATATGTACTCTAATACTTAGGGTATGTACGTACGACATGTGAGCGAGCGTAGCGGAAAACCGCCCGCGACGCGAAGCTTTTGTACGTACGTACGACATCCGCGACGTGAAGCTTGTCTCGCGTCCGATCAGTTTTCTCCTGAAGCATGGCGGCGGGACTCTTGGCATTTTATCAAGTCGCCAGTTTGCAACTACGAGTACAACCAACCATTAAAAAAACTAAATCATTCAATCATGAACTTCTGTCCGCTTCGCATAATTTGATGTACTTTTTCATCCTGAGCGAGCGTAGCGGGCGGCGTAGGCCGCCCGTGGAGCGAAGCGCCTTGTACATACATAGAACTACTTACTTCGATCTCGATCTCTGAGCGTGCTCGGTTGGAACATCCCCGGTCGCTCAGAGCTCCCACTTGGCAATCGCCTCCTTTTATTACTTGCCGGACCCTTCCAGCGAGTCTTTGTTTTCTCCATTCATTTCTCGTCGTACTTCCAGTCCTTCTTTCCTTTTTTCTTCTTTCGTTTTGTGTGCGTGCGTGTACTCCGAGCACGGTTGCGCGGGCGAACCCGCATGTCAGCGGTTGCTGGCGGGTGGAAGGGGAGTTGCAAGGAGCGCGGTCGCCGCTTTCGTGCCTAGGCGTCGCGTGTGCCCGAAGACACGAGGGATGCATCAATAGGCTCTGTCTGGCCTCCATTTGTGATTTTTGGTAGAGTACGTACAAGTATTTACGGGTCGTTCGGGATTGTAAGATAATATTCAAGCGGTGCTTATTTTTGCGACCGGGCTGAAAGTCACAAGAGGGAGGTACCCCGAATGAGTACCAACATTGTCGAGCTTGCGTCGAGGTCCACGGTGAGCACCGGGTTTCACGCGAGGCGGGCGACGGGGCTCACTGTGGAAGAGAGAGAGGAAAGCTTTACCCGGACTGAATCGGTGGCGAGATGGTCGCGAGAGCGGCGGGCGGCGTACGAGGCTGAGAGAGAAGCTCTGCTGTTTGATTTTTTCTTTTTTATTCTTTTTTTCTTTTTTTGACTTGTGTAAGGTGTTCCAATCAGGTATAGTAAATTATTATACGAAAGGGGACGGGGATTTTTTTTTCTTTCAGATATTATCGGTTTGATTTTCATTGTTTTTGCTGTGTTGCTGTGCCGTGCTGTGGTTTATCTTTCGTACATACGAGTACAGACACAGAGCATATCGATATCGCAAAAAGAAAATAAGTACCCTTCGTACCTGGGGTATGTACGTACGTACGAGACATGTGAGCGAGCGTATAGCGGAAAACCGCCCGCGACGCGAAGCATATGTGGTGTTCGAGCTGTTTTCTCCTGAAGCATGGCGGCGGGACTCTTGACATTATCAAGTCGCCAGTTTGCAACAAGCAATATTTAATCATGGACCTCTGTCCGCTTCGCATAATTTGATGTACTTTTCCTTCCTGAGCGAGGGTAGCGGGCGGCGAAGGCCGCCCGCGGAGCGAAGCGCCTCGTACATACATAATACATACATACATACATACATACATACATACATACATACATACATACATACATACATATACTTACTTAGATCTCGATCTCTGAGCGTGCTCGGTTGGTACATCCCTGGCCTCTCAGAGCTCCCACTTGGGAATCGCCTCCGTTTATTACTTGCCGGACCGTTCCAGCGAGTCTTTGTTTTCTCCATTTCTCGTCGTACTTTCAGTCCTTCTTTCCTTTTTTCTTCTTTCGTTTCGTGTGCGTGCGTGTACTCCGAGCACGGTTGCGCAGGCGAACCCGGCACCGTCTCGGATGGCAGTATTGATAATTATCCTTGCATGTGGCAGAGGCAAGCACTTCAATCGATGTTAACCGACTGGTAAAGCATGAGCTTCGAGCTCGAAAGAGTTGATGATGAAAGAGATGGCACTCCAAGGCCTTGTCGTTGATTATTGCGGTCTCGCAGAGGAGACAGGTGGGGAGAGAAGGAGAGTGAACAAGTGGGCGTGCAAACGCTCCTCTTGGCTGTTTCCGATCTTGACGATCTTTAACAGATACATAACAGATACATATACCTCCTACGATGACGTTCGTTAGGTGATGACACACCCGAATCCGATTACGGCCTATGACAACGTTCGTCAGGTGATGACACACCCGTACCCGATTACGGTCTATGACAACGTTCGTCAGGTGGTGACACACCCAAAATCGATCTATTATGGATCCCTTGTACCGTATACTACCAGATATTCCGTGGTATCCCGTGACGACAAAATGATAGCTACTGTCAAGTAACATCTCCAATAGACTAGCTATGTCCCGACAGCGAACCGATAGGCTACTGACTACTATTATTGTTGTTGTGTAGCAACTGACTACTGCCAACGCTGCTGTTGGGTAACAACGTAGCTATCTTTAATAGTCAGCGGATGCTGGCGAGTAGAGGGGGAGTTGCAAGGAGCGCGGTTGCCGCTTTCGTGCCTAGGCGTCGCGTGTGCCTCGAGACACGAGGGATGCATCAATAGGCTCTGGCTGGCCTCCATTTGTGATTTTGGATAGAGTACGTACGAGTATTTACGGGTCGTTCGGGATTGTAAGATAATATTCACGCGGTGCTTATTTTCGCGACCGGGCTGAGAGTCACAAGAGGGAGGTACTCGTACCCCGAATGAGCACCAACATTGTCGAGCTTGCGTCGAGGTCCACGGTGAGCACCGGGCTTCACGCGAGGCGGGCGACGGGGCTCACTGTGGAAGAGAGGGAGGGAAGCTTACCCGGACTGAATCGGTAGCGAGATGGTCGCGAGAGGGGCGGGCGGCGTACGAGGCTGAGAGAGAAGCTCTGCTGTAAGATTTTTTCTTTTTTTCATTTTTTTCGTTTTTTCACTGGTGTAATGTGTTCCACTCAAGTAGTAAATTATTACACGAAAGGGGACGGGGATTTTATTTCTTTTAGAATTTTTCGGTTTGATTTTCATTGTTTTTGCTGTGTTGCTGTGCCGTTCTGTGCTTTATCTTTCGTACATACGCATACGACGAGTACACAGACACAGAGCATATCGAAAGAAGAAAATAAGTACCCTACCTGGGGTATGTACGTATGTACGACGTGTGAGCGATCGTAGCGGAAAACCGCCCGCGACGCGAAGCATATGTGGCGTCCGAGCTGTTTTCTCCTGAAGCATGGCGGCGGGACTCTTGGCATTATCAAGTCGTCAGTTTACAGCTAACTACAGGGGCCATAAAAAAAGACAATATTCAATCATGGGCCTCTGTCCGCTTCGCATAATTTGATGTTTCCTTCCTGAGCGAAGCGCCTTGTACATACATACATAGAACTACTTATAGATATCTCAACCTCGGAGCGTGCTCGGTTGGTACATCCCTGGCCTCTCAGAGCTCCCACTTGGGAATCGCCTCCGTTTATTACTTGCCGGACCATTACTTGCCGGACCATTCCAGCGAGTATTTGTTTTCTCCATTTCTCGTCGTACTTTCAGTCCTTCTTCCCTTTTTTCTTCTTTCGTTTCGTGTGCGTGCGTGTACTCCGAGCACGGTTGCGCGGGCGAACCCGGCACCGTCGCGGGTGTCAGCGGATGCTGGCGAATAGAGGGGGGGTTGCAAGGAGCGCGGTCGCCGCTTTCGTGCCTAGGCGTCGCGTGTGCCTCGAGACACGAGGGATGCATCAATACGCTCTGTCTGGCCTCCATTTGTGATTTTGGATAGAGTACGTACGAGTATTTAAGGGTCGTTCGGGATTGTAAGATAATATTCAAGCGGTGCTTATTTTCGCGACCCGGCTGAAAGTCGCAAGAGGGAGGTACTCGTACCCCGAATGAGCACCAACATTGTCGAGCTTGCGTCGAGGTCCACGGTGAGCACCGGGCTTCACGCGAGGCGGGCGACGGGGCTCACTGTGGAAGAGGGGGAGGGAAGCTTTACCCGGACTGAATCGGTGGCGAGATGGTCGCGAGAGGGGCGGGCGGCGTACGAGGCTGAGAGAGAAGCTCTGCTGTAAGATTTTTTCTTTTTTTCATTTTTCTTCTTTTTTTCTTTTTTTGACTGATGTAAGGTGTTCCACTCGGGAAGTAAATTATTTCACGAAAAGGGACGGGGATTTTATTCTTTTAGAAATTTTCAGTTTCATTTTTATTGTTTTTGCTGTGTTGCTGTGCCGTTCTGTGCTTTATCTTTCGTACATACGACGAGTACACAGACACAGAGCATATCGAAAGAAGAAAGTAAGTACCCTACCTGGGGTGTGTACGTATGTACGACGTGTGAGCGAGCGTAGCGGAAAACCGCCCGCGACGCGAAGCATATGTGGTGTCCGAGCTGTTTTCTCCTGAAGCATGGCGGCGAGACTCTTGGCATTATCAAGTCGCCAGTTTACAGCTAACTACAGGGAGGGGACATAAAAAAAACAATATTCAATCATGGACCTCTCTCTGTCCGCTTCGCATAATTTGATGTTTCCTTCCTTCCTGAGCGAGCGTAGCGGGCGGCGTAGGCCGCCCGCGGAGCGAAGCGCCTTGTACATACATACATACATACATACATAGAACTACTTACTTCCATCTCGATCTCTGAGCGTGCTCGGTTGGTACATCCCTGGCCTCTCAGAGCTCCCACTTGGGAATCGCCTCCTTTTATTACTTGCCGGACCATTCCAGCGGGTCTTTGTTTTCTCCATTTCTCGTCGTACTTTCAGTCCTTCTTTCTTTCCTTTTTTCTTCTTTCGTTTCGTGTGCGTGCGTGTACTCCGAGCACGGCTGCGCGGGCGAACCCGGCACCGTCGCGAGTGTGAGCGGATGCTGGCGAGTAGAGAGGGAGTTGCAAGGAGCGCGGTCGCCGCTTTCGTGCCTAGGCGTCGCGTGTGCCTCGAGACACGAGGGATGCATCAATAGACTCTGTCTGGCCTCCATATATGATTTTGGATAGAGTACGTACGAGTATTTAAGGGTCGTTCGGGATTGTAAGATAATATTCAAGCGGTGCTTATTTTCGCGACCGGGCTGAAAGTCACAAGGGGGAGGTACTCCGAATGAGCACCAACATTGTTGAGCTTGCGTCGAGGTCCACGGTGAGCACCGGGCTTCACGCGAGGCGGGCGACGGGGCTCACTGTGGAAGAGAGGGAGGGAAGCATTACCCGGACTGAATCGGTGGCGAGATGGTCGCGAGAGGGGCGGGCGGCGTACGAGGCTGAGAGAGAAGCTCTGCTGTAAGAGTTTTTCTTTTTTTCATTTTTTTCGTTTTTTCACTGGTGTAAGGTGTTCCACTCAAGTAGTAAATAATTACACGAAAGGGGACGGGGATTTTTTTCTTTTAGAAATTTTCAGTTTCATTTTCATTGTTTGTGCTGTGTTGCTGTGCCGTTCTGTGCTTTATCTTTCGTACATACGACGAGTACACAGACACAGAGCATATCGAAAGAAGAAAATAAGTACCCTACCTGGGGTACGTACGTATGTACGACGTGTGAGCGATCGTAGCGGAAAACCGCCCGCGACGCGAAGCATATGTGGCGTCCGAGCCGTTTTCTCCTGAAGCGTGGCGGCAAGACTAGAGTGTCTGCGCATAATATTTTTATTTATCAAGGATTTCCGTCGGAAAGGTAATCATAATCGAAAGCCTTTCGGCATGCGCATAATCGTAGACGAAAAACAGCTAAATATTGGATTCTTATGTTTGAAAAAAAAACACTTGCGGCAGCGGCAGCACTTTTTTTTGTACCAAACGAGCCGAACACAAGAAGTCGTGCAAGCAGCAGCAGTACCTACCTGCAGCCGCAGCAGCAGCAGCAGCAGCAGCAGGAGCAGCAGCAGCTGCAGGAGCAGTAGGCAGCAGCAAGCACTAACCGGCAGAAGTGCGATCTATCTTGCGTTCCTCGACACTCGCTGTGCAAGCAACGCCGCCACAACGAGAAGATCGCCCTCCTTCTTCGTCGTCCTCTCTGGCCGAAAAGGGGTCGAAGCGGCGAAGATCAGGGGCGTGGCGGCAAGGGTGTACGCGCTTGCAGCACCAGCAGCGCCTGCAACAGCTCTTGCAGCAGCGCTTGCTGGAGGCAGCTCTCTCGCTTCCAGCAGCGCTTGCTGGAGGCAGCTCTCTCGCTTCCAGCAGCGCTTGCTTGCACCAGCGCTTGCTTGCAGCAGACCTTGCTTGTGTGCAGCAGCGCTCGCTTGCAGTAGCGCTTTTGTTTGCAGCAGCGCCTGCTCACCGCAGTGCTTGTTTATTGCCGCAGTGCTTCCAGCAACAACAGCACTTACTTGCAGCAGCAGCGGCAGCAGCAGCAGCAGCACACTACATGCAGTAGTAGGAGTAGTCGGTGACTTACAGCAGCAGCAGCAGCAGCTGCAGCACCACCTACCTAATAGTATCTGCTGCGAAGGCATGCAGCATCAGCGGCAGCAATTCTTCTCCGCCGGTAGCAGACACATGGTCCGAGGGTCCGAGGCCACTCTCGGGGCAAGCTTGGCAAATCCAAAGCGTCCGGAGAGTTTTCGGCCAACAGAATGCAGCAGTCGAATCTCATATCACACAAATATGGCTCTAGCATAATATGCTATCCAAAAATGCATAACTTCGTCATTTTTATGCAAATTTGATTAGGATATTTGATTAGTCGTCGGTATCGGGGGAATAGATAATCGAAAGTCGTAATATATTTTATTTTGCGCAGACACTCTACTCTTGGCATTATTATCAAGTCGCCAGTTTGCAGCTAACTACAGGGGCCATAAAAAAAACAATATTCAATCATGGACCTCTGTCCGCTTCGCATAATTTGATGTTTCCTTCCTGAGCGAGCGTAGCGGGCGGCGTAGGCCGCCCGCGGAGCGAAGCGCCTTTTACATACATACATACATACATACATACATACATACATACATACATGTATACATACATACATACATACATACATACATACATACATACATACATACATACATACATACATACATACATACATACATACATACATACATACATACATACATACATACATACATACATATACATACATACATACATACATACATACATACATACATACATACATACATACATACATACATACATACATACATACATACATACATACATACATACATACATACATACATACATACATACATACATACATACATACATACATACATGTATACATACATACATACATACATACATACATGTATACATACATACATACATACATACATACATACATACATACATACATACATACATACATACATACATACATACATACATACATACATATACATACATACATACATACATACATACATACATACATACATACATACATACATACATACATACATACATACATACATACATACATACATACATACATACATACATACATACATACATACATACATACATACATACATACATACATACATACATACATACATACATACATACATACATACATACATACATACATACATACATACATACATACATACATACATACATACATACATACATACATACATACATACATACATACATACATACATACATACATACATACATACATACATACATACATACATACATACATACATACATACATACATACATACATACATACATACATACATACACACACGAACATATATAGAACTACTTATAGATATCTCGACCCCTGAGCGTGCTCGGTTGGTACATCCCTGGCCTCTCAGAGCTCCCACTTGGGAATCGCCTCCTTTTATTACTTGCCGGACCTTTCCAGCGAGTCTTTGTTTTCTCCATTTCTCGTCGTACTTTCAGTCCTCTTTTCCTTTTTTCTTCTTTCGTTTCGTGTGCGTGCGTGTACTCCGAGCACGGTTGCGCGGGCGAACCCGGCACCGTCGCGGGTGTCAGCGGGTGCTGGCGGGTAGAGGGAGAGTTGCAAGGAGCGCGGTCGCCGCTTTCGTGCCTAGGCGTTTCGCGTGTGGCTCGAGACACGAGGGATGCATCGGTAGGCTCTGTCTGGCCTCCATTTGTGATTTTGGATAGAGTACGTACGAGTATTTAAGGGTCGTTCGGGATTGTAAGATAATATTCAAGCGGTGCTTATTTTCGCGACCGGGCTGAAAGTCGCAAGAGGGAGGTACCCCAAATAAGCACCAACATTGTCGAGCTTGCGTCGAGGTCCACGGTGAACACCGGGTTTCACGCGAGGCGGGCGACGGGGCTCACTGTGGAAGAGAGGGAGGAAAGCTTTGAACCCGGACTGGATCAGTGGCGAGATGTATTGATAATTATCCTTGCATGTGGCAGAGGCAAGCACTTCAATCGATGTTAACCGACTGGTAAAGCATGAGCTTCGAGCTCGAAAGAGCTGATGATGAAAGAGATGGCACTCCAAGGCCTTGTCGTTGATTATTGCGGTCTCGCAGAGGAGACAGGTGGGGAGAGAAGGAGAGAGGGGGCGAGTGTGCGTTGTGCACGTGTGTCGCATCTCGATCTAGAACTCAAAACAAAAATACTGCAGAGGGACCCCGGACCCTCGAAATGCAGTGTAACCTCAAAACTAAAACAAGCAAAACTCGGGAGAACTCAGCCTGTTTTTCGGGGTTCTACAGTTCCACCGCGTACTGAACCGTAACAAGTAATCCCGCATTCTGAACAAACTGCTACTCGTATGACAGCTCAGTGTACTGTTGTACTCTACGAACTATATCAACAGATGACTAGCTATGTCCCGACAGCGAACCGATAGGCTACTGACTACTGTTATTGTTGTTGTGTAGCAACTGACTACTGCCAACGCTGCTGTTGCGTAACAACGTAGCTATCCTTAATAAGATGGTCGCGAGGGGGGGCGGGCGGCGTACGAGGCTACGAGAGAGAAGCTCTGCTGTGTTTCATTTTTTTTTTTTTCATTTTTTCTTTTTGACTGGTGTAAAGTGTTCCAATCAGGTATAGTAAATTTTTATACGAAAGGGGACGGGGATTTTTTTTCTTTCAGAAGTTTTTGGTTCATTTTCATTGTTTTTGCTGTGTTGCTGTGCCGTGCTGTGGTTTACCTTTCGTAGATACGAGTACAGACACAAAGCATATCGATATCGCAAAAAGAAAATAAGTACCCTGCCTGGGGTATGTACGTAGTACGTATGTACTATACGTACGAGACATGTGAGCGAGCGTAGCGGAAAACCGCCCGCGACGCGAAGCATATGTGGCGTCCGAGCTGTTTTCTCTTGAAGCATGGCGGCGGAACTCTTGGCATATCAAGTCGCCAGTTTGCAACTACATCCATGGGTCATGAAAAAAGCAATATTCAATCATGGACCTCTGTCCGCTTCGCATAGTTTGATGTACTTTTCCTTCCTGAGCGAGCGTAGCGGGCGGCGTAGACCGCCCGCGGAGCGAAGCGCCTTGTACGTACATAGTATTACATAGAACTACTTCTTATAATAATGAGGCGCGCGAAGCGCGCAAAAAGCGGGCGAGCCTCTTTTTTCTTGGAATTTTCCAAGAAAAAAAAAGCCTCTTCATAGCGGCTCGGATACGAGCGTGGGGTGCCTTGTTTTGAGTTTTTCTGTATGTGTATGTGGGTGTGTGTGATTCAACATTTTTTTGGGCAACGTTTGACCACCGCCCTCGACGCACACCGCACCAATCCCAGTCCCGGCGGGCTCTGTGGACGCGCACACACAAAAGAGACCTCCTGGTGCTGGTGCGGTGGTAAGTCGTTCACAGTAGCTCGAGCTAGGTGTGGCAACGTGTGTAGGCACATGTTGGTGCTGGGCCATGTTGAAAAAACACAGAACCAACAACACATTATACTAACGGTTTTTGCTTGAAACCCAGCTAGCTCTACGAGTACTCGTAGGCAGGCAGACTGTGCCTGTCCACAGCAACGAGCGTTCGGACCATGTCCCCGAGACATGCTGCAGGCCCACCCTTCTGCTGATGAGGGGACGGAGAAGCAGGAGAGTATCTGCTGTATAGTTGTTGTACAGCAGTAGTAGTGGTGGCACTGCTAGAAGAAGCTCTGCTGGACACACGTCAGATTGTAGATTTTTCGTCTTCAAATTATGAGTTCGGGACCAGGAAACACATGTACGAAGGGTTCACACACAAGCCGAGCGTACAGCGACGCTGACCTGGCCTCGTGTGTCCTACTGCTGCTGCTGTTTTGCTGCTGGAGAAGCTCTGCTGTAGATGTCGTACATCATCAGTAGTAGCGGTGGCACCTGCTACCTGCTACGAGAAGTTCTCTCTTGGACAGAGCACATCGAGTGCAGATTTTTCGTCTTGAAATTATTATGCCGAATTTCGAGTTCAAAACCAACACAGGACAAAATCGATTACGTGTACAAAGGGTTCAAGGGTTTAGATTGACAAGCCGAGCGTACAGCGACGCTGACCCTGGCGTCGCGTGTCCTACTGCTACGGCTGCTGCTGTTTTGTTGCTGGAGAAACACTGCTGCTGCTGTAGATGTGTACAAAGGGTTCAAGGGTTAGATTGACAAGCCGAGCCGCCGAGCGTACAGCGACGCTGACCCTGGCCTCGTGCGTCCCACTGCTGCTGCTGCTGCTGCTTTTTTTGTTGCTGCTGGAGAAACACTGCTGCTGTATGTAGATGTCGTACATCAGTACAAGCAAGTAGTGGTGGCACCTGGTACGAGAAAGAAGCGCCTTCTGTTGGACAAATATTTTCAGATGCAGATTTTTCGTGTTCAAATTAATTATGCCGAATTTCAACCAGAAAACACTTGCTGTTGGAAAAACAGAAAAAGAAAAAATATGTATCACAGGTGTGTCTATTATTTGTCGTATTTTGTTCTTTCCACCCGTCGACATCCAGCACAACCAGTCAGTGTCTGTGCCGATTCCTGAATTCCCGAGAGATCCGATACGAATACAAGCAATAACTTCTGTGGTCACACAGCAGTAGTACCGGGGGGGAGAAGGGAAGACACCAGTGACCACGCCTTGTCCAGAAGATCGAGGGTAAAACCTCCTACGAGCGGGCTGGAAAGTAGAAGTAATGAAGAAAAAAAAAAAAAAAAAAAAAGTACATATTTTTCATCTTCAAATCATTATGCCGGATTTCGAGGTGGAAATACCAGGATACACACGACAAAATCCAGTACCTGGTATTTGTTACAGGTGTGTCCGTACTGCTGTGCTGTCTGTGTTTTTCAAGAGCAGGATATGATGCCAAGAATATTTACGGTTACGAGATTCATCGACGACGGCGTATAGGTAGGAGGTACAACAGCAGTAGATGTTCGTTCGTGTTGGTTCAGCACAAATGTTGTGCATGATGCATCGCAGATATGACTACTGCAGGTATTGCTGAGGTCGTGCCTCATTACCACCAATTACTAGTAGTAATTAATGATCCCACACTAATTCCGCGAACAGCAGTATAATATAGTCTGTCCTCCAAAATATGATGTGTGTGTTTTTCAGGTTAAAATGATGGGTGGGTGCAGGTGCTACTTCTAAAAAAGTGTGCAGGGTTGCATACGAGTATTATTCTTTCGCTCTTGCGCCACTCCCCTATTAATACGGCACCTCCCGGAGGGGAACCTTATATGTATACGTATATTTGTCAATTTTTCGTACTTTTGCCAACTTTTCTCTTCGCACGAGCACTTTTAGGCAAAACACTAAGTGCACGGACACGGGAAGCCCTGCCGGACACATTGGTCTGGGTCTCGGCGCGATCCGTGCGCACTCTGAAGCGCGTGGCGGGCGCTCAAAGTTTTTTTCCGGCGGGAGTGGATAAGACGATTTCCCTGGTTTCAGTAAAGAGGCCTTACTTTGTACGTACGTATCGGTACATACATGTCATTCATGCTGTCTGTTTTCTCCCCTATATAGGCTCTCACGAGCTGTGTGAGCACACAGCTCAGACATGTACCAGGTACACAACAGACAACATGCACAGATCCCAACGTCCCAACGCTGCCGCCCCACCGCCCACCCGCCGTTCGTGTGCGGCACGCCCATATGCGCAGTGTTGCTGTGGTTGGTTGCGTTTGTCGGAGCCTGCAGTCCGCATTCCACCGTTTGCCATATACTTTTTGATCCGTATATACCCAGGATGACGTATACCAGGTATATCCCTGTACATATTTTTTGTGTTGCACGGAGCACGGACCACCGCCTAGAGAACAATACACACAGCAGTGCACAGAGCGCGCTTACCTCCAGCTTCCTACAGCACCACGACCCTGCTGCCCTGCTACCCAGCAGCAACAGCAGTGGGCACACCTTGCGCGTATGGCATGATCGTACTGCGGCTATCACACCAGGTGGTTTATTCGATCGATCACTTGACCACTCCACGAACTACAGCAGTAACTATTTATTGCTGTGTGTGATCCAACATTGCCACTGCTCCAGCTGTGCTCAGCACAGTGCGCCAACAGCAGCAGCAGGCAAGGTACTATGCGCATGTGGAAGATCCGCGCTGGAAGCCCAGTACTACTACTGTAGTTCGTTGTTGTTGCCATCTTCATTGGCCGATGCACGTACCTTCCGCAGTGTGTGACCCGCCATTATCCCCGGATCGATATATTCGTCGTCTCGAGTATACAACAAAAACAAATCGTTCGTACTGCTGTGTGTACCACAATTTTTTTTTTTTTTTTATTATTTGCCTTCTGACAATGTGCAGGGCGTTATTCATTCAAGATGAAAAAACTAACATAATTCGTCGAACACCCTCAATTTTATCCAACCTTTTCTCCTTCCTTGCGTATACTCAATTGACTACGCACTACCTTTTACCGATATATTTTCACTGACTATGTATCTATACGCCCTGCGTCCTACTCCGTATCTACATTCCATCCCCACGCCATTGGAAGTAGTTCTCCCTCCTCCTCTCTTCTCCCCCTGGCGGCCTGTCGGTCTCGAAGGGCGAGCTTATATCGGTGCACCCGGCGCGAGATCGCGACCTGGGTGGTCACCGATATGATCTGGAAAAGATGCTCCTTACAAACCACAAATTATTCGTACAGCAGCAGCGTTCGTACAAAGCATACTTACAGCAGCAGTAGTTCTCATTGCTGTGTGTCCTACATTGCTGACCGATAGATCCTGAAAGGGGGTCAGTACACGTACGTTCCTCGCGTGGCATTCTACAGCAGTACTGCTGTATATGCAGTCGCACCTGTACGAGCCACTCTACTGCTGTAGGAGATCGTGCAAAGTGTTTTAGATTGCGTAAAAACACGACGTGCCAGTTGTACGAGCACTGTTCTAGCGTAGACATTTATACTGCGCGCGATAAAAATTTTCGTTTCCGAGGTTTGTCCTGCCTACCCCCCCTCGCTCAGTGTTGGGACTGGTCTGGGTAATCGGCCGCTCATTTGCGGCCAAGGACGCGTTTTCAGAGTTGTGGGCTGGGTTTAGGCGGTTCTTGCCGTCTTCCGTGTTCGACTCGCACCATCCACGCTTTTTTTATATTTCACTTTTGACTTTTTTTGTACCAGGACCACAACAGTAGTATTAACAATCATACATTCGTTCACACATTTGCTTTTCAGAGTGTATAGTATGATATACTGCTGTAATACAAGTTGTGTGTGTTTATTTTCCACTTCTGACTTTTTTTGTACCAGTACATTCATCCACCTTGCTTTTCTGAACGTATAATATGATATGCAAGTTACTTGTTATGTGTTTTTACCCAAGGTCAAGAGTTTGGGCCCGCTTACGTGTGGCGTGCGTTCACACCTCAACATTTCACAGCTACTCCCAATCGCAATAGTTGGGAGTAAAGCAAAGTATGCTCGAGAAAATAGTGACTATTATCGTAGGTACTTCGTACACTCGCAGTATTTCGGGGGTTTTGTACTCGAGATATATACTGCGAGTACTCGCAGTATTGTCAGGTTCTGTCGATACTACTTCGTATACTTTCGGGCTCGCACTAATACGGGGTTCGCTACTGCTGCTGGCGTGGATACCCCCTGTTGTGTTTCAACCTTGTTGTGCTTCAAGTGTCTCGGGGTTAAGTACCGCGGGTACTACAAGTATTCTAGTCTATACAGTAATATCAGTATTTCGTCCGTTGGTAGTGTTCGTACTGCTGTTTCTTCTGCGAGAGTCAGTACTCGCAGTAATGAAATACCCTCAATATGCCCAGTATACTTCGAGTATGATGTATACTTCAACCGTCTGTGCACCGCGTCGACAATTCTCAGGCCCAGCGTTCGGCACCAAACACACCCAGATAGTCCCACACGAGTGGGAGTTGGAGCAAACCACTTTCGCTGGAGACGATTTGAGTACTTGAAGCAGTCTGGCAGTATTTCGAGACATGCATTTGCGAGGAATATATGTCATTCATGTACTGCGAAATACTCTCAGTATCTCGAGGTTCTGTACTGCGCATATATTGCCTTTACTCCAAGTCTTTCGTGTTTCGATACTACTACTGCGGGCACATACTTTCCTGTATTATGGGGGTTCGGTACTGCTCACTCTCTTTACTCTCAGTATTTGGGCCCTCTCAGTGCTGGCAATATTATTGCCGCCAGTACTCCAATACTCTCAGTGCTCGGACCACGATTTGTTCTCGAGCATTTATCTGTGAATGATGTTACCGTGAGCACCAAGAAACATATATTTTGGGGGAACATATATATTATTGTACCAGTATGTATGTGCTGTACCTTACTCAACCGGTCACAAAGTATAATGGCGCAACCTCGACCTCGCGCAATTTTTTTGTGTACTTACGAATTAATCGCCGCGAGTCGGCTGGATCGATATATCCACTTACCGCTACCCTATTTTATATTATTTTGTAGTAATGACCCCACACTATAATTCCGTGAACAGTATAATAGTCTGTCCTCAAAAATTTGTTGTGTGTTCTTCAGGTTAAAATGATGGGTGGATGCAGGTACTACTTCTACACAAGTGTGCAGGGTTGCATACGAATATTATTTCGCTCTGGCGCCACTCCCCTATTCATACGGCACCTCCCGGAGGGGAAAACCTTGTATGTATACGTATATTTGTCTATTTTTCGTACTTTTGCCAACTTTTCTCTTCGCACGAGCACTTACTTTCAGGCAAAACACTAAGTACACGGACACGGGAAGCCCTGCCGGACACATTGGTCTAGGTCTCGGCGCGATCCGTGCACTCTGAAGCGCGTGGCGGGCGCTCAAAGTTTTCTTTTCGGCGGGAGTGGATAAGACGATTTCCCTGGTTTCAGTATAGAGGCCTTACTTTGTACGTACGTATCGGTATGTACATACATGTCATGCTGTCTGTTTTCTCCCCCATATAGGCTATCTCTCACGAGCTGTGTGAGCACGTGAGCACACAGCGCAGACATGTACCAGGTACACAACAGACAACATGCACAGATCCCGACGTCCCAACGCTGCCGCCCCCCCGCCCACCCGCCGTGCGTGTGCGGCACGCCCATATGCGCAGTGTTGCTGTGGTTGGTTGCGTTTGTCGGAGCCTGCAGTCCGCATTCCACCGTTTGCCATATACTTTGTGAAACAGGTATGATCCCGACCCCTAGGTTCGGATATGTCCGGTTCAAAAACAAAACAAAACCAAACCTTTCAGCTTTGGAGAATAACTTTTATTTCGCTGTTCGAGTATACTCGGACGTATCATCAACCACTCAATCAATTGAATTGGTTGAGCTCACATCCATCTCTGAAGTTTCTCTGAAAATATGTTTTGCATTTTTTTTCGATATTTTTTTTCAAGCATTTTGGACCGATTAGGGCCGGTCCTAAAACGTGGGCGGAAAAAAAAAAAAAAAAAAGAAAAACAATATGAAATAAAACGAACAGACTTTCGTTTTTCGTAAAAAAACAGCAGATTGAGTTCTAAAACGACACAACCGAGTCGAATTTTTACGCGGTGCAATTTTCAGAATGATTCAACCGCCACAGCACGTGATTCCCGGCGATATAGCGCTCGACAGCGACGGTGGATAGACACAACTCGCATAGATATACGTGAGGCACCCTCCATAGCAGGCGGTTCTCGTGGTCCAACCCGCTCCCTCCGGAGTGTTCTAGAACTTGTGTATCGGCCATCGCTGTTCGATGGCAGACGTTCGAATGTTGAGTGATTTACGGAAGGATATTTGGTTTATATAGGAACGGCATCTACGCTATTTTGTCAGAAGGCAAGCATACTAATAAATATTAATAATAACAATGTTGAGTGGTACTCAAGTCGAAAAATTGACCGCCACATCCACTTCCTGATCCCCCGGTTTCTTGCGAGGGCGCCCGATCCATGGTGATTGCCTATACCCATATATGCTCTCGCGCCGTCAACAGACAAGCCGCGTGGCGGCTACATGTGATACGGAGCCCGCTCTAGGGTAGTGGTAAGGGTAGTGGCAAGGGACGCAGGTTGTTCTGGCAGCTGGAAAGCAGTGCTTCGCTTCTTCTGATTTAGATCTTCTTGTTGATGGCGAGAGCTGAGGAGGTGCTCTGGTAGAGAAGTGAGAGGTAGGGGGGCGGGACTCGACGCCCAGATATACTCGTCCCACCCCACGCCACAAACTCTCCTAAATTCCTCTTATCTGATGTACTCCAACAGAACTTTCCTAATGGCTACCGATCGTTCTTCTGCTAATATAAGAACTTCTCACTTCGTAGTCCTATCTGCATCACGGAACATTCCTAAAATAACGATACTCTCGACTAACGGAATATCCGCCGGGTTAATCCATTCTTTGGATTATTCTCGTATTCGTGGAACTACAAAACTGCAACGTATTATCTATATCTATAGCCCATGAATACTCTACTCATATCACATTAGCCCACCCTGAATAGTCGTATATGCAGACCACAAGATGGTCGGAGGGTGATGACAAAGTTCATCCCGAACGGCCAGAAAAAGGTGGTCGAAGATGCGGCTATTCGAAACAAAAGAAATGAGGCTATAGATCCCCCCACACCTCGTAATAAAACCCAAACACTACGAAGAGGGGGTGTTCGCTGCGAACAACGACGGAAAGGGAGACTAAAGGAGAGAGACACAGAACTCGTAGCAGAGGCGAAGGGAAAAATCACCCAAAATGAAAACAAAGAAAGACGAACGCAAAATGAGGCAGAAACCGAAAGCGAAGGCCGAAGAAGAAAACGAAGACCCAAATGAAGGCAAAAGAAAGACGTACAAGCGTTTCACTGGAGCCATTGTCTGGGGCCCAAGGAAGTACGAAAGGGTTGTTCGCTGAACCGGGTTGGCGAACGAGGAAACTCTAAAAAGAAGACAGCGATCACAATTCAAAAACATATATATATATATATATCCGCTAGGCCCCGTGCCTTGTCTTGTGGCGAAGGTCCTAACATGGTAGTCATCATGCGAGACAGAAGGGACACAGCTAGAGTGCTATGAGGGCTGCGTGTACTAGGGACTACTGAAACCGAGAGGCGCAACAAACAACGCGGCGTCTCGGAGATCTGTCCGTGGTGTGAACAAAACCAGCAAACGTAGCAAGGTAGCCAACTCAACAAAAACAAACTCAAAGACGGTGGCGGCAAGAAAATCGCAAGAAAATCCGCAAGAAAATCGGCCTAATGCGTGCAGTTCGAAGTTGTAGATAGCGCGGGGCCCAAAAACTAACGTGTGCAACTCGATCAACCGGGGCGACGTCAAACGTGGTGTCGTTCGCCAGAGGACAGAGGGGTGTGCGGAATACCGGACAAGAAAGAAAGAAGAAGAAAAGGGAAAGAGAAAACGAAATACCATCGGGACCAGAAAACAGACAAAAAGCTGGACACAGGTCAGGAGAAATCGATCATGTCCGAACCGCTTATGTATGGCCGATAACTCAGCGGCCTTCCGGGGCGGCAATGCTATCGGGACCCTACTTGTCAAACATGGAAGAAACACGGGTGAGCTGGAAGCTCGATATAGTCTTAGCTCGAGGACCGTCTGAAACACGGGTCGGCGGAAGTCGACTAAGGTCAGAGTACAGCTCAGGCTACAACACGATTTTACCTCGGCGTGATATCGCCGATAATTGGCTGTAGGCTAGTGGAGTACAAACACAAATGCAAGTGAAGGTATCGCTACGAGTCAGTGGCCCGAACGTAAGGAGGTTACACGGAGCCGTAGGCGATAAGAAGAAAAACAAACGGGGGGGGGGGGGGGGGGGGGGGGACGATGATACTCCCAGACACACCCAAAAAAAAGAAACATACACGGCCTCGGATCGGTAGCCAACACGGGGTCGGTCAAGCGATACCGGTGGCGGTAGATGGAAACAAACACTCCCAAGAAGATGACTGCTGATGGCTATTGAAGACTAACCCTGAAGAACTACTCTTAAGATATTGTAGACTAACCAGAACCAAATACCCAGAACTAACAAAAGACTAAACTAAGGCTAACCAGGGGGGGGAGTGGAAACGGTGGGGGTTCCGCGGGACACATCAGAGTTCCGCAGCACCCCACGTGCTAGGCTCCCATTCCCATGGCGTTGAAGACACCACGATCCGTATACGGCGTTCCGTGCTGTAGTGTAGCGGGCGGGTTGGAGGTCGATCTTGATCGGGCCGGGGTCGTCCAGGAACCGGACGATGTAGGAGCTTCCCGGTGAAGACTCCGGCGGAGTTCCCGAAGAGGCGTCAGGGGGTGAGCCGTGGGCGACCTTGCCCAGCCACCAAAGGCCGTCGCGCGCCTTGTACCATATGTGTGCTCCGGAGGGTAGGATGGTGGTGCTGAAGTTGTGGAGCCAAAGGCTGCGGGAGACCAAGGCGTAGCCTGGGGCGAGGAAGATTTGTCCTTGAGATCGGGCCAGTTCGCGGTGAGCGGCGCCGATGCGCATCTGGCGGTAGAGGCGGTTCGTCTGGCGGTGCTGGGTTGGTGATCGTGACCAGTAAAGTAGGATGTGGCGCCGGAAGTGTTGAAGGTCCAGCTCGCGTTCCCAAGAGGGGCTGAGAAGTCCAGTCCAGTGAGTCTCGTACAGAACGGCGATGACCCCGCCGCGGCCGCGTACGAGTTGATGGCCAGTGATCTGCTCGACCTCGAGGCGTTCCGGTGGAGGAGTGACGTCGTCGACGGTGACGTGGTAAGGGGGGGACTTGGCGGCAGAAGCTGTGAGCACGTATGTAGTAAGGTCCGCGGGCAGATGCTTGGGGATGTCGCTGGTGTCGTCGGGGTTCCGGCAAGGTTTGCATCGTTGGACGGAGACGCGTGGCTTGGAGTCCCGTCCCGGAAGGTCCGATGGAAGGTCGAGGAAAAGTAGCTTGTCGTGAAGGGAGCGATTGTCGGGGGTGTTTGAGGCGGGCGTCGGCCCTACGGCAAGGACCTTGAAGGGGCCATTCCAGTTCAGGGAAAGCTTCGCCTTGAGGACGGTTGCGTCGGTGCCCTTTTTGACGCCTTGGCGGATGGTTGAGGCGGAGTTGTAGACCCAAACCCAGCCGCCTACGGTGAAGGGGGGGGATGCTAGGAGGGCGGCCATGATGGGCGCATTGCGGCGCTGAAGACGCGAGACGGTGAGTCGGTGTAGTTCGCGGACGAGGGAATAGGCGCGTCGTTGTCGGTCGGTGGCGAGGTTGATGTAAACCAGGTGATCGCGGTCCAGGCTTTGGTGACCGCCGATATTATCGGGTTCGAAGACCGAGAGCGGGAGGCGAGGCAGGCGGCCCATGTGGATTTCGTTAGGTGCAAGCCCTGTGGCGGCGTTCACGGAATTGTTGTAGGCCGACGACACGTGTGGGAGCAGCACGTCCCAGTCGGTCTGCTGTTCGTTGCCAACCATAGAGAGCATTTGGGCCAGTACGTGGTGGATGGCTCACATGATCGTGAGAAGATCTAGAAGAAGCGCTGCAGTCCCAAGCTTGGCCAGAACATTCGTTGAATGCGACGACGCCAGATGTGATACGGAGCCCGCTCTAGGGTAGTGGTAAGGGTAGTGGCAAGGGACGCAGGTTGTTCTGGCAGCTGGAAAGCAGTGCTTCGCTTCTTCTGATTTAGATCTTCTTGTTGATGGCGAGAGCTGAGGAGGTGCTCTGGTAGAGAAGTGAGAGGTAGGGGGGCGGGACTCGACGCCCAGATATACTCGTCCCACCCCACGCCACAAACTCTCCTAAATTCCTCTTATCTGATGTACTCCAACAGAACTTTCCTAATGGCTACCGATCGTTCTTCTGCTAATATAAGAACTTCTCACTTCGTAGTCCTATCTGCATCACGGAACATTCCTAAAATAACGATACTCTCGACTAACGGAATATCCGCCGGGTTAATCCATTCTTTGGATTATTCTCGTATTCGTGGAACTACAAAACTGCAACGTATTATCTATATCTATAGCCCATGAATACTCTACTCATATCACATACACGCACTACCACGGCCATCGTGCGCTTTTGCTAACCGGTCGTGGAAACTTTTTATCGGAACTTCATCCCAACGCTTCGAGCTCCTATTAAATTAGGACCTCTTAATAACATGTTCCTCTCCGACCCTGGGTATCCTATATTTCGTTTATTTGGCACCCATTTCGTTTTTTTCAAGGCTTATCACAGTGACTGAGAATCGTGACGGGACGGGACGGGACAGTTTTTTATTGTTTGGCGGGAAAAAAAAATGACGACAGGACGGTAAAATTACGAGAAAAATGGTCGGCGGGACGGGACGGGACGGGACAGCGGGTGCATAATTTTCTCGACGGGATGGGACGGTAACAGTTCAACGGATTTTTTTTTTTCGCGGCGGGACGGGACGGTAAATATTTTTTCCCTCGGCGGGACGGGACGGTATTTTTTTTTTCCTCGGCGGGACGGGACGGTAATTATTTTTTTCCTCGGCGGGACGGGACGGTAATTATTTTTTTCCTCGGCAGGACGGGACGGTAAATATTTTCTTCCTCGGCGGGACGGGACGGTAAAGATTTTTTTCCTCGTACGGGACGGTAAATATTTTTTTCCTCGGCGGGACGGAACGATACCTGCAGTTTTTCGTGGCCGGACGGGACGGTATAGGAAAAACTCAACGTGACGAGAGTTATTCATTAAAAACACCTATCCTATGTATTCCAGAACAACCGGGGGAAAAAAAAAACTGAACTTCCTTCACATTTCCACTATTATACAGTAGTATACTCGCACATTAAATCGGCACGGCGAACGCACACCACGAAGTACACGCCACGTTTTGCGCTGAGAAATACCACATATCATGATTCTACCGAAATAACCTCCCCAGCCGAAGCATTCTGGGGTCGTCCCGAGGCAGGTAACTTTGTGGCCACCGTGCATTTGACGTTTTTCTTCCCGACCGGCGGCTCAAACCCCGAGAAGAAAAACGTCAAATGCACGGTGGCCACAAAGTTACCTGCCTCGGGACGACCCCAGAATGCCACACAGGCGACGTCTTCTGATTCCTTCCCACCCCTGCCCCAAGCACTGCTGTTTTGCGGTCCCAGCTGATGGCTGTTCTGATGTTTTGTGCTTGCGATGTGTCGCTGTGGTGGGTGTGGAGGTGGAGGTGGTGGGTGATGGAGGTGGTGGCGGCGGTGGTGATGATAGTGCCGCTACTGGTTGATCGACCACGCCCGTGAGATAGGCATCCATGGCGTCCGTGCCGGCCACAGCACCAGTATTGGTTGCCGTGAGTTGAGGGGTCTGTGTTTGTGCGTGGCAACTGGTGGCTGTGGCAGGTGTCGCGCGTGGAAAAATATGAAGATTCATGTGAAAAAAAAAAAAAAAAAAAAAAAAAAAAAAAACAGATATCAACTAAATTTTGTACCAGGTAATTCGCAAGTTTGTAGTTACGAATTTTTAAACATTCATTCGTACTTCGTGATTTGTGATTAATACTTTCAGTTAATTATGTAAATTAAAATACATGAACACCAACACCACAGCTTCTGCCACAAAATAGAAAATAAAAGTAATTTATAATTTCATATTTGTGAAACTCGAAATTTCGTAATTTCGTGGTGGGCACGTGAACGGGAGCAGACGACCACACCAGCGTATCTTGGACATGAAGAGGCAAGTTGTGTGGACGGAAAGGGACTATTCTGGTATGTGACAGCGGTGTAGTTTTTTTTTAGCGGGACGGGACGGTAAATTCACGGAGTCACGGCGGGATGGGACGGTAAATTTACGGAGTCACGGCGGGACGGGACGGTATATTCACGGAGTCACGGCGGGACGGGACGGTAAAATTACGGAGTAACGGCGGGACGGGACGGTATTTTTACGGTGTCACGGCGGGACGGGACGGTAAATTTACGGAGTCACGGCGGGACGAGACGGTAATTTTCAACGGGAGAGATTTTCTCGGCGGGACGGGACGGTAATTGACGGCGGTCAGGGAATTTCTCGGTGGGACGGGACGGGACGGGACGGCGGTACGATTTTGACGGCGGTTTTACCGTCCCGTCCCGCCGTTACCGCCGTTACCGTCCCGCCGAAATTACCGTGATAAGCCTTGGTTTTTTTGACTGGTGTAAGGTGTTCCACTCGGCCGTTCGGTATGCATTTTGATTTTTTCCCTTCTTATCCTTATGAAAGAAGTACTATACATACTCGTAGTGGGTGGGTGACGAGCGTATTTTGGCCCACTCACTATTGCTCTTTTTACTTAGTTAAGTGTTCACCGGGATGCATAGTCCCCTTTTTCCTTCTCGTATCTTTCCCCTTGCACGTCCCTTTTGGCTCATGCTCGGGGTAAGTATGTATGTGTCTGAGCTTTGGCTTCCCATTTTATTTATTTATTTGGGATTCTTCTCCTTTTCTTTTTCTTTTTCTTTTTCTTGTTGTTTTTCGGTTTGGTTTTTTCGTTGCTTCTCTTTCTTTATGGTGTATTTTGGTTGCTGGCGTATGTATGTATGTTGTGTCGGCCGCACCTAGTGCGAAGGCATGGTATTACGTAGGCTATTAATGCATTACGGTGTGTTATCTCTGTGTCGTAGTCTGTGACCACAGAGCTCGTATCTTTCTAGGGTGAAGAATCAGCACGGACACTGGGCTTGCTGGATGTCGACGAGTAGAAGAACGGTTTAATGTGAAGAACACACACACACACACACTCAGGTAGTAAATTATAACACGAAAGGGGACGATTTCATTTTCATTGCTTTTGCTGTGTTGCTGTGCCGTTCTGTGTGCTTTATCTTTCGTACATACGACGAGTACACAGACACAGAGCATATCGAAAATGGAAATAAGTACCCTACCTGGGGTATGTACGTATGTACGACGTGTGAGCGAGAGAGTAGCGGAAAACCGCCCGCGACGCGAAGCATATGTGGCGTCCGAGCTGTTTTCTCCTGCTGAAGCATGATGGCGGCGGGACTCTTGGCATTATCAAGTCGCCAGTTTGCAGCTAACTACAGGGGCCTTAAAAAAAACAAAATTCAATCATGGACCTCAGTCCGCTTCGCATAATTTGATGTTTCCTTCCTGAGCGAGCGTAGCGGGCGGCGTAGGCCCCCCGCGGAGCGAAGCGCCTTGTACATACATACTGGTACTACAATATATATGTTCCCCCAAAATAAATGTTTCTTGGTGCTCAGGGTATAATATCAAGGTTTCACAGGTAAACACTCGAGAACAAATCGTAGTCCGAGTACTGAGAGTATTGGAACACAGGCGGCAAAACTACTGCGAGTACTGAGAAGGCCCAAATACTGAGAGTAATGAGAGTGTGAGCAGTACCGAACCCCGAGAATACAGGTTGTTTAAAGTATGTACCCGCAGTGGTATCGAAACACGACATAAATACTTGGGGTATAGGCAATATATGCGCACAGTACAGAACCTCGAGATACTGAGAGCATTCGCAGTCATGCATAATATTATATCGAAATACTGGCAGACTGCTTTGAGTGCTCAAGTTGTCTCCGGCGAAAGTATAGCTTGCTCCAACTCCCACTCGTGTGGGACTCTCTGGGTGTGTTTTGTGCCGAACGCTGGGCCTGAGACTTGTCGACATGGCGCACAAACGGTTGTGAAGTATGAGTATACTTCATACTCGAAGTATACTGGGCATATTGAGGGTATTTCATCACTGCGAGCACTGAGTCTCGCAGAAGCAGCAGCAGTACGAACACTACCAATGGACGAAATACTGCCATAGACTAGTACTTACTGGTATACTTGTAGTACCCGCGGTACAGAACCCCGAGATACTTGAAGCACAACAGGCGGTATCCATGCCAGTAGCAGTAGCGAACCCCGCATTAGTGCGAGCCCGAAGAAAGTATACGCAGTAGTATCTACAGAACCTCAAAATACTGCGAGTACTCGCAGTATCTCGAGTACAAAACCCCCCGAAATACTGCGAGCGTACGAAGTACCTACGGTACTCGTAATAGCAGCAGTATCTTCTCGAACATACTTTGCTTTACTCCCAAGTATTCGGAGTAGCTGTGAAATGTTGAGGTATGAACGCACGCCACACGCAAGCGCGCCGCCCAAACTCTTTAATTTGGGCTAAAACACACAAGAAACATGTACTGTACTCTTATCATATTATACGTTCAGAAAAGCAAGGTGTGGACGAATGTATTATTATTTTACTGTAGCACTCTGTTGTAGTAGTTCTGGTACAAAAATAGTCCAAAGTGAAATTAAGAAAAAAAAAACGTGGATGGTGCGAGTCGAACCTCGGAAACGAAAATGTTATCCAGTAAGTGCAGTTTAAACCTATACGCTATTACGGGGGTCCATAGTTAATATAGGACCTATGGTATTCATAAAAACCTATATATTTTACTATTTTTACTAACAAAATTTGGTCCCGTTAACTATGGACCCCCGTAATAGAACAGCGCTCGTACAACTGGCATGTTGTGTTTTTTACGCAATCTAAAACACTTTGCACGATCTCCTACAGCAGTAGAGTAGCTTGTACAGGTACGACTGCATATTCAGCAGTACTGCTGTAAAATGCAACACGAGGAACGTACGTGTACTGATCCCCTTTTAGCTGGCTCTAGGATCTATCGATCAACAATGTAGGACACACTGCAATCAGAACTACTTTGTATGTACTGCTGTAAGTATATTATGAACGCTGCTGTACGAATGAGCCGCAGTACGATCATCCATACGCGCAAGGTGTGCTCACTGCTGCTGCTGGGCAGCAGGGTTGGTTGTGGTGCTGTAGGAAGCTGGAGGTAAGCACCCTCTGTGCACTGCTGTGGGTATATTGTTCTCTAGGCGGTGGTCCGTGCTCCGTGCAACAACCCCAAAAAAAATATATGTATGGGATATTTTTATTAGAGCCTGGTATTAGTATAGGGCTACCCTATATATACCCCCTACAAGGTTCCCCACCGGGAGGTGCCGTATTAATAGGGGAGTGGCGCAAGAGCGAAATAATAATACTCGTATGAAACCCTGCACACTAGTTTAGAAGTATAGCATTTGCACCCACCCATCATTTTAACGTGAAGAAACACACACAACATATTTTTGAGGACAGGCTATTATACTGATGTTCGCGGAATTAGTGTGGGATCAATACTACAACAATATTAATATATAATAGGGTATATCGGTAGGTGGAGATATATTGATCCAGCTGACCCGCGGCGATTAATTCGTAAGTACATAAAAGTTGCGCGAGGTCGAGGTTGCGCCAAAATACTTTGTGACCGGCTGAGTAATAAGGTGAAGTACATACATACATACTGGTACTACAATATATATGTTCCCCCAAGATAAATGTTTCCGGGTGCTCAGGGTAATATCAAGGTTTCACAGGTAAATATATGCTCGAGAACAAATCGTAGTCCCGAGTACTGAGAGTATCGGAATACTGGCGGCAAAACTACTGCGAGTACTGAGAAGGCCCAAATACTGAGAATAATGAGAGTGTGAGCAGTACCGTATTAAGGATGATACTTGTCAGTAGCCATCATAGTCGTTACGCGATAACACTTGCGTCATCTGGTATACATTTACGCATTTCTAAGTACCGCGGACAGTTTTCCAGTCTGTGAGTAAGTAGTATTACTGTAGCAGTATACAGCAGCAGCAGTCTTACAATAATATCTACTACTGTGCACTCGTGCATATTGCATAATAATAGGTCTCAATAACAAGCAGCGCATCGTGGATCTACTGTATTACGTACGTACAGAATCTACAGCCAGCAGCACACATGTACAGCAGTACCTGGTGCGTGCGCACTGGTAAATAATGGACAGGGTATCTTCAGTATCCCGTCGGGACCAGTAGCATAGTTTTAGTTGTGGTTGAAGTAACACTTTATGCTACAAGAGGGTCATGAATACGTACCCCAAGTTTTATTGTTTTTAGCAGGAGAATTGCGGGTCTCCGTGTTGTTTTATATTGAACTGAATGCAAGGGTATTTCCCTATTTTTGTTTTTGAACGAATTTGTAGGGGTCGTCCTTTGTTTCGAGCAGTGAGCGCACACGCGCATCGCTCCCCTTTGAGCTCACTCTACTTTTGCTCACCATCATCAGCTTCCAGCTGAGCAAATGAACCAACACTGTGGCTTGGGGTCACCACATCTTCTTCTCTTCTATTGAAGCTTCTCGTACAAGTCACCTAACAGTGGCTATACGTTTGCCTCGAACATTTATTTTGACTGTGTATTGACCGGCCATCGGCAATCGAGTCTAGGCGTACACACCAGCTACGAGCTGGTATACACGCCAATCGCCATACCTAATAGGTTATGAGCCTCGGAACGCGTAAACGCGGCAAGCTACTAGCAACGGTGGCCCAAGACCGCCACCCTGAACTGCTACTGGCTCGCTATACAGCAGGAGGAGGACTGGACTTTTTCTAGATCAAGAAAACTGCTGCTACGTACGAAAAAGGGAGCTTCTTCCACGACGAGAGGAACCAAACATCGAAGATCTACATACTTCGTTGAAACGTGAGTGACACGTGGTACGGACACCGCGTGCTTCTAAGAGGGTCCTGCGTAGGGCATTCTACTACTGCTGTAGTTCACTACTGCTGTTGTAGTCAAACTGCTGTAACTACGATAGAGACACCTACAGAGCACCACCGCGTAAGGAGCTGTGAAAATCTCACCTGCTCCCCTTTGTCTTTTCATAGACGAAGACCAATAATCTCGAGCAAAACTCGAGTGTAACCGCTGTACGCTGCTCAACAGCAACTCCACATCCACACAACCCAGCACGCCTGAAAGTTAGGAGCTCTGCTGAGCGTAGTCCATTTCGTGGATCGTAAGCCTCAGTCACTCTGAGCAACAGCGGTATAGAAGTTAACTCCCGATAAATAAGCACCCTGCTATCTGTCAAAGGAGCGCTGAACTTCGAATTTCCAAGAGGGCGTCGGCCCCAGTGAGATTTTTTTTTTGGTCGTCACTACAACAGTGGCACAGAAGCAAACTCCCGACAAGCGTGATAGCTGTCTGTCAAAGGAGTCCCTGACTTCACCATTTTCTGACAGGACCTTCCAATGCGAGGGAGCCTAGAAAATACAAAAACCTCGATCAACGCGTCGAGTAAGATTCTGCTGTACGCTGTCAAGGACAACTTCGCCACAACCCACAGCACCGCTGGGGTTAAGGAGCTCTGTCTAGTGTAGTCCATTTCGTGGATCATAAGCCTCAGTCACTCTGAGCAACAGCGGCATAGAAGTTAACTCCCGATAAGCATTCTGCTATCTGTTAAAGGAGCGCTGAACTTCTATAAATTTCCAAGAGGACCATCGGCCCCAGAGAGATTGCTTGAAAGTCCGTACTACAGCGGCATAGAAGTTAACTCCCGATAAGCATTCTGCTATCTGTTAAAGGAGCGCTGAACTTCTATAAATTTCCAAAAGGACCATCGGCCCCAGAGAGATTACATGACAGTCGTTACTACAGCGACATAGAAGTTAACTCCCGACAAGTATTCTGATATTAGTCAAAGGAGCGCTGAAAATCTATAAATTTCCAAGAGGGTCGTCGGCCCCACAGAGATTATTTTTTTTGCAGTCGTCACTAGCACTTCACGTAGGTCTGTGACCCCACACGACTGTTTGTTGGAACGAGAACTATTTTTCAATAGTTTCTGCGAGGAGGATACGACAAGTTATTCACACAGCAGTACTGGTAGCTACGTACTACTAAGACTGTACCTGAGTGCACTACTCGTACTACTGCTGTAGAATCATACAAGTACGACACCAACTTCAAACGTAAAGTGAGCGGTATCAGTTACACTGCGCGCATCCAGAGGGTCCCGCATAGATAGGCGTCTGCTATCAACTGCTACCGTACTACTGCAGTCAGGACTGTTTCATCTATGCGAGATACCCAGCGAGCATCACTGCGTTGTTGAAGGTGTGTGTACATTTCACCTCGTGCCATATTTCTCATACGAAGCTAGTGTGGGACTCCAAAATCTCGACCCAAAGTCGAGTATTGTACTGCTGTATCATACGCAGTACGACAAATTAAAAGCCTCGGGATTCCCGAGCATTGTGCGGCAGCCACTCCAAGAGATACTGCTGTACATACGGTACTGCTGGCGTAGTATCCTACAAGACCGCCTGGCCAAGTACTACTCATCATCATGGGGGACTCAGCTTTCAACAACAACAGCGGCAACCTCGCCAATGTTATCAAAGGACCGACGAAGTCCGACGGCGACAAACCAGAGGATTTTCGCGATTGGCGCAAGAGGCTGGCGGCAGTGCTCAGCGTCGCGCGCCGAGAGGTTGCAAGCCTGATCAGAGGGAAACCCCGACCAACCGAAGAAACGACCGGCACGGGAGCTCAGGCGTCTTTTGACAGGGTAATTGCTGACTACTCGACTTGTACGTGCCGGGATGGTCAGCGGGCTCTTCAAGAACTAGTCAACAAGTACAACAAGGAATCTTCCAAGATCATGGCAGGATCCAACGATGAAGCTAAGCAGAAGTGGTGTTCTGTACACAAGACTACATCTCACGACGACTCGGAACGTTACCCGCCGCAAAGTCACGGCGCTGTACTGAGCGCGATATCACCTCCGGTCAACGACGACGAGAAGCCGTCCGCAAGCAACCTTCTGGAAGAGGACACGTCATCGACAACAACAGCCGGAGCAACATCGACGGGAGCTGGAATATCCTCACTAGGGGCCGGAACACCATCACCAAGGACTAAAGGTTCCTCATCAGGGACCGGAACGCCATCATCAGAGACTAGAACACTACCGCAACAAGCTGGAGTGTCGTCATCATCATCAGGAGCTACATCTTCATTTTTCACCCTGGGACGCATCTGCTGCTTCGCCCGGGGGGCTGAATCTTCCACTCTGGCTGGAGTCACACTGAATGCACCGCATCATGAGACCGCCAGTACGGTACACAATCCAAGCGTCGAGGAGACCTTCGACAGCATGCACGCCAAGAGGGCATCGGGGGAAGACCCCCCGGACACGTGTGTGGATTTCGCCTACACCAATAGAGACCCTTTTCGGATCTCGGAGGAGGAAAACTGGGTGATCAAAATCCCCACCGAAACACTACGATGCCATTCATTCCCGGAGCAGCCTCACCCGGGATCATCGGATCATCGACATCTGGGGTCATCGGAGCATCAATATCTATCTGGGATAATCGTGACATCATCATCTGGGATCATCGCGACATCATCGTCTGGGATCACCGGAGCATCCACGTCTGGGATCACTGGATCAACATCATCTGGGATCACCAGATCATCTGAATCAGCTGGATCATCATCGTCTGGGATCATCGGAGCATCAGCGTCTGGGATCACCGGAGCATGCACGTCTGGGATCACTGGATCAACATCATCTGGGATCACCAGATAGATCATCAGCTGGATCATCGTCTGGCATCACCGTATCATCAGCCGGATCATCATCGTCTGGCATCACCGGAGTATCAGCGGAGATATCACCGCCGGCTTCACCAGGGGTGGTGTCAGCTTCTCGAGGGCTGTGTCTGACTCGTGCCTCCACACGAGCCGAGCCCAAACCAGAGAACACAGACAGAGACAAACCGTCAGCTGAAGGAGGTCCACACGCTCACGATAGCGGAAGGACAACCACGGGCAAACCCCGGGACAGGATCTGCGGCATCGACACAGGACGATCAAGAACCACTGGCGACAACGGCCTTCGTGTACAACCGCAAGCCAACTTCAGGAATCATCTTCTTGCTGGACGGAGAGCCCATCAACATCGGGACCAAGAAGCAGACACTGACTGCTTAATTAACAAGTGGAGGCGGAGCTGAGACGACAATCAGTTTTGAGGGAAAGTAAAAGACTACCTCTCCAACTTCAACATAAGTTGAGCCTCAAGTCCTAAGCAAGGAATGACGGACCAAGCACATCGGACGGCCACCGACGTCTACACCAACAAGGTCAAGCCACTGGAAGCGTGAACTGTATTGTCTCCCTTACCGAAGCTGTAGGTTGTCGCACGTTCAATTTGTACGGGGCGGATAAGAATTTCATTTCCTTGGGTCAACGAACTGATCACTGGATCTTTTGCATTCATTGGTAGCGCATCCCGTCCATCTTCCCTACAGTGCAGTACAATGACCGGTGTTGTGCAATATTAAAGATAAAGTGCAGTCAGTACCAAGTAAGGGTGCATTGTAACCAAGTCGAATCATTAGGTTCGAATGTGTAGTTGAAAAGAGTACGTCATCTCCGGAGCTTCAGGATGTATGGCAGGAGAACTTTCCACCTAGATGAGTCCCAACAGGAGATTAGCATACACGAGGGGGATGTCTCTGATAACAGTATGTGTGTGTTGTTACAGCGTTAAGCTGGCAGAATCCAAAACATGTTCCTTTGTTTGTATTGTGGGCGGCAGGAACGTTAATAGTTTGTTCACTCCTATTCTTGTTGCGGAATGATGAACAAATTTACTGTTTTAGACTACTTCACATATTTAGTATTCCTTTGTCGTTTAACTGACTGGAATGTAGTTCACGGTTTGATGATTCTTGGACTGGTAGCTAAGCTTGCATAACATATGCAGAAAAGTAGCAGAGCTGGATATGTTACATCAGCCAGTTTTGTGTAACCCCCCGGGTATTCTAGCAGAATGAGTTTGCTCTCAGTAGTTTAAGTTGAATACTTTCACCGCAACAATTATGACCTTGGTGCGTGCATTTTTGAAGTATGGCATGTAACGCAGAAGCAACGAGTACATTGTTCCACAGTTGAATTTCAAAATCCAGTTATGTTCGGTGTTACGCATCGAGGGGTCGTATTAGGGATGGCACCTATTACAGCAGAAACCAGTATCATCTAGTCGCTGCTGCATAACACAAGGCTACCAGGTACTCCTGTAGCAACCATAATTTAGGTATACACTCATCTCATACAAGCAGGTGTTACAACAGTATAGAAGAACAGAACGATTCTATGTTCGGTTATTTTGTTGTCCTGTACGTGTTGAATCCACTCCTTGGATCTCATGCGGTAGGTACATCATGGTACATAGTGTTTGTTCCCAATAGCAACATCACCACTTGATGTTGCATGTATTTCTTTTGGAGAAATTTTAGCATGTAACGCAGAGTAAGAAAGTGTATGCTTAACGGGAGGAGGTATTAAGGATGATACTTGTCAGTAGCCATCATAGTCGTTACGCGATAACACTTGCGTCATCTGGTATACATTTACGCATTTCTAAGTACCGCGGACAGTTTTCCAGTCTGTGAGTAGTATTACTGTAGCAGTATACAGCAGCAGCAGTCTTACAATAATATCTACTACTGTGCACTCGTGCATATTGCATATAATAATAGGTCTCAATAACAAGCAGCGCATCGTGGATCTACTGTATTACGTACGTACAGAATCTACAGCCAGCAGCACACATGTACAGCAGTACCTGGTGCGTGCGCACTGGTAAATAATGGACAGGGTATCTTCAGTATCCCGTCGGGACCAGTAGCATAGTTTTAGTTGTGGTTGAAGTAACACTTTAGGCTACAAGAGGGTCATGAATGCGTACCCCAAGTTTTATTGTTTTTAGCAGGAGAATTGCGGGTCTCCGTGTTGTTTTATATTGAACTGAATGCAAGGGTATTTCCCTATTTTTGTTTTTGAACGAATTTGTAGGGGTCGTCCTTCGTTTCGAGCAGTGAGCGCACACGCGCATCGCTCCCCTTTGAGCTCACTCTACTTTTGCTCACCATCATCAGCTTCCAGCTGAGCAAATGAACCAACACTGTGGCTTGGGGTCACCACATCTTCTTCTCTTCTATTGAAGCTTCTCGTACAAGTCACCTAACAGTGGCTATACGTTTGCCTCGAACATTTATTTTGACTGTGTATTGACCGGCCATCGGCAATCGAGTCTAGGCGTACACACCAGCTACGAGCTGGTATACACGCCAATCGCCATACCTAATATACCGAACCCCGAGAATACAGGTTGCTTAAAGTATGTACCCGCAGTAGTATCGAAGCACGAAATAAATAAATACTTGGGGGTGAAGGCAATATATATATATATATATATATACAAGGTCCCCCTCCGGGAGGTGCCGTATTAATAGGGGAGTGGCGCAAGAGCGAAATAATAATACTCGTATGAAACCCTGCACACTAGTTTAGAAGTATAGCATTTGCACCCACCCATCATTTTAACGTGAAGAACACACACAACATATTTTTGAGGACAGACTATTATACTGATGTTCGCGGAATTAGTGTGGGATCAATACTACAACAATATTAATATATAATAGGTTATCGGTAAGTTGAGATATATTGATCCAGCTGACTCGCGGCGATTAATTCGTAAGTACATAAAAGTTGCGCGAGGTCGAGGTTGCGCCATAATACTTTGTGACCGGCTGAGTAATAAGGTGCAGCACATACATACATACTGGTACTACAATATATATGTTCCCCCAAAATAAATGTTTCTTGGTGCTCAGGGTAATACTATATGTATAATATCAAGGTTTCACAGGTAAATGCTCGAGAACAAATCGTAGTCCGAGTACTGAGAGTATTGGAGTACTGGCGGCAAAACTACTGCGAGTACTGAGAAGGCCCAAATACCGAGAGTAATGAGAGTGTGAGCAGTACCGAACCCCGAGAATACAGGTTGCTTACAGGTTGCTTAAAGTATGTACCCGCAGTGGTATCGAAACACGACATAAATACTCTTGGGGTAAAGGCAATATATGCGCAGTACAGAACCTCGAGATACTGAGAGCATTCGCAGTCATGCATAATATGCCGGTGTCCCCGGTGGCTTGGTAGGTGGTCCGCGAGCCTATCAAGATCATTTTCGTGAGTTCGAGTCTCACCGAGTGCATGCTCATAGGGACTTTTTCTTGCATAAAAAATTGATTAGCGGAAAGCGCGAGAGCGTGAGTTAGCTGTACATTCGATGAAAATCGACGAGCAGTGGGAATGCTGAACCCTATGCGCGATAAAAAATAAAGGCACGTACCGGGGGGGAGAAGGGACGACACCTGTGACCACGGCTTGTCCAGAAGATCGTCGAGGGTAAAACCTCCTACGAGTGGGCTGGAAAGTAAAAGTGATGATAAAAAAAATAAAAATAAAAATAATAATAATAATAATATTATATCGAAATACTGGCAGACTGCTTTGAGTGCTCAAGTTGTCTCCAGCGAAAGTAGTTTGCTCCAACTCCCACTCGTGTGGGACTATCTGGGTGTGTTTTGTGCCGAACGCTGGCCCTGAGACTTGTCGACACGGTGCACAAACGGTTGAAGTATACTTCATACTCGAAGTATACTGGGCATATTTGAGGGTATTTCATTACTGCGAGTACTGGGTCTCGAGAAGAAGCAGCAGTACGAACACTACCAATGGACGAAATACTGCTATATAGACAAGGACTTACTGGTATACTTGTAGTACCCGCGGTACAGAACCCCGAGATACTTGAAGCACAACAGGCGGTATCCATGCCAGTAGCAGTAGCGAACCCCGCATTAGTGCGAGCCCGAAGAAAGTATACGCAGTAGTATCTACAGAACCTCAAAATACTGCGAGTACTCGCAGTATCTCGAGTACAAAAAACCCGAAATACTGCGAGTGTACGAAGTACCTACGGTAATAGCAGCAGTACTTTCTCGAACATACTTTGTACTCCCAAGTATTGAGTAGCTGTGAAATGCTGAGGTATGAATGCACGCCACACGCAAGCGCGCCCAGACTCTTTAATTTGGGCTAAAACACACAAGTAACATGTACTCTATCATATTATACGTTCAGAAAAGCAAGGTGTGGATGAATGTATTATTATTACTACGGTTGTAGTACTCTGTGGTAGTTCTGGTACAAAAATAGTCAAAAAAAGAACAAAAATGTGGATGGTGCTAGTCGAACCTCGGAAACGAAAATGTTATCCAGCGCAGTTTAAACGTATACGCCAGAACAGAGTGCTCGTACGGGAAGGCTTGTGAGGAGACTCTGGAACAGATCGAGAAACAATCCGTGTTTTGTTGTGAACGGGCGAATTGCGAATTTAGAGGTTGAAATATTCTATGATTGATGAGCGAAAAACCAACGCATACTTTATGTGTATCCCTGAGGAGGTCAGGGACTAGCCGAAACGAAACTAAGCGTGAGCAGTTTAAGCGGACGTCGGAAAAATACGATGTAATTGACATGAGTCCAATATTTAGATACCTGGTGAACAAGAAGAGGGCTCGCACACGAGATCATTCTCACACAGTTCGACAAGCACAGCAATCTCAAACGGGAAGCGCGCGACCTCAGCTGACCAGTGAACTACGTGATAAAGAGCAAAACCTTCCTGAAAAATTGAAGGTCAATCTACCAGAATTTCCGTAGTTTCTCCCGCCCACCCACCCCTTTTCTTTCGAAGGTGGAGGAAAGGAGTTGCTACGAAGTAACAACATTCTGTTAATCTGAATACTGTCAGGAGTTGGAATGGTCAAAGACCATTTGGGGTACTCGGTCGTCCGAGACCTCACAGTAGGCCCCAGTCGAGGGGGCCCAAGGGAGGGAGTAATAGGACTATTACATGGAGTAATAGAGAGAACTATTACATGGAGTAATAGAGGCTGTTACACGGAGTAACAGGGTGTCGGTATGAACATGGAAAACCGTCAGTGACGTCGGTTTCATGCCGAACAATGGAAAACTCCCTCCCACGTCTCAGAGAAAAAGAATAACAACAACCCAATTCGAAAGATAAAACAACAAAAACTGGCATGTCGTGTTTTTTACGCAATCTAAAACACTTTGCACGATCTCCTACAGCAGTAGAGTAGCTTGCACAGGTACGACTGCATTTTCAGCAGTACTGCTGTAAAATGCAATCCGAGGAACGCACTGATCCCCTTTCAGCTGGCTCTAGGACCTATCGGTCAGCAATGTAGGACACACTGCAATCAGAACTACTGTACTACTGCTGTAAGTATGTTACGAACGCTGCTGTACGAATGAGCCGCGGTACGATCATCCATACGCGCAAGGTGTGCTGCTGGGCAGCAGGGTTGGTTGTGGTGCTGTAGGAAGCTGGAGGTAAGCACGCTCTGTGCACTGCTGTGGGTATTGTTCTCTGGGCGGTGGTCCGTGCTCCGTGCAACAACCCAAAAAAAATGTATGTACCTGGTATGGGATATTTTTACACGTCATCCTGTGGGTACATACGGATAAAAAAATATATGGCAGACCATGGAATGCGGACGACAGGCTCCGACAGACACAACCAACCACACAGCAACACTGCGCATATGGGCGTGTCGAACACGCACGGCGTGTGGGCGGCAGCGTTGGAACGATGGGATCTGTGCATGTTGTCTGTTGTGTTCCTGGTATATGCCTGAGTGAGCTGCTCACAGCTCTCATGAGAGCCTAGGGGAGAAAACAGAGAGCATGACAATGTACCGATACGTACGTACAAAATAAGGCCTCTTTACCGAAACCAGGGAAATCGTCTTATCCACTCCCGCCGGAAAAAAAAAAACATTAAGCGCCTGCCACGCGCTTCAGAGTGCACGGATCGCGCCGAGACCTAGACAAATGTGTCCGGCAGGGCTTCCCGTGTCCGTGTACTTACTTTTTTGCCTGAAAGTAAGTGCTCGTGCGAAGAGAAAAGTTGGCAAAAGTACGAAAAATTGACAAATATACGTATACATACATACATATATATATATATATATATATATATTTATCCATCACTTTTACTTCCCAGCCCACTCGTAGGAGGGTTTTACCCTCGACGATCTTCTGGACAAGCCGTGGTCGCAGGTGTCGTCCCTTCTCCCCCCCGGTACGTGCCTTTATTTTTTGTCGCGCATAGGGTTCACATTCCCACCGCTCGTCGATTTGGTCTCCCCGAATCCGGAAAATAAATAATTGTACAGCAGTATGTGTCGTCTTGTTCTTTCCACCCGTCGACATCCAGCACAACCAGTCAGTGTCTGTGCCGATTCTTGAATTCCCGAGAGATACGATACGAGTACAAGTAACAACTTCTGTGGTCACACAGCAGTACGAATGTAGCCAACTCACGCTTTCGCGCTTTCCGCTTATCAATTTTTTATGCAAGAAAAAGTCCCTATGAGCATGCACTCGGTGGGACTTGAACCCACGAAATTGATCTTGACAGGCACGCGGACCACCTACCAAGCCACCGGGGACACCGGTATGGGTATGCGCAGTACCGAACCTCTCGAGATACTGAGAGCATTCGCAGTCATGCATGATGTTATACTTCGAAGTATCGAAATACTGGCAGACTGCTTTGATTGCTCAAGTTTTGTCTCCAGCGAAAGTAGTTTGCTCCAACTCCCACTCGTGTGGGACTATCTGGGTGTGTTTTGTGCCGAACGCTAGGCCTGAGACTTGTCGACACGGTGCACAACGGTTGAAGTATACTTCATACTCGAAGTATACTGGGCATATTGAGGGTATTTCATTACTGCGAGTGCTGAGTCTCGCACAAGAAGCAGCAGCACGAACACTACCAACGGACGAAATAAATACTGCTATAGACTAGTACTTACTGGTATACTTGTAGTACCCGCGGTACAGATCAACGAGATTCTCGAAGCACAACAGGCGGTATCCATGCCAGCAGCAGTAGCGAACCCCGCATTAGTGCGAGCCCGAAGTATACGCAGTAGTATCTACAGAAGAACCTCAAAATACTGCGAATATATATACTCGCAGTATCGGTATCTCGAGTACAAAACCCCCGAAATACTGCGAGTGAGTGTACGAAGTACCTATCTATACGGTAATAGCAGCAGTATTTTCTCGAACATACTTTGCTTTACTCCCAAGTATTCGGAGTACGTAGTAGCTGTGAAATGTTGAGGTACGAACGCACGCCACACGTAAGCGCGCCCAAACTCTTTAATTTGGGCTAAAACACACAAGCATGTACTCAATCATATTATACACGTTCAGAAAAGCAAGGTGTGGACGAATGTATTATTATTACTGCTGTAGTACTCTGTTATAGTCCTGGTACAAAAATAGTCAAAAGTGAAATAAAAAAAAAACGTGGATGGTGCAAGTCGAACCTCGGAAACGAAAATAAATGTTATCCATCGCAGTATAAACGTATACCTGGTACGCTAGAACAGTGCTCTCGTACAACTGGCATGTCGTGCACGATCTCCTACATACTGGTACAGCAGTAGTAGAGTAGCTTGTACAGGTAAGACTGCATATTCAGCAGTACTGCTGTAAAATGCAACGCGTGGAACGTACGTGTACTGATCCCTTTTCAGCTACTGGCTCTAGGATCTGTATCAGTCAGCAATGTAGGACACACTGCAATCAGAACTACTGTATACAGTACTGCTGTAAGTAAGTACATTTGTACGAAGGCTGCTGTACGAATGAGCCGCAGTACGATCATCCATACGCACAAGGTGTGCCCACTGCTGCTGCTGGGCAGCAGGGTTGGTTGTGGTGCTGTAGGAAGCTGGAGGCAAGCACGCTCTGTGCACTGCTGCGGGTATTGTTCTCTAGGCGGTGGTCCGTGCTCCGTGCAACAACCCAAAAAAAATGTACCTGGTATGTCGTATGGGATAATTTTTGTACGTCCATGCTGGGTACATACGGATAAAAAAATATATGGCAGACGATGGAATGCGGACGACAGGCTCCGACAGAGACACAACCAACCACAGCAACACTGCGCATATGGTTGTGTCGAACACGCACGGCGTGTGGGCGGCAGCGTTGGAACGATGGGATCTGTGCACGTTGTCTGTTGTGTGTTGTGTACCTGGTATATGCCTGTGAGCTGTGTGCTCACAGCTCATGATGAGAGCCAGGGGGAGAAAAAAGAGAGCATGACAATGTACCGATACGTACGTACAAAGTAAGGCCTCTTGACTGAAACCAGGGAAATCGTCTTATCCACTCCCGCCGGAAAAAAAAACTTTGGGCGCCCGCCACGCGCTTCAGAGTGCCCGGATCGCGCCGAGACCTACACCAATGTGTCCGGCAGGGCTTCCCGTGTCCGTGTACTTAGTGTTTTGGCTAAAAGTGCTCGTGCGAAGAGAAAAGTTGGCAAAAGTACGAAAATTTGACAAATATACGTATACATTCATATACCAGGTACGAAATAAAGACCGAAAGGATTTACGAAATTTCGAATTGCTGTTCATATGTATGTACCGAAATAATTTACGAACTTCGAAAACGGTGTTGTTACGTTACGTATCATGAAGCTTTCACACCTCGCATAACGTATCACTCGGATGACACGTATTTACGTTATGGGGCCTAACACAGGAACTTGGTAACGTACTACCTGGTATTAATAGTGTTATTAATAGTACTGGAGGAGCGGTGACGGCAATAACGCGGTAGCACAGCAGCAGTGTTAACTGGAAACCCACGAACGTGCACTCTCCTCAACGTTACGTTGCTGCTCGCTCTCGTCCAGCTTTGGTACAGTAACATTACGTTATGCCGTGATCAGTCCTTGAACTAACACTGCAACATACTATTAATAGTGTTAGGCTTTGACCAAAGACGTACGTACGTTATATCACTCTAACATGCTCAGATCGATATCCGCATATTTACTAACATGATAACATAATGTTACTGCTGTCGCCGCAGCGTTAGACATAAAACGCATCAACATAGTGTTACCCTTAGGAGTGATATACATAGCACCCTAACATAGCGTTACCATGTTCGCCAGCACTAATAACACTTGACATTATTATGTTCTAAGTAACACACTACTAACGTAACATAACGCAGTGGCCAGCACTGCTAACACTTCGTTGTCTGAACATCCCATCTGAATACCTTAGGCTTGGCAAACGTAATGCTTAACGTACGTACGTTAGATACGTTACACTCTTAGCCGGCCCATACGCAACATTATGTTAGGATGTTAGCCTTCATGCGGAAGACTCTGTAACATTATGTTACGGTGTGATCGTCAGTAAAGATCTGATGGTAACATTACCGTTACCGTGTTACCATAAAAAACAATCCGGGTCTAACACTATGTTACAGAGTTACCATTGGGTCCGAAGTTGTTCTAACGTAATATTTCTACGTTGTTAGTCACCCTTTGGATCTCTCCGAGATCTAACATGTGTGTGGTATGTGTTACCTGTGTCAGTGGTAAAGCAGCGTGGCGGAGTAACATAACGTAGCCGTGTTATCCAATTTCGCCGACATCCCAGTAGGGGATACCTACAACAATATCCCCGGGGGGGGGAAGATATAGCATGGCATCCCCGGTAAAAAAACGTCTCCATATTTTTAAAACCCCAAAACAAGGGATATTTAGGAGGGATCCTCGCAAAAAAAACGGCTCATTTTTTTATGGAAACCCCGCCAGTACGTTATCCATCTATAACACAGTAGCACGTTGTTGTTAAGATCAGCAGGGGGACACTTTGTGTCCCTGGACAGGTTTGCCTATTAGGTCGATACTCGTTGATACTCACGTGTCTTGGTTGTTTAGAGATAGAAGAAGAGCAGTTTTGTTCCTTCCGTGCACGCGGAGACTGAGACCAAGCTCGTGCCCCTCTGGAAAAAACCACCTAAGATACGCCTTCCAAGTATTCCAAATGTGATCCCAGTGCCTGAACCCAGGTAAGTACCGGAATTTCAACCTCATTCAAGGCAGTATCATAACACTAGCCCACTCTGATGAACCTTATATGAAGAATTATGGGAAATTCATAGAAACCCCGATCCCACGAACTAGAACACGAGTCGAAGATTGGGCTCCTCTAAACTCACTTCCACACCTCTGAACGGCAAGGCAACGAAGCCGGCAAAGTAAAAAAATGAAGGGAAGGTCTAGCCTTAAGGGGCAGGAAGAAATCGTCAATGAAAACCATCGCCATGCCGCCCGTACGGGGGGGAGGCGAGGAAGATGCATGGAAAAGCGAAAAGTGAATACGGAAACGAGAAGAAAGATAACACGGAAGGCGGCGAGAACCACCTAAAGCTCACAACTCTGAAAACGCGTCCTGGGTCACAAACGAGTGGCCCGACCTCTTAGATCAGCCCCGACACTGAGAGGGGGGGGTTGGCAGGATAAAATACGCGAAAACCATTCCCAACCCAGCCCAAGATAAACAAAACAAACCAGAAACACACCGAGTAGAAAAACTACCCCCCAAAGTCCAGGAAAACGACAAATATATATATATGTACAAGGTTCCCCTCCGGGAGGTGCCGTATTAATAGGGGAGTGGCGCAAGAGCGAAACAGTATTCGTATCCAACCCTGCACACTTGTTTGTGTAGAAGTAGTACCTGCATCCACCCATCATTTTAATGTGAAGAACACACACAACATATTTATTTTGAGGACAGACTAATATAATAATGTTCACGGAATTAGTGCGGAATCAATAACACAAAATAGGGTAGCGGGAAGTGGATATATTGATCCAGCTGACTTGCGGCGATTAATTCGTAAGTACAAAAAAGTTAATCGTTCAGAAAAGCAAGGTGGATGAACGTACTGGTCCGAAAAAAGTCACAAGTGGAAAACACAACTCTCACAACTTGTATTATATAATACTAAACGTTCAGAAAAGCAAGGTGGATGGATGCCGGTAGCTAAACTGAAATGATGTGGGGAAAGGAAATTGGGAAACGGCTGGCAGAGAAGAGTATGTATGAGGGATACTACTGATTTAAGGAAGGGGATGTTCGGTTTATATAGGAACGGCATCTGCGCTATAATGTCGGAAGGCAAGCATAATAATAAAAATGAATAATAATGAATGTACTGCTGTTAAGTTGTAGTACTCTGCTGGCGTCACCGGTGGCTTGGTGGCCCGCGTGCCTATCAAGATCAATTTCGTGGGTTCAAATCTCACCGAGTGCATGCTCGTAGGGACTTTTTCTTGCATAAAAAATTGATAAGCGGAAAGCGCGAGAGCGTCAGTTAGCTACATTCGATGAAAATCGACGAGCAGTGGGAATGCTGAACCCTATCCGCGATAAAAATGAAGGCACGTACCGGGGGGAAGAAGGGACGACACCTGTGACCACGGCTTGTTCAGAAGATCGTCGAAGGTAAAAACTTCCTACGAGTGGACTGGAAAGTAAAAGTGATGAAAAAAAAAAAAAAAAGTACTGAAACAAAAAAGCGTGGATGGTGCGAGTCGAACCTCGGAAACGAAAATTTTATCGAGCACAGTATGCTCGTACGTGCTTTTTCCGCAATCTGAAACACATTGCACGAGCTCCTACAACCAGTTAGTCCTGCTGTAGAGTAGGTTGTACAGGTACGACTGCGTATAGAGCAGTACTGATGTAAAATGCCACGTGAGGAACGTACGTGTACTTATCCCCTTTCAGCTGGCTCTAGGATCTATCGGTCAGCAGTGTGTAGGACACACAGCAATCAGAACTACTGCTGTGAAGCATGTTTTGTACGAACGCTGCTGTACTAATTGTCGTACAGCAGTGTTTTACAGTAGTACGAACGATTTGTTTTTGTTGCACTCGAGTCGACGAATATATCGATCCGGGGATAATCGGTACCGAGCAAAAAATGCCGGTCACACATTGCGGAAGGTACGTGCATAGGGGGCCAATGTGCCGATGACAACAACAACGAATACTGGTACTACTGAGGGTACAGCGCGGATCTTCCACATGCGCATAGTACCCTGCCTGCTGCTGCTGTTGGCGCACTGTGCTGAGCACGGCCGGAGCAGTGGTAATGTTGGATCACACACAGCAATAAGCAAAATAAGCAGGGAGAGAGGTAGGTGATGATGATGCTGGACCAGGTAGGTAGTGTGGTCGTGGCGTGGTCACAAGTGATCGATCGAAATCTCCGATAAACCAACTTTGATAGCCGCAGTATGATCATCCGTTCGCGCAAGGTGTGCCCACTGCTGCTGCTGGGCAGCCGGGTTGTGGTGCTGTGGGAAGCTGGCGGTAAGCACGCTCTGTGCACTGCTCTGGGCATTGTTCTCTAGGCGGTGGTCCGTGCTGTCCGCGCAACAACCAAAAAAAAATGTACAGGGATATTCTACTTCATCCTGGGTACATACCGATAAAAAAATATATGGCAGACTATGGAATGCGGACGGCAGGCTCCGACAAACACAACCAACCAGCGCAACACTGCGCATATGTGTGTGTCGAACACGCACGGCGTGTGGACGGCAGCGTTGGAACGATGGGATCTGTGCATGTTGTCTGTTGTGTACCTGGTATATGCCTGAGCTGTGTGCACACAGGTCATGAGAGCCTGGGGGAGAAAACAGACAGCATGTACCGATACGTACGTACAAAATAAGGCCTCTCGTACCGAAACCAGGGAAATCGTCTTATTATCCACTCCCGCCGGAAAAAACTTTGGGCGCCTGCCACGCGCTTCAGAGTGCACGGATCGCGCCGAGACCTAGACCAATGTGTCCGGCAGGGCTTCCCGTGTCCGTGTACTTACTGTTTTGCCTAAAAGTGCTCGTGCGAAGAGAAAAGTTGGCAAAAGTACGAAAATTTGACAAATATACGTATACATATACGATATGATATTTCCATAGTACTTAGTCATGTTTTTTTTTCGCCGAAACGTGCGATATATATCATATCGTATTACATCGCTATATATAGGGGCTTTCAGCACGATGTGACTAAAAGGCGATATGATATTTGGTATATGATATATACGTCCGCTATGAAGGGATACATCGGCCTATATAAGGTGGTGTAAGATGATATATCGGCCTCTATGAGATGAAATACGTGATATAGCTGTCCGATATGTGGCATAATATGACGATTTGCTGTCTTGACGAAATGTCTTGCATCTTTCGGGCGTACTTTTTGGGCGGAATATAGGTGCAGTATATACCTGGTACGTATGTACGAGTAAGAGTACGAAGCGTGATGCACACACAAGGGCACGTACCAGGGGTCCGTGCCCGCTGCTGTCTTCCTGTCGTGTGGGTTTAATCCGCGATCAGCGAGTCGAACGCGCCATCGCCTGCGGCCACAAGCGAGCCACACAGTTACAGCAGTCGCCTTCGACATCGTCAAGCGCCGCCACACATCTACATATATAGGGGTTGCTGTATAATCATTCATGCGTTTGGTGTGCCGGGTATTAGTACGTAGAGGGCACAGATCGCCAAGTACCGATCCAGTGATTTACCATCACAGTGTGGCACAGGCCCCAACCACGAGGGAGTACCGATGTGACACGGCGATGATGTACATATATACTAGCTGTAGATAGATACCTGGTAGGTGATAATAGACGAAAACACGGTATATAGGGCAGATATGAAGTGACATATCACAATATACAAGGTACATGATATATAACATTATATATATGATGTTGCACAATATATATGATATACCACACGATATATGACATGGTGCCTCCTAACTTCTCCGGCCTGCCCCGTCCTTGGGGTGGGCCGAGGAAGCCCGCAATGACTTACAGCGGTCTAGCAGCAGCCACACGGGCATCGAGCCTCGGGCTGGGTAGAGAGGGAACGTCGCGCGGTCTGGCGAGTGAACTGTTCACTCTAAGGACCGCGCGGGGTGGTGGTGATGAGTTTTATTTTTAACCCGGATGCCGAGGAGTTCATCCCCGAGGCAGGACGGGTACATCACCACAGCAGAGAGCGCTGCGTGGGCAACCTGGGGAGAGGAGAGGCTGGCCACCGCGTGGGTACGCAAGCGCGACAGGAAGGATGGGGGTGTCGGAGTTGGCTGGGACGGCTGCACCCAACGAACGGAAACCAAGGCGCGAACCGGGCTACAAAGCGGAGAGCCAATATTATCATAGAGAAAAAGAAGAGACAAAAAAAGCAAAAAAGGAGGAGGGGACGAGCCTCTCGTCGGCTGGCAAAAAAAGCAGCACGCGAGGCTCGTAAGAGGCGGAAGGCGGCACTTGTGGTGGTAGCGACCTACAATGTGCGTACCCTGGCCGTAAAGGGGAAGAACGGGTACGGGCATGACGAGTGCGTACTTGCGAAAGGACGGCAACTCGATTGTGACTTCATTGGTCTGCAGGGAACCCGACGGTCCGGCAACACAAGAGATTTCGTGCAGCTGGATACCAAGTTTTTTGTTCAGGTCAGGAAAAAAAACAGCAGCGAGACAAGGGTTGTATGGGGTTGGTTTAGCAGTAAAAGACTCAATATGCCGTACGTCTAAGTTCACTCAGCAGTTTATTGACGAACGACTTACGTCTATGCGCTTTGAGTTGGACGGTCGGTGCGATGCGGTTAATTTCGTCGTTGCGTACGCCCCAACTGATTGTACCAAAGACTCCAAGCAGAAAGGCATGTTCTGGCGGAAGTTGGAGGACCTGGTTGAGCAGATTCCTGCTAAAGAGTGTTTGTGCTTATAGATGCCAATTGGCGAACTGGGGGGAGGATAGAAGGGTGCGGTGATGATGAATGTAGGGTGCTCGGAGCATACGGACGAGATGTTCGTAGTGATAACGGCAAACGGCTTTTGTCGTTCGCTACCAGTTGCAAGCTAGCGCTCACCAACACATTTTTCAGCACGCGCAAGGGCGGAATATCGCATACATACAACGGCACCAGCCTGAATGATCGTAAGCGAATCCACTACATCCTAACTCGTCAAGTCCACCGACCTAGAGTACATAATGTTACAGTCGTCCCACAGCCCCCACCACCTGCTAAGGCTGATTCAGACCATAACATCGTGTACATCAAGGCCCGACTTAGTGGTCACTTTTCGTCTAACCGAAGATTGCTGAAACCCCCAAAACGCCGAGAATTCGACAGGCAGCTTTTCTTATCCGATGGAGAGCGTCGACACCGAATAGTCGAGAGGGTCGTTTCCACTCTTAACCAACCTACCCAGCCTCGTAACACGTCTGGCATGGTTGAGTTTTTCACCACAACTGTCATGAATGCTGTTGAGAAAGAGGTGCCACCTCCACCACGTCGCCACCACCGAAACGGTTGGTGTGAGACCCCCGAAACGGTGGCCGCTTTCAAAGTAGCATGGACAGCGAGGGAGGATGCGAGACAGCTCTTGCGTGTCTACCCCCAGGATAGTACAGCGTGGAAGAAGTTGAGATCCGCCTGTGCGAATCTGCAGGAAGTGGTCGCCGCAGGAGTCAATGCGTATTTTGAAGAGTACCTCGCTGAAACCGAGAAATTCCTCGCGAGTTCCGATCAACGAGGGTTCTACAAGCACCTGAAGAGTATGGTAGGGTTGCAAGGTACGAAAGCGAGGAATGAACAGTTTATCATGGACGAGGATGGCACGCTGTTGCGGGATCAAGCGCGAATTCGTGAAAGATGGGCGGGGCACTACCACAAACTATTGAACACGAAATCGCTGAAACTTGACCCCACGATCATCGACCTAGTGCCACCACGACCGCTGAAACTATCTCTTGGAAATGAACCATCCATTGACGAGATGATGGAAGCAGTGAAGGGTATGTCAAACTGGAAAGCCGTTGGACCAGATGGTCTCCCGGTCGAAGTACTGAAACTTGACCACCCCGCCTTCGTGCAGTATTTTCACAGTATCCTTGTTAACGTTTGGGTAACGGGAGAAGTCCCCCAGCAATGGAAATATGCGATCATAAAAACCCTTCATAAAAAGAAGGATAGAACTGATTGCAACAACTACAGAGGTATTTCGCTTGTTGCTCACGCAGGCAAGGTGTTGCTGAATATCGTTGCGTCCCGTCTAAGCAGCTACTGCGAGACCGAGCATATACTCCCTGAAGAACAGTGCGGCTTCCGCCCCGCACGGTCAACAGTCGATATGCTGTTTGTCGTGCGCCGGTTGCAGCAGCTCGGGCGGCAGAAGAAAATCCCCCTGTACATGTGCTTCATCGACTTGCAGAAAGCGTACGACTGTGTTGACCGAGAACTGTTGTGGGAGGTACTCACACGCCTTGGTGTACCAACCAAGATGCTCACAATCATTCGCAATTTTCACGAAGGCATGCGGGCTCGCGTGCGTGCGGATGACGGTGAACACTCGGACTGGTTCAATGTAAGCCAGGGGCTGCGGCAAGGCTGCGTACTATCGCCGTTACTGTTCAACGTGTTCTTCGCCGCTGCGATACACATCGTGCTGGTACGCCTCAGCAAAGACGAATGCATCGTAAGGGATTTGGTTCATCTCGAAGAGGACAGGGTTGTCGGAAAAGAGGAACCGTTGGCATGCGTGCAAAGGGCTGTGTGGGGCATGTTGTATGCAGACGATGCAGGAATAGTCTCGAAGTCGGCGGAAGGCCTTGCAAGAATGATGACAGTCATCGTGACTGTCTTCGAAGCAGTAGTAGGTCTCACGGTATCCGAGAAGAAGACAGAGACGATACTCCTGCGAACACCGGATCAGACGTTTGTTGATAAGTCCCAGGCGAAGAAAGATGATGTTTCAGGTTTTAGTATTATTCTCCCGGCAGAGTAGATACAGATGGAAGTGGCCCTGGTGGGGATCACGTACACCCACAGAAGCAACCACCAAATAATCTCATAATAAGCTAATATACCGAATAGTCATGAAACCGTCAAATACTGAACAAGCACATTCGAACACACTCCCTGCTTTTTCAGCAAAACAGCAATGACAATTCAAGATAACAGAACAAAACTCACCTCCATGATCAAAAACCAACTAAAATATTTCAAGAGGAAACCTGTACCTTACAAGCAAAAACCTCTTCCTCCTGTATTAAACTATTGCAGATCTCCTTTGCAACAGCTCAATGCCGTAAAAACAAAACAATCATAGAGATAGCTAAATGATAGAACTCGCGAGGAACCCCATTCCCCGAGACACACGTCTCCCTGTGCCCCCTACTCCCGCCACAAATTATCAGATCGTAGCTAACGCGAGATACCAAATATCTTTCCCCATAGAGTTTGCCCGGCGCTTACTATTCCCGAAACAATATCCGTTTTGTGTCAGAACCAAAAAGAAAAACACTCCCTGTTTCTGGTTCAGTTCACTAGCTATCCTTGTTCCCTGAAATACTTCACCTTCCCACTCGTGAACCGAGATTTTCATCACCCTTAATCATGAATAATCATATCCACAATTTTTCATCTTCCAATTCGCGAACAAGATTTCAATCACCCATCAAGTTCGGAAATACAAATTGGTGGTAGAACAACCCATCAAGAATAAGCATACCCTCCCTTGTTCTGCAACCAATAGACCGCAGTACAAAGACAAATCCCTGCCAAACTCAATGAAATCAGTATCCACCAATACCGCTGCATCTGCAATACACCTCTCAATGTGCACCACGTACTCTTAATTCGCCAATCCGTCAACTAATAAATATCCGTCCCACCAGTCACCTTCTGGTCCTGTCTATACCACAAAGACTGTTTGATTTGAACATGAAAATTTATTTATTTCAAAACTCCAGGCAAAACAAAAGGCTATACGTATACCGTCGAGTAGACGATAGTATACCTCCGTACCATTTGCGACTTTCCCGGGATGAAAAAATATATTCCGTAACATCCAGAGATCCCTCATCAGTGGTAAACAATACATATCCCACATATCATCCACCACGTACCCGACGGGAAGAACGATGACTACCACATAATTTTATCCCTAACACGTCGCCAATGGTTTTTATCATATACCTGGTACGTCTTAATAACCGGAACGAATCCACACCCAGTCGAAAATGACGCATCTCCATTTGACGAACCTACAGTAGACGATACTATACCTTCTTCGTACAATTCACGACTTTCCCGGGACACAAAATATAACGCACACCATTCAGATCTCCGTAACCAATAATAAACGATACATACCCTATATATCATCCAGCACTTACCCGGAAAGAACGATAACTACCATATAATTTAGTATTCCCTAACACGTCGTAAACGGTATGTGTCGACTTTGCTTTATCCGGAACGAATCCAAATCCGGTCGAAAAAGACATATCTCCATTTGTACGATCAAAAACGTATTTCGACCGACAGGTGTATCCAATCGCAAGAGAAAACTACTCCTCCGAATACCCACCAGAAGTACTAGACATAACCTCCCGCCCGCTAAGTAGCCGAATTACTAAAAAGCTCCAGCTGGCGAGATACCTGTCTGTCCACTTCACGACCTTCCCGCAACATAAATACACACTTGCCCACAGACTCCCTCCAAACCTTTGAAATATGCGATATTAATGTATTGGTATTTGTCCAGTTGCTCTTCTGGGCCTGCCGACATCGAACACGGAGCGCATCGAAGCGCAGTGGATGTCGTATTCGGCAGTAACATTTCTAACCAAAACACGAAAATACGACTTTTCAACTACCAGGTGGGGGACGGGGGGGTACTCATCACGTATATCTTCCAGAAAAAGAAGTCCAAACAATACTTCCGTACGTATCATCTAGTATTATCGCACATTTCACACGTACTCGTACGTACTACGAATCAATTCACGAAAATTTCTACCCTCGTCGTGAAAAGAAACAAACTTCACAAGGTAATAGTGGATCGAAGACCTACCATTACGAGTGCAGACGCTATCCCCTCGCCCCGCGTGTTGCTGGACCCATAAAAGGATCCAGCGGACGATCCAACCACGCCTGCCCCACCCACGACCTGCCGCTGCTGCCGCTGCTGCTGACCTTCCGCGGCTGCTGCTGCTGCTGTTCCTGACCTCCCGCTGCTGCTGCTCCTGCTGCTGCTGCTGTCGTCGTGTGCACGCGACTGCTGTGTCACGCGACTTGTTGCCGATGCAGACGTGCCCTCCTTCGTTACTAGTACTGCTGCAGCAGCACCCGATTCCCCCCACGTCCGCTCCCTCGACTACTACCACACCGTAGTCGAGTGCGCGTATCACGTACGCGGCTTTCCCGACCATGCCACATGGGTGGCCGGGTGCACACGGCCTGGCTCACCGTGCGACTTCACGCGAAAATGTGCAGATATGTCTCCCATCCCCACAGCTCCCAGCCCCACCACAATCTCCCTGGGTGAGGTGCGCACGTAAAGTTTCGCACGACTTGTTATCCCCCGTGCCACTCCCCACGGAGGCGCCTACGGTTTTGTTGCTCCCACCGCAGGGCTTTTTCTTCTCCATTTAGCACGCCGTCGTATCTCCGGCATACCCCAAGAGCACCAACACAGCTTCCGCCCCCTTTTCCACCGAGGTGGCCATCTTCCGCGGAAACGCGTTTACCCTCCCGGCTCCCGTTGCCAACACCGGAGTGTTCCGACCCTGGCGTTGAAGCATCTCTCCCTGCTCCAACTGCAGTAGATTTTTTTTTTTTTTTTTTTTTTTTTTTTTTTTAATCATCACTTTTACTTTCCAGCCCACTCGTAGGAGGTTTTACCCTCGACGATCTTCTGGACAAGCCGTGGTCACAGGTGTCGTCCCTTCTCCCCCCCGGTACGTGCCTTTAGTTTTTATCGCGCATAGGGTTCAGCATTCCCACTGCTCGTCGATTTTCATCGAATGTAGCTAACTCACGCTCTCGCGCTTTCCGCTTATCAATTTTTTATGCAAGAAAAAGTCCCTATGAGCATGCACTCGGTGAGACTCGAACTCACGAAATTGATCTTGACAGGCTCGCGGACCACCTACCAAGCTACCGGGGACGTCTACAGATAGCTGTTGCTGTCTACCGGACCCCATCTGTGCCATCATCTCGAGGATCTCGGCGTGATTCGCCTTTCGACGCTCCTCTGCGTCGGCGGCCGCCCGCTGCAGCCCCTCGAGGGCGAGGCCCTGTTCTAATACCATACCCCGAAGATCTTCTACTTCGTCACCCATGAGCCTAGGTTGCCAACGTTGAAAAACTCTAGAGTGTTGATAAGTCCCGGGCGAAGAAAGATGATGTTTCAAGTTTTAGTATTATTCTCCCGGCAGAGTAGATACAGATGGAGGTGGCCCTGGTGGGGATCACGTACACCCACAGAAGTAACCACCAAATAATCTCATAATAAGCCAGTATACCGAATAGTCATGAAACCGTCAAATACTGAACAAGCACATTCGAACAACGTTTACCACCTCACCGCTCGCGATCGAAGCTGCAGGCCAAAAGTATAAACAGACGACCCAGTTTTTGTACCTAGGAGGCATTATCCACGAGAACGCTGACCTCTCCTTCGAAATCAGAGCGACGAATCCGTCTGATGCGGGCATGCCTCAAACGGTATGGTCCGGAACTGTACGGTAGGACGAACGCACCGCTTAGTCTGAAAGTCCGGATGCTGAAGGCCGAGGTGATTGAGACCTTGCTGTACGGTTGCGTGACGTGGACCCTCAATGCGGACCACTTCGCCAAGCTTCGATCAGCCCACCACGAAGTCCTTCTGCGAGTCATTGGTTTCCAGCGCCGACTACGCACCGACCACACCACCCTCTCGTATGCGAAGGCGCTCAGGATAACACGATGCGAAAGTATCGAAACGACCATCCGTAAACGGCGACTCTTCTTTGCGGGGGCTGTGGTGCGGCAACACGAGGGGCGATTGCCCAGTCGGTTGATGTTCGGGACGATCGCTGGTGGGGGGAGCCCGAAACCAGGCGGGCAGCCCAAGACTTGGCCTAGGGCCATTGCTGAGGACCTTTTAGAGTGTTCAAAGCCACCGAGGGATCAACGGAAGACTCCCCCTTAGTCTTTGGAGTTGGGACCGCACTGTGGCCCACTGCAGCAAAACAGACGGGAAAGTGGTACCGGGGAATCCTCGAAGCAGCTGAACAGTTCATGGGCAGGTGGCACGAGGCTGAGGCAAAGCTGAGTAGACAGCGCCGTGCATCCGCTGCAGGTAGTGTTAGAAGGAATGGGGAGAGGGGTAAACAGCAGCAGAGGGGTAGAAGGAACACCGTACAAGTGTATGGGGGCAGGGGGGGGAACAGGAGGAGTAGAAGGGAAACCGCGGTACAAGAGAGTAGCAGAGAGACCGCAGATAGGGTAGCAAGGTACCAGGCCGACTAATAGGTTGGACTTTTCTTTGCTACTCGTACCGCCAACTGCTGCGGCCGTTCGGTATGCATTTTGATTTTTTTCCCTTCTTATCCTTATGAAAGAAGTACTACATAGTGGGTGGGTGACGAGCGTATTTTGGCCCACTCACTATTGCTCTTTTTACTTAGTTAAGTGTTCACCGGGATGCATAGTCCCCTTTTTCCTTCTCGTATCTTTCCCCTTGCACGTCCCTATTGGCTCATGCTCGGGGTAAGTATGTATGTGTCTGAGCTTTGGCTTCCCATTTTATTTATTTATTTGGGATTCTTCTCCTTTTCTTTTTCTTTTTCTTGTCCTTTTTCGGTTTGGTTTTTTCGTTGCTTCTCTTTCTTTATTATGGTGTATTTTGGTTGCTGGCGTATGTATGTATGTTGTGTCGGCCGCACCTAGTGCGAAGGCATGGTATTGCGTAGGCTATTAATGCATTACGATGTGTTATCTCTGTGTCGTAGTCTGTCACCACAGAGCTCGTATCTTTCTAGGGTGAAGAATCAGCACGGACACTGGGCTTGCTGGATGTCGACGAGTAGAAGAACGGTTTAATGTGAAGAACACACACACATCATCATATACCCTGCATACTTCCTTCTTCTTCGCAAACTGCAACCAATAGACAGCTCTTCGCACAACGCCTAGAAGAGGCGTCTCGCCTTCGACGAACGGCATCTAGATGCAGCTGTAGGCGGCCAAGCTGCTGCTGTCGGTGGCGAACCTGCTGGTGCTGCAACCCCCGCCTCTCCCTTCTCCACGCCCCCTAAGCTCACCTCCACCTCGTCGAGAGGCGCGTGGTCCTCGCCCTCTGGCAAGAGAGCGGCAACGACAAAGACCGACCTGGTGCCGGCTGTTGTTCGCGACCGGTGCACGGACCAGCACTTACTTACTTGCTCAAGAACTCCGCGCCTGGTGGCAAAAACGTGGCCTTCGCCACCTGCGAGGATCTCATGTGCGATGGTGGCGGGATCATCCTGTATTGGGCAACCAACTGCGAGTTCTGTGCTCGCCCGATCAAGGAAGGGACGATCTCGTACTCCCTCGAGACTGCTGACAGTGGTGAGTGTCTTGGGTCTATTGTTGAATGCTGTCTGTTGCCAGTACGTTTTTTGGGGGTTTTCAATTGCCTTTTTGCATACAAACCTATGTCAAAGCGTTTATTATTTTTTGGACTCATCCATGCTCGTTCTTTCCCCTTCGTGCGTTGCGTCGGCTCCTCTTACACAGTGCACGCGAACGCGCACATGCACAACTGTTTGCGGGGCGTGAACGAAGGAACGGAGGATTCAGCTGTCGCCGTCACCGCTGCACCGAACGATGTGAGTGCTGCTGCTACTGTGGTGCATTTTCGGTGCACACGATTTCTGTGTGTACATGTTTTGGTGACCCTACGTACCCCCTTTGCTCGTTTTCGGCTGCTGCTGCTGCTGCTGCTGCTGCTGCTGCTGCTGCTGCTGTCAGCGCCACGCCATAAGTGCTGCTGCTGTGCACCTGCTGCTCCTGTGCACTTGCTGCTGCTGTGCACTTGCTGCTGCTGTAGTGCTGCTGCGTTGTTGCCGTGCATCATGCTGGAAGTGTACATATTTTCGGATCGTCAATAAAATTCCGTAGGTTTCGCGATGGCGGCATACCAGGGTACATAATGCTTTTTTTCTTCCATATTTTCATATCGTTGCTATGCTATTGCTGCTGCTGCTGCTGCTGCCAACGCTGCTGCTGCCAACGCTGCGGCGATTCGTTGCGGCTTCTGCTGCTGCTAATGCTGTAGCTGCTTCTGCTGCTAATGCTGCCGCAATATCCACTGAATGTTCGTATGTACTCGGATTATATTGTTTTTATTGGTCGTTTTTGTACCCAAATGGTTCTTTTGATACGTGAAAAATATTTTTGTCGTTTTGCCCCTTCATTTTGCGTACGTACTGCTTTTTCTCGTTTTTGGCTTGATTTTTTTTTTCCTATCGTTGCTATGCTGCTGCTTGCTGCTGCTGTGGTGCTGCTGCGTTGTTGCCGTACATCATGCTGCACTTGTGTGTGTACATATTTCTGTATCGTCACTGAATTTCCGTAGGTTTTGCGATCGCTGGTATAAGGTACATAGTTTTTTTTCTTCTTTATTTTCATATCGTTGCTACGATGTTAGTTGCTGCTGCCAACGCGGATTATTGTTTTTGTTGGCCGTTTTTGTACCCAAATGTTTTTTTTTTTATAATGAGGCGCGCGAAGCGCGCAAAAAGCGGGCGAGCCTTTTTTTTTCTTGGAATTTTCCAAGAAAAAAAAAGCCTCTTCATAGCGGCTCGGATACGAGCGTGGGGTGCCTTGTTTTGAGTTTTTCTGTATGTGTGTGTGTGTGTGTGGTGGGGGGTGTGTGTGTGTGTGATTCAACATTTCTTTGGGCAACGTTTGACCACCGCCCTCGACGCACACCGCACACACACCAATTCCAGTCCCGGCGGGCTCTGTGGACGCGCACACACAAAAGAGACCTCCTGGTGCTGGTGCGGTGGTAAGTCGTTCACAGCAGCTCGAGCTAGGTGTGGCAACGTGTGTAGGCACATGTTGGTGCTGGGCCATGTTGAAAAAACACAGAACCAACAACACATTATATTTTGAAACCCAGCTAGCTCTACGAGTACTCATAGGTAGGCAGACTGTGCCTGTCCACAGCAACGAGCGTTCGGGCCATGTCCCCGAGACATGCTGCAGGCCCACCCTCCTGCTGATGAGGGGACTGAGAAGCAGGAGAGTATCTGCTGTATAATAGTTGTTGTACAGCAGTAGTAGTAGTAGTGGTGGCACTGCTAGAAGAAGCTCTGCTGGACACACGTCAGATTGTAGATTTTTCGCCTTCAAATTTTGAGTTCGGGACCAGGAAACACATGTACGAAGGGTTCACACACAAGCCGAGCGTACAGCGACGCTGACCTGGCCTCGTGTGTCCTACTGCTGCTGCTGTTTTGCTGCTGGAGAAGCTCTGCTGTAGATGTCGTACATCATCTGTAGTAGCGGTGGCACCTGCTACCTGCTACGAGAAGTTCTCTCTTGGACAGAGCACGTCGAGTGCAATTTTTTTCGTCTTGAAATTATTATGCGCTCTGCTGGACACACGTCAGATTGTAGATTTTTCGTCTTCAAATTATGAGTTCGGGACCAGGAAACACATGTACAAAGGGTTCACACACAAGCCGAGCGTACAGCGACGCTGACCTGGCCTCGTGTGTCCTACTGCTGCTGCTGTTTTGCTGCTGGAGAAGCTCTGCTGTAGATGTCGTACATCATCAGTAGTAGCGGTGGCACCTGCTACCTGCTACGAGAAGTTCTCTCTTGGACAGAGCACGTCGAGTGCAGATTTTTCGTCTTGAAATTATTATGCCGAATTTCGAGTTCAAAACCAACACAGGACAAAATCGACTACGTGTACAAAGGGTTCAAGGGGTGAGATTGACAAGCCGAGCGTACAGCGACGCTGACCCTGGCGTCGTATGTCCTACTGCTACTGCTGCTGCTGTTTTTTGTTGGTGGAGAAACACTTCTGCTGCTGTAGATGTGTACAAAGGGTTCAAGGGTTAGATTGACAAGCCGAGCCGCCGAGCGTACATCGACGCTGACCCTGGCCTCGTGCGTCCCACTGCTACTGCTGCTGCTGCTGCTGTTTTTGTTGCTGGATAAACACAGCTGCTGTATGTAGATGTCGTACATCAGTACAAGCAAGTAGTGGTGGCACCTGCTACGAGAAAGAAGCGTCTTCTTTTGGACAAATATTTTCAGATGCAGATTTTTCGTGTTCAAATTAATTATGCCGAATTTCAACCAGAAAACACTTGCTGTTGGAAAAACGCAAAAAGAAAAATATATATCAGGTGTGTGTCTATTTGTCGTCTTGTTCTTTCCACCCGTCGACAGCGAGTTCCGTGGTCACACAGCAGTAGTACATATTTTCGTCTTCAAATTACTATGCCGGATTTCGAGGTGGAAATACCAGGATACACACGACAAAATCCAGTACCTGGTATTTGTTACAGGTGTGTCCGTACTGCTGTGCTGTCTGTGTTTTTCAAGAGCAGGATATGATGCCAAGAATATTTACGGTTATGAGATTCACCAACGACGGCGTATAGGTAGTAGGTACAGCAGCAGCAGCAGTAGATGTTCGTTCGTGTTGGTTCAGCACAAATCAAATGTTGTGCATGATGCATCGCAGATATGACTACTGCAGGTATTGCTGAGGTCGCGCCTCATTACCACCAATTACTAGTACGTAAAAAAAAATATTTTGGTCGTTTTGCTCCTCCATTTTGCGTACGAACTACTTTTTCTCGTATTATTTTAGCTTGGTTCTTTTCGTATTGTTGCTATGCTGCTGCGTTGTTGCCGTACAGCATGCGGGGGTGGGTCTATCTATAGTGAGGTACCAAAAATACTTTTCGGACGGACTCGGGGTACATACTTTTTTTTTTCCTTCTATTCATATCGTTGCTATGCTGCTGCTGCTGCTGCCAACGCTGTGGCGATCCGTTGCTGCTTCTGCTGCTGCTGCTGCTGCTGCTGCTGCTGCTAGTGGTGCCGCAATATTCACTGAATGTTCGTATATACTCGGATAATTGTGTTTCTTGGTCGTTTTGTCGTTTTGTGGCGCTGCTGCGTTGTTCCCGTACACATATCATGCTGGACATGATTTGTGTGCACTTGTGCGTGTGTACATATTTCTGTATCGTCAACGATTTTTTTTGTGTGGTGTTGCTGCGTTGTTGCCGTACATCATGTTGGACGTGATTTGTGTGTGTATTACACTCGTGTGTGTGTACATATTTCTGTATCGTCAATAATTACCGTACGTTTTGCGATTGCGGCAGACCAGGGTGCATAGTTTTTTTCTTCCTTCTTTTCATGTCGTTGCTATGCTGCTGCTGCTGCAGCCAACGTTGCGGCGATCCGTTGCTGCTTCTGCTGCTGCTGCTGCTGCTGCTGCTGCTGCTGCTAATGCTAATAATGCTGCCGCAATACTCACTGGATGTTCGCATGTACTCGGATTATTGTTTTTCTTGATCGTTTTTGTACCTAAATGGTCGTTTGGGTACCTGGAAAAAATATTTTGGTCATCTTGCTGCTGCATTTTGCGTACGTACTGCTTTTTTCTCGTTTTGGGCTGCGTTCTTTCCATATCGCTGCTACGCTGCTGTGGTGCTGCTGCTGCGTTGTACATCATGCTGGTCATTTGTGTGTACATATTTTTGTTTCGCCAATGAAATTCCGTAGTTTTTGCGGTCGCGGCATACCAGGGTACATACTTTGTTTCTTCTTTTTTATCATATCTTTGCTATGCCGCTACTGCTGCCAACGCTGCGGCGATCCATTGCTGCTTCTGCTGCTGCTAATGTTGCTAATGCTGCCGCAACCACTGCTCGAAGCCGTTGCGGGCTGCTGCTGCTGCTGATGCTGCTGCTGATACTGCTATTGCTGGCTCAATGTCCACTGATTGTTCTTATGTATCCGGATTACTGTTTTTCTTGGTCGTTTTTGCACCCAAATGGTCGTTTTGGTACGTTAAAAAAAAATTGGCCGTTTTCCTGCTGCGTTTTACGCATGTACTTGCTGCTTCTGCTGCTGCTGCCGTCGTATAGCAAGCGATTACGTACTGCTGTTGTGCCGCTGTAGAGCAGTACAAATAATGAACTCTGCCCCCCCCCCCCCCCCCCCCCCCCCCCCCCCCCCCCCGCCATTCCCTGCACCACCATCAAAGACGGAGACATCATCATCAAGCGCAAGAAAACTCCCTTCCATTTCGCCTGCTCCAGGGCTTCGCGGAATTCCGAAGCAGTACGCCAAGCAGATTGTCTCCATCCAGGACGAATGAGAGGCAACATTGTTCCCACATTTCCCAAAATCACGATTATTTCTCCCTACACATACCCAACGGGTTCAACAGCGGACAGATCCACATTCTGGGCCTCCCGCCTCGTTACTACAGCAGCCTGGAAGACTATTTACGTATCATGTCTCATCCAAACTCCTATGCTGGCTAAATAGAAATCGCGGCCGCCCAGCAACTATACAACATTTCCATAACCGTTGTCGTTGCCGGCACTGCTGCTTTCCCCTCTGTCCCAAACCTTTGTCCCAAACCTTCCTTGAAACAACAGCCTGTATGTTGTATATCATCCACATGCCATGCACTACTCCACTCTCTCCCCGCACTGATGAAATATGTTATCCTTATTATTAGACGAATGTCATTCTTACTCTTGCGTCACCCGATCCTACGTTTCACATTACATTCACAAATAAACGCGATTATTACATCCTTCACCGTTTCTTACACAAATACATTTAGTTTGGTTGGCTTTGGGTATTGCCCCAATTGCAATATAACTGCAATTGGCGTCATAACATTTAGTTTGGTTGGCTTTGGGCTATTACCCCAATTGCAATATAACCGCAATTGGCGTCAAAGCCCAAAGCCAACCAAAACTGCAATTGGCGTCATACATTGCCCAAAGCCAACCAAATTAAATGTATTTGTACAAGAAACGACGGAATACCCACTCCGAAGGAAAGCCTTGTATAACATTATATATATATATATATGATATTGCACAATATATATGATATATCACACGATATATGACATGGTATCATCATATACCCTGCATATATCACATCTTATAGCGATATATCGAAAAATGCCCGTGATATGGACATGACGAAGAAATATCAACTTTTATGACTTACGTAGTCATGTTTTTCTGGGGGGTATATATAGATATCATATACCCCCCCGATTTTTAGGTGATACCAGGCTCTAATTTTTATACGTCATCCTGGGTACATACGGATAAAAAAATATATGGCAGACGATGGAATGTGGACGACAGGCTCAGACAGACACAACCAACCACAGCAACACTGCGCATATTATGGGTGTGTCGAACACGCACGGCGTGTGGGCGGCAGCGTTAGAACGATGGGATCTGTGCGTGTTGTCTGTTGTGTTCCTGGTATGTATGCCTGAGCTGTGTGCTCACAGCTCAGGCAGAGCCGGGGGGAGAATTCAGAGAGCATGACAATGTACCAAACGTACGTACAAAATAAGGCCTCTTTACCGAAACCAGGGAAATCGTCTTATCCACTCCCGCCGGAAAAAAAAAAATTAAGCGCCTGCCACGCGCTTCAGAGTGCACGGATCGCGCCGAGACCTAGACCAATGTGTCCGGCAGGGCTTCCCGTGTCCGTGTACTTACTGTTTTGCCTAAAAGTGCTCGTGCGAAGAGAAAAGTTGGCAAAAGTACGAAAATTTGACAAATATACGTACACATATATAAAATGATATAACTTGGTACCAGGTACATACATGTGCATGGATTTACGGAAGGATATTCGGTTTATATCCATAGGAACGGCATCTACGCTATATTGTCGGAAGGCAAGCATAATAATAGTAAAATATGTCATGTACCAGGTATAAATAACAAATAATATTCACTTTTTTTTTGGCATGCTGCTCTTCGGCGGCCGAGGGTTCTTTCTCGCACTTTAGGCTGCGGAGCAAGCAAGGGGGACGTGGGTACATTACGACGCATGTCTGGATCCCGGCTGAGCACCGTGGGGGTGCTCGGGGCATTTAAAGTCGCTGGGCTGGCTCTATAAAACAAGGGACTGCTTTCCGCCTCTCCGAGCCGAGTAGGTAACATAAAAAACCCCACATTCTTTTCATATTTTATTTAGCAAATAACCCGCCACCCAAGCGCCACCCTCTGCTGCGATGCTGCTACTGCTACTGCTGCGCTACTTGCAGCTAGTGTTGTGCGGCTGCGGCTGCGGCTGCACAGCAGCAGCAGCGACAGCAGCAGCAGCAATCAACCGCAGCAGCAGCGATGCCTGCTACTATTAACACTTCTCTGCTGCTATTACGGGGGTCCATAGTTAACGGGACCAAATTTTGTTAGTAAAAATAGGCAAATATATAGGTTTTTATGTACACCATAGGTCCTGTTAACTATGAACCCCCGTAATAGCTGCTGCTGCTATTTTTGCTGTTGCTGCTGCGGCTGCTTTCGCTTTTATGTGAGGGAGAGGCCATCTCTCCTGCACAAGCGCCGTTGGCAATAGGTATAGCTCGCCGTAGATAGGTGTGATACTTCGGCGTAGGTATTGGGTACTTGGTAGCTGGGGAGATAAAGGGTATTAATAGTATGTAGTACTACATATAGTACACAAAGTCCAAGTAATCTAAGTTCTGAGAAATGTGAGAAATCTCCCAGAACTGAGCTGATTTCTGCCCCCTCCAGGAATAGACTACAGGCAGTGTTAAGAAAATCTATCTGTATGGTGTTAAGATCAGGTCGGGACATTTTGTATCCCTGGACAGGTTTGCCTATTAAGCCGGTACTCGTTTGTACTCACGTGTGTTGTTTGCTTAGATACCTGGTATAGCAGAAGAAGAGCAGCGTTATTCCTTTCGTGCACGCGGAGACTGGGAGCCAAGCTCGTGCCTCGCTGGGAAAACCCCTGGTTTTCCATCTAAGATACGCCTCCCAAGTACTACAAATACGGTCCCAGTGCCTGAACCCAGGTAATTACCGGGCTTTCAGCCTCATTCAAAGCAGTACCATATCACTAGCCCACTCTGGTGCCGTGTATGCAGAATTATGGGGGATTCGTGGAAACCCCGATTCCACAAGCTAGAACGTATGATGAGTCGAAGATGCGGCTCACCAAAACCCACTCCCACACCTCTGAACGGCGAGGGAGGCAACGAAGCCGGCCAGGTACGTCCAAAAAGAGAAAGAAAGGAAAGCCTAGCCTTAACTCGTTTAGGACTGTATTAGGTATGGCGGTTGGCGTGTGTACCAGCTCATAGCTGGTGTGTACGTCTAGACTCGATTGCCGATGGCCGTTTATTTTGGTAGCTTCAGTATCCCGTCGGGACCAGTAGCATAGTTTTAGTTGTGGTTGAAGTAACAACATAGGCTACAAGAGGGTCATGAGTACGTACCCCAAGCTATATAGTTTTTAACAGTAGAACTGCGGGTCTCCGTGTTGTTTTATATTGACCTGAACGCAAGGGTATTTCCCTATTTTTGTTCTTTAACGAATTGTAGGAGTCGTCCTTTGTTTCGAGCCGTGAGCGCACACGCGCACCGCTCCCCTTTGAGCTCACTCTACGTTTGCTCACCATCATCAGCTTCCAGCTGAGCAATGAATCAACACTGTGGCTTGGGGTCACCACACCATCTTCTTCTTCTCTTCTATTGAAGCTTCTCGTACAAGTCACCTAACAGTGGCTATACGTTTGCCTCGAACATTTATTTTGACTGTGTATTGACCGGCCATCGGCAATCGAGTCTAGGCGTACACACCAGCTACGAGCTGGTACACACGCCAACCGCCATACCTAATAGACTGCAGTCCCGTTTTGGGAACAAACCACTCGAATTGTAAGTAGTTTGTCCCCAAAACGTGTTTATGGCCCTAAAGGGGGGTCAAGGGGCAGGAATGAATCGTCAACGAAAGCCATCGCCATGCCATCCGCAACGTGGGTGGGTCCCGCCGAAGACACCAGGTTGGGACGCTTTGTATCCCTGGACAGGTTGGCCTATTAAGCCGGTATTCGTTGGTACTCACGTGCGTTGTTTGCTTAGAGATATAAGAAGAGCAGCTTGATTCCTTTCGAGCACGCGGAGACTGGGAGTCAAGCTCGTGCCTCGCTGGGAAAACCCCCTTTCCATCTAAGATACGCCTCCCAAGTGCTACAAATACGATCCCAGTGCCTGACTGAACCCAGGTAATTACCGGGCTTTCAGCCTCATCCAAGGCAGTACCATAACACTAGACATGTGTCCCCTACCTCCCCATGGCAGAAAAATCATCATTACATGTGTGGAACCCCTATTTTTTATTTTTGCGTGCAGCTGTTGTACTCGTTTTATATGGAGCTCATTTTTTAAAAATCGAGATTCTGCAGTTCAGGCCAGATCTTATGCAATTTTTTTTTAGGTGATTATATGGCTGTTTACGGAGGCTTCGGGGTATCTAGTCCCGTTTCTGATCAGATTTTATCAAAATCATGTCTTATGGGGCCTGTTTGGTGGAAAAAATGTTCCTCCGAGATTTTATCACTCATGAAATTCCAGGAAGTGATTTTTTTGACAGCCTTTTCTGATCAACTCTGAAAGTGATAAAATTTGCTTTTGCACAAGACCTCGGAGGCATTGTACAATTTTGTATATGTTACAGACAGGGCTCATGATGGGTCACGACGCTACATGCTTGGTTACTCTTGTACACAGCTGGGCTCCAGCACTTGTGCATCGGTCACTACGGAGAGAGAGGGCATCAATACCTTGGCCACCATCGCGTCCCTTGCGGCCGCCCAACTGCAGCTGCTCTAGGCAAAACAACTTTGGATACGAATAGGACGAGACTACAGCAGTATCAAAACAATCTAACGTTCTTCTTTTCTGACTACGACGGCCGCAAGCAGCTCATGCTCCGCGAGAGCGAGAGCTCCTTGCTGGTCCAGCGACCCCTTACGCAGCTCCCCAGGAGGTTCCACGTTCCGTTCCTTCCTTGGAGGAGCTGGTGGTGAAGGTTGATCGCCCAACCCGGCGTGAACGACTCGTTCGTGTCGTGGTCCACGTACGTAGAGTTCAAGGAAACTTTAAGATCTCGGTTCTGTTCTTTTTTTTTTGTTCTCCCATGAAATAAAACCAAAAAAACCATAAGACGGCACATGGCGCACCGATCTGGTGTGGCTTTTTGCCGCAGGAAAATCCGACTTCCTGCCTTTTTCAATCACTCAAAAAATATTGCATAAGATCTGGCCTCAATTGCATTTTTCTGTAGATCGGACTCGGAAAAGTATCAAGAGTCCGAAAAAAAACAAAAATACAGAAAAACGGAGATTTGTCTTAGCGTCCCCGGGTTTTGGCTGTCAAGGCCGTCTGTCAAGGGCGTCTGTCAAGACATTTGCCTTGACGGTGTACGTGGTATGTCAAGGGGTAAACGTGATGTCTGCCGAGATCTTTGGGAAGCGTACGAGTAGGAAAGAAAACACATGTTTTCGTAACTTGGGCAAACCTGGGTGCAGAACAAAGGATATGTGTGTGTGTGTGTGTTCTTCACATTAAACCGTTCTTCTACTCGTCGACATCCAGCAAGCCCAGTGTCCGTGCTGATTCTTCACCCTAGAAAGATACGAGCTCTGTGGTCACAGACTACGACACAGAGATAACACACCGTAATGCATTAATAGCCTACGTAATACCATGCCTTCGCACTAGGTGCGGCCGACACCACATACATACATACGCCAGCAACCAAAATACACCATAAAGAAAGAGAAGCAACGAAAAAACCAAACCGAAAAAGAACAAGAAAAAGAAAAAGAAAAGGAGAAGAATCCCAAATAAATAAATAAATAAAATGGGAAGCCAAAGCTCAGACACATACATACTTAGGGCCACTCCTAACGAACAAAAAAAAAATCACGATTCGTGATATTTTTGTCGTGAATCGTGATTTTTTTGTCGTGATTCACGACAAAAAAAATCACGATTCATGACACCAATTTTTTTAGCTTTTCCCTAAAAAAAAAACAAAATCACGATTCGTGACATTTGTCGTGTCTCAAAATACGCCTGATCAAGGCACTACGCAACCCACGTGCACCAACGGTATCCGATGGTCGGCATAGGGGCATGGCAGACTCTGCTTCGTACGCCGCTTGTGGACAACGGGCGGCTGCCCAAAGATACCGCTGGGCGCGGGCTAACGAGGAGGTTGTGGCCTCGAAATTTCCAGGAGGAGGAGCCACTGCTGGAAGACAAAAGCGAAAATGACCTGAGGATGTCACAGGCCAGGCGGGGCAGACGGCCTGCGAGATGGAATCTCGCGAAACGAGCTTGGCCGACGGCCGGTGAAGTTGGAACCTCGCAGGCTGGGTCAGGCTTCGGCCCGTGATTCGAGTATGTCACGGGCTGGGCCAGATGCGGACGGCCCATCCCGGCCTGGCCGTGCCCCACTCTCGAGAGTTTGCTCCACCCCCCCATAAAACGTTGGGTTTGAAATATCAGAACTTTAACTATTTGAAAATATCACGAAACGCGACGTTTTTCGGCTTTTTTCGTTAGAACTGAAATGTCACGGATCGTGATCTTTTGGCATGCCTAAAAATCACGAATCGTGATTTTTTTTCGGTTCGTTAGGAATGGCCCTTACCCCGAGCATGAGCCAAAAGGGACGTGCAAGGGGAAATATACGAGAAGGAAAAAGGGGACTATGCATCCCGGTGAACACTTAACTAAGTAAAAAGAGCAATAGTGAGTGGGCCAAAATACGCTCGTCACCCACCCACTATGTAGTACTTCTTTCATAGGGATAAGAAGGGAAAAAATCAAAATGCATACCGAACGGCCGCAGCAGTTGGCGGTACGAGTAGCAAAGAAACGTCCAACCTATTAGTCGGCCTGGTACCTTGCTACCCTATCTGCGGTCTCTCTGCTACTCTCTTCTACCGCGGTTTCCCTTCTACTCCTCCTGTTCCCCCCCCTGCCCCTATACACTTGTACGGTGTTCCCTCTACCCCTCCTGCTGTTACCCCTCCCCCCATTCCCTCTAACACTACCTGCAGCGGATGCACGGCGCTGTCTACTCAGCTTTGCCTCAGCCTCGTGCCACCTGCCCATGAACTGTTCAGCTGCTTCGAGGATTCCCCGGTACCACTTTCCCGTCTGTTTTGCTGCAGTGGGCCACAGTGCGGTCCCAACTCCAAAGACTAAGGGGGAGTCTTCCGTTGATCCCTCTGAGGCTTTGAACACTCTAAGGTCCTCAGCAATTGCCCTAGGCCAAGTCTTAGGCTGCCCGCCTGGTTTCGGGCTCCCCCCACCAGCGATCGTCCCGAACATCAACCGACTGGGCAATCGCCCCTCGTGTTGCCGCACCACAGCCCCCGCAAAGAAGAGTCGCCGTTTACGGATGGTCGTTTCGATACTTTCGCATCGTGTTATCCTGAGCGCCTTCGCATACGAGAGGGTGGTGTGGTCGGTGCGTAGTCGGCGCTGGAAACCAATGACTCGCAGAAGGACTTCGTGGTGGGCTGATCGAAGCTTGGCGAAGTGGTCCGCATTGAGGGTCCACGTCACGCAACCGTACAGCAAGGTCTCAATCACCTCGGCCTTCAGCATCCGGACTTTCAGACTAAGCGGTGCGTTCGTCCTATCGTACAGTTCCGGGCCATACCGTTTGAGGCATGCCCGCATCAGACGGATTCGTCGCTCGATTTCGAAGGAGAGGTCAGCGTTCTCGTGGATAATGCCTCCTAGGTACAAAAACTGGGTCGTCTGTTTATACTTTTGGCCTGCAGCTTCGATCGCGAGCGGTGAGGTGGTAAACGTCTGATCCGGTGTTCGTAGGAGCATCGTCTCTGTCTTCTTCTCGGATACCGTGAGACCTACTGCTTCGAAGACAGTCACGATGACTGTCATCATTCTCGCAAGGCCTTCCGCCGACTTCGAGACTATTCCTGCATCGTCTGCATACAACATGCCCCACACAGCCCTTTGCACGCATGCCAACGGTTCCTCTTTTCCGACAACCCTGTCCTCTTCGAGATGAACCAAATGTAGGAGGGAGCAAAGACAACACATATTACAGGGAACCATAGGAAACAGGACCAAATTTTGTTTGCAAAAATAGATAAATACATACCAGGTACCAGGTAGTTTTTTGTGTGTACCGTAGGTCCTATTTACTATAGTCCCCCGTAATAGAGTATCGTAGATAAAGCATTAAAGAAAGTAGACATGGAAGATAGATAGACCTTGTGCATAGGTTTTTCCTTTGTATCCGGGTATTTCTTCTTTCAGGAATGTTTTGATCGATCAACGGTGAAGCTCATGCTACACATTGTCGGATGGCAAGCCTAATAATAATTAATTAATATAGGGTTTCCCCGTGAAAAAAAAACGTCGCGAAGATCGTCGTCTGGGGGAAAAAAAGACGTCTCGAGGTTACGCCGCTTTATTATCCGTAAAAATACGAAAATCTGGGAATTTTACCACGACGAAAAAATCTCACGAGAGGTACTTTTACGGCCTGTTTTTTTTCGTCGTGAGGATGAACAGCTGCGAACAGACCGCACCCAGCCCATCCCCCCCTACTCCATATATATCCCAACCTTGGCATCCCTCATCTGGGTCGCTGAAAGCAATCCACAGCAGCAATGTATACCACGACGACAATACCGCTTCAACGTGGGGCCGGCCGGCACCGCAGGAGATACTGCTTTCTGTTTGGGTGCGACCCATGTACAGCTCTGCGCTGATCGCCTGTTGAGTTTCTTGTCGACGGAAACATGTCCTCGGGTGCACGCAGCAAGGGGCATGCAACCACACCAACAGCGAGCGCAAGACATTCCCTTCGCACTCGCATCCCGCAGAGCCTAGGCCGTCGCGAAGGGTATGGAGAGCCGCAGCATGCCGGACTGGGGGTGGAGGGGGGTGGCGTTGGGCCAGTGAGGGCAACCGGGAGCAACAGCTCTTCTGTGTGTCTGGGTGATAGTTTTCAAATTGGCTCGCTGGGACTCTCACCGGAGTTGTAATTTGTGAGCACGAGGGGTGGGGGAGCTGCTGCTGTCACAGTGGTTGGAGGTTCGAGCGGGGTGGAGGAGGCAGATCACAAGGACGAGGATGAGCAGGGGGGGAATAACGCAGGCGGCGGTACCGCAGCAGGATATTATGCTTGGGGTTGTATGTAGCGGGTCATTCGGAGCATATGGCGTTCGTATGATGTACGAAGCTACATGCACGGAGGATCGCTGCCTACGTGATTTTGCGTTTTTGAAGATACTACTGCTGTAATGACCAGATACGAGGTATGACACCTGGCAGGAAGTACGTACTGCTGTTTGCTTTATGTACTCGTGTGTGGGGCAACTGCTGCTGTACGACCTTCAGGCATCCAGTAAACAACACACGCGTGATTGGACCCACGAATGGAAGGGGTGTAGCAGTAGCGCCAGTTTAGTAGCTGTTAACCGTGTCATGAGATAGATGCGGGTTCATGAGTTACAAGTGATGAGAGCATTAGGGATGCGCGAATCGGCATACTGTAAATAAATGTAGGAAATTGGATTTCACGACCACAAACTCTCACAGACGTGTGAACCTCCCCCCTTCCTTGCGCACAACGTCTGCTGTACAAACTTGGGGCCGCCGTATGTGAATTTACACGCAGACATGCACGGTCGCAACGCACTACTATTTTACCCCAACCTACCCGACGTCCGTGGGGACTCGTACCACTTTTGTTAAACGAAAGCTTTTATCTTCACACACCCGCGGGGATAACTACCGTTTCCATGTCATCAGTGTCCCACGGAAAAAGAGAACCTGGGTTGTAAAATCTTTTGCTGCAATTCGACGACAGTTTATCGGCGACCAGCACCCCCACTCCCCGACACAACACATTACCTCCTCCGACAATCAAAACTACTCGTCGACATCCAGCCTCTAACGAAGACACCGCCAAGAGAGTATGCCGGACAATGATTCCTCTTCGAATCCTCAGTTTGGCGAGACGATTCCGTACGAATCGGACGACTCCTATCTTGAATGGTACGTGCGTGCGTGGGATTTTACTTTTTTGCGGAGCATGCGTTCAAGTTTAAGCGCGGGCCTTCATTGTTCACGAAGATTTTTTTTCTATTATTAGTTTTTTCTATTATTATTATTATTATTATTATTATTATTATTATTATTATTATTATTATTAAATATTAAACAATAATAATATATAAACAATAATAATAAATAAAAAAATAATAAAATAATAATAATAATAATAATAATAATAATAATAATAATAATAATAATAATAATATTAATAATAATATATATATAATATATATAATAATAATATATATATTATTATTATTATTATTATTATTATTATTATTATTATTATTATTATTATTATTATTATTATATTATTATTATTATTATTATTATTATTATTATTATTATTATTATTATTATTATTATTATTAATTTTATTATTTTTTTATATTATTATTGTTTATATTATTATTGTTTAATATTTAATAATAATAATAATAATAATAATAATAATAATAATAATAATAATAATAATAATAATAATAATAATAATAATAATAATAATAATAATAATAATAATAATAATTAATAATTTAATAATAATAATAATAATAATAATAATAATAATAATAATAATAATAATATAAAAAACTAATAATAGAAAAATATTGTTTAATATTTAATAAATAATAATAATAATAATAATAATAATAATAATAATAATAATAATAATAATAATAATAATAATAATATAAAAAACTAATAATAATAAATAATAATAAAAAACTGATAATAATAATAAATTATGTTTTTTTTATATTATAATAATAAATTATTTTTTTTATTATTATTATTATTATTATTGTTTATATAATGATGATAATAATTACTAATTATAATAATTATAATATTAAAATCAACGGTGAAGCTCATGCGGCACTAATAATAATAATAAAGCGGAGTATCTCTACGTTCACGAGAGATGCATGTTTTGTTCACAACCGACGGAATTAATCATTTATAGTCATGGGCTCTACCGACGGAAACTAATAGCTGAAGTTGCCCAGAGGCAGAGAGAAGAGAAGAACGGCCACACTCGTCCCGCGCCCCCGCCTAGCTTCTCGTGATAGGTGCACAAGCAGAGCACGGCACTGCTCGCTGCCGATTGATAGGCCTAGAGGCTAGGTCTACTGTTGGGGTTTCGCGCGGTATTATGTAGATGACGGGATACTAGTGGAGGTACAATGGTGGCCCGACGGTCGGCGCTGTAGACGCGCGTCCGCATCTTTGGCGTCGGACCATTTTCGGCTTTTCGGGGAGAGATCCTCACGGGACCCCCCTCTGCTGTCTTCTCGAAAGATATCACAGTGGGACACCGTGTTGTGTGTGCTGGGGTGGGAAATTGATACCGTGGCAATGACTATTTCCGTTCCCGTAGCCAAGCTGGAGCAACTCCGCGATACGCTGAGCGAGTGGCCTTCGGACCGCGCGTTCGCGTCCGAGGGCGAGCTCCGCTCTCTGACCGGTCGATTACTGCACCTGTGCGAAGTCGTGCGACTAGGAAAATACTTTGTTCGACGCATGCTCAACCAAGTAGGCCTGGCTCCGGTGCGCGCGTGGAGCGAGAAGTTCCACGTGCCGCACGCGCGCGCGGCGTCGTCCTCACGGATCCAATTGGGTCCTGAGTTCCACGCCGACGTATCCTTCTGGCGTCTGTTGGTAGAAGGAGGGCTAGGCTCCGTGGCGGGTCGCCTCTCTGCCCCCCTGTGCCGAAGTTACATGCAGCCGCCGGCGTTTACACTGTGGTCAGACGCTTCCGGCGACGCCATGGGGGGTTATTTTTTTTTGGGGCCCGTTCCCGGGGCCGGCGTATGGTGGCGTGTCGAATTTAACGCCGACGTTCGCGCTCGCCTGCGCGAGAAGGTTAGTGGTTGGAACGATCTGTCGATTAACGTTCTCGAGTTGCTGGGCATGGTCGTAACAGCGTGGATATTCGTTCACCAGTCGGACGCCCATCCTAGTTACGCGCGGGATACCATCCTGATGCGGGGAGACAACACATCCGCTGTGCACTGGGTCTCCAAGTGTAAGGGGGGTAGGGAACCCCGATCGGGGGCACTCATGCGTCTTCTAGGGTGCATGGAGGTAGGCAGTGGATGGTGTTTCGACGCGTTGCATGTTGCAGGCGTGGAGAACACCATTGCCGACGGTATATCACGGTGGAAGCCGGATGTGATCGACGGTAACCTCCGCGCGTCCCGGCCCGATGTTGCTTGGCGCCGACAGGTCTTGGGGCCAACGGGCGTCGCGCTATGCTCAGGAGTGCTGGCAGCCAGCTCATCCGCCAGTCGGTTGCGCCGTCGTCTCACCGAGCTTATACGTCAGGTTTCCGGTCTTGGACCGCTTTTCGGGGGTTGATAAGGGAGGCTCCGTATTTCGACACGTCAGCCTCCAATTCGGATAAGATTCAGGCGTTACTTGACGCCGTAGCGTGTGGTGCGCGTCGGAGGGCAATCAAGCCGGTACTATAGCCAGTAAATTATCAGCTGTGTTGCACTTTCACCGCGTGAATGTGCAGATGGAGTTGCCCACGTCGTCGCCGCTTGTCAAACGCGCTTTGAAAGGGGTGCCACGGTCGCACGTTGTCGCCGGTACCCCGAAAAGAATTCGGCGCCCTATATCGTGGGTCACGTTGTTGGAAGGACAGAGCCTGGCCCTGTCGTGGGGCCCGGGCGGCCGAGTGCTTTGGCTGTCGCTAGCGTTGGGCTATTTTTTTCATGGCGAGGTCTGACGAAATATTCGCCTCCTCGTCCGGAGTAGTACACCCCGTGCATTGCTTGACGAGGGGGGACATAGCGTTGTTCGCGGGGGGACGGCGGTTGAACTCGATGCAGTGGCATCAGGCTACCAGCATCGAGGTTCTATTTCGAGGCCATAAAGGCGACCAGGCTCAGCAAGGATCGGTTATCGTGCGCACACGGGACGACGCCTTCGGGGCGCGTTCCGGGGTAGGAGCAGGCGGCGGTACCGTCGCTCTTATGGTGGAGTTGTTGTCGGGATATCCGACGTTGCCGGAAAGCGCCCCCCTGTCGTCGTATCGGTACGGTAATGAGGTCAGAGTGTGGGGGTACACGGAGGCCCTCGGGGCACTCCGCGAAGTGGTAGCCGAAGCAGGAGACGATCCCAGCGAAGTCGGCCTCCACTCATTGCGTATCGGCGCAACCACTACTCTAGCGGCGGGGGGGGAAGTACCGCAGAAGATTCAGAGAGAAGGTAGATGGAAGTCCCCAGAGTCTTCCAAGACGTACACCCGCAATAACCCAGAGGACGCGGGTATCGTATCTCGTAAACTAGCAGAGACGGATAACATAAGGCAGAGGCAGCCAGGTCAGGGTACTGTCTGGGGCCGAACACCGTAGTATCGACGCGACCGCGGTATGGGGGGTATGTCAATGGTTTTCTACCATTGGGGGTCTCGGTCGTCCGAGACTGCGTTTGTTAGAGCCCCGGCCAGTCGGCTGGGGGGGGGGGGAACTCCTGGGTACTGGCAGTACGATAAGGCAACGAGAGTCAGCGGCCGGTGCCGCGGCTCTCGTACCACGCCAGGAGACTCCCCCCCCCCGACGTCGGAGAGAATAATAATAACATGACAATTCGAAGGATATACAACAAAGCGGAGTATCTCTACGTTCACGAGAGATGCATGTTTTGTTCACAACCGACGGAATTAATCATTTATAGTCATGGGCTCTACCGACGGAAACTAATAGCTGAAGTTGCCCAGAGGCAGAGAGAAGAGAAGAACGGCCACACTCGTCCCGCGCCCCCACCTAGCTTCTCGTGATAGGTGCACAAGCAGAGCACGGCACTGCTCGCTGCCGATTGATAGGCCTAGAGGCTAGGTCTACTGTTGTGGTTTCTCCCGCCCACCCGCCCCTTTCTTCTTTCGAAGGTGGGTGGAACGGAGCGGCCACAGGGTGTTGGCCACACCGTATTATACTTGTATTATTGTCTGCGATTAACTGGTAGCGATTCGGGGCTCTCACCAGGAGAGCGGGGTATGTCAATGGTTTTCTACCATTGGGGGTCTCGGTCGTCCGAGACTGCGTTTGTTAGAGCCCCGGCCAGTCGGCTGGGGGGGGGGGGAACTCCTGGGTACTGGCAGTACGATAAGGCAACGAGAGTCAGCGGCCGGTGCCGCGGCTCTCGTACCACGCCAGGAGACTCCCCCCCCCCGACGTCGGAGAGAATAATAATAACATGACAATTCGAAGGATATACAACAAAATTAATAAATAATAATAATAATAATAATAATAATAATAATAATAATAATAATAATATTATTATTATTATTATTATTATTATTGTTTATATAATGATGATAATAATTACTAATTATAATAATTATAATATTAAAAATGATTGATGAATACACCCGAACAGTAATGAATGTTAATAATATTCGTGTTCGCACGTACTGCATTGGTTGGATTCTGGATTCCCTTTTGTATGTAGATGGTCTAACTGGAACAAACGCTAAACACATTACTACTGTCAGATAGCCAATGAAACGACAGATTGCCCTATCAGGTTGGTAGGTAGGTGCCTAACGTACATCACACGTAACTACACGAGCTGTCGGGGCTGTGTCGAGGCTGTGTGCCCTCGGCGCAGTCGAGGTCGCCGGGCATGACGGGGGAGCAAAGCCTTAATAATGAGAAAGAAAGGGGGCACCTCGCCATGAGCGAAGCCTAAACCAATGAAATAAGCTGCCCTCCCGGCCCTCTCCCAGCCCGCTTCCATCCCTCCCACACACGCAGTCCCCATATAGCCTTGTCAGCCTTCCAGCCTTCCCACAGCCCCTCCAGCTTTCCCAGTTCTCCCAGCCGTCGACACATCGAGGCGAGGTGTACGAGGTACACTGTGTGCGTTTATTTACTGTACCAACGAATAGAAAAAAACGTAGGCACGTCAAAATGTGAGAGGCAAAGGGAGAGAAAAATAACTACTTCGATTGAGAGATTTTGATGCAGCTGCAACACAGAACAAACCGAAACAGCAAACAACGAGATTAGTTGGGACACGTAAATCTTCGAGGGCTACGCACGCATAAGAAAAACGCCTTGATTCTTTCATATGGTAGAAAACAAAAAACGGGGACCGAAAAACGGAACGAGAAGGAAGAGCGTGAAAAAAACGGTAACACGAAAAAAACTAATGAAAAAAAAACGAAAGCACGAAAAGCTGGCGAGAAAAACGACAACACGAAATACCCGGGGTACCTACTCTCTGCGACGAGGTGCAGCGTGGATTGCCAGACAGACAGTTAACGCGGGAGTAGTAACCCTGGGTGAGAGTCTCCGGCTGGTCGCAGCAGGAGGCCTCATTGATCCCAAACTATATACGAATTAACCTACGACGCGATGGTACAACAGTGTCTTGCCTCTAGAAAGGAAGGCAAGGAACTCAGCCATATAAGGCATGCCGCAACACTTCCGAGGAAATAAGAACTTCAGGGACGGTAATACTGAACTTAGTGTAGAAAACACCGTTTTTTTTTTTTTTACATCTGGGCCAGTATAAGAAATTTAGCCTAGGCCAGTCTTCCGATTTATTATATAGTAGGGATGTTCGAAATATTTAGGTTAAGGCTCAAAGCTTCTCAGTCAGCGCTGACTAACAAAGTAGCTCAGTGGTTTAACCTAACTATTTCGAAAGAGGTGTCCGGGGATCCAGTCCCCGCCAGGCGTCGTTTATGCCAGCCCTGACCGAGTGGTCCAGTGGTTCAGTCTAAATATTTCGAACAAGGAAGCCGGTACCGCGCAAAAAAAAAAAAAACTGAAACGGAACCCGACTACTCCGTTATGCAGATCTGCGACGACAACTGAGATCGCTCCTCCGTGCTTGGCGTGTGTATAGCTGGGTACCCACTTCGCACTTGATTCATTGTTGTGTGTGCGTGCTCTGACACTCAACGGACTCGCTTTCAGGAGGGAGAATAAGGTCAAGACAGCAAATGGGGGATACCGCGAGGGGAAGACCAATGACCCGTCTTCCAGAAAGGACAATGACATCTACGCGAGGGGACACCTCAGGACGAGGGTCAATGGGCCTTCTTTCAGGAGCGACAGCAACGAGGGTGTCACGAGAGGAGAAGACACATGCCCCCTGTTCCAGAAGGGACAACAACATCTGCACGAGGCACGACAGGGGGGGGGGCAAGGAGCCCTCTTTTCGGAGAAACACTAACATTGGGCACCGCGAGGGAAGAGCCACAGGGTTTTCTTGAGGAGGGACCACAACACCTGCACGAGGGGGCATCACAGCAGGGGGGGGGGGGGGGGGCGATGGGCCCTCTTTTCAGGAGGAACAACAGCACGGGCACCACAAGGTGAGGGTCAACAGGTCCCCTTTCAGGAGGGACAATACTGCCTGCACGAGGGGGCACTACACGGGGAAGACTAACGGACCCTCTTTCAGACCAGACGATGAAATCTACATGAGGGGATACCACAAGGAGAGGGCCAATGAACCCCCCTTCATAATTGACAACTGCATTTACTGTACATCAGGGAGCTAAACGAGGGGAGGGCCGATGGACCCTCTTTCGAAAGAGACAGTAACATCCACACATTTGGGTACCACAAGGAGAGGGCCAATGGACCCTCTTTGAAGAGGGACAACAACGGTGGTACCACGAGGAGAAGGCCAATGGACCCTCTTTTAGGAGGGACAACAACGAACGGTGGTACCACGAGGAAAAGGCCAATGGACCCTCTTCCAGAAAGGGACAGCAACATCTGCACGAAGAGGCACCACAACGAGAGGGCCAATGGACCCTCTTTCATGAGGAACAACGAGGGTACCACGAGGGAGGAGGCCAACGGGTCGTCTTTGAGGAGGGACAATGCTGCCTATATGGGGGGGCACCACAGGAGAAGCCTTTCACGCCGTTCGTCGGAAGAGGATGAAACCGTAGCAATATACCAGATAGTATAGCTAGCCCACCTGAAGAGCCGCAAAACCCTACGATCGTACAGCTCGTCCAGTCCTAAAGAGCCGCATACGCATACACGCAGATGCGCGGAACGTCAGGATTAACCTACTCAATCTATGTGGAGAATTCGGGGGATGTGATTAGAAGATGCGGCGCTTCACTTGACACCCCCAAATCGCTAGACTTGGGACGCGAAGATCCTGGTCAAAAGCGAAAGAAATACTAGAGACGAATTAGAAACATCAAGCCTGACTGCAATAGGTGTACTGATGTCATTGGGGGGAAACAAGAACGGTTTAACGTGAAGACAACACACATATACAGCAGACACACATTTTTTTCGTTTCTTTCTCACATCCGTACGCAGAAGGAGGCAACATGCAAGCCAGAATCGACCTGGAAAATCGTGCAACCGAAAAACAACGTGAAAAAAAGAGAGCGGTGTTTCTTGTGGACCTTTTTTTATCCACAGCTACACATGAGCCGGAGAATAGTAAGAGCGTCAACTCGGTTCAACAGATGAAAGCACTTGCAGATGCACCCGATACAAACGAAAACATCATCGTCATCTTCCATCGGCGATCCCAACGGACAAACACACGGCTCGCGCAAAAAATTCCCACAACAACGCATGGCGGATCACGGAAAGCTCAGTTTTTCCCTTGAATTGCCGAACCCCTCGCCACACACTGCGACAGACGGACGTCGAAGCTGTGTTTTCGATCGAATTATGTCCCGCTTACCCCTCGTTGAGCACTTCCAAGAAGTTTACACCGTCGGCACCACTTTCTTTTTGCTGCCGACCCACCATGGGCCCCCCTCCCTGATGCTCTTCCCTCACCCCACCGCCCGCTAACACAGCAAACAGCGAGGATAACCATACTGGCGGATTCTGCGTCAAGGTCGGTTTTTCCGTGCCTGTTGGCGGGAGCTGAAAAACAGTTTCAAGTCGTTACGATGCGCGGCGAGCAGGACCCACCGCGAGGTTCTATACACCTTTTTGGCGAACTGAGTGCAACTTTCAACTTCCTTGTGGGATTCCACTTCGTTTTTGTTAGGATTGCTATTTTATGGGGTGTTGTTTGTTTTTGTTAGGATGCTTCGTGTTAAAAAACGACGTTCAAGTTTGTCGAGCTGCAATTCCGACGATGAAAGAGGCGATGAATGAACTTGTCGCCGAGGCCAACCCCGGAGAGCAATGCCTAAACTGCTGACCGGCTGGGATCATGTATGGTGTAACAACGTGTCGGAGGAGTCCGTTTTATTAACAATGCGGTGTAACAACGTGTCGGAGGAGTCCGTTTTATTAACAATGCGGTGTAACAACGTGTCGGAGGAGTCCGTTTTATTAACAATGCGGGGAATACCCAACCCGTACCTTAGGCATGCTGAATGACAGCGGTTTTAACTTTTTTCCAACAATAGCGAAAGCGCATGGCGTCCGCGACCGACGTGGAATACGCGAACGACGGGGGCAGTTCAAGCACTTGGTGCCACTAATTGAACCGTCCACACTCCTCGGGCATATCAGATCCCCGTTTCATCGGACAGATCAGATGATATCAGATCAGATCGGACAGATCAGATCCCCGTTTCATCGGACAGATCAGATCAGATCAGATCTGACAGACCAGATGAGATTGAACATGTCAGGCTCCCTGTTTCATCAGACAGATCAGATCAGATGGAACGGCTTAGATCCTTGATTCATCGATCAGACCATACCAGATGGGACAGATCAGATCCCCGGTTCATTGGACAGATCAGATCAGATCAGATTGAACGTATCAGATTCCCCGTTTCATCAGACAGGTCAGATCAGATCATTGTGTGATCGGACAGGTAATACAAGATGGGACAGATAAAAAGAAGTGCAACTGCCAAAATCAGGTATACCTGATCCGTTTGAGCCAAAATCAGGTACATCCTAAAACCAAAAAACGCGCGCCACGAGCGGTGTGATGTCCATGACAATTCGGTGAAAAAAGAATGCGCCTAAAGCATTAAGCGTGCCACATGGCCTCCAAAATCTGAATTGTTTTGTTTTCTTCAGGGTGTAGGTACCACAGGCTCCATTTCGACCTGCAAAGAGTCACTATTAATATGCTTCGTTTGTTTCGCCACGGCGAGAGCGCCAAGAGTATTTACTCTGGCGCCCCCCCCCCCCCGTTGACAGCTTTAAAGCTTCCAGACCGTCCTCGCGGAACCGCCTGCTCGGCACTAAATTATCTTGCCGTACCAAACCTGAGACCACCTCGACGCGGGGTGGTGCAGACGAAACGCGGTGTGCCCATGGTGCTGTAAAGACTGCTATGAACATGGAAATCAACAGAGTACACACAACTAACTGAAGCACATCGCACACCCCAAAGGAGAAAAAGTGAAACCAGCGCACGCATGTATGCACGTATATACGTACGTTTACGTACGGCGTACGAGTACAGAGTTTATACGTCAATACAGAAGAATTTCAAATGGGAGGGCAGACGCATACGGAGAGAAAATCCAGTGTACGTATGGCCTCTCTGATTGGTTCAAAGTTGGCCAAAATCAGTTGAAAGCTATACAAAGTAGAAAAAATCAGGTATACGTTGGCTTTTTCGAGCCGAAATCAGTTACGATGTCAGCCTGGCCAATAGCAGGGCTCCAGGGGTGGGTTTTTTACTTGTTTTTAGCATGTAACTGGTTTTGGCCGAAAAGTGGCCAGGTATACCTGATTTTGGCAAAAACCCACTAAACAAATACATCGGGCAGATCAAAATCACATTTGACCTATCACTTCCCCGTTCGTCGAACAGACCAGAACCGATCAAGATCGGACAGATCAGATCTCCGTTTCGCATTCTAAAATGTTTCGGGGCAGACGGGGTCTCTCTAATTTAAACGATCTGCACGGTCTGGATAATATTTTCCGGGTAGGGCCTGTATGACACGGCTCTTGCTTAACAGATCCTAACGGCAAACGTAGGGTCTACAGTAGATGGTCTACATCGTGATATGTCTGATGTGCTGCACCTGTCACAAACAACTCCCCCGGGAGACACCAATCGAACGAAGAACGACTACAGCAAACTCTCAAGAAAGATTTTAATTGAAGAAACGACGACGCCCCCAAGCAACCAACCGCCACACACAGCAGTACCATCGGGGAATACAACGCAAAACACCGAACATAACCGACCCCTGCCCCCCTCCCCTACTCCCCTAGGAAATGCTGATCGATGCTTCTATCTAAAAATCCCCTAACCTTAACTTCATGCTCGAATATTATTTGAGGCGTTGTCACTATTTTTCCCCAAAAAAACACGTAAATTCCATAACATTGTTCGTCGGGCTTTTCAGTTTAATTTTTGTCCAGTTATTTGAGTGAGGTGCATAGCAGAAGACCCTCAGAAATTACCAGGTGCGCCTCTATCGTAACATGCATCTTTAGGGCAGACGTCCGGGTCCCGTGAAATAACATCACTTGTGCATAGACGCCTTCTACAAAGGGGGTGACACTTGCTGGCCTGTTGTTTTCTGGCTGGTGGAGCTTCTCAACTGCGAACAGGAACTACCCGAATATCGTGTGTGTACCCAAATATCGTTTGTGTGTACCCGAATATCGTGTGTGTGTACCCGAATATCGTGTGTGTGTACCCGAATATCGTGCGTGTGTACCCGAATATCGTGTGTGTGTTTTTTTTCGTACAACAACTTTTTGTCATAGAAGACCAGTACAACGATAGGCGATGGGATTGATCGCTTCATCATCGGGTCGATTTTTTGTTGGAAGCCAGGTTTCAGGTGAACTTGGTGCTAATCACAGTGTAGAAGCCCTCGAGTGACGAAAAAGGAGCCTCTGAGAAAACTCTGTGACATGGTGCACCCCTATATAACGTAGCATGCGTCTCTATATTTTTCGAAACACCGGCCAGGACTAAGAGCTGACGAAAACCACCCGGGGCGCTAATCACAATGCTGACAAGTGTAGTGGTAGAGGTAACACTGTGTTACAGGTTTTTTCTGAGGCTCCTCCTGACTTGATTATAGCATACCAGGTAGGAGTGCTATGCCTCGCAAAAACAAAAAAAAATTGAGAGGAGCGAAGTAAGAATTGCGCAACCCGAAGAAAAATCCCAAATTCTACGTACGTACGTACCGTAGGTGTATCACGCACTGCTTACTGCCAATGACGGGGGTGGTGGAAGGTTGACGAGGAGTAGTTGGGGTGAAGGGGTTAGGGTTTGCCGAGGGAGGGAGGTGTAAGGAGAAGCTTTCAAGAAGGTGAAGCGGGATATATACTGGTTCAGAGCGATATAAAAGAGACTGCGGCTACTGCTGCGGTATTCAGAAGATATTCGATTCAAGTCGGCTTCTTTTAGTTTCCGCCGAACAGCGCTCCCCGTCCATTTCTCGGCCACACGAAATAAAACCATTCCCCCGTCGTCACCACCGTTAAGCAGGCCGACCTTGCCCTCGGCCAATATAACACCTTGCCGCTAGCGTAAACCAACACTCGAAAGTATCACCGCACTTCAGTCCCCTGATACTTAGCGATCTCGGAGAAAAAGTCAGAAATTGTGAAGGACATGGTAGTTGCAGTAGGAGCCGCGATATGTCCGAACTATTCGGCTTTGGGCGACGATGTCCTCTGCGAGTTCCCGGACGACGTTTCCACGTCCATAACCGAGGTCTTGTCTCCTGTTCTCTCCTCCCCTGCAAGGTTTCCATTCCTCCGCACGTCCAAAACCGATCTTGGCTCCTGCTCTTTCCTCCCAGCTTCAAGCCTTGCTTCCAACCGTGCATACAACCTGATTCTGGCCCCTGCTGCTCTCTTCTCCCAGCCTCAAGATTTACATTCCACCGCGTGTCTAAAACCGATTTTGGTTCCTTCTACTCTTTCCTCCCGACTTCAAGATTTTGTTTACATTTCCGCTGGACAGCGCTGCCGTCATTTTTTATGGGTCGTACCAAAACCAATCCCCATCATAACCGACAAGCAAGCCGACGTCGCGCGCGATGAATACACGGTAGCTACGAGCATCCTCATCTAACACTTCAAAAACATCGTCGCACTCGTCAGTTCCAGTCTGAAGAGCGACCTCGATGAAAAGCAACAGGAATTGCTCAGGACAGGGTGGTTACGGACACAGAATGCCCGAAATGATAATCAAGTGGAAAAATTGAGGGAACTTCTGCAAGAAAGACATAAACTGTTGAGGACAGGGTAGTTATCAACGTACACCGTATGTCCGAATTATAGTCGACTAGAACAGTGAGGAAACCTGCAAAAAAGACTGAAACTGATGAGTAAAGGGTAGCTATCGCATGTCCGAAATATAATCAGCCACAACAAGTGAGGGGGTAATCTGCAAGGTCAAGGGGGTGACCACCAACTCTATGGTAGAAACGACCCCTCCTGCGTGTGTCGATGCCCCCCCAAAAAGATGCAGGAATAGGAAACCGTCTGCGCAGTGGCCGGGGAAAACTGCGGGCCGGCAGAAAAAAACACCTTTCGCTCATCGCCATCAGCTCTCTCTCTCTGCCAGCTTTCCACCCCGCCGATCGACAACGAAGTCCTCGCTTCTCTTGGAAAAAAACACACAGCTGTAATATCACACACAGGGAAACTCACCTCCCCCCCTTCCGACGAGGATTGTTTCGACAACGCCCGAAGAAGTGAAAACTTGCCGAGTGCCGCACAACATATATATTCACGTCGGATCCGATTGTATTGGGTAGTTTTGAGAGTGGAGGAGCTCTTCGCTAACCCGCACCATCGTAGCACGGCATGCCACCTTTTCTCTGCCATTTCTCGACTCTTCTCCCTGTCCTCCGCTGCTGCACCGCCGCTCGAAAACCTCATGAGATTTATTTCATCACCCTCTCGTCAAGCCAACAACTTTGATTATTCCCAAGGTTTCTTACCCTCGCCGCAGAAGTCGACAACACACCACCATCGACGACGAACGACATAGATAGTCCTTTGATTGTAGACCGGAAATATTGCAAAACGTGAATAAAACGATTCCGTTCTTGGTATACTTAGCGCACCCCCGTTTCCGAAACTACGGCACTGTGCAAAACCAAATCGATTTACGGAAATAGTTCGTCGACCGGCCTACGTCCTCGCCGTACCGCGTCGGTGATGAGCAGGAACTAGACGCGTGTTTACCTGATAGGGATAGCAGCAAATGTTTCCGATACTCCTCACCTGATTAAAATATAGGTTATCTACACCTCACCCAACTACCGACCTTGAGAACAATCGCAAGCACAAACGCCCAATACAAACGGCGACCCCGAATGTTTTCGTTTTCTCACGGAGATGCGCCCGTAGGTTTTAGCTGACGTGCCACACCACCACCTCCTTCCTATCATATCACTTGGGCATTTCCCGAGTGCTCAGGCCTGCTGATGCGTGTTTTGTTTGTGAATCGTCAACATGAACATCTCTACCCGTTGGTGGTTCCGCCGCGCTTCTTTTCAAGAGTCAAGCGCGTAACTACAGTTCGCGTCGAGCAATCCGCTGGGCTACTATTTCCATGTAGATGCTGATTCATTCACAGGGTTCCGGTGTGCTCAGACCTGCTCGTGCGTGTTTTGTTTGTGAATCGTCAGCATGGACATGTCTACCCGTTGGTGGTTTCGGCGCGCTGCTCTTCAAGACCCAAGCGCTTAACGACACTTCGGGCCAAGCAATCCGCTGGGCTACTATTTCCTTGTAGATGCTGATTTATTCCAAGGGTCCCAGTATTCTCGTCATGCTCGACTACTTTGGGCCGACCAGGGCGACGATAGAGGTGTGCTCATCGTCATGCATGACCGTCGTCGTATGTCCACAGACCCTCGCATCTCTGTAGGTTATGGCGATGGACAACCAGCCCTATGCTCTGGACAGCGCACGCTTTCCCTTGCTTGACATGTCTCCTAACGTATTTACCTAAACCTGGCTGTGAAAACGGCGGCAATCCCCCCACCTCAACTCGAGTCGACCTCAACCTGTCACATAACGAGGCCAACCTTCATCGTACCATCCGCAGACCGTTTCGGTGGCCGCCGCAACAACATGTACTCCGCGGCAGATGCCCACTTCAACGCGCTATTTACCGCGGACATCCAACATCGACCGCTACATCCCTCTCTGAGGATGCCCGGTCTCACTTCTTTGTTTTCGACATGGACTACAGGTATGCTCGAAACTCCCCCACGCTATTTACGAGCGCCTCTCAGCAACATATTATCATCACCGCTAACTCTTGCCACCCCAGCACCAACAGTGGTGCTGAATGCGTTAATCAGTCACACGAGGGCTCACATGCTCACAATGGTGTGTCAACGAACAACTAATGCATTGAGATGTGCACCTTCCAAACGTCGAGAGCACCTACAGCAAACTCCGCCCGCGCCGCCCGCTCGCCCGCCCGCCCGTCCACCACGGGGTTTTACCCTCAACGAAGCACAAATTGGCCACCTTCCGCGTCTCCCGCTCGCCGTCTTCTTCGAGCTTCCCAATTGGAGGACATCAAAGCTTACACGCATCAGATCAGATTATATCAGATCCCCATTTCACGATTCCAATATATTTTTTGGCGGGTGGGTTTCTGCTTGACATTATCTGAAAAAACAAAACCTACCGTCGATTGTGCTTGCCGGGTAATATATGCATGATGCGGGTTTTGCGCAACATTTCCTAACGAAAAATATGGGATCCAGATGGTTCAGATCATGATCTGCATGATGCGGCTCTTGTGTAACATCTCATAGCAGCAAACATTTGACCTAGGTGGTGACCTGCTGTAGGTGGCAACTTAGGGGATTTACCGTAGGTGACGATCTATAGAGTGACATGTAGAGTGACGTGTAAAGTGACATGTAGAGTGATCTAGATAGTGATCCAGATAGTGATCTAGAGAGTGATCTAGAGAGTGATCTAGATAGTGATCTAGATAGTGATCTAGATAGTGATCTAGATAGTGATCTAGATAGTGATCTAGATAGTGATCTAGATAGTGATCTAGATAGTGATCTAGATAGTGATCTAGATAGTGATCTATATAGATAGTGATCTAGATAGTGATCTAGATATATAGTGATCTAGATATATAGTGATCTAGATATATAGTGATCTAGATAGATAGTGATCTAGATAGATAGTGATCTAGATAGATAGTGATCTAGATAAATAGTGATCTAGATATATAGTGATCTAGATAGATAGTGATCTAGATAGATAGTGATCTAGATAGCGATCTAAATAGGGATCTAGATAGCGATCTAGATAGCGATCTAGATAGTGATCTAGATAACGATCTAGATAGCGATCTAGATAGCGATCTAGATAGGGATCTAGATAGCGATCTAGATAGTGATCTAGATAGTGATCTAGATAGCGATCTAGATCCCGTTGAGAACAACGAACGAGGGGGTGGAAGCCCGTTGAAACCAACGACGAGGGCGTGGAAGTCCGTTTAAACCAACGAATGAGGGAGTGGAAGCCCGTTGAAAATAACGGACAAGGAGGCGGAATTCCGTTGAAAACAACGAACGAGGGGGGTGGAAGTCCGTTGAAAACAACGAACAAGGGGGGTGGAATCAGTTCAAAACAATGAACGAAGGGGATGAAAGTCCGTTGAAAATAACGAGCATAGGACTATCGCGGGGGCTCAAACCATAACCAGCAGGTGGCCTGGGCGGTGCACGTTGCGGCTGCTGCTCGCCGGCAGGTCCGGCGAGAGGACGAGATCCTAAGACGGCGGAGACCTGAGGGGCGGCGACATTTGGGCCGAAGGAAGGACCAAGAGGCAATTGGGATACAGGTACGCACATGTCGGCGCGGCGTCTGAACCTATCGGTGAAAAAGAAGAGAGGATATACGTGTCATTCGGGGACCAACAGCTTGGAATCACACTTTGATGCATGACGCTTTCTACAACATAGGTAGACATTTTTTGGGAAAAAAAAACAAATCTAACTGACGGGGAGAATAGCCCAATATCACTGGAATCCAACCTCTATTTTACAACAGTTTTATTTTGTATACCTAGGTCAATGGATAGTTTTCATCATGGTTATTGCTTTTTTTTAGTCAGTTTTTTTCGGGTGAGGTAGAGAGCTCTTCAAGTGAGGAGCCTCATAGAAATCAAAAAAAGGATCCCTACCTACCCGTGGCGCGCGATGTCGTATGTTTCTGTACAGTGCAGCGGTGACAAAAAGGATTGTCCCTTTTAGGGCTGCAGTCCCGTTTTAGAGATAAAATATTTAGAATTTGAGTGGTTTGTCCCCAGAACGGGACTTCAGCACTAAACAGGTTTAGGCAATGTTCATGCCACCGATTGGCGGATATTTCCATGTTAACCCACCAGAAATAAAAAATCTTGAGCATGTCGACTGTTCGCGCGCGCAGTATGTACCCAAGCGGCAGGAGTTAGCGGTGGTGTTGCACGCGTGCAGAAGCGTGATTCCGCAGGGCTAAGTTTGTGGAGGGTCTTCGTCGCGAGCACAACGTCAACGTCGGGGCGTGAAGGCGCGGGGAGCTAGACTGGTAGGTGACGTTTGGTCGTGCTGAGCGGGGGCAGTCGGGCGTCGATAAGATCACTGTCGCCGTCGGTTGGTGGTGTGGGGATAAATTTTGGAGACTTTCTCGCAGCGAAGCTAAGAACTTCGGAAAGTTGGTGGTCGCAAGAAACACAAAATACTACGATACTACGTGTTTCTAAAATATATGCACACACACACACTTCCTGTGTTCCGCAGCTTCAGACTTTGTTTCCCTCAGTAAGGGATATATATATATATCCTGCATGAAGTAATATATAACCCGAAGTACGCGCGATCAACGTGCCAAAAACAGTTTGTAGTAATGGGCTTCTCGACGAAACACTTCATATCATAGCTCATGTTGTTTCGTTTTTTATGAAGAAGAGGAGATAAAACTCCATGAAGTCGGCTGATGGTGGTGTAGGACAGGCGGCCCTCAAAAAGGTACCGTATGATGGCGGAAGCACAGATGGCTCGGCGGGTTGGTTTGTCACGGCCGAGTGAGTGCGTGTGTGGTTACCCGGTAGTTCTCAGCACAGGAACGGAAGCGTAGTTCGTCATCCGGCCCGAAAACGGGGTTCTGGAAGACGAAACTACGCTGATGATGTCTTCACAGGCGAAAATGCGGAAACATGATCTCGTAGATTACATCTGGCTTCGGGAACTCGTATACGCGTACGTAGAAAGCTGGAGTCACTCGTGGTCGCAGCATTGGAGCGGCCTCCGCGAACAACAGCACTCTAATCGTGGGAGTCCTGACGATGCTATGGTCGTAGTGTTAGTTGGGAGGCGATGAGGGGTGAATGGGTAGTCTGGGAGTCGCGGGGCCGCAGGTGGAACCGCTATGTTCATCGATTCCGCAGGCTGTTCATGTCAACAGGAATTGCCACACCGATTGATTCCGCAAGCTGTCTGACTATAGGAATTGCCAGACTAATTAATTCATGAGGTTGTCTCAGAAGTTAAAGAGTCGTGCTGCGGCAGGTGATGGGGTTGCACTTTCGAGCCCATTATTGTTTTCTCACCGGCGGGGTGCCCCTCAACTGAATCAAGATCTACCCGTTACTGTTTGGATTCCATATGCATGATCACGACGTTTGTTCGTCAGACACGGTACAGAGCGCTGCGTTCGTGCAGGGGTGCGACTGCTTTACGGCGTTCACTTTCTCGACAACGGTAAGGGCGCTACGCGGAGTCAAACATTCTATTGTTTTGGAAGACTCTCGACCGAATATTTTCGGAAAACACCTTAGTGCTGTTTGGTATTGGCAACCTCAACCTTCCCGCTCGGGGAAAAAAAGGAGCGCTGAAAAATAGTCGCACCGCTGTACGAACTCAACGTTCTCTGCGGTATATCTAGTGTAGCCTGTGGAATTGTGTATCGGGCTCAGCTCACAAATCGCGTTAGAGTCTCCTGTGGAGCGAGGTGTACAGCTTCTCCAGTGAGGAGGAGGAGGAATCTAAAAGAATCCTAGACGCTACCCCTCCCGATAAACACGCTTTCCGCCAAGCCAAAGCGAAGCAGGTCAGTGGAAGCCCCGTGTATGGCTCCTCTAGAGGAGGGGGAGCCCAGTACACCTGGCAACGACTTGGGATAGATCTTCCAGCGATATCTGATAACAAGACAGACACCCCTACCTACACGCTTTCCGCCCAGCCAGAGCTAAGCAGGTTCATGGAAACCCCGTATACAGCTCCTTACGTGAGGAGAAGGAGCCTAAAACAAAACTAGACGCTACCCTGTACCAGTGGCACGCGTTCAAAACCATGACCGGCGGCGGCGGACGACCGGGGGCTCCCAACGGTGGTGGAATCGGCCCCGACGAAGGGGTGATCATCTGTTCGTTTATAAAGGATAGACCACTGAGGTACTCATTCAGCGCAGACTGAGTACCTCAGTGGTCTATTCTTTATATTACGAACACCTTTGGGCTCGATACGGCCTCCCGCCGATAACATCCTCCGGGGTTGATCAAGCCCCCAATCAGCGCCTGGTTTTTCCTTCTCATTGTCTCCCTCCCTAGTCGTGCGTTCTTTTACTCAAGCGCTTCACTCCACTTTCGACTCTCTGGACGAGGGTTATTTTATCGTGGTTCTCTCCACTTGATTTCCCTTTTTCTACCTACGGCAGAAAAAGCGGAAATACGGCGTCTGGCGGGACTCGAACCCCGGACTTCTTTTGTTCGTTTATAAAGGATAGACCACTTAGCTAGTCAGTCGACTTTTATAAAGGATAGACCACTGAGCTACTCAGTCAGCGCCGACTGACTAGCTAAGTGGTCTATCCTTTATATTACGAATATCATCGACTTGCTTCAAAGCACCATGGGTAGGTAGATGATGCAGGGACGATTGGGGGGGAATAGAAACCTACTCGCGGAGCCCTTTTGTCAGAGCTAGCTGGCGGTTTGGTGGCGGGGTCTTGGGCGGATTAAAAAAAGACGATGAACAATTTGGTGGATACATGGCAAAACCGATAGCGTCTATACATGTGCTGCCCATGCCGGGAAAAAAGCTCCGAAAGTCTTCATCGACGATTGGGAGAGGCAGAATAGAGGGGGAATGAACGAGTACACCCAAGTCGACGTTCGGTGCGCAGGTGGCCAGGACGCCCCCGCTTGCATAATGTGGGCGTAAAAAAATCATTGTGGACACATTGAAAAATGTAGCACACCACTAGGCGTGCCGAATTGAGAGGTTGTCGATACCTTGTGAGGTTTGCTGCATTGTTTAACGTCTCCACAAGGATATGTTTGCGCTCACACAATGCAAGGGGAGGGGTCTCAGCCATCTCTGTGTTGAATGCTTACAGGGAGTAAGTCCACAGACCTGAACGAGGTAGACGCCTGACCATGCCACCTATGGTAGAGAGGGCTGCCGTTGGGTGCGCACTTTTCGCGAGTTGCCATCGTCACGTTGGCAGGAAGGCTTGCTCGTTGTTGCTCGTTAGCTTCTTGTTGCCGCGTTGTTGTTGTTGATCCCTGTTTTGTCGCTTTCTTGTCTTCTTTGTTGCTTAGTTCCCTGCCCGCCTGCTTGATTGCTTGGGTGCACTCGTGCGGTCTTGCTTCTTTTCGGCCCGATGTTTTTTTTCGCTGGCAAGACTCCTAGGACTAAACAAACGCCCGATAATTGTTACTGTAGCATGATTGAAATAGAGGCATGTCTATTCAGTGCGGCTTTTCCATTACAGTACGGTAGACCACTGCAGTGCGGTAGACCAATACAGTGCGGTAGAGGGATTTTTACCTCTGAGCCCAACATTTTCTGACTAGACGGACTCCTCAACTTAAGAACTGCCCAATTAATCTATGTTTTATTGAATTATGTTTGTGGTGTGCCCGGTCTAGCCATTGCGCTTGATGTTGTCCATCGGGTTGCGCGTACACTTCTTGATCTGAATCGGGTTTGGGGTGAGCCATACAGCTCTTCGTCTTTGAGGAAGCTCCCCCACGTCATACAGATCGCGGTGTACGTACACCATCTCGACCCCAACCCGCCGTTATGACATGCTGAGCAGGATCTGCACACAGTAGTACAGATCCAACCCAGGAAGTATGTCCTGCATACGGCTCCCACCTCACAACATGAGCTAGATCATACAGATCATACAGATCACGAAATTATCTGCCCTGAAATATCTAGATATTAGGGATCGGTGGCATTGATTCTTAGCTAAACTCGCATGGCTCGCCAACGGTGTCAAAACTGGTGAAGTTTGTTGGGGTCCAGAGCGGTCGAGAGCGAGCAGACGCCGACTGCAGAAGGTGGAGAAACATTTATTCGGCCCTTACCTTTGAACATCACAACCCTTTGGCTATCATAGCCGTTACTCATCATAACCGTTGGCTATCATAACCGTTGGCTATCATAACCGTTGGCTATCATAACCGTTGGCTGTCATACACAGCTGGCCATCATAGCCGTTTGGGCACTCAAGTGTTCGCGGAATAGGCGCAGAAGAAGTCCCACCGAGGGATGAACGCGGTCGATATGTTCGCCAACCTTGGAGCGATGTTTATCGAAAAATCCTTGTGGTTACCGTATACCTATTTCAAACGATACTATCACGGGGGAACGTACTATTACGGGGGACCATAGTAAATAGGACCAAATATTGTTAGCAAAAATAGGTAAATATATAGGTTTTTGTGTGTACCGTAGGTCCTATTTACCATGGTCTCCTGTAATAATGTATATCTGGCCGCAATCAAAACCCAAAATGGTGTGTAAACATACGGGGATATATATATATAATTGGACCCATGGTGAGTTCTGATTAATATAGCCCCTCTAAATATTATACCAGCCTTGATGTCGAGGGGGATCCGGAAACGTTAAAAGAGCGAGCGAGGCGCGGCCAATGACATCAACGGAGCGGATTGAACCGCCCAGTTGGTTTGTTGCTCTTGCTCGATGATTGTGCCGGAGCCGTCGCGGCTGATGTTGCAGTATAAACAGAAGGGGTGGCCGGGAGTCGGCGGTGATGGTGATGCACCCAGTAAAAACCAAGATCGGTGGAGTGGCGAGGTCGCTAATAACCTGCCGAGAGATTGCCCCCACGTATAGTCGGCGTAAAATCAATTTTTGTACGCCTTCGCTTGAGGAAGGCGTCGATGGGGCTCACACATGTTTACTAGAATTTTTGCAGAAATACAAAGGCCACTATAAGGGACAGGAGTTGCTTCACGTCCTCCGACATGGGAATTTTGGGAGAAACGATGGCCTTATCGGTGGAAGGGAAAACGCTACGTCGAGGGGGAGGTGGTGTGCCCAAAGGAACTACGTCGGTGTACGCCGAGTGATCTCCGGCTGGGAAGAGGAACCCAAGGCTGTGCGCCCTCCGATAGGCGCTGAAAGAAATCGGCGACTGAAACCCCTCTCATCGAGGAAACGAAAACAATGACACCATCCAGGTATTTATGACGTCGTCGAGGTAACGGTAACAATGCCGTCATCTAGGTATCCATGGCATCACCGGAATAACGGTAACAATGGCGCCATCCAGGTATCGATGACGTCATGGAGGTAGATGTAACGATGACGCTATCCAGGTATCGATGACATAATCGAGATACCGGCAACGATGACGCCATCCAGTTACCGATGACATCATCGAGGTAATCCCAACAATAACGTGATCCAGGTATGGATGACGTCATCGACGTAACGATGCCGTCGTCGAGGTAGGCATCTACCCATTCGAGGCCCTTTTGATTACCCTTGTTTGACGATCTGGGTGCTGCCGTGTGAATAAAAAAGAACAAGCCACTCGAACGCTTCCGTTGAAAGGCACCTTGTTGATGAGTTGGGTACCGCCCTGCTGGGCGTAACGCGCCCTCTCGAACACTTTCGTTGATATGTGACATACACATGAAGAAGACGGCGGAAACGGATGGCTATCTCCACCGCAAACCTGATCGGGATAGAGTCGGGTCGACGTACTCACGCGTCCGTCGCCGTGGGCACGGTGGCACCGCTATGCACTACCAGGTACATCAACCGCCGTGTACTATTACGGGGGACCATAGTAAATAGGAAAAAATATTGTTAGTACAAAAAGGCAAATATACGGGTTTTCGTGTGTACCGTAGGTCCTATTTAATATGGTCCCCCGTAATACACCAAAGTTAGATTGACACGATGAGGAAGGGACGTCTTCGGCGAAAGCATCTCGGACTGATGGAGACGCTTCTCAACTGAGGAACTCCTATACACTCGTTCCCAAATAGTGTTTGTTTTTACTGCACTCTTCGATGCAGACCTGCATAGACCATGAGGATTTGATTGCGCTTGTCGGGTTAAGCTTACACTTCTCTTGAACCGCCACTAATGGGTGATGATACATGGAGCTCTTCAAGGGAGGAATTTGAGAGAAAAAGCGCAGGTGCACTCCTATGCCATAACATGCGTCGCAACACGTAACAAGTGTATACTGTGCGTGGAAAATGTGGTGAGCTTAACTTAAGGTCTTGTGGGACCCCGAGACAAGCCACCCAAACAGCGACAACTTCGGTGTTGACAGCCAGCCGTCTACGGGCGTACTTCTGGCCGCTCACCGCGCTTCCGCTCGCTCGAGCGTGTGCTTGCGTGTGTTCTTTAATGTGATGAACACACAGACACACACGCACACACGAGCAACGCGGTGAGCGCCCAGCAGCAGGAGTAGGATCGTGCTGCGCCCGTGTAGCGGCGACGCCTTGCGTTGTAGCTCGGACGCCAACTTGTACCCCCCCCCACCCCCCCCCCCTCAGTCACTACGCAGTGGCCGCAATGGTTAATGTAACCGTCACTGTTTTCTCGTCAATTTCCCCCTCTTAAGCCTCAAGAATATTTTTCCCATCCGCTGGAGGATGGAAACTAAAAGTAAAAATTAATAGGATGGTGGGTTATCTCCTTGCCGACGGTGGCCTGGTGGTGGATCGAAGACACGAGGTCGGACAGGAAAGACACACGGAAGCGATTTCGGAGATGTATGGGCGAGCATCTCACCGACGCGCGAGGACGCGTCGCTGCGATACAAGGGGGTTGCGGTTACGGGTAGCACATTTTTGGTCAGCACAGTTCTGACCGGGGGGGGGGGGGGGGCGCTTCTCCACTGAGGAACTACCTCATACTGTTGGTATCCCACTATAGTGCCTGGTTTTACGGGGGACCATAGAAAATAGAACCAAATATTGTTAGTAAAAGTAGGGATGTATATATAGGTTTTTGCTTGTACCGTAGGTCCTATTTACTATGACCCCCCGTAAAAGTGTTTTACGTTATGATTCGTTTCGTGTCATGGGTAGGCCATGAGCTCGTTCATCGGGACTACTCCGTTGGGGCAAACTACAGTCCCGTTTTGATAAAAAGGCAGTCAAATTGTCAGTAGTTTGTCCCCAGAACGGGACTGTGGTCTTGAAAGGCTTTTTTGGTCGAGGTATAGAGAGCTATCTCCCCAAGTGAGGAGCTTCAGAAAAACGCCTTATCATCCTCTGTCAACGCCTCCTGGGGGCGAGTTTTTTTTTTTCTCCGATAAAACGTTGTCCCCGGGGGAACCACAGACGTAGGGGGGAACTCGTAACCAAAGACAAAAAAGGCCCAGTGGAGAAAACACCCGGGAGGTTTCCCCCAAATTACTGTGTTCTCGACACATCCACGACAGACTCGCGTGCAGCTCGTTTTTCCGCCGCCGCGTGCCTTGCGCTCAATAACCAGCGATGTCTGGTCTCAACAACACCTACGAGCAAGCACATAATGAGAAAAGGACGGACAACACATGGAGATGCATGCACCCTTCGTCGGAGGGTAGTCGTGACGAGGAGCTGGGGGATCATTGCCCCTCTGACACCAAAACGAAAGGGTCCAAATCAAAGACTCGAGGCCACCGCAAGCCCTTGCGTGACTTTCGGCGACTCGTCGGACCCAAGGGCGTTCGTGCTGTCCCTCGGGAGAGGGCGATTTATTTTGAGAATCAAGTTGTCCCCGGAGATATTAAAGAGGTAGGGGGGACTCCGTCACAAAACAAAAGACGCTCATTCCCCAGGGATAACACAATTTTTAACCCACTTTTTCGGCTATTTGCGGCGGGGGGGGGGCGAGATAACACAAGGACAGGGGCGTTGACGAGGGTATTACGGCAGGTGCTGTTGTGCCCTACCGCTTGCAGCATGCGGCCGGGGCGCGCTGACGGGAGGAATTGATGGCAATAACATTTTTTGTTCCTTGTATTAAACAGTGTGACGCAGACTTGTCCTCTGGTCTTCGAGATAGATAGCCACTGTGCAGGGGCGGCTGGAGCTGGAGCACAAGCAAATATAGGTGTTGGATGAGGCTGGCAGCCAGGTGCTCTCATCGACTTATTGGAGGGCGAGAACGGCGTTCATGCCCCGGTATTGCCCTGGGCTCTATGTAAAATTGATGCGATACAGGCCGAGAAAACAGAGGTTACTGCCGAAAAAAAGACACCGGAAACTCTTGCACGACAAGAAGGAACAGACAGGGTCCGAAAAACTCGGTATTTCTTGCAGCGTGGTGGAGGAGTCGGGGAAGCCGTAGAAAACACCTCTCAGCCCCTTTGTGACCAATACGGGGGACCATGGTGAATAGAACCTACAGTACACACAAAACCTACGTATTTCCCTATTTCCACTCGAAGTACTTGGTCCTATTTACTAGCCCCCCGTAATACACTGCCGTACGTACACATATAGCTGACTCTAATTTCAAGTAATTTTGTCTTTCAAACGGGAGCGCAGACCTAAATAGAACAAGACGTGGAGGACCGGCGACGACCAACGGGAACCGTGAACATCGAACATGCATATCGACATCCGTTCGCGACGCACCTATAGTTTGGTGCCTGGTTCGTAACTTACTTTCCCCGCCCCATAAGATACACCTGGTGTAAGGTATTTTTTGGGTTTCCGCAGGCCCTCTTATTAACCGTGTTTCGACATATTTTCCGTCTTCTTTTTTCAATGCAATCCTTAAGAGTTTTTTGGGTTGAAAAAAAAAAAAAACTGTTTTTTTTTTTTCGTTCGCCAATTCCACCAGGTGGGCGAGCAGAGTTCAGAAACAGAACAAAACCAGTCGGCCCGAAAATGGCCGCCGTATTTCGCCCCCCATGTTCCAAGGTTGAAAAAAACAAAAAATCGTTGGGCGCGCGTAGAGGCAAGAAGTTCAGGGGCGCTCGATCGAACGTCGTCCTACAGTAGTAAATACCCCGCGCTTCTGGCTGTAAATGTATGGAACGTTATATTCTGATCTTTGTACATGAACGGTATTAATATTTCCGTCCAGAGCGGTGTACAGGAAGGAAGCCGTTTTCGTTGATCTGCGTCGAGACGCGCAAGCAGTTCTAATCAGAGGGCGTCTTCAGCGAGGGATTCCTGTCTGTGTGTATGTTAAATGGGGCGGCGTTCGGCGTCGTCTACATCAGGGATATTGCCGTACAGACCATACGAGCTCACACACGGGAGGTGGTGGGCGGAGGCGGCGGCGGCGGCAGCGGGTTGACGGAGAAGTCTTCGAGAGGGCGGACAACAGGGTGTGTGCCAGTGGGTGGTGAGGGGTGCATGCCAATAAGGAGGGGAATACCTTGGCTAGAGATCGTCACGAATCCTAAATAAAGCGGAATCGTATGCATGTATATAAGATGTTCTCACATTAGCTCACTTTTCCCTGGAATCCTGCCAGTCTGTGGTCACAAAACGGGCTGTTCAGCGAAAATGCATCTCGATGGGAGAAAACAAACAAGCGCAAAATAGTGCTGCGCGGCAGTGTCAAACCAGTCCGTCTGAGAAACGGTACCAACGAGCTGCGGTATACCATCCCATACAACTTGCAATCAGCTAGCGCCAGGAGCATATCCATCCATGGTGTTGAAAGTACACTCGAAAATAGAAGAGAATGACAAAGAACAAAGAAAAAGACAAACAAGAAAAGGCAACACAAAGAACAAAGAGAGGAAAATAAGAGAGAGAAAAACGAAGCAAATATTCGTTCAGGATGCAGGGCAAGTCCCGAGGACAAGCTTGATGTTTGCTGGTACGATCAGTCCTATGATATGTCCACCTGATAGACCAACATAATGACGTCACAAGAAGACCAGACGGAAGAGGAGAAGACAAGAAGAAGAGGGTAGAGACAAAAGAGTTTACAACAAACACAAAAAAAACGAGCAGCCCTAAGTTTAGTTGGTGAGTCAAGGGCAACAAAACCGACACTGCTGTGAAGGTGTTACCTACTGAGCTATGGGGGTAAAATATCGTTCGATAACCGAGCCCAGGGTAATCCTTACAACACTCTCCCCTCCTCTGAACGGCGGGATCGTTGGGGCGTCGGTGCCGTATACGGCCGTACGATCACCTACCCGCTTCGTTTCAATACCTGGGGAACCACGGAGATATGTTTTTTGGGACGCACGCGCAAGCGTTTCTGCAAAAGAAGCGTTCGAAGTGAGATTCGAACCCATGTCCTCGACGACGTAAAATGTGAAGGTGTTACCTGCTGAGCTATAGGGGGTAAAATATCGATTCTTATTATTATGATTGCCTTCCGACAATAATTTAGCGTAGATGCCGTTCCGATATAGAAGGAGTATCGATCGATAACCGAGCCCAGGGTGAGTAATACTTATAGCAACAAGTGGACATAGACAGACGGGCCAAGAGAGTGCTGTTAGTAGAAAAAAACAAACGTCAACACAATGTCAATCAGATGAAAAAATAAATCTAGCAAAGAATGACACAAATATAACAGCAGTAAGGTAACGCACCCGACGCAGAATGGCATGCATGGTACGCGGGGGGGGGCTACCATCGACTTGTGGAAGGGAACAGGGCATCACAAAAAACAAAAACAAAAATTAAACTGGGATTGCAGCACAGCATTAGGCGGTAGTCACGAGGCATTTCAACTATTACGGGGGGGACCATAGTAAATAGGACCAAATGTTGTTAGTAAAGATAGGTAATTATGTATATTTTTGTGTAAACCGTAGGTCCTATTTACTATGGTCCCCCGTAATAAAAACAACGGCCAGTACCAAGTTTCGGAGGTTGCCTTCACTTTCTTAATCGCCCTAGCTGCTGTTGCCACGCCTCCTTCAACGCGGCTCCTCTTCCTTTCCCCCCCCGGGCCTTGGGCCTTACGGCGTCTTAAGTTGCTGCGCATTTTGTACTCTCGAGCGCTTGTCATTTTTCCTTGGATTCTCCTCCTCAACAAACCAGCGCTTCATGTACTGCTCTGCCGCTTTTTCAACACGTCTGAAGAACCACTTGCCCGATTTCTTCGCTGCCAGCGTCGATTGTTTCTCTTTGATGGGCGAGTTAAAAACAACGATAATAGGTCGCGTTCGAGACAGCTCATCCAGTCCTGCTCTTGCCTCCCAAGTATTAATAGTAGTAACCCTTTCCCGCCTCCAATACCCCAAACATCACTCGTTTGCTGTTTGGGTAGTCTCTCGTTAACCCTAAGAGCCACGAACCCCGCGAAAAGTATCCTCCGCTTTCGCACCGTCGCCTCGACGTTCTCACAGCCAGTCTTGGCCACTGCGTCTGTGTATGAGAGCATTTGGTAGCCGTCACGATGTTTTCTCTTTCATCCGGTGCAGCGGAGGAACAATCGGTGGTGAGCTGTCCGCAGTATGGCGAGATGGGCGACGGTGGGGCTCCACGTGACACATCCGTATAGCATAGATAGTCTCCATTTCCTCGGGGTTGAGATCCGTACTTTCAACCGGAGCGGTGCGTATATACACCTGAAAGCGGAATTGCTTGGCGCCGGTATGCTCCTACGTACTCATACATACATGTATACCTAGTAATATTGGAGACGACGTTTTCCGTGCTGAAATATTAGATCGTCGAGGGGAAGAATGCCCATTTATTTGGTGTTAAAAAAAATTGCCAGCATAAGGTTGGTTTCGACCAGTATTATTAATAATAGCGATGGTGCTTCGAACGCCGGTTGTGGCATATAGCAACAACGAGAAACCCCTCCCTGTCAAAAGTCGCGGACGAAGGTAGAAAAGCACCTCTGCCGATTGTCGCAGCTGTGAAGCGGTAACAAAGAAACTCAGAAATTCGTCTAGGCGGGAGGGCGGGGTGACATGCCTCTACAGGACATGCTTACTTGTGCATCTACCAGACTACAGTCAGGAACCCTACCAATCAACACCGGGGTATATCCACGCCTCTATTCAGTGCGGAAGGGGGGGTGCTCATGTCATGCATGGCCGTAGTCGTATGGCCATAGACCATAGACCCTCGCATCCCTACAACGCTGGGACGGAGCACGTCGGGTTTTCACCGGCCAGGCAGACGTTCGTTGCTTGCACTAAGCTTTGCGAACTGCGAAGTGCCGTGAGCCGTGAGGCGTTCGGCAAGTCGCATGAAGGATGAGCTGCCCCGATAAATGCGAGGCGGGCTTTCTTTGACGACAGCTTAGAGATAATTGGTGCGGGGGGGGGGGGGGTGGGAGGGGGATATTAGTATCAATAGGATACGTGCGTCCAGCTATCCTCAGCAGGACGACAAGGTATCGTGTTGTCTTGCAGCACATGACCCTGATAACCTGGTACCTGGTATACATGTTCATCAGCAATCAAGTAGGGGAACACAACCAACCATGAAACGCACTAATTGCATGTAATGTTGTTGTTGTTGTTGTTGTTGTTATTGTTTTCTTCACATTAAACCGTTCTTTCTACCCGTCGACATCCAGCGCAACCAGTGTCCGTGCCGATTCTTCAATCCTAGAGAGACACAAGTTCTGTGGTCACAAAGCTACGCCATAGAGATACTATGTTGCCACGTATGCAATGCAATGCCATGTCATCATACTGCGTACGACAGGCACGACATACACATTCCATGACCTAGAAAAACGAAACGAAACAAAGAGAAAAAAAAAAGAAGCAAAGAAGACAATTCGAAAGAGAAAAAGAAACAAGAAAAAAATATATATATAAACAAACCATCGTGCCCCCTCCGCAGGAGATCTGGCAGACACTTGAAAAGAGCGAGCTGGAAAAAAAAAAGGAAAAATACGAAAACACCACTAATAGTCGTCGTCAACAGAGTAAGACTAAGAACCAAGGGAAAATAACACGCAAACCAAACAAAGCACAACGCATCCTCCAGGTAGCGGCGGCAGTTTATGGTACGAGTAGCACAGCCAGGGTCTCCCTGCTGGTCCGCCTGGTACCTTGCTACCCTGTCTGCCACCTTCGTCCAGCGTTCGTCAACTATGCCCGGCCCCTCGGCGTTAGACAATACGAAACAAGCAAAGCAGGCTCGTCATCCACCCACGCCACACGACTCCTTCAACAAGGCTTATCAATCGGAGAAAAGGTAAGAAAATGAAGTGAAAATCACATAGGGTCAGCGCAAAAAGAAGGAAATAAAATGAAACAAAAGTAAACAAAAACAAAAAGAAGACAAAGGGAGATCACGTTCGAATTAGCTGCACCAGTTGGTGGTACGAGTAGTATAGCATGTTCTACTTCTTAGTCTGCCCGGTACCTTGCTACCATGTCTGCCATCTCCTTCCGACTTTCGTCCACTGCAGTTTCCCTTCTCCTGTTCCCCCCCCTCTCTGCATTCCCTTGATCGGGTTTTCTGCTACTCCTCTTGTTGCCCCTCCTCCCCCCATTCCCTTGGACACCACCCACGGCAGATGCGCGGCGCTGCCTACTCAGCTCAGCCTTAGCCTCGTGCCACCTCACCATGAACCGTTCGGCTGCTTCGAGGATCCCCCGGTACCACTTCCCCGCCTTTTTTGCAGCAGTGGGCCACAGCGCGGTCTCAACTCCAAACACCAAGGGAGCAAGCTCCGTTGACCCTTCGGTGGCTCGGAACTCCCTAAGGTCTTCGACTATGCATCTATGCTAAGTCATAACCTGTCCGCCAGGTCTCGGGTTCTCCCCTCCAGCCATCGTCCCGAACATTACCCCACTGGGTAATCGATCCTTGCTTTGCCGTGCCACACCCCCGCGAAGGAGAGACGCCGTTTGCGGAGGGTCGTTTCGATGCTCTCGCAACGTGTCATCTTGAGGGCCTTCGCGTACGAGAGGGTGGTATGGTCAATACGAAGTCGGCGCTGGAAGCCAATGACTTGCAACATGACTTGGTGGTGAGCCGTTCGAAGCTTGGCAAAATGTTCCGCTCTGAGGGTCCACGTCACACACCCGTACATCAGGGTCTCAATCACCTCGGCCTTCAGCATTCGGACTTTCAGGCTAAGGGGGGGCGGTCGTCCTATCATACAGCTCCGGGCCGAACCGTGTGAGGCATGCTCGCATGAGACGGACCCGTCGGTCCATTTTCGAGCGAGAGGTCAGCGTTTTCGTGGATAATGCCGCCTAGGTATAAGAACTGGGCCGTCTGCTTATACCTCTGGCCTGCTGCTTCGATGACGAGCGGTGGTGCGAGGGTTTTCTGGTCTGGCGTTTGTAGAAGCATGGTCTCTGTCTTCTTTTCCGATACCGTAAGGCCTGCTGCTTCGAAGACAGTCACGATGACTGTCATCATTTTCGCGAGCGCTTCAGCCGACTTCGAGACAATCCCTGCGTCATCGGCGTACAACATACCCCATACAGCCCTTCGCACGCACGCCAACGGCCTCCGTTCCGACTACTCCAGTATCACTGAGTTGGACCAAATCCCTTACGATGGCTTCGTCATGGCTAAAGCGTACTAGTACGACATGCAACGCAGCAGCGAATAATACGTTGAACAGTAACGGTGATAGCACACAGCCTTGCCGCAGCCCCTGCGTGACATCAAACCATTCCGAGTGCTCGCCGTCATCCGTACGCACGCGAGCCCTCATGCACTCGTGGAAATTACGGATAACTATCAGCATCTTGGTTGGTACGCCAAAACGTGGGAGTACTTCCCATAACAGCCCTCGGTCGACAGAGTCGTACGCTTCCTGCAGATCGATGAAGCACACGTACAGGGGGATTTTCCTCTGTCTTCCAAGCTCTTGCAAACCGGCGCACGACGAACAACATATCAATTGTTGATCGTGCGGGGCGGAAGCCGCACTGTTCCTCCGGGAGTAATTCCTCGATCTCGTAGTAGTTGCTGAGGCGGGACGCGACGATTTTCAACAAAACTTTGCCTGCGTGGGCAACAAGCGAAATCCCTCTGTAGTTGTTGCAATCAGTTCGGCCTTCTTTTTGTGAAGGACCTTGATGATCGCATCTTTCCATTGCTGGGGGACTTCTCCTGTTACCCAAACATTGACAAGTATGTTGTGAAAGCACTGGGCGAATGTGGGGTGGTCGATTTTCAGGAGTTCGGCCGGGAGGCCATCTGGCCTGACAGCTTTCCAGTTTGACATCCCCTTGAGTGCTTCCGTCATCTCGCCCAAGGATGGTTCATCTCCGAGCGACAGCAGTTTAAACGGTCGTGGTGGCATGAGGTCGATGATCGTGGGATCGAGTTTAAGCGATTTCGTGTTCAAGAGTTTGTGATAAAACCCCCCCCACTGTTCACGAATTCGCACCTTCTCCCGCAACAGCGTGCCATCCTCGTCCCTAATGAACTGTTCGCTTCCCGCTTTAATCCCTTCCAATCCTACCGTACTCTTAAGGTGCTCGTAAAAGCCTCTCTGGTCGTTGTTCGCTAGGAGTCGTTCGGTTTCAGCGAGGTACGCTTCGAAGTACGCATGCAGTCCTGCGGCAATCACCTTCTGCAGGTTCGCACACGCAGATCTCAGTGTCTTCCACGTGGTTCTATCCCGGGGGTGGGCACTCCAAAATTGCCGTGCATCCTCCCTCGCTGTCCATGCTAATATGAATTCGGCCAAGGTTTCGGCAGACTCACACCATCCATGTCTGCGGTGGAGACGTGGAGGGGGTGGTATCTCTTTTCCGATCGCATCAATAATAGCCGCAGTGAAAAACTCAACCATGCCAGACGTATTCCGGAGCTGGTTAAGCTGATTGAGAGTGTGTGTGTTCTTCACATTAAACCGTTCTTCTACTCCAGCAACATCCAGCAAGCCCAGTGTCCGTGCTGATTCTTCACCCTAGAAAGATACGAGCTCTGTGGTCACAGATTACGACACAGCAGAGATAACACACCGTAATGCATTAATAGCCTGCGCAATACCATGCCTTCGCACTAGGTGCGGCCGACACAACATACACATACGCCAGCAACAAAAATACAGAGTGGAGATGACCCTCGCGACTACTCGTTCACGACACTTTTCATCGGACATAAAAAGCTGCCTGTCGAACTCTCGGCGTTTTGTCGGTCTACGTATTTGTCTGTTGGACGCAACGTGTCCACTGAGTCGGACTTTGATATACAACAAGATGTTGTGGTCTGAGTCAGCCTTAGCTGGGGCAGGAGGCTGTGGGACGACTTTAACATCTTGTACTCTAGGTCGATGGGCTTGACGGGTTAGGATGTAGTCGATCCGCTTACGGTCACTCGGGCTGGTGCCGTTGTGTGTACGCGAAATCCCACCCTTGCGCGTGCTGAAAAACGTGTTGGTGAGAGCTAACTTGCAGTTGGTGGCGAACGACAGAAGTCGTCTGCCATTATCGTTACGAACATCACGTCCATATGCTCCAAGCACTCTACTTCCATCATCACCACACCCTTCCATCCTCTGTGTCCAGTTCGCGCGTTGGCATCCATCAGTACAAACAGACACTCTGTCGTCGGGATCTTGCCACCAAGTCCTCCAGCTTCTGCCAGAAACTACGTTTCAGTTCAACGTCCTTGGTACAATCAGTTCGAGCATACGCAACGACGAAATTAACTGCCTCGCATTTGCTAGCCAGCTCAAAGCGCATAGAGATAAGCCGCTCGTCAATGAACTGATGAGTGTACACAGCCTTACTGCACAACGATTCCTTTACAGCTAGACCTACTCCGTACAGCCCTTGCCTGGCAACTGTTGTTTCCTGACCTGAACGTAAAACACGATACCCTGCCGCACGGAACGTCGTGCTACCGGTCCTCCGAGTTTCCTGCAGGCCAATGGAGTCACAGCCGAGTTGCCGTCCCTTCGCCAGTACACTCTCGTCGTGTCCGTACCCGTTCTTCCCCTTTACAGCCAGGGTGCGCACATTGTAAGTCGCTACCGCCACCAGTGCCTCCTTCGTCTCTTACGAGCCTCGCGTGCTGCTTTCTTTGCCAGCCGACGTGAGGCTCGTCCCCGCCTCCTTTTTTTCTTCTTTTGTTTCGTTTGCTTTCACGTAAATACCCCCGGGTTCGTACAGACGTAAATACCAGGTGTAGCATATACTATTTATTTTACAAAGGATGTCGTAGAGAGAACGGTAAATTGTGAAGGAACACACACACTATCACGGGGGACCATAGTAACTAGGACCAAATATTGTTGAAAAAAATATGGAAATATATGGATTTTTTTGTGTACCATAGGTCCTACTAGCTATGGTCCCCCGTAATAACTGTACTGCTGTGAAATCCAACCTTTTGAGTTGCACCCACAGGTGCGTGGTGCGTAGTCAGTAGTATTACGGGGGTCCATAGTTAATAGGACCTACGGTAAAGACAAAAACCTATACATCTACCCATTTTTACTAAGAATATTTTGTCCTATTTACTATGGTCCCCCGTAATAACTGTACTGCTGTGAAATCCAACCTTTTGAGTTGCACCCACAGGTGCGTGGTGCGTAGTCAGTAGTATTACGGGGGTCCATAGTTAATAGGACCTACGGTAAAGACAAAAACCTATACATCTACCCATTTTTACTAAGAATATTTTGTCCTATTTACTATGGTCCCCCGTAATAGGTATCATGCAACGCGCCCTCATCGCCCCAGCTGCGTCCCCGGTGACTTGGTATTAATAGGTGGTCCGCGTGCCCATTAATACCTGGCATTAAATACCAAGATTGCTTTCGTGGATTCGAGTCTCGCCGAGATGATACTTGTACTCGTAGGGACTTTTTTTTACCCAAGTGATGATTGGCGAAGCGCGAGAGTGTGAGTTAGCATCAACCAATCGATGGAAATTGACGAGCAGTGGTGGGAATGCTGAATGAACCAACCCTATCTATTCGCGATAAAAATGAAGGCACGCACGTACCGGGGGGGACAAGGGACGGCACCCGTGACCACACACAGCCTACTATTATCCAGAAGATCGCAGAGGTATGAAAAAAAAAAAAAATGAACAAATACATTAAAAAACATGCGGAGGTATAGCACAGCAGAAGCGGGGCCGCCACGAACGCCACAAGTAAGCCAAGCGGAAGTCGAAGGGTGGTCGGGAGTCGGAATTACCGGAACAAAGAAAAAATAACCTCTGAGGAGCGAGGAGCCGCGTGCATGATCGTTTCGACACGTGTTCGACTCTTTGTTTTGCTTCTTTTTTTCATCATCACTTTTTTTCTCAAAGCTCTCCCCAACATTGATTGACTCTTATTACGGGGGACCACAGTAAATAGGACCTATGGTACACACAAAAACCTATGTATTTACCTATTTTTACTAACAACATTTGGTGCTATTTACAATGGACCCCCGAAATAAGTAGGAGAAATTATGTTGACCCTCTATTAATAGGACTGCAATCCCGTTTTGGGAGACAAAGCACTCAAATTCTAAGTAGCTCGTCCCTCCCAACGGAACTGTAGTACTAGTACGGGGGTCCATAGTTAATAGGACCTATGGTATAGATAAAAAAAACTATATATTTACCTATTTTTACTAACAATATTTGGTCCTATTTACTATGGTCCCCCGTAATAAAAAGCGTTACGCCAGCAGTAGGTGTGCGACGCACAACATTGCAACACAAATGGGATATGTATACCAAAATAACGCGAGTAAACGCCCCCTTCACGGTAAACGCCCCGGGGCGCTATGTTTAGCTAAAGCAGGCAATCTATATATATGGAGTAAACGCCCCTCCCCACCCCCTCAAATAAAAATGCGGAAAACGACTCGGTATCACAGTAAACGCCTCCCCTCACAACAGACAAGCGGAAAACGCCCCGGGATCACGGTACGCCCTGTCATTTTTTGGGGTATACGCTCCAGGGCCGAGCTGGTGAGATATTTTGAGTGTCGGAGATGGAGCTGTTTCCGAAGCAGACAAACGGGTGCTTGACGTAGGAAATTGTATGCCTGGTACATATGTCGGATCTTCCTTCCGATATACCCGGCGCTGAGGCTCGCCGGCGCGTATCTGTTCAACTCTGCAAGCCCTGTGCCAACCCCCACGACCGTGGCGACATGCCGAAGCATTTGCCGGCGGGGTTGGCGCAATACGTGCTCAACAATTTCTCCAAGAAATGCCCTCCGTACCACGTCACCGAGGACGACGTTTCGACCTCTCTTGAACGACTCGAATTGGAAAAGATTACTGGACATCAATCGGTTAGAGGTCGAGGTGGCGTCATCGCGGTAATGTACGAGACGTACTGGACAGGACTATCCCGGCCATCCTGGGAACGGAAAATGGACCTTCAGCTTTCTCGCCACGCAATTTTACGCTACTGGGCCGGCACCCCGAACTAACACCGCCAAACCAACCGCCTGTACCGCCGAATGAGAATTGGCGCGGCACAGCGGGAGCTTTCTCGGAGTAACGGCGAGCGGTTTCTGGCACACGGCTATGGCTGCGTATCGCACGCCGATTGGCTCCGCCGATACAGCTACACTGTACTTCCCAACGGGGCCCACTTTTGGTACAAGGGCGACAACGGTCTGTGGTGACTGGGGAAAATCAGCGCAACTACACCGACGGACGGAATTTATTTCGTTCGATTTTCGGACGATCCGGGACCAATCAAGCTTCCTCTTTCTCCGGCGCGCTACACGACTTCGACGAGAGCTGTACGAGGTTCTTGGTGTCTGCAAATTCACTTGGCTAGCGTGTTTGCACGGGGGGTCCAGCGTAACGTAAATGCATCTCGAGGTAATATAGCTGATTTTCGCTTCTTGACTGCACTCGATATATATATTTTTTTTGTCGTTTTCCTGGACGTTGAGAGATGAATTTTTGTCTGCTCGATATGTTTCTGGTGTGTTTTTTTTTTGGGGGGGGGGCTGGGTTGGGGGTGTGTTTTTGCGTATTTTGTCCTGCCTACCCCCCTCGCTCAGTGTCGGGACTAGTCTGGGCAATCGGCCGCTCATTTGCGGCCCAGGACGCGCTTTCAGCGTTGTGGACTGGGTTTAGGTGGTTCTTGCCGTCTTCCGTGTTATTTTTCTTTTCGTGCCCGTACTCATTTTTCGCTTTTCCATGCATCTTCCTCGCCTCCCCCCCCCGTGCAGGCGGTATGGCGACGGCTTGCATTGACGATTTCTTCCTGTCCCTTAAGGCTAGGTCTTTGCTTTGTTTCTTTTACGTACTTTGCCGGCTTCGTTGCCTCGCCGTTTAGAGATGTGGGAGTGGGTTTTGAGGAGTCGCATCTTCGACTCATGTTCTAGTTCGTGGAATCGGGGTTTCCATGAATTTCCCATAATTCTGCATATACGGCTCATCAGAGTGGGCTAGTGTTATGATACTGCTTTGTATGAGGTTGGAAGTCCGGTAATTACCTGGGTTCAGGCACTGGGAACGTATTTGTAGTATCTTGGAAGGCGTATCTTAGATGGAAAACCATGGGTTTTCCAGAAACGTACGAGCTTGGTCTCAGTCTCCGCGTGCACGAAAGGAATAAAGCTGTTCTTCTATAGCTAAGCAAGCAACACACGTGAGTACCAACAATTATCGACTTAAAAGGCAGACCTGTCCAGGGATACGAAGTGTCCCGCAACCTTGATCATAACACGGGTGCATGTTTTGCACAACAACAGCGAAACAAACAAAGACGCGGAAAGAGGACCGAATATGTTTTTTTACGTTCTGCCTTTTGATAATAATTGTCAGGCAGTCACTCGAGCTAGAGTACCGTGCTAGCATACATACGTAGGGATTTTGTTATGGTGTCCCCTCTCGGACTTGTTGTCTGATTAGCAGTGTACAGGTGTAATCGGCTTCAGCCGTTCAAGTTAGAGGTGTAGGAGTTCTTATAAGGATTACCCTGGGCTGGGTAGTCGATCAATCTTATATCCGTAGAGCTCATTAAGCGACACCTTCACATTTTACGTCGTCGAGGACACGGGTTCGAATCTCACTTCGAGCGTTTCTTCTGTAGAAACAAACCCTTGTGCGTGCGGCCCCTAAGGACATACCTACCTGGTTTCCCAGGTATTGAAAAGAAGCGGGTAGGTCAGCGCACGGTCGTATACGGTACCGACGCCCCAAAGATCCCACCGTTCAGAGGGGGGGGAAGCGTTATAAGAAATACCCTGGGCTGAGTAATCGATGCATCCTTAACACCTAATATAGCTCAGTAGGTAACTCCTTCACAGAGTGGGTTGTAAGGCACCGCATCTTCGATCCATCTCCCGAATTCTCCGGATAGGTTTGGTTCCTGCCTGAATTTTCTATGAATCTGTACATACGGCCCTTCAGGGTGGGCTAGTGATATGGTATCCCCTCTCCCCTGTTGCGGCGATATGATTAGTAGCAAGTGCCCCCTCATCATCTGTCTGACTGATGAATGCCTCGCCTCTTCGTTCAGAGGACATCCGGCGAGCCAAGCAGCAACTATTACAAGAGTCTATAACTTCCAACATCTTCAAGCACCTTGTGTGAGTCACCAGACAGAGCAGAGCCAGAGGCACACCTGATGGCAGTAGTCGGTCCCTGGGTCCATGCTTCCCTTACACTTAACAGTGCGGTGTTTATACCAGCTCGTGCTGGTGTGTACGCGATGATGATGGGTTCGCTTCCTGATGACCAGAGGTAAGACCCATTCCATCGGTGAGGCGAACGTTCAGTCAGTCTACAAAGGTTAAAGGTGGTCAGTCTACAAAGGTATTATATAGCTCCAATATCATTTCACGTCCAATCTGCCGGCACTGCTGCTGCGACCGGGAACCATCTGCAATCTCGACCCCCGCCACTACGGTACCTTCTGTGCCTAACCTAAACATCACTGCCTTGGTGCCTGGTCGTACTGCTATGTTGCGACGCACGCAACACCTGCTGCTGTGACGTGTGCCTGCGGGTTTTTGAGAGATGTGCGCTTTTTTTTTCTCGTTTTTTTTTGTATCGCCCCGCGTGTGACAGGTGTTTTTTTATTTCTTGTATTTTCATATCGCCTCGGACGGCCAAAAGGCCGGATTTTTTTTCCAGAAAAAGCCCCTGTATCGCGTTGACGCCACGGGGCGTCTTCGCATATCTGTAAAATCGTATCGTCTCGGGGAGCGTTTACTCGCATTATTACGGTGTCCTATACCGGGTAGTTCCTCAGCTGAAGTTCTTTGTAATTCGGAAAATATTCGATCAAAATTTGCTACCTCTACCATAGCACCAGGAGCGCCCGGAACAGTATTTTTTTCGAGACCTGACACAAAAAAGGTCAGAATGAACAACTAACCGGAGCGCTGTGACCACAGTACGATTCAAGAGCAAGTACTTCTTTTTTTTCAGCCAGGTAGTTGATCAGCGGTGGTCCAATATTGGGGAATCATAGTACCGTGATATATATAACTTTTCTTCGAGGGGTCTCTGAAACTAAATGAACTAAAACTGAAAGATATATATATATATATATGTTTTTTGCGCTTAAATCGTAAGGTGATCACAGCGCATCGTTTGTTTTTCATTCTGGCTTTTTTTGCGTGAGATGTCGAAAAAATACTTTTCCGGGTACCCCTGGTAGCGCACGCCTTAGTTGCAGATTTCTGTCACAGCACCCTGTAGCTAGGCCTTCTCCTGGGGTTCCAAGGTGCGGCAGAGATGGATGTCTTCTGCGGGGCTGAATTCTAACAGACTCTCTTTGCTGCTCCTTTTGATGGCAGCAAGCCACGCCAATACCACCGTAAACTTGCCAAGGCCCAGTGGTGCAGCGTTGGTGGCGAACGGAAAGCACACCGGTAGTGAGAAGACAGGCCCCACCAGCGCTCCGTCACGGTGATGAAGGGTGTGGTAAAGAATGACCTTGGTAGTAGGGTCTTCTGAGCCGTGTCGGTGATAGGAAAGGGAGCAGGAAGCGGTCGAATGTGTACGTAAGTGGAGTGGTCGGCGAGAGGGGGGGAGGCGAGGGGAGGGGAGGGGAAGGGGAAGGGGTGCTGATACTCGTGCACACCGTTATCTGAAAAAGCGAGAGGCACGAAAAATGGGGCTGGCGTGTCTTCGGTGGCGGTGGAATCTCGGGGACTGGCTGGCGGGGCGAAGGCTAAAGCAAACCAGTGGAACAACGGTGACCGCGCAGGTCGCAAAATCGTGGAGGTTGTCGCATATCAAGCTCCAGCTCAGGGATCACCAGGAAGCGAGAAGGAGCAGGTGGGGGGGGGGGGGGGGTGTACTCGATAGGAGAGATGTACTCGATCTCATGCCTGGCCGTGGTCATAAGACCATAGACCCTCGCATCCCTACAATGCCGGGACGGAGCATATCGGGTTTTCACCGACCAGGCAGACATTGCTTGCACCAAGCGCGAAGCGCCGTGAGGTGTTGAGCGAGTCGTATGAAGGATGAGCTGCATCCTACTAAGAACCGCTTGTGAGGCGAACTTGCATAAGGATGATAGCTTCAATGAGTGAAATTAATTTCCGGTGTAGCCGCTTCCACCGCCAGCAATGGTAATACTATGTAACTGTCTCTTGGGTGTCTTACCATACACACTACGGGATACGATCATTCCCACTTGTGCGTCGTAAAGGTTGTTCACCTCGCAAAAATGATCTAATTCGACAACCAGCCGTGACCGACCGCCAAAACCCCCCCCGGTAACCTGGTTGTCTACCTCAAGTAATGAGCGGCATGTTTTACAGTGTCGTTGCCAACCGACGCCAACCCAACATATATAATAGGGGGGGATACTCACTATCATGCATGGCCGTGGTCGTATGACCATAGACGCTCGCATCCCTACAATGCCGGGACGGAGCACGTCGGGTTTTCACCGACCAAGCAGACATTGCTTGCACCAAGCGCGAAGCGCCGTGGGGTGTTGGGCGAATCGCATGAAGGGTGAGCTGCATCCTACTAAGAACCGCTTTAGAGGCGGGTTTTCTTGCATGTGGATGACTGCCTCAACGAATTGATATACTTTCTGGGGGAGAGGGAGGGGGTTGACAGACCCACGCCGGTTGCGTGGTGGTCTACATAGTATAAGAGTAGAAGGCAGAGGAGCAAGTAATGGAAAGGAAGGGGCAAGGACAGTAATTGAAGTAGACAGAGATTGCACAGGAAGAAGGTAAAAAAGGAGAGCAAGGCTTCGTGCATACAAATAGTAGGTTTCCGTTTTGTTGTTGTTGTATCCCTTGGGGAATGTTGACGAGTGATCAACGTTGCACGTTGTCGGATGACCTACGCACTAACAATAATAACACGTACACCGCCCAGAAGATTTACTATCGATATAATGAAGGGCAGGAAGTCAGGAGCTCGTTACTACTGTAGCGTTAAGGCCCATGTCCCAATCAAGGTCGGACAGGCTTGGCTGGCTGTGGCGATACGTCTATGGTTCGTTCCCAACGCGCTCAGACGTTGCTGCGTGTGTAGCGCTAATTTCTGATTTTGTCCTAATGTTTTGAGTATGTGCCTGTTGTCGGCTTCCTGGCGTTCTTGTTCCAAAAGGCCTTGTGTGTCGAAGTTTGAAACCCGGCATTTTTGCTGAGCGGGGTTCCGGGAAGCCGTAATGTTGACGAGTCGCATCGTTTACCGGGGAAGCTTATCCTTGTCCGAGGTAAAAACATACTTATTTTGTGACGCTCTTTGTCGACGACGCGGGACGAAAGGAAACCACCGTCGTACGAATTTTTTTTTTTTCCAAAACATTTTGCAAAAAGACGTCGGAGAATTTTTTCCTAGCGTAAGGGTCTGGGAGGCTGTAATATCTGATGGGCCGAGAGACGTTTAGCGGCGAAACGGGGGGGGGGGGCAGTCTTATGGGGTGTCTCCTATCGTGGTAGGGGAAGCCAACTCATCCTATTACGGGGGTCCATAGTTAATAGAACCTACGGCACACACAAAAACCTATATATTCACCTCTATTTACTAACAATATTTGGTCCTATTCACTATGGCCCCCGTAATAGTACTGAAACAGGACACTCTGGGGCAGGCCCGGGAGTGTCGCTGAACAGGGAGTACAAGGGGAACGAAGACGTTGGCGATATACCGTGGGCACCCACCTTCAGCTCTAACTCGTTGCGGAATACTCTTCATCTCGTAGCTGGATGACTCTAGCCGGGGGACGAACTTCTGAAGCAGATCGGCGAACTGCAGGGCATCCCATAAAGCCTACTGGTCACTCCTCCCCCCTGGGTGTGCCAAGGGTAGCCTTTGGGCCATCTCGCCGGATGGGGAGCAGTCAGTTTTCCACCGGCCACTCCACGCAGCACGCGATGCGAGGGCCGTGGGTCAGCGTGCCCACTCGCGAGGCGTCGCCCACGCTAACACGCAGCAAGTGTGCACCAACCCTCCATGCGCCATTCGAAAGTGCAGCTGCGTGGCTGTTCCCCGAGTCCCCCGGCGAAGGAGTTATTGAAACCGCGACCGCGGTTCGTAGATGCAGGGTGCCCCATGTTTAGCCTTGCACCCGAATAATGTTTTCATCAAGGACCCCCGAACGCCCCGCCGTGGGCGGGCGCCCTGTTCTGTAGCGTGGCAAAATCGCAAAAATATAGGGACCGCCGGACGCTTTCCACGATAGAGGCACGAGCGCTTTTTTTTTGTTTTTTTTTCCAAAACTACCCAAATATCGTGGGGATCCTTTTCGTCTTTTTGCTATTGTTCGTCGTATACATGGAGGCCATGGGACTTTTCTATTGGATTTTTTTTTTTTTTTTTAATCCTCCGGCGGATTGGTAAAAATAAAGCTTAAGCTTACCACACTTCCACGTTCCAATTTCGTGTCGTGTGTCAATTTAGCCCATAGCTCCCGTTGCAACATCAGAATAGGCTGTTGTTACCCTTGGAGTTTGGGCACATCAGAGTTTCGTGCGGGATAGAGAGCTCCTATTCCATAATCAAGTGAGGAGCTTCAGCACAATAAGAAGCTACCCCTCTGAGGCAAACACGCGTCCGCGGCAAGAATCATATTTCGCTTGGTGGACGAACGTTCTCCAACCCCGCGGTTTTCAAAGGGGCACAGCGGAGGAACGAGCCAATAGGAGAAAACGATCTTCTGACCATCCTCCATGTATGTAAGTACTCTTCATAGGCCCCGCACAGCGCTTGCACATGTGGCTGCTCGGGGGTCTTCTCTCGCCTGGATTCTTTCTGCACTACCCGCTTCCCCTTATTCCGTGGCACCCCGCCAATAAAATCAACCATTTTGCGGCGGCGAGTTGGTCCCGCTCTGAAGAAAGAGGCGCGCTCAAACGGTGGCGAACCTGCCACCACAGCACGCGCCCACCTCCCTGTTGAGAGACTGACGAATCTGCTGGAGAAGGAGGGCGTAGGCCAACTTATCCGCGCTACGCGTGCAAAAAAATTGAGCTGGACATGCTTGAGCCGGCGTGACACGTTGTTCCTGGCTCGCGAGATCGTGTCCTCACCGAGCCCTAAAGAGCAACGAACGCCGGTGCAAGTCACTCGAAGAGGACCTATTCCACTTGTACAAGGAACGCTGTCCTCCTCAGTCAGCTCATAGAAGACACCGCATATTTTGACGCGCCCCGACCCCCTACACGACCCCTTGCTGGTCTGATGAAGACCCCCCCGGTCTCCCTCAGTCGGAATCGCTCGCCGTTCGGCCGCCGAAACTTCTTTTATCGCCACCTCGTCCCTGTGTTCCATTAGCGCCCGCCCATCGGATCCGTCTAATATTGTCGTGGCGGCTAGTCACGTGGAGCAACGCAGGTTATCTTCGATCACGAATGACAGCAGCGTAAAATGGAGGCGACGAGGGCAGCTGTCGATCAGAAAGATGAACCAGCGGATCCCGTCAAAGGAAGCCTCGTGTATATATAACGCGCCCGCAGTACCCTTCTCCTACCTGGGCTTTCTCGCGGAGCTGCCCTTTCTCTCTGCGAGGGCGTCAGTGATGCTGGATATATGGCACCGGCGGCTGGCGGTGGTTCGGGTGTCAACCCAGGGCCGAACTATTTTCCCATTTGCATCATACTGCAAGCGTCGGCATCACGGTGTCGTCAGCTGCAAATAGCCTGAGCCGGTGCGGGCACTAGCTGCAGCGATGGTTTGAACGCAAGGACTGTCTCCTACTCACGAAACCAAAACTGGAACAGACTGTTTCGAGGCGCGCGTCGGGAAACTCTACTAAATGGTTCCAGCCTCACCGTCTGCAACAGAACCCCTGTGGACGGAGCGGGTGGACCTTAGAAACACTTTTGGCTCACTCTTTTTGCCGCGTTCTTGCCGCGACGAGCGCGGGTCGGCGCGGCCCGATACGACGCATTTTTCTTAGTGTGCCACACCCCCCCCCCCCACCCCCCTTCCCTCCCCCCCCCTAATCATAGTCACACGACTACGGCCAAGCATGATATCGAGTACCCCCCCCCCCCCCCATATATATATATATATGTTATATATGGGTTGGGTTGGCGTCGGTTGGCAACGACACTGTAAAACATGCCGCTCACTACGTGAGCTAGATATCCAGGGTACCGTTTTTTTTTTTTTTTTTTGGCGGTCGCCCACAGCTGGTCGTCGAGTTAGATCATTTGTGCGAGGTAAAGAACCTTTACTCTGCACAAGGGAATTGATCGTATCACGTAGTGTTTACGGCACCCAAGGTGCAGTTAGTACTCCCATTGCTGTCTCCGGAAGTGACTACACCGGAAATTAAACTAACTCATTGAAGCTGTAATCCATATGCAAGTCCGCCTCACAAGCGGTTCTAAGTAGGATGCAGCTCACCCTTCATGCGACTCGCCGGACACCTCACGGCGCTTCGCGCTTGGTGCAAGCAATATCTGCCTGGTCGGTGAAAACCCGACATCCTCCGTCTCGGCATTGTAGGGATGCGAGGGTCTATGGTCATACGACTACGGCCATGCATGAGATCGAGTACATCTCACCTATCGAGTAACCCCCCCCCCCCCCCCACCCCCGCTCCCCGCCCCCCACCCAATCCTGACCCACACCTCGACTAAATAGTACCAGGTGCCTATTACAGTAGACATGCTTCGTGGCAAAAAAAAAAACGAACCAACAAGAGTTCAACTCCCAACTTTTTCTCGTCGCACCTTCTCGTCATTGGTATTTACGATATACACCGTATTCGTAGTCATTCGCAGCATGCTTCCTTTCTCATGTTTTCAGTGGGCTTGTACAGTATGAGTATGTACTGTTGTACGTAAAATAATGTGTAATGCGTAAAGGTCGTGTATCGGGTATGGTGGAATAGCGTATACGATAGTTAGGCCGAACGTTATGGAAAATCCGATTTTGATCTGGATGTTTTCCCCCAATCTTTCCTTTTCTAACCACTCATAGCAATTCCACTCGCGGAAAGTCAAAATCAGATGGATGTTCTCTTGAAAGGCCCCGTCCACGCTCTCTTCCACGGGTTTCCAACGCATCTGCCCACTGCTATAGGGGGACAATAACTGCTTTTTAAGACGGGGCAAGATTCAGCCAATTTCGTCCAAGTTCCCGATATTTGTCACATATTTGCCCAAGATCCCGAAATCGTGAGTTTTAATTTAAATATGTTGCCAGATGTTGATGGGCTGGGAACGCCTGGAAGAAAAGTCGAACAATGCCTTCAAGAGGACGTCCGATTTTGAGTTCTCTCCGCGCGGAGAACTGCTATGTACGTAAATATGTATGAGGTATGAGTACTCCTACATACCATAGAATAGGTAGAAAAGGGAAGATCGGCCCGGGGAAAAATGTGAGATCAAGACCGGATTAGCTTTAACGCCTGGTCCTAGGGGTTTATTCTTGAAATATCCTATTATTTGATGCGCTCGTGTAGTAATGTGTCGTACCTGGTGCACACGTATCGAATCTTCAAAACGTATTCGGTTTTAGTATGCCCTGCGGAGCACCGGCTCTTCTGAGCGCCACCGGACTTCCCGCCGCAGCACGGCGGTGCCATGCCTCCCGACGCAGTAGCCCTCAGTGTCCGCGGCGAAAGAAGACGCGCCGCCGTCCAAATCGGTGAGCGGGGACTCGAACAGTGCCTTCAAGAGGACGTCTGATTTTGAGTTCTCTCCGCGCGGAGAACTGCTATGTACGTAAATATGTATGAGGTATGAGTACTCCTACATACCATAGAATAGGTAGAAAAGGGAAGATCGGCCCGGGGAAAAATATGAGATCAAGACCGGATTAGCTTTAACGCCTGGTCCTAGGGGTTTATTCTTGAAATATCCTATTAATTGATGCGCTCGTGTAGTAATGTGTCGTACTGGTACACACGTATCGAATCTTCAAAACGTATACGGTTTTAGTATGCCCTGCGGAGCACCGGCTCTTCTGAGCGCCACCGGACTTCCCGCCGCAGCACGGCGGTGCCATGCCTCCCGACGCAGCAGCCCTCAGTGTCCGCGGCGAAAGAAGACGCGCCGCCGTCCAAATCGGTGAGCGGGGACGGTGGAAAGGTGCCCTCCCGGGGATGGGTTGCTTGGTTCCCGGGATTGGGAGGGATCCCGGGGAAGGGAGGGGTTTCCAACATTTTCGGAGGCGATTCCGTTCTGGGGATTTTAATGTTTTTCGTGTCCCCTGTTTTGAGTTTCCTTTTTAGAGTTTCCATTTGTAGAATGGAAGGCGTTTTTTTCTGGGACACTGTCCTCTCCCCCCCTCCCGGATTCACTACCCTGATTTGGCGTCAGTGGTAGAGCGCCCAACCCTATACAATCAGGTCCGTTGTTCGAGCTCCGCCTTTCAAGTTTTTTTTTTTTTTTTCCCATTTTTATTTTATGGGGTTCAAATAAGTATCACTCATTGTTTGTCGTTTCAGTTTTATGGCATTTCAATATGGTTATAAACCCATACGATTTCGTGGCAAAAGTAAAACACATACATACGCCCTTTTTGAGTAAGTGCCGGTACGCGGATGGCGTACATAGGGCTCCTGATAGGTCGCCAGGGCTTCTTGTTGTGGTGTTGTTATGGTGCTCCTTCGACCTCGCCCACACGGGGGCTAGCTACACTAAGTTGCACAATTCTGGCGTGTCTAACGGGACCCCCTTTTGCGATTTTAGCCGGGAACTTCGAGGGGTGGTGTCAGCAGCGACGGGGACTGAGCATGCGTGTTTAGGCACAGGAAGTGGAAGTGGTTTGGAGGTGGTTCGGATGGCAATTAACGAGCAGTACCCCAGCTTGATGCCCACGCTGTATCCGGAGGTTTGGGCTACCGGACCGAGGTTTTTCGGCACTGTGGACGCCATGTGGTTGACGCTTCAGACTCTTGCGAACAACAAGATACCTGCCGTCAACGGCAAACAATAGTTTTCATTGCCTGCTTCTTCGGCGGGTGAGCGGTCATCCGCCCCGTCGGGGCCCCGGCTCGCCAGTAGTGATCGCCGCCAGGGCCGGACGCCTGCATAGTCGCCTTCGTGGCAGACGAGATCGCGCAATAATCCGCTTGCGCCGAACGTCAACCAATCGATCCCCGACGGCCTCGACCCGTGACTTGACACGTCTTCCAACTACTGGCCCCTAGACGAGCATCACTACATCGAAGTTCACGCTGTCTGCATGTCCATCCAGACCGATGACTCCCCTCTGGAACAGCCTACTCTCATCGTCCGCTCGCGCCGCCGTACTCAGCGAGAACCGAGGTCACTGCCTGAACTGCCACGAAGACACACACAGTGTAGGCGCCCCTTCCAAAACCGTAGGGGCCTTTTAAACCCCGACCTCGGAACGCTCGGCGACGACGGCGAGGTGTCCCGTCTTTGGCAAGAACGCATGATCCGACACCGCCGCAGGGACAAATCCTCGCCATCGAACAGACAGAACAACCAGAAAAACTATAGCACCGCTCCGGCCACTCGCGTGGGCAGCACCCAACGCCAGGATCCGCAGAACAAACAAAGTGACCGCGCAGAATGATTATTTAAAATTGTCCTGTTGACCCGGGCAGCATCCAGGGGAGCCACTAGCCTATATCTTTGACAAGGAATTACATATAGAATACGCGCGTTTGGTTTATTACGATACTTGTAAAATTCGGTAAAAATGGAACATAGACGAGACTTATTACGCAGCTTACAAAGTTGAGTATCAACTATTTAATCAGTCGAACTCACAGCTGACGTATTTCATAAATTTATAAAACTCTAACGAGACGAGGTTACCAGCAGTCTGGGGCTGGCCATCACGGTGGTACTCCACCCGCCCCCACTGCTTCCGCTCCTGCACCCGCCTCGCGAATTCGTAATGGTGCTTTGCATAACTCTGACGAAAACCCGAACCGAAGCCAGCTAGGCACCTTCCGCGCCGGAAGCTGACAGCTCGACGGTGGTACGCTCCTTCCGCACGTCCGTCGCCAGCATTGCTGTGCGACCACCTCTCAACCTCTCTCCCCTTGCTCTCCATCCGATCACGTCCGTCCCAGCATTGCGTGCGAAAAAAACATGGATTTCACAAGAAGCTCGTGTTCCAGGCTCACCCAACGCTCAGCGCGGACCTGTCTCGATCGCGGCCTCGCCTGCTGGCTTTGGGCCCAGCACGTCGTCCAGTACATCGGATCAACTCAGCGACACAACCACACGTGTTTCGGTGGAAATCCCCCGGGCATCTCCGCCGACGTCGGGAGCCTGTGCCTCAAACGCCACTCGCCTCAGCCTTGGCGCGAGGGCAGGCGCGCCAAACGCCGCTCTCCCAAGCCACACGCCGCGTAGCACCATGATCGCTGCGCCTGCGCGTCGTTTTTTTTTCAGCGAGGGTGTCCCCCCGCCTCACCTCCTGGTCATGCGGTGGCGGTCGTTTTGAGGTGCGGGCAGGTCGACACTGAAACCCGGAGATCTCGGTTGAAGCTCGGCTCGGCGTTTCCTCGCAAAAGCGGCCGCTCCATCTTTTTTTGTGTCAATGAGGAGTCGAAAAGATTAGTCACCTCGTCCCCTTTTCCACAGCAGGTCTAGAGGGAGGAAGCCCTCTCCGGTGGGCCCTTTGTTGCCACCTACGCGAGCCCCGTTCCTGAAGTCGTCTACAGGGCCTGCAGGCCCTCTTTCGTCTTCACGCACGCCACTCCACGTGCGCAGCGCTCCTTCGGCTCCAGTGGAACAGGAAAAACCTGATACTGCCCGACAAGCCAGTGGTGACTCCACGGCCCTCGGTCAGATCAACCGGACAGTATAGCTGTTAAAATCGGAAGAATAGCAGCTCTCGTCGTTTTGAACGGGCTCAGAGCCCCCTGCCCCCGTTGGCCTAGGGCAAAGACCATCGGGCGCAGTAAGAGAACCTTCTAGCCATTATTAGCCCACAGGCAACGGTGACACCGAGCCAGTATATGTGGAACCGGTCTCGCCTCGAACACCAGGAGCCTAGCGTTCTCAGAGAAGTACACCCCCCCACACGCACTCATCGCAACTGCGGCCACCGACGGCTCGGCACCGTCGATCTTTTGACCCTACTCTCGAGTATTCAACGGAGCGGGCGGTACTGTTCTGGCAGCCCTCCTCCTATTCTTCGCAGTGGTCCCCCTGGTCATTTGTCGTTGACGATATGTCCTATATATGCGGAGCAGTATATGAACAGTATATGGAGGCTGGAAAGGCTCACCGTTGCCAGGAACACGGCGCAGTGGAGCTGATTATCTCCTCGCTGGACCCACGCGAGCACAAACGCATCGGTCGAGGCGTGCATAACTTCGACGGCGCTATCTGGAACCACGTTTGGGAAGACGCCGTCCTTGCTGGCACTTTTGCCAAATTCACGGCGAATCCAGCCATGAAGCAGCACCCATTGAACACTGGCACGAAGTGTTTTGCTGAAGCCAGTCCTTATGACCCCGTGTGGGGCATGGGTCTCGGGGCAGACGATTCCGCGGCCCAAGACCCCTGTCGGTGGTGTGAGAAAAAATTGCTCGGGAAAGTTCTTTCTGCCGTTCGCGACACCATTCGCGCAAGTGAGGCTGGGTTGGCACACCCCGCCTTCTCTCATCGATTTCTCACTCCGACCACGCCCGACGGAACTCATGAGATTTCACCAGCGTCGCCCCGCCCTTTGGCCATGGTCCGTGCTTACTCAGGTCCTCTTGTGGAGTTTTCGACGTGTGTTTCTGACGCATCTGCTGACCACAGCCCCGAGGTTTAGGCTATCGCACCTAGTGTCGACCCTTAACGCTGTCAGAACACGGCCCCTGCCTCGTCGGGGGCATCATTATCCTCGACGGCGCTTCTTTTACAACCGAAATGGCGATCCAGAACGGAGTTGTCGCCCTCACGCCTTTTTGCTGTGTCGCGCTCCTCGACTCTTGCTACCCACAGACCTTTATCAGGCGAGATGTTTTGGATCGCGTGCTCTTGGTTGACGCAGAATTCATCGCGCGCGAGCACAAACGCGCCCCTCGGTCTTCGAGGGGTTGGCGAATCGGCCTCTTTGAAAACTTAAACTTCGACAAGTGTACGCCTGAGCGCCCAATTCTTTCGAGCAGATGAGCCTAGGTGATCCCTCGCAGTATGGGCCAATGTGGTCCCCCCCTCGGTGATGCAGCATGCAGTGCTTCTGGGGTGTGACGGCTTGATGTGCTTTAATAGCCGCTCCTAGCGCCATCTCGGGCGTTGGACCATCGCGTCTTTGGCGAGCTGGAGTTAGTTTACCACGCCTCGGCAGGCGTGTCGGCTTACGCCATCGACCCCGTTGCTTCGGAGGGAGTTTTCCATCTACGCTGCAAGGGCACTCTTGGTGTCACCATGTCCGACGAGTCACAACTACTCGCAGTCAACTTGCTTCGCAGCAATGGCTCCCCGGTGCTCACTGAGCAGGTCGAAATGATGCCCCAGCCCGACCTGCTCTCAGTTGAGGAGCACTTTGTCGTCTACAGGCGACAGGTCCTTCCTCTCGTTAATGTTGGAGTAGCGGATATCGAACCTGGCGACATCCTTGGAGCCGCTCCGCTTATTAGCGTTCCATTGGATACTTAACAGCACGATTACCGAGCCCCCAACCCTTCCTGCCGCCTATCTGAGGTGTCTGCGGTTTCTGCTGTCACAGCTTCACCTCTCGTAGCTCCAGCCTCGCCCTCGCCTGTCCTACTTGAGTCTTTAGGCCCAGAACATCGCACTTCGTCCCTGCGCGTCTGAGTACGTCTGCCGTTACATCTGCGAGCGGTGGCGTTTAACCTTCACGGCACGGACTGGACCGCGGAGGTAATCGAACAACTAGGGGATGCTCCCTGTGAATTTCCTGACGTTTTCGCAAAGTCCAACACGAATTTTGGTGCCTGCTCCTTGATGCCTTTCGTGATTTCGGTCCAGGAAAGAAGCGCGCCTGTCACGTCCCGGCTACACCGCCTCAATCCCATCATGGCCAAGAAAGTTGATGCCACTTTGAACCAATACTTTGGAGCAGGCCTGATCCAGCACTCGACCTCTCTCTACTCGAGTCCGCTGGTGATCATTCCGAAGAAGTCTGGAGGCTTTCGGATCATCGTGAGGTACAAGAAACTCAACCAGATCAGCAGCCTCAGCCATATCCCCCGCGTGGACCAGATCCTCGACTCCCTGGGGAAGAGACGGGTGTTTTCCCCCTTTGGTTTGGTTTCCTCGTTCCACCAGATTACCGCACACAAGGACACCATTACTCCCACCGGGTTTTGCGCTCCCACGGGTCCCTACGAGTGGCTCGTCATGCCCCAGGGCAGTAGTGCTTTGCCCGGCTGGTTCGTCAAGGTGGTGAATTAAGTCAATAAGGTTTTGCACAGGTGGTGGCTTACCTCGACGATGTGATCGTGTTCGACTCTGGTCCGACGGCCCACGCCAAGACGATACGAGCCCTCTTCGAGCAACTCGGCAAGCACAACCTCTAGTTCTGTCCCTCGGAGGCTTGCCTCGGCACCACGGATGCGATTTTTTTGGGCCGCTCCATTTCGCCCCCGGGTGTACGCCCAAATGCAGAAAAAGTGTCGGCTTTGCTGAAAGCTCCCATTCCCCGAAATCTCGAGCAGGTCCGCGCACTGATGGGTGTAGGAGGGTACTATCTCAAATTCCCACCGGACATGTCCAAGCGGATACGTCCTCTCACCACCTTCCTCCGGAAGGGGTAAAGTACGACTTTAGGCCGGCTATGGATATTACCGTAAGCGAGATTCTCGCCGAACTCGCCGTCCCATCGATTTTGGTCTCCCATGAATGGGACGCCGTGGCCGATGGCTCCCGCCCCTTCTACGTGTACTGCGACGCCCGTATCGACGGTTTTGGTGTCGCGCTCGGACAGGAACAACCGGACGGCGCGGTACGACCCATTGTGTATATTAGCCGCACTACCCTCGATTCCGGGAGGTACTCGACCCCGCTGGACTTGGAAGCTGGAAACATTGTCTGGGCCATCAAACTAGGTTGAGGTTATTTATGGAGCACGAATTTTCACATTTTTTCGAACCATAAAGCACTCGAGAACAATGGCAAAGCAGGGCACCACGACGCGCGTGTCCAGCGGTGGTTCGAGTTTCTCATCGCGTTCGACTACACACTCAAGTCCCGAAAGGGCAGCGCCAACGGAAATGCTGTTTTTCTGTCCCGTTTGCCGGAGCCCGCAACAGAATACGATCGCAGTGGGTCTAGCAGCCTCATCCCCGTCGAGGACGGTGGTATCTTCCTCATCCGAGCCTAGGGTCTTTGCACTCGTACTCTACCGACTTCAGTTGTCGGCTTGAGTGCGCTGGTGCCCCGCCTCGGTAGCACTGTTTCAGGTGGGCTGCCTTTCACTTCTTCTGATTTCGAGATTTTCGCGCACATGGGTCGCGTATGAGGATTGACGACCTTTGTGCTCCTTCGGGGAGTTTCGTCGCTCGTGTATCTGCTTCCGTCACCACCGTCGATTGCCGTCCTGGCCGCTGGGATTCGCTTCGGTTTTTGTGGCACCCTCAGGGGGCGACAAGGGCTCTTCAGAGATCCCCGCTGCCGCTACAGCTGTCGCCCAGCACGCTCCTCTCCCGAAGAGCACTTCACAGGGAGAAGATTCCGCCGTGACCACTGATCCGGACGCGCCTGCCCCTTTGCCGCCTGGCAACCCGGCGCCTCTGACGGTCTTGCCACCTTCGGGCCGCATCTCCAACCGGGCGCACCGACGAACAGCCGCTGCCACTGGCATGGCACCGCCTGCTGTTGATTATGGCTTCGGGCCCGGCGGGGCCCCTAGACCATCCGCCCGGCGTACTGTCGCCCCGCCCCGAGTCCCACGGCCGCGACCGCCCCCGGCCATCGCTATGACTCTTGCTTCTGTCGCCTCACCAGTCTCGACGGTACCCATTCCGTCCGATCGCGAACGCACCGAGCTCGTGGGAAATCCTCTTTTACGGCTTCCGCCGCTGACTGACGTACCGCCCGTCACTGCGACCGACTTGGATGCCCTCGGCGCAGCTGCCGAATTTAAGTTCGGTGATTCTGCAGTGCGCTATTCGCACGCCGACTTGGCTCGGGAGCAACAGGCCGAGCCCGCGTGCAACGCCACCATGCGCTATATAGCTCTTGGCCGGCCAGAAGCTTTGCCCGCCGACTGCTCGTCTTGTTTCCCTTCTCACCAGCGCCCGCCCTTCTCGGAGGTTCAGGAGCTAGCTGGCAAAGGACGACTGCACACCACCGACGATGGCATGGTCCTGCTAATCCGACAGCCGTCCCCACCCGTTGCGCCTGGCACGCAACGCCCGGTGGGTCGTACGGCCTGTTTATCGACAACGAGCCTCCGCTGCTCATGCACCCCTGGGTCATGCAGGCTTGACATTAAACAGCTTCTTGCTACCTGGGAACCGCGCGCACCCTATCTATACTCGAACGTTTCTACTGGTGGATCGGTATGAGCATCTGTACCCGGTGGTGGTTACGCCACTGCTTGAAGTGTCAAGCACGGAAAAACTTCGCGACTGACGATCCGGTGGTCCATCATCACGATGCCCTTGCCAGAAGGGCCCGACATCGTCGTCAGCGTCGGCTACTTCGGCCCTCTGCCGGTGAAGCTTCGAGGAAATACCTGCATCTTGCTTTTCGTTGATCGTTCAAGCCGCCAAGCCGGCATATTCGCAGCCACAGCGGCTGAGTTCACGGCTGAGGGCACGGCTAACGTTCTCAATAACCGGTACATTCCCCTTGGAGATGCCCTCGCAGCATCCTCTCGTACAACGGCCTCCAGTTTTGCTCCAAGCTTTCGCACGCCGTTTATCAGCTTCTAGGGGTTCGGAAAATTGCCACCAGCTCCTACCAGCCAAACGACAACGGTGGGGTGGAAAGTGAATATTTCACGATGGCCCAGATGCTGACAATGGTCGTCAACGAGCTCCAAAACAACTGGGATAAACAGCTCTCTCACGTCGAATTTGCGTACAACTATTCCGTCAGCGCCGCCAAGGGTATGGGTCCCAACGAGGTCCGTATGGGTCGGCTGTCACGCCTCCTTCTCACGATTTGCGAGCGTGCTGGGGTCGCCGGCCACCAGAGTTTGGCCCGCGACCACCGAGCCTACTGCGTCTTGGCGGCGGACCACCAGCGGCGCGCGCACGATATCGTGCGCGAACACCACGCCTTCACCGTTGCTCGCCTGAACCGCCGCAACTCCGCCCTCTCCGACGCACTGCGTCCGGCCGCCCAATTCGCCGTTGGTGGCTGGGGCTGGGCGTGAGTGAACAATACGGTGGCCACCATCCGCCAGGGCGCGAAGACTGACACGGACGCCAAGGTCCTCGAGGTCAAACTCTCACTCAACTGGACGGGCCACTACAAACTCCTCGCAGTTGGCCCCTGCTCCTCAGCGGACACCCCGGACGGATCTCCTCTCGGGGCTAAGCTCCTGTAGTTGGATCGTACTTGCGATATTCCCGGCGCTGATGCTCACTGGCGCGTGTCGGTTCAACGCTGGAAGCCCTCTGCCAACCCCCACGACCGTGGCGACATACCGAAGTATTCGCCAGCGGGGTTGACGCAATATGTGCTCAACAACTTCTCCGAGAAATCCCCCCCGTACCACGTCACCCTAGACGATGCTTCGGCTCCCCCTCGACGACTCGAAATGGAAGGGAATACCGGACACCAATGGGTTCGAGGTCGAGTTGACGTCACCGCAGTAATGTACGAGACGCTTTGGACTGCACTCTCCCGATTGGGAACGGGAAACGGTCCTTCAGCTCTCTCGCCACGAAAGTTAGCGCTACTGGGCTGGCACCCGGAACCAGCACCACGGTACACACAAAATATATACTCGTATATATTTCCCTATTTTTACTAACAATATTTTGTCCTATTTTCTATGCCCCCCCCGATAGCAGTCGTTCACAGTCGCGCAAATGTCTGGTGCATTTTGATTGGCTGATTGGTGCGATTTATGTAGCCGCAGATTGACCGACGGAAATATGCGGTGGGTTTTATGCTTTCCCGAATGGGTTGAATGAAAAGATATTTAGATGATTTTCCAGGGTCACGGGGAAGAGGGATGAGAGGCCCCTTGACCTCCCTACGTCTGATCTACTCTGTTCTACAAATGCAACGACAATACTAATAACAACAAGAACATCATTTGTGCGCCGGGTAGTGCGCCGCTTGTTAGCTCAGTTCTTCGTCTGGCTTCCCTGCGTTTGTCTACGTGGTTTGTCTACCCTTCCCTGGTTGCGACGTCTAGCTCTACCAAGCGGCTCTACTGCATTGACGCAGGACGAGCGTCATCGCTGGTATCATCAAGTTAATTTATATGAAGTGAAGTGAAGCGAACCTTCTAAGCGTTATCAACTTCTCACATCCTCGACACAGCGTGTCTGCTCGGTCAGTCTAACGACTACCAGCACCAGCCTTTGCAGCCTACTGCGAAGTACCATCTGGTGGTATCTTTAACAGGTTATGAGCCTCGGTTTAAGCGTGGTGCGCGCATCGGGAGCCTTCGTGGACCCGGAGCCTTATAGCAGCAGCTAAGGATTTCACTCACAGCAGTTCAGGGTGAGTTTTGGTTTGTTTATTTTATCAGCGGCCCGACCCAGCTCGGTTTCCGTAAATTCAGCCTCTCGGCACATACTCGAGAGCGCTTCTTTTTAACGCTGACACTGTTACACACAGCAGTTCAGCGTGATTATCACTGTTACACACAGCAGTTCAGCGTAATCGGCACTGTTACACACAGCAGTCCAGCGTGATTATAGCAACCTGACACAAGCTCCGGCACGTGGTTTTTCAACACTTCGACCGAGACTCGGGTTCGCGTTTTTTACTATATTATATTGGTATCTATATATCGCCGAAGGAGGAACACATCTGCCTTTAGCACTAAGTTGCGAGTATTCGCCATGGAGGGCGTGGCGTCCAACAACACTCAGGCAGTTATCAAGACCTGCCCGGTGTTCGCCGGCAGGAACAAGGATACTTTCCACGAATACAAGACCAAGCTTCGCGTCTGCCTTTCGCTCTACAGCAAACCCGTCTTCGAGGTGTTTCAAGGCAAGCTCCAGCCGTCATCTAGACTGGGCAGCGCCGGCACATCGTCGCTTAATGCCATTGCTGAGCGGACATGGATTCAAGCAAACCAAGATCTCTGGAGTGTGCTACTCCTCACCACATCCGGCTCCGCCAACAACATTAAAAGGTTTGAGGGCAAGCGGTCAGAAGATGGAACGGGGCACGGACAGGCGGCGTGGAAAGCTCTCACTGAAAAATACAACGGCCACACTAAGGAGGCCAGAAGAGCGTGCCATGAGAAGCTCGTCAGCACCAAGATGGAGCCCGGGCAAGATCCGGACGACTTCTTTTTCGTCCTAGACGAATGCCGTGACCTACTCCAGGAAATGGGCCAGACGGTCCACGACGAGAGGTACGAGGACATTATTTTACGTGCTCTTCCCATTGAATACGAGAGAGTACTAACCGCCAGCTACGAGAGGCGGGATTTTGGTTTGGACGACATCCGGCACATGGTACACACCATGTACGTCGACAACCTTTCGCGCCCTTCCAGCGTCAAGCCGGTAGCAGGTCGTGGCATTGCCATGCAGGTGGCAGGACACAACGGTAGGGACGTGCAGTGCACCTACTGCAAAGGAGTCGGACACACCATACAAGACTGTGCCGTCTTGAAAGACAAGGAGCACCGGCGTGGGTCAAATCAATGGGGCCAACAAATTCAACGACCACAGCACGCGTCTCGCCACGCGAAAGAAGCACCCGGAAACGGGAGGAGAGGGGGCGATGGAAAGCAGTGGTGTTCTTTCCATAAGTCACACAACACACAGCGACGCAGATTGCCGTATGCAGCATCAACAACGCAGCAACAGTGCAAACAACGGGAGCGCGAATTATGTCGCTTCTTATGACCCCAACCACCCTATCTCATTTTCCGCGGTGGAAGCGCCCGTGGAGGAGGAAGCTTTCTGGCCTTTCGGGCCAAAAGATGAATCAGTCGACTCCAGCGGGCTGTTTGGATCCTTCGGCGGTATCAGCGGAGAAGAGACTAACGGATCGGCCTTCATGATCGAGGAAGGACCAGTCCAGAAACTGCAGCTTCGAGGCCGCATCCTCGGGATTTTGGCTGCGATCACCCGTGCTCTAGTGATGGTGGCCATATTTCACTATCTGTGGCTCCTATTCAGTGACTCCCTTTATGCCCGCATGGTCTCGACGAACACCAATGGGCAGCCCGAAATGTTTAAGGGAATCACCCGTACGGAGAAAGGATCGGCTCTCACGGCTGGTCCTACCGCGGGGTGGCAAGCCCACTGCAGCAACACGTCCGTGAATGTGCTGGTGGACAGTGGCGCGTCTGGACACTATTTCGATGATGCTATCATCCCCAGACTGCGTGACAGGTTGAAGAACTTCAAGGTCTTGGATATGCCGAAAGCAATCTCAACCGCGGGGGGGGGGGGGAGAATTGATTGGTACAGCGCAGGGGCTTCTCCGGGGTTACGTAACCGACGACAAAGGAGTACAGCGTTTAGTCCAACTTTCATGTCTGGTTGTGCCCGGCCTAGGGCGTAACCTGTTCTCGGTAAAACAAGCGGCTCGAAGCGGTGTCGTATCAATTTTTGACAGGAACACCCCAAGGCTGGAGACAGACACCTTCACACTTCCACTTCAAGAGCTGGGGTCCGATCTCTACTCTTTCTCGCTGGATCTTGAGGACGAGATCGACAGGCCGGGGCTGGCAATGCAGGCTGCGGCTAGTGCCAACTTGTGGCATCGGAGACTAGGGCATCTCAATCGCAAGAGCCTAGATCTCCTGAAGAACCTGGACAACAACGGGGTGAGCTTCGACGGGACCGTTCCAGACTGCGACGTGTGTGCGGTCGGAAAGAGTCACCAGCTAGCTCACCCGAAGACGGCTGATCATAAAGCCAAGCTCCCTTTCCAGCTGGTTTTCGTAGACCTGATGGGGCCTTTAACGCCAGAAGCACTCGGAGGTTACAAGTACGTCACCAAGATCTCCGACGAGTGCACCAAGTGGACGGAGACCTATCTGATGAAGTCCAAGCACGACGCTCTCAGCTCGTTTCAGATGTTCGTACTGTCTGTGGTGATCCCCAGTGGTTTCCGTGTGGAGCGTTTAAGGGCTGACAAAGGGGGCGAGTTCACCGGCAAGGAGTTCCAGAACTACTGTCTCCAGACGGGGGTATCGCTAGAATTCGCCAGCACCAACACGCCGCAGCAAATCGGTATGTCCGAGCGTGTTGGAAGAACTCTCGCAGCTATGGTGCGGTGCATGCTCGCCGATAGCGGGCTGCCAAAATTTCTCTGGGGAGAATTGATGTTTACGGCGGCGTTCCTGGGGAACAGGGCGCCACATTCTGCGATTGGCATGCAGTCCCCGTACAAGATGCTGCACGGAGCAGAGCCGGATCTTCGGCTTCTTCGAGTCATTGGTGCCAGGGCCTTCGTCCACATCGAGACGTACTCGAAAAAACTCGAGCTCAAGGCGGTAGAAGGGCGACTAGTGGGATACAGCAACAACAGCAAGAGTTATCGCGTCTACAATCCAGTCACCAGGCGCATCATGGAGAGCAGAAACGTCATTTTCATCGAGACCCCATCACGACTCCTTCCGCCATCATCGGATCTAGCCCATAAGCAGATTTTTCCGTCGAGCAACGGGATGGATGCCCACAATTACACCACAGACAATGACTTTCTGCGGGATATTCGCGATTACACTGCAGTGTTGGAACCCCTTACCAGTCCTTCTGGGGACCACATCGCCGCAGGTGGGCTCTCAGTGAACCCACCGGTGGCCGAACTCTTGGACCGAATCAGCGACATCACCCGGAGGGACATACTGGACGGAGGAGCCGTAAGATCACCGTACGAGGGTTTTGTGTCCGGGGGAGCGTCGCTGGAGAGCGTCCTGGAAGGAGGCAGTGTGCAAGTTGGAGCATCGCCAGAGGTAGCTCCGCAGGAGAGCGTTTTCGAGCAGCTGGAGCAGCCAGTATCACCTGGTGGAGCCTCCCTGGAGTCATCGCCGGCTGCATCATCGCCTCTCCAACAGAAGGGGCATTCGCGGTTGGAAGCGACGCCTGCGGTTACGCGTGCTGGTACTGCAGCAAAATCCTTTGTGAAGCGTAACACCAACAGCCGTTCAAATTCTGCCCATCTAGCAACAACTGTCACCAGGTCCGCTCCGTCTGAGCTTCGAGGACTGAAGCTCTACACCAAGATGACTCTGCCAGATATTGCGCACGAGACATACGCAGAAGACTCAGCCGTGGAGTACGCCTATGTCGCGACTAACGTTCGAAACTGTTCGGCGGGGGAGAATGTGGAAATAATCCCGAACACTTTCAAAGAAGCCATGACTCTACCGGCCAAGGCGCAGTGGAAGGCGGCCTCAGACAAGGAAGTGGCAAGTCTAAAAAGGAACAACGTCTACACCCTCTTGCCGATGACTGCTGTCCCCACAGAACACAAGATTATCGGCAGTCGATGGGTCTATAAAGTCAAGGCCGACAACTCGCACAAGGGACGCGTTGTTGTACTTGGGTGGGGTCAGTTACCTGGTGTTGTTTGCGGCAGTACGTTTGCCCCCGTTTGCAGACTTCAGAGCATCCGCATGGTGCTAGCGATAGCGGCGGAGTACAATCTGGAGTGCTGGCAGCTAGATTACAACACCGCGTTTCTGAATGCGGACGTCACGGAAGAAGTATATGTCAAGATGGCACCCGGATACGAAGAGTTCGACAAAAACGGAGTTCCAATGGTCATGAAACTTCTTAAAAGCTTGTACGGCCTTCGCCAGAGCCCAACCAACTGGTGGAACACAATCGACGGACATCTGGTGGAAATCGGCTTTAAAAGCCTCAAGTCGGACCCGTGTGTCTACACCTACTCGGAGAGCGGCGGCATCATCATCCTAACCCTGTACGTTGACGATGTTCTACTGCTTGGAAAAGACCTGACCGTACTCAGGCGGATCAAGCAGAAGCTGATGAGCCGTTTCTCAATGACGGACATGGGAGACGTGTCGCTCGTACTCGGGATGGGCGTCACCCGTGATCGTGAGAAGGGGACGGTGACCATCACCCAGGACAAATACACTAAGTCCATGCTAGAGCGGTACGGCATGGCAAGTTGCAATCCTACGTACACACCTGGCGTGGGAAAAGAGCTTTCACTGGACCAACCGGACGAGAAGCTTTTAAACAAGGAGGAGAAACAGCGTTTCCAGGCCATCACGGGCAGCGTAATGTACCTCGGACAGGTGACTCGCTATGATATTTTGTACGCCGTCAACCAATTGGCGAGGGCGATGTCCAAACCGTACAAAGCGCACATGGCGGCGGCAAAACACCTACTTCGCTACCTGGCCGGGACGGCGGATTTCTCCATCACATACAAGCGAGAGGGTTTCAAGTTGACGGCTTTTTCGGATGCAAACTGGGGCAACAATCCGGATAACGGCAAGTCGATGTCTTCATACGTTGTGTTCCTCTCAAATGCCCCTGTGAGCTTTAAGGTGGGGATGCAGGGGCTGACGGCGCAGTCCACCATGGAGGCAGAGCTCGTGGCTGCAGCGCTAGCGATGAAAGAGGCGGTGTTCTGTTCGAACATGATGAAGGAGCTGGGATTCGGCACGCGCTTTGACTGCGTACCACTGTACATCGACAACACCTCGGCTCTGCACGTGGCCGGGAACCGAACCTACAGCTCGCGAGTCAAGCATGTGGCTCTGCGGTATTTTTTCATCCAGGAGCTGGTCAAGGAGGGAAGAATCTCCATCCACTACGTCAAGACGGAGGACCAACTCGCTGACATCGGCACCAAGTATCTCAGTAAGCACAGGCACCGCTATCTCCTCAAGCTGGTCAACGAGTTCAAGGTCTGAAGTAGATAAATCTGGTTTTATTATTCATATTATTTTATTGTTCGTTTCTTCTTGATACGTTCGCGCGAATGGGGGAGTTGTTCGGGAGTCAGTGTTGCACACGATATACTTCAAACCATTCCGTTTGCCTTCTGAAAGGCAGTTATCACAACGAGTGGCTTGAATGGGTCTTTGATGCGTTTCCATCGATATGATCCTTAATGCGTTTCGATCGATATTTTTCTTGATTCAGAGTGACTTTGTAGTATACACATGCATTACGTTGCATTGTCAAACTCACCAGTGAAAGAAGACACCAGTTCCAACGAGGCTTTATTGCAGAAGGCATACGCTAGGTCTAACCCGACGGTGGAGGTTTTAAGTAACGAGGGAATTGATTTACGGCATTGCAGCTGTATTTGAGACTCGACATCCATTGAGGGGGAGTGTTAAGAAGTTGACGAAATCAGTGTATTGGCATTATCAATGTTCTGTAGCGAATGTACAGCTCCATGTTAGCACTTGCTGCATCGCCACAGCAGTAGCAGGTAGCCTACAGAGTTGCTCATCGGTACGACAAGTGTGCTTGGTGGGTGTGTTGGAATGTTACGCTTGTACAGACTATCTGCATGTGTTGAAGCTGGTTGGTTTGGGTTCCACCGCGTTATTTCAGGTTGCGCCGCATTTCTTTGTGTAACGTACCTACCGGATATCCACGAGTACAGAGTTCGTAGTCGGATATCCTAGCTCAGTTCTTCGTCTGGCTTCCCTGCGTTTGTCTACGTGGTTTGTCTACCCTTCCCTGGTTGCGACGTCTAGCTCTACCAAGCGGCTCTACTGCATTGACGCAGGACGAGCGTCATCGCTGGTATCATCAAGTTAATTTATATGAAGTGAAGTGAAGCGAACCTTCATAGCGTTATCAACTTCTCACATCCTCGACACAGCGTGTCTGCTCGGTCAGTCTAACGTATTAGGTATGGCGATTGGCGTGTATACCAGCTCGTAGCTGGTGTGTACGCCTAGACTCGATTGCCGATGGCCGGTCAATACACAGTCAAAATAAATGTTCGAGGCAAACGTATAGCCACTGTTAGGTGACTTGTACGAGAAGCTTCAATAGAAGAGAAGAAGATGTGGTGACCCCAAGCCACAGTGTTGATTCATTTGCTCAGCTGGAAGCTGATGATGGTGAGCAAAAGTAGAGTGAGCTCAAAGGGGAGCGATGCGCGTGTGCGCTCACTGCTCGAAACAAAGGACGACCCCTACAAATTCGTTCAAAAACAAAAATAGGGAAATACCCTTGCATTCAGTTCAATATAAAACAACACGGAGACCCGCAATTCTACTGCTAAAAACAATAAAACTTGGGGTACGTACTCATGACCCTCTTGTAGCCTATATTGTTACTTCAATCACAACTAAAACTATGCTACTGGTCCCGACGGGATACTGAAGATACCCTGTCCATTATTTACCAGTGCGCACGCACGCACCAGGTACTGCTGTACATGTGTGCTGCTGGCTGTAGATTCTGTACGTACGTAATACAGTAGATCCACGATGCGCTGCTTGTTATTGAGACCTATTATTATGCAATATGCACGAGTGCACAGCAGTAGATATTATTGTAAGACTGCTGCTGCTGTATACTGCTACAGTAATACTACTCACAGACTGGAAAACTGTCCGCGGTACTTAGAAATGCGTAAATGTATACCAGATGACGCAAGTGTTATCGAGTAACGACTATGATGGCTACTGACAAGTACCATCCTTAATACCTCCTCCCGTTAAGCATACACTTTCTTACTCTGCGTTACATGCTAAAATTTCTCCAAAAGAAACACATGCAACATCAAGTGGTGATGTTGCTATTGGGAACAAACACTATGTATCATGATGTACCTACCGCATGAGATCCAAGGAGTGGATTCAACACGTACAGGACAACAAAATAACCGAACATAGAATCGTTCTGTTCTTCTATACTGTTGTAACACCTGCTTGTATGAGATGGGTGTATACCTAAATTATGGTTGCTACAGGAGTACCTGGTAGCCTTGTGTTATGCAGCAGCGACTAGATGATACTGGTTTCTGCTGTAATAGGTGTCATCCCTAATATAACGACTACCAGCACCAGCCTTTGCAGCCTACTGCGAAGTACCATCTGGTGGTATCTTTAACACCGCTCAACCTTGCCATGAGGCGCGGGAACAAGTAGAAGATATGGCGTTGCGAAGTCTCCCTTAAAGTTGTAGTCGAGTTGTGAGGTCAAGGGGCCTCTCATCCCTCTCCCCCGTGACCCTGAAAAACCATCCAAATATATTTTTATGCAACCCATTCGGGAATACATGAATCTCACCGCATATTTCCGTCGGTCAATTTGCCGCTACATAAACCACACCTTCAGTTCAATCAGACTTTCGTACGAGCAATCCCACAACCTTCGTGTGATTGCTTCAGAGAGCCAAAGCGTATCCTATACAGGTACTATGTTGGGTATAAATACTATATCCAAGCTGTGTCCCCCCAAATGCCTGGTACATACAGTTTTTTTTTTTTTTTTTAATATAAATTTTGAAACACGTCAGCTGTGAGTTCGACTGATTAAATAGTTGATACTCAACTTTGCAAGCTGCGTAATACGCCTCGTCTATATTCCATTTTTACCTAATTTTACAATTATTGTGATAAACCGAGGGCGCGTATTCTATTGTAAAAATAGTTATGGGACTACACAGCAGCACTACTGCGGCTGAGACAGCCTACGAAACAAATAATTCAAGCCTACGGCGGAGAAAAATACCCCCAAACTTTTTTTTCGCCCGCGGCGGAACGTGTTGCGCAGTTCAAATTACGAGTCGGGCAAAGCTGCAACTTTCGGCGCGCGTTGCGCACATGAGAGATTGTTTCGCGGGGAAGGTTGCGCTGGCGCAATACACAACTCCTAAAAGGAGCCCTGATCGGGTAACTCTCACATAATCTCTCATTTCTCTTTCGATTCCTTGCATTTTCCGACAAGCGTTTGATCCCAACAGGAATTAAGCTGGATTCCCTTACAAATAAATATGGATGGTGTGTGATTGGAACGAGCGCTACACATTGATTGCCAGATGGCAAATAAAATACCTGCTGTTAATAATGAACCGATTTTATACTATTAATATTATACGAGTACTCTTGTACGTACACACTGGCTGCACGTACTTGTTTGTTCGTGCTCGAACCGGCACGATTCCACTCCTCCTCCAACGGTGTGTGTGTGTGTGTTCTTCACATTAAACCGTTCTTCTACTCGTCGACATCCAGCAAGCCCAGTGTCCGTGCTGATTCTTCACCCTAGAAAGATACGAGCTCTGTGGTCACAGACTACGACACAGAGATAACACACCGTAATGCATTAATAGCCCACGCAATACCATGCCTTCGCACTAGGTGCGGCCGACACAACATACATACGTACGCCAGCAACCAAAATACACCATAAAGAAAGAGAAGCAACGAAGAAACCAAACCGAAAAAGAACAAGAAAAAGAAAAAGAAAAGGAGAAGAATCCCAAATAAATACGGTACGACTACGTACGGCGATATTTATTCGTACTCCTACAGAGAAATATACGAAGAGAGTGTTGGTTTCATGTTTGTGGCGAAAACGAAGGTATTATACAAGAACACATCGTCCACTTGCACTGAGTCCCCCCCACGTACATGCACGCCGGAATACAAGATAACAAGAGCTCTGGCGTGACAATATACTATACACCATACACCATACTTCCAAAAAAAAGCGGCGAACGCCAATCCGCGATCGTCCCGTTTTCCCCCGTTCTGATGAACACTCACGTACGTATGATGTTAGCAATACTACCGTTTGTTTGATGACGCGATTTTATTCGTGGCGAGGAGATGATCAATGCGTATAGCATGATGTTTGTAGCTGCAGAACTGCCGTGCTGTAACGAAGGAATACCTACACAGCAATACCAGGTACGTACATGTACCAACTATATTTTCTGAGGCCCCTCGCTTGAGGAGGTCCAACGACAGGCAGTACCAGGTAGGTACCTGAGGTATCCCCACAATGAGCTAAGCCCGATACACCATCATCAATCCCATGTGGTATCGGGTACCGAAGAAAGAAAAAATGTGCCGGTACTGCTGTACTACTGTCGAATACAGAATCGGAACCAACGATATTGACATACCAGGTACGCACGGTGTAGCCCCTGGGTTGAGGAGCTACTATTAATACATACAATAGCTCTCCGCCAGTCAGAATGGGCTCGGCTGCGATACTATAAGCAAGTGAAACCCTTACCGTAGGACGGATGAATCGCCTGTTCCTGTGTAGTTACTGTAAGTACATACTTGTGGCAGTATTACTGTTACTGTTATTATTAGGTTTGCCATCCGACAAAATGTCCCAGCATGGGCTTCACCGTTGGTCAATCAAAAAATTCCTTCATAAAGAAGGAATATTGTTATTATATTAATAACCTGCCACACCTCCTGCCGCAAAGGGCCACACATACGTACATGTAGTTATTATAATAATGTGTATTAATAGTATTAATAGTAATCCTCTCCCCTCACACATGTACCACACATTTACTTCCAAAGAGAAGAGCTGCGGCGCGACAACATATAATACATAAATATTATATACTGCTGTACCTGGTATATACTTTCAAAGAAGAGCAATTGCAAACATTAACCCGCTGTCCATTTCTCTCATATTTCCTCCGTTCTCACGCAACGAACAAAAAAAAGGTGCGATGATACCAGAAGATGATATTAATAGTATTAATATTAATACTGCTTGTACGTGCAACTTACTAAATGGCGAGGGAAGGATCAAACAATGTATCGTAGTATCTTCGTGGCGTAGTTTTGTGACCACAGAACTTGTAACTCTATAACTCTACACGTACGAATAAGCATTGAAGAATCGGCACGGACACTAGTTGTGCCGGATGTCGACGGGTAGGTTAGAAAGAACTGCTGTATAATGTCAAGAACACACACAATGCGTGCATCATGCTTGTTTGTGTTACTCGTAGATATCTGTATTACGGGGGTCCATAGTTAACAGGACCTATGATGTACATAAAAACCTATATATTTGCCTATTTTTACTAACATAATTTGGTCCCGTTAACTATGGACCCCCGTAATAGTAACGTAATATTAATTGTGGAAGGAACAGACCGTTGGACTAAAAACTGTGCTATATACAACAGTACAGGCAGCTTGATTGAAGGCGGCCGAGCGCGCGAATGCACGGTCCACCACACGCATGTTTAAATGTCCTATTTGCAGTCGTCGGGTAGTAGTATCAATAGTAGTACTTGGTACCGCACAGAGTAAAAGTAAGTGTGATGGTATCACGTATGAGCGGGTGCGTAACGTACCGGTATGATAAGATTTTATCTTTATATTTTTATCCTCGGGCGGATAGGCAAAAATAAATAGGCACACTCTCATGTTCATTTGGTGTCGTGTCGTGTGTCAATTCAACCAGGCTGCTGTTACCATTGGCGGTTGGGCACGTTGACCCGACCTGACGCCCGAGAGGGGTAGGTGCGATGGAGATATCCAGCCGGGAGAGTCATCTCCGGGTAAAAAGTGTGGCGGTGCGGTGGAGATAGCCACCCGGGAGAGTCATGTCCTCCGGCCAGTGTGGGACTCGCGCGAGCTCACCCACTCACTATTAATAACAAAAACCTAGGCTATCAGGCCTTCCCGCTGGACTTGGTCCAGTTGCGGTCCACCCAACCTACTACCCGTTGGGGTGTTCGTCCTCAGAGCTAAGATACTATCAGGCAAATAGGTATCACGCGTAGGAGATTACGTGGCGTGCTATATTGTAGTAACGGGAACGTCTCAGTAGATCGTCGAGCCAAGACGAAGCGTGCCCTGGCCATCATCGACACCTCTGTGTCCTCTGTGAGGCACTACCACATTTTACGTCGTCTTGGGACACGGGTTCGAATCTAACTTCGAACTTTCTTATATATATATATATACTAGAAACGCTTGCGCGTGCGGTCCCTACGTGAAACATCTCCGCGGTTCCCCAGGTATTGAAACGAGGCGGGTAGGTGATCGTACGGCCGTATACGGTACCGACGCCTCAAAGATCCCGCCGTTCAGAGGAAGGGAGAGTGTTATAAGGATTACCCTGGGCTCGGTTATCGATCGATCTGTTGCAATAAATGTAGCTCAGTAGGTAAAACACCTTCACAGGTATGATATTAATAGTACAGCAGTAGTATGTATGGTAGTAGTAGCAGTAGTAGCAGTATTTACGTACCGCATCACACAGACGGGTGATACGATAGCACACCCCCCCTCGGACGAATTTTAGAGGCGATTTTCTTCAAACCCAGCGGGGCGCACCCAACGAAAATGGCGACTTTTTGGGAAAATCTCGTCGAGATGTCTCTCCATTAAACCAACGTGTCACTCGGCGTTCATTTCACTCTCGAGACTCCCGTGGTCGAGAAAATCAGCTTCGAACTTCGTCCGAGGGGGTGTGTCATGTTTGCACACGTGTGATGCGGCAAAAATGGTGCTGCTACAGTAAACGCCCCGGGGCGCTATTTTCAGCTAAAAAAGAACATAATCCGGAGTAAAAGCCTACTTCTCGTTAACAAGCAAAAAAGCTAAAATAAACGCCCGGGTCACACAGCACAGTAAAACGCCTCCCCTTTTCATGTTTTTTGGGGTGAACGAACGCCCCACCCAGCTGTTTCCGAAGCAGGCAGGGTGTGCTATATTACGTAGATACCTGGTATTGCTTGTAGGGAAAGTATTATATGTGAATGGGTAGTGTATAGATAGATGTGGTATGCGATTATAATATGTGCCTTTTGTTATATAGAGTAGGACACAACAGTGTGGGGGGGAAGGATGCCGATGCTAGCGAGAGGGCCCGCTTCTTCTTGGTAAAGTTGTCCTTGTGTTACGTGTCTCATGGAGAGCTGGATGATACAGTACGAGAACAGATTGTGGGATGGGTGGGGTCAGACTCGTGCCTCGCTCATCTCGCTATTTCCCCTACAACCTACAACCCATGAGTCTTCATACATACACACGATCTACGGAGCGGAGACGTTTCCGTTACCACACCAGTATAGAGCACGTCCAGTGATCTCACACGCAATACGTATTTTCCTATCTCCCCGTACTACTATTGATACTGTAGTACGCATTGCACGGACCTATTATATTTACGTGATACCATCACATTATTATTAGCCTACCATGCCAGTCGTGGATGGATTCAGATCACACGACGATCCAAGAATGAATGGTGTGACCTTATCATCATCCCATAAATCAGAAAGGGGGGTCGAAGGTGTGTTCGAAATAATGGATTGACCACTGAGCTACTCAGTCAGCGCTGACTAAGTATCTCAGTGGTTTATCCTTTATAAACGAACGAAAGAAGAAGTACCTTAGGGCTCGATACGGCCTCCCGCCGATAACATCTTCCGGGGTTGATCAAGCCCCTAATCAGCGCCTGGTTTTTCCTTCCTGTTGTCCCCCTCCCTAGTCGTGTGTTCTTTTAATAAAGTGGTTCACTCCACGGAAAAAAAAAATGCAGCGTGCCGGCACTATTTAGTAGATGCACAGAATATCGGGCGATTCCCTAAACGGTGGGCAGCTTGTCGTTCCGTGGCAAAACAGACAGCAACCGGCACATTTCGGGGCGTGTTGCGACCCGCGACTCCACCACCGGACAGCTTGCCGGCACCGAGAATGCCGCCGTGAACACCGGAGCTCCTCCAGGCTCGGCTTCCAGGTCGTCAGTCTAGGGGGGGAGAGTGTTATAAGGATTACCCTGGGCTGGGTAATCGATCGGTCTTTTACCCCGATAGCTCAGTAGGTTATACCATCTGTGGCGTCGTAGTGTTTGGATCTTATTACGAGGTGTGGGGGGATCTATAGCCTCATTTGTTTTGTTTCGAATAGCCGCATCTTCGACCACCTTTTTCCTGGCCGTTTGGGATGAACTTTGTCATCACCCTCCGACCATCTTGTGGTCTGCATATACGACTATTCAGGGTGGGCTAATGTGATATGAGTAGAGCACTCATGGGCTATAGATATAGATAATAGGTTGCGGTCTTGTAGTCTCACGAATACGAGAATAATCCAAAGAATGGATTAACCCGGCGGATATTCCGTTAGTCGAGAGTAACGTTCTTTTGGGAATGTTCCCTAGGGCGGATAACCCGTTAGACGAGAGTAATGTTCCTTAGCGCAGATAGGACCACGAAGTGAGAAGTTCTTATATTAGCAGAAGAACGACCGGTAGCCACAGGAAAGCTCTGTAGGCGTACATCAGATAATAAGAGGAATTTAGGAGAGATTGTGGCGTGGGGTGGGACGAGTATATCTGGGCGTCGAGTCCCTCCCCCCTACTTCTCACTTCTCTACCAGAGCATCTCCTCAGCTCTCGCCATCAAAATAAGAAGATCTAAATCAGAAGAAGCGAAGCACTGCTTTCCAGCTGCCAAAACCACCTGCGTTCCTTACCCTTACCACTACCCTATACCGGGCACCGCTTTTCACAATTTCCCCTTTTTCTACCCACGGCGGAAAAAGCGGAAATACGACGTCTGGCTGGACTCGAACCCCGGACTTCTTTTGTGTTCGTTTGTAAAGGATAGACCACTGCTACCCAGTCAGCACTGACTGAGTCGCTCAGTGGTCTATCCTTTATAAACGAACAAGGTGCGGCCACTCGAAACAAAATAAATGATAAATAGCATCAGATGCTATTATATACGTCTACCCCACACCTACCTCCTCATGAGGTTTCGACACCTCACGCGTGGGACAGACCCCGGACCCCGAAAATCTGGCCATGCCGACCCTTTCCGCCGCGGACTCTAGGAGCACAGCCGGACGTATTCACCCGGCTCCCCTCCTGATGAGGCCAGGCGACAGCCTCTCCACGACAGACGCCCACACCTCCACTGCCGGACCCGCAGCCTGCATACATATATCATCTGGAGTCTCACGCCTGACGACCTACTTTAACCTGTTTTGGCAAAGTGTTCTGGCATAGTGACTTTTAATATGTCCTTTCGTCGTGGTAGTGGTTCATATCGGACTTCTGCATCACGAAGGCATCGACCACAACTGCGCACAGAGCAGTTCATGATGGTGGCTGGTGGTGTCGTTATGTTGGGGGGGGTACAAAAACAAGATTGCCTCTGAATTGGTTTAGCAACTGAACTGGTTTAGCAAAGCTGTTCATGATGATGCCCACAAGCTGAGCCGTTGGAGAGTAGTTCAGGAAGATAGCTTTGAAGAAGGCGCGTCAGGCTCAGTGATGACGTAGTTCTTCCGACGCCGCCAAGTGTGATGAGGTGCCGATTACAAAGCAGGACACAGCAGGGACGGATGGGTGTGGATGCTGGCGAGGACACACGCTTCTTCTCGGTGAAGTTTTTCTTATTTATAAATATTGCTTACCAGCGTATATCTCATGGAGAGCTCAATGCTACAGTAGTACACGAACATAGTGGGATGGGTGGGGTCAGACTCGTGCCTCGCTGAACCCACTGTTTCCGAGGGTTGCTTGCCACTAACCCTAACCCCAACCTTGAGTGACGAGCTCTCTTGCCATATTTTTCCCTAACCCATCTTCTTTTTTTTCTTCATCATCACTTTTGCTTTTACTTTCCAGCGCAACTCGTAGGAGCAGGTTTTACCCTCAGAGCGATCTTCTGGAAAAGCCGTGGTCACAGGTGTCGTCCCTTCTCCCCCCCGGTACGTGCTTTTATTTTTTGTCGCGATAGGGTTCAGCATTTCCACTGCTCGTCGATTTTCATCGAATGTAGCTAACGCGCGCTCTCGCGCCTTCCGCTAATCAATGTATCTTCATAATACACGTACGATCTACGGAGGCGACGCTTTCGTTACTGTTACGAGTACTACTACTGCTGTTGTAGCGCGTCATGTGAGGTAGACAGCAACAACAGAAGACACAGGCTAAAACCAGCCTATAGGACAGATGACCAAACATGTTTGAAGACGTGCGTGTTGCCGCTTTTAGAACCGCTGTCCCCTTTTGGGGACAAACCAGTCAAATTAGAAGTGGTTTGCCCCCAAAACCGGCGGCTGCAGTCGTTAAAGGTTAACATTATTATTTGTACCACTCCGTTATCAACCGCAGCCATATAGTCCGAGTGCTATCATGTACCACCTGGTATTGGGGCTTCGCGTGTGTATCAGCTCTCGTCGTTCGCGCTGATTGATGACGATGGGCTCGCCTACGATGTGACCAGAAACAAAGATAATGAGACAGTAGTCCAGTTTATAAACGTTTTATCGATGGATGTGAGGCAAATCTAAAGCATATATATATGTGTGTGTGTTCTTCACATTAAACCGTTGTTCTACTCGTCGACATACAGCAAGCCCAGTGTCCGTGCTGATTCTTCACCCTAGAAGAAAGATACGAGCTCTGTGGTCACAGACTCAGACACAGAGATAACACACCGTAATGCATTAATAGCCCACGCAATACCATGCCTTCGCACTAGGTGCGGCCGACACAACATACATACGCCAGCAACCTATTATGTATATCTCCTGAGAGCTCTGTCTAATAATAATATCAGGTCCAACCCCCCCCACTGCTACTACAGCTGCTCCTGGGTCATTGCCCACATCGTATCTTGCGTCCGAACCACTCGCGACCTCGACGCCCGCCAGTCACTAACTACTACTACGTGCATTGTCAAGGTGCCTCATTTATTGTCTCGCAATCTAAACTTTATAACATTGGCCCGGCTAAGTGGGAGACGGGTGTATCCATGTATGTATGTATGTATGCATGATGTACTTAATATGTGTTGTGTGGTGTCTGTTTTTTTTTTTATAATGACCCCAAGGAGCCAAAAGACCCGAGATCTTTCCAGAAAACGGCCCGGTCACGTAGTAAACGCCCCGGGGTACCTTTTTCGTGCAGATGCACAATCACAACGCCCCGGGGAGGGTTATTGGCATTATTACCTACTCTTCTTGAATGAAGTACGTACGCATCTATCTACCCACGAGTATACAGCAGCAGTAGGTATTACGTCGCTACTAATAGATGTACCGCCGATGTGTGCTCATTTCTTTGCTCGCTTGTATATAGCCAACGATCTTTGTGTGTGAGGGCTTGGTATGTTTGAGTACGTGCTCGTACAAGCACGTATTGATGGGTACCATACATCTACGTATCGTATCTTTTATTATAGTAATTTTAGATAACCCGGCCGGGTAGACTGTAGACTGCTGTGGTTTTCTGCTTCTTTGTCTGGTCTGATGTCTGTGGTCTGTTGGCTCTTTGTCATGCCATTTGATGCCATCTCTTTTGGGTGTAAGATGTCAATATTTAAAAATGTGGAAATCGAAAAAAAAAAAAAAAAAACTGTACCGACCCCACAAAGGCAAGATATGGACTCGTATTTTGGTGTGATGAGAGGTGACAAGCGATATACCAGGTGCCTGGTATATCCTACCAGGTATACCATTAATATTTATAGCAGAACCTCGTGCATGTACTGCTGCTGCTGATGGGGTAGACTTTTCGATGTGGGTAGGATTCACCAGTGTCCTCTGTACGAACAGCGAAGCATACCTAACATAGTGCTTGGTGCAGGTCCATCACGCACTACTGCTTGATACACCATGGCTGGTGCCAAATGAAGATGACTGTTCAACATTGGTTGGCGTCACTAATTCTTTTTTTTCAAATTTTGTGTTTTTCAGGATGTACACATACAGATTTTTTTCTTATTCTGCCTTCGGCACATCCATTTAAGCTTCAAAATGACGTACATAATCAATACGGCATTGCAATACGCCATCCATCTTGTGGAAAAATGAAGCAAACACGGAAGAAAATGAGAACTCCTCGTACAAGGTACGAGATCGGCACTAGGGAAGTTTCAAACCGATTCGGCACTTCTTTCGTAATCTGGTACCTGCTACTCCTATTCCCGCGTACATACCGTACTCCGTACTTCCCTTTTCTCCTCTGGGCCACCGGACGACGCACTCCGTTGTTGCTGACACATCATAAAGACAGACACGTGGTGTACGAGTGTAGGCTCCTTGTCGAAAGTCGCCCCTTGCTCGTAACTACTACGCCGGCGCACCACCACATCTGCGTTCTATTGTTGCGTACCGGTGCCGGGGACGTAGAACAAGTACAAAAAACGGCGGTACGCGTGGGCTGCTTTTTTTTCGTCACAGCAGTTGTGACTAGTTGCACACCTCACCGTACTCGCACCACCTTCGAACAAGCAAAACGCTGAACACGGCGTGGGGTCTCCCACCACAAGCAGACCGGCAAGCTGAGGCTCCCCTCGTGGTAGTTTGTGCAGCCACCTTCATCCAAGCGCAACAGCAGCAGCGTTGCAACCACTGCTCGCGCCTAGCCCGCTTTCGGCTTGAGGATGGCCGCCGCTACAGCTGTGATGCCTGCTACAACAACTTCGATCCCGGTTGGAGGTGCGGGGCGATCAGCCAGGAGAAAACAGAGGTGCTGGATATTCAGAGTTGATGGCATCAAAAGCGACGGTGAGAGGTCGAGGGGGGGGTAGCGGCTCTGGGCAGGGGGCTGCTTGGGGGTTCGCCTCGCCCCGAGAGAGGTTCGCATGCGATTTCTCCGCACAACAAGGAGCGCTCTTTCTGTTGCCGGGAGCGAGTATTCGCTTTTTCCGCGCAATCTTTTTTTTCACTCGGGTCGATGTTCGTCGCTGCCCCAACTTTTTGCTGTGCTGTACCTGGTGCTGCTGACAAACGAATAGAAACTCCCATACCCCAATCCTTTACGTACTGGGGTTGTAAATACTAGCTCCAGACCACAGCAACGCATGATCCAGCTGTCTTCTTGCCCGCCCTCGCGCCGCCCAGGTACTGACTCTCCCCCCCCCATCTCCTTCTTGCCCACCCTATTTGCGTACGTATTCTTGCATGCCTCCTTTTTCGGATCATCTCTTGGTTCTCCACTCAGTTTCGGAAGTGGATCTTCTCGTGTCAGTGCGAGAGAGATACACCACTGTCAAGAGGCTGGTGGTGCGGTCAGCATCTCCGCCCAGCGGGCTCCCAGTAGGGGGGCAGCAGCAGCAGCATCAGCACCCTGCCGTTGACAGGAATGTTCTGGTGGAGGTGCAGTTCACAGGCCCCCAGCCGAGCGAGGGCCCCGGCGCGCTCCTCTGCGACTTGCTGTGTGGCTCTTCAGTTGAAGCGAAACCTGTTGAGCTACCCCGTGGCCGGAAAAAACGAGCCAGGACAGATGCTGCATCATCCGAAGCGAGCGATTCAGGTGCGTCTTTTCGTTTTTTTCCCCTCCTCTCTTGTTTTCCGGTATGTGCATGATGTGTGCTTGTTCGTCACTTCAAGACATGGTCAGTGTGTGCGTGTTCCTCACTTCAAGGCATCGCCTGTGTGTGTTCGCCCCGCTTCGAGGGTAGGGGTTAGGTATAGGTGGGCAGCATAGAAACGTGTTCGGCTTTTAGGAGGTGTGCTTTTATATCAGGTACCAGACATGCGTGTACCCTGTTATTGATAATAATGTTGGTTTCCTACAGCAGTAGTATTTATAGTACCTGGTATATATATATATATATATATAAACTCACCCCCACCCGCAACCTCCTAACCCCTGCGAAACAGCAAAGCCGAATACGACTTACGTAGATATGCCTAGACACCTGGCCATAGCCTGGCCACCCCGACCCGCCTCGGGAGGAGGGAAGGCTTGCGGTCGTGTTTTTTGCGCATGTTTTCTCTTGCGCTTAGCAGTTAGGTTATTTGTTCGACGTGAAAAGTCGGTCCTTTTTTTTGTGGGCTGATGGTCAAGTTTCTGCAAGTCACACCCCTGGTCATGATACTATCTAAACTTTATATTAATACTCGTGGCAGTAACGCGAGTACGGGTTATGTACATGATTTCATATCATCTTTCATCTATCATATATCATACTTTTAATACCAATGTTGATATCATAATACCGCACATGTTCTGTGTACGAGTACCTCATCATGTGCACCACAGGTACCTCCTGATATTATATACAAATGCTTCGCTTTTCTTGCCAATGCTGACTGGTTCACCATCAATCCAATCGAAATAACATGCGCGCCATGCATGGGACAGTTGGTTTCCAGTTCGCGATTGTTGTGCAGTGTGAGCCACCACGTACGCGAATGTGTTCATACCAGGGAACATATATATTTATACGCTTCTTGGTTTTGAAAGCCAGCAACACAATATTATATAGACGAAGTCGCTTGACCCGCATCAACACACACCGTTCACGCTTCGCTGCTTCTTTTTTTTGCTTCTTTTGCTTTGATTTTTGATGATTCATTCGTAGATATCTATCATCATACCCCAATACCTTGATCTAGCGTCCCCGGGGGGCTTGGTAGGTGGTCCGCGGCTTGGTAGGTGGTCCGCGTGCCTGTCAAGATCAATTTCGTGGGTTCAAGTCCCACCGAGTGCATGCTCATAGGGACTTTTTCTTGCATAAAAAATTGATAAGCGGAAAGCGCGAAAGCGTGAGTTGGCTACATTCGATGAAAATCGACGAGCAGTGGGAATGCTGAACCCTATGCGCGACAAAAAATAAAGGCACGTACCGGGGGGGAGACGGGACGACACCTGTGACCACGGCTTGTCCAGAAGATCGTCGAGGGTAAAACCTCCTACGAGTGGGCTGGGAAGTAAAAGTGATGGAAAAAAAAAAAAAAAAAAAAATGCCAGACCATAAACACGACGACGAGTGATTTTTCGGTTGCTGTGGGTGCTGTCACATTAAATTACTCTGCGCTCTCCGGTAAAGCACACCCACTATGTTTTAGTATAGGTTTTCCCAACGATTGTTTGTAGTGTGCTTTTTTGTTGTTGCAAGCGTTGTTTTCGAGGACTGATGACAATATCTTTCAAGGTTGTCGCTCGAGTGCATCTTAACAGCTTTTGGCGCGATGCCCTAGTACCTTATTTTTTTCGTCGTCACTTTTTCTTACCAGCTTGACTCTACGAGCAGGAGGTATTACCTTGAGCGATCTTCTTGGCAAGCCGTGGACACAGATGTCGCCCCTTTTCCCCCCCGGTACATACTTTCATGTTATCGCCCCCCGAATTCCTTCAGCGTGCTCGTTGATTGTAATCGAATGTTGCTGACTCACGCTCTCGCAATTTTTATGCAAGGAGAAAGTCCCGTACGAGACTCAGCGCGACACGAACCTCTTAAATTGATGTTAGTAGTTGGCACGCTGACCACCTACTACGAAGCCACCGACACCGCACGTACGCATATGGTCTGTGTTGTTCGTGTACACACGAGAATGGTTGATCGGTATGAACATTTCGTGTCAATGGTGGCTGGCTCCCCAATTGCCGAAATATATTACCGGTCGAACTGGCGCAAGTTGCGCCGATACGTAGACAGCTCTAAAACTTCACTTTAGAATCCCCGTCGATGACGTCGTGGCTTATTGCCTCCTCAGTCCTACCTGATGCGACTTTCGACAATATTATCCACTGAGGAACACACACATAAGGCACATAATGTGCGCACATCAAGGTACAACATCTTGAGTACGTACGTATTAATTGTACTTAATGGTGTTGTGGTAGTGCTGCTTTAAGTAGTCTGACGATTTAGGTAAGGGTAGCGTGGATTACAAGACGTAAATATAACGGCAGTTTGAGTTGAAATCGTAGACCTAAGAATGGTCTATTGTCGCATCATCATGCAGACACTGCTGCTGTCTAGAGCAAAGAGTTGGAACATCCGTTCGTTGACCCTGGAATTGGGAAGCGAGAGTCGTGAAGAAAATCGACGTGCTCTTGTTTTTCTGTCTTGGCGAGATATAGACGTCGACCGTTCAAACCTCGTCCATTCTGACGCACTCACTGTACTGCTGTATATAACGAGGTTCTCGTGAGGTTCATGTACTTTGTTGTACATAGCGCTGTGTGTGGTAATTCTGAGCGAAAACGTTGCCACTCGCCCCCTACCCCACTTACTGCCCTGATCGGTTTTGGCGCCCTCTTGTATCGGGTGTTGTAATGTTCTGACATTCACTCACGTCCAAAATATTTAGTCGGTGGCGAAAGGACAGGCTCCAAAAACTGAAGCGGAAAAATCCTCAGGGGGAAATATATAATATCGTGTACCAGTATATATTTAATATGTACCTAATAATACCCACCTTATATATTGGTATTACTTATGTTGTACAGGGTATGCTCGTACGTCCCCGGTGGCTTGGTAGATGGTCCGCGTGCCTGTCAAGATCAATTTCGTGGGTTCAAGTCCCACCGAGTGCATGCTCATAGGGACTTTTTCTTGCATAAAAAAAATGATTAGCGGAAAGCGCGAGAGCGTGAGTTAGCTACATTCGATGAAAATCGACGAGCAGTGGGAATGCTGAACCCTATGCGCGACAAAAAATAAAGGCACGTACCGGGGGGGAGAAGGGACGACACCTGTGACCACGGCTTGTCCAGAAGATCGTCGAGGGTAAAACCTCCTACGAGTGGGCTGGAAAGTAGAAGTGATGAAGAAAAAATAAATAAATATATATATACGGTTATATTTACGACCACTCGAGTACATCGAATCGTATGATACAATACACACAATACCAAATGCACAAGTACATTGATAAACGAAAAGTGTATTGTACAATTCATACGATAAAATCCCAAGACCGCATATGGCGAGAAACAGATGTGTGTGTATGTGTGTGTGTGTTCTTCACATTAAACCGTTCTTCTACTCGTCGACATCCAGCAAGCCCAGTGTCCGTGCTGATTCTTCACCCTAGAAAGATACGAGCTCTGTGGTCACAGACTACGACACAGAGATAACACACCGTAATGCATTAATAGCCCACGCAATACCATGCCTTCGCACTAGGTGCGGCCGACACAACATATACCCCTAGTTGGTTTTTTCACCAGGTACATATCTGCCACCAGGTACGTTCTACTGCTTGTAACTAAATGTCCACGTATTGAAAATTTCGTACTTTTTCCAACTTTTCTCTTCGTACAGGCAATTTTCGGCAAAACGTTTATTAAGTAAGCCTTTCAGGTCCGCAGTCCCGTTTTGGGGAGTAGTTTGTCCAACTAGTTTGTCCCCAAAACGGCATTGCGGTTCTTGAAGGCTTAATAGCACCCCGACGCGGGAAGCTCACACGGAGACATTTGTCGAGGTCTCAGCGCGATCTGTGCACTCTGCAGCAGGTAGGGGGCGCTCAAAGTTTTTCTTTTTCCCGGCGTTAGTGGATGAGACGACTTGCCTGGTTTCAAGTCCGGGAGGCATCATTTTGTGAAATACGGTCGTACTGGTGGAATGCCGTCAGGTTCCTGCCCTTTCACGAGCACACAGCCCCGTTATGTACCAGGTAGACATCAGACAACAGGCAGAGCGCAGCGTTACAAAGCTGCACATAAGCACCATAGGGAACAAACACCGTGCGTGTGTGACACACCCGGCCGCGCTGTACGAGCTGTGGCTTGTGTTTACATATCCGTATGATACAAAATCGTACCGGTATGCTGTATCATTTTCAATTCGTTCTTGCGCCACTCCCCTACAGGTTTGGGCACTTTCCGGAGAGGAACCCTGTATAACTATACCTGGTAGGTTGGACTGCTTATATGTAGGTAAAGTTTCACCAGAGTCCTAACCCTGCTCCCGCTTGACACCCTGATATCACCCGGACCCTGACTTCTTGAAGCTGAATCTGCCGCCGGCATGGACAACTCAAAATCCCGCTCCAAGGAAAAACCATCAACATTCCTCACTTCCTATTATGTTGATACCTGGTACTACTTGTAGTACTTCATACGAATTGTTGGTAATCACCTTTTCACCTATTAATAGACGGCTGACGTTACTCCTTCTGACGTAATACCAATAAGCCCGCACATTCGGCGCGCCAGAGGGAAAAGGGGGCTGAAGTAGACTTGCCGCGATGGAAAAGCAAGGTACAAACCGTGAGAGTGGGGATGGCGGTAATGAGCCTGCTGTAACCCCGGGACTGAGTTACCACTGTATTTAGAAGAGAGAGCAGGAAGGGCAAAGATAATGAATGGGGGAGAAAAAAAACGACGTGACATGAGGGTTTCTGGTGTGCCCTGCTGGAGACTTGCTTTGTTTCCAGGATCAGTTTGGAGGGCTCAGGTTCGTGTAGGATGGGTGTACCAAGCGGGACCAGAGTTCTGATTAACCTGTGTTGAGTATACCGGTACCGAACTGGGGGTAAAAGTCTTTTTCCACCTGATCGCGACTTGCCTATTTCCCACCATGTACCAAAAAACATGCCAAAGTGTAGGGTGTACTCTCTTGCGTCCGTCGTGGCCACTACGATGATACATGAGTACAAAATATGTTGTAAGTAGTTTCGGATGTTGGAAGTAGTTTCGGGCTTGATTGCCCCCCCCGCGGGATTGATTGCCCCCCCCGCGGGATTGTTTTTCAATGCTGAGAGACGTGGCTGGCTCGTGTCCTGTGGCCGATTCTAGTTTTATCATATCTGCAAAATATCTATGTACTCGAAATCGTCAATACTACAAGTAGTCTCCTGATCCTACATCTATGATGTGAAGAACACACATCCATAGGCTGCTGGCCTTTAGGCACACGAGGAAAGTGGATTTTACTGTCGGAGCAGGCCCCGCTTTGTCGTTAATGGTAGGTGAAAGAGTAGGTCTGCTCTCTATATACTATGGAATACATACATGCAGGCCATTAGGCCATTGGAAGTTATTAATTAGTTGCACGAGTAGCCGAAGAGACTGGGGAGACTGGGGCACGAGCCACCATGCATCCTGTATCTTTACTTCTGGTCCGTAGTACGTGGATCAGGACCTCCGATAAATCGAACTAATCGGTCATCAGTATTCATGCAGGTATATTTCCCTTCCTCATGATGGGTTGATACGAGGGCTGCCTTTGTTTTTTTTTTGACACGTACCTGGTATATAGCTTTGTCACGAGGAAAAAATTCCGTGTGTTTTCATACCTGGTCTTACTGCTATTTTATTAATTTTGTATATATATATTTTTTTTCAATCACTTTCACTTTCCAGCTTAACTCGTAGGATATTTTTCCTTCAGCGGTCTTGTTCTGGACAAGCCGTGGTCACAGGTGACGTCCTTTCTGCCCCCCGGTGCGTGCCTGCATTTTTTATCGCGCATAGGGTTCATTGTTCAGCATTCCCACTGCTCGTCGATTTTCATCGAATGTAGCTAACTCGCGCTTTCGCGCTTTCCCCTAATCAATTTTTATGCAAGAAAAAGTCTTCACGAGTATGCACTCGGTGAGACTTGAACCCACAAAATCGATCTTCGTAGGCACGTGGACCATCTATTACGGGGGACCATAGTTAATAGGACCAAATGTTGTGAGTAAAAATAGGGAAATATCTAGGGTTTCGTGTGTACCGTAGGTCCTATTTACTATGGTCCTCCGTAATACTAGCCACCCGGGACGCCGGCTACGTATGTATTTGGATAGCATTACTATACGTGGAGAAGTTCTCTGGACCTGCATCGACTATGTACAACAATAAATCGACTTCGCAAAAGTTATGACGTGCTTATCATCCGTGGTCCAAAAACGGGAGAAAGTGCTTTTGCATATATGTACGAGTACCGATCGAAAGTTCTCGTGAAAAATGTAGTCCGTACATGAGCCGAGTTCACAACTGTAAAATGAGATGATTTTCCAGGAATATCCCTTTGCTTTTGTATGTTTGGATGCACACGTACCGCCACTATGGCTAACCTGAAAGCAACGTCGAGGTGATTGGGGGGGGTGGAGGGTGATCTGGATATATTATAGCTGCGCGGTCTGTGGTCTGTGGTGTATAGTGCCCAGTACCATGATAATGATTATGATGTTGGGCTTTCAATTGCCGGGTTTAGAATTTTTTTTTTTATCGCATCCGGCTAGATTATTTACCGTTTGACTATTTCTGACCGTTCGGGGTTCGCGCTTCGCGCTCACGGGCTCCTTCGTGTATGGAAAGCTACCTGTATTTCAGCACCTTGTGCGTGGGAGATATGGGATCATATCGGGGTGGGATCAGGGAAAGCCAAGAAGGGAACTGTTTTGTTTTCCCGCTTTTGATGTAGAATGTTCCCAGAAACCGACTCTATGGACGTACCGATCGTAGTAGTGGATTTCATACGTACGTAGTTCGACGGTAGTTGGATCGCAGAACGAAAGGGTATTGCGTATGTACTTGTCTGGTCGTAGTGGTCGTACGTCAAAGTGAACGAGAGCCTCAGGCGAAATTTCGTTTGGCATGATTCCTATTCCCCCTCTATCCTGAAACAGCACTCGTTAGGCTTATTATAAATATATCAATAGCAGGTACCACGTATTTAATATTGAACAGATATTGTTGTTCTTGTTTGGTTGCTCGTTTTTGTTGATCTCAAATTATCTCTCCAATCAAGGAGTCCGCGGTCACGCGAAGCTTACCTCTTTCAAGAGTGCAGTCCTGATTACGTGGACAAACGAGTGAATTCTAAATAAGTTGTCCGCGAAAGGGGACTGCGGTCCTAAAAGGGTCTAGATGCTATTAACAGAGCCCTACCGTAGGAAGATTCGAAAAACCATAAAAAAAACAACAAATTTCGGCTGAGAATCACGACGCTTCCCACCTGTAATACACGAGACGAAAAAGGCACGCACGCTAGATGAGATCAATGTGCAAACTGAAACAAATACGAGGAGCTCCACGTCGAAAAATCGAAAATGGAAGAGAGATAAAAGAGAATTATTTCGAGCGAGAAAGCATGAAAGTGTCGGTGCCTGACGCACCACGTACGACCCAACTCTACTGCTGCCTCGAGTAAATCTCGCGGCCGCACGCAGCAACAAGGTATCACCGCTTTGAGGGTGAGTCCGGCCTTATCCCCCCCAGAAAGACCTTGGCAAGGCAGCGAGGGGGGACGGAAGTGCGTTTTTGGACATGTTTTTGCGGTCCCGGACGTCATCACGGCCACGGACTGCGTTGTTGTGGAGATAAGCTGTAACACTACGCGCGTAGCGAATCCTCTTGGAGTTGACACAATAAGGGAAAATTGACGACGAAAAGCAAAGTGCGCGATTGCAGCGATCGACAGCAGTCACTCCATGATTGGGGGATGATGCAAATTGGTTTCCGGTTATAGTATTATATAAAATGCAACGAGGACTCGTGCGGCAAGGGCTTAACCTGCCCCTTGCTACCGGTCCTTATGGGCCTTCCCGCTACTCGTAGCTCGAATCCGCTCGTCCTAGCGCCAAGAGGGATTCTTTTGGCTGCTCTTTGAGGGTCCGAAGACACAAGGACCACCGGCACTCAGGCCTGTGCAATTGTTTTTTTAGGTGATTATATAGCCGTATATAGCCGTTTACGGAGGCTTTGGGGTATCCGGGGTCATTTCTGATTAGATTTTATCAAAATCGCGTCTTACGTGTTTCAGGAAGAATGTTCCTCCGAGATTTTGTCATTTATGAAATTCGATGAACTGTTTTTTTTTTACACAGCCTTTTCTGATCAACTCTGAAAGTGAGAGGGGTGGACAGACCTTGATAGTAAATCTTTATGGGGGTTTTGTGTTGGACGCCTGAAGCCGACCCTCCGACCCTAACCCTAACCCGAACCCGAACCCTAATGCCAGTGGTCAGTGCTGGGATGCTGTGCTTGTTAAGACTCTAGGTTGGCTCGGCCGGCGTGGATGCTGAGCTTGGGAAGACTCTAGGTTGACTCGGGATGGCTCGGGATGCTGTGGCTGGGAAAGACTCGAAAGTTGATTAAGCCGCGTAAAACATACCCCTAGCCAATCAGAGTGCCTAATTAGCTACCCCAGGAAGATCTACTATCAAGGTTTGTCCACTACTGGAAAGTGATGGAAGAAATTTGCTTTTGCACAAGACCTCGGAGGCCTTGTACAATTTTGTATGGGTTACAGACTGGGCTCATGATGGGTCACGACGCTACATGCTTGGTTACTATGCTTGGTTACTCTTGTACTCAGCTGGGCTCCAGCACTTGTGAATCGGCCACTACGGAGAGAGACGGCATCAATACCTTGGCCACCATCGCGTCCCTTGCGGCCGCCCTCTCTAGGCCAAACAACTTTGGAGACGATAGAGGACGAGACTACAGCAGGATCAAAACAGCAGCTCAATGCTCCCGCGAGAGCGAGAGCTCATTGCTGGTCCAGCGGCTCTAGCAAACCCCTTACGCAGCTCCCGAGGAGGTTCTACATTCCGTTCCTTCCTTCGAGGAGCTGGTGGTCGAGGTTGATCGCCCAATCCGGCGTGAACGACTCGCGTGTCGTGGTCCACGTACGTACGTGGAGTTCAAAATCTCGGTTCTGTTCTTTCTTTTTGTTGTCGCATGAAATAAAACCGATAACACCATAAGACGACACATGGCGCACCGATCTGGTGTGATTTTTTGCCGGTGGAAAATCTGACTTTCCTTCCTTTTTCAATGAATAAAAAAAATTGCATACGATCCGGCCTCACTCATCGCCCACTCTGGCTGTGAAAAAATGAACGACGGCAGTGTACATGTACGTATATGGTGAATCGAGAGCCATCCAGCTGCAGGCCAGCTGAAATAATCTAAGCAGTATATACAACACTCGAATATTTATATCCCTCCCACTGCTGCTGCATTGGTTTTGCCTGCCATACCATGTACACTTGCTTGAACGATGACCACATGATACCGCGTATCACGTGAAGTCTAACGTGCTATATATGCGCCAAAGGCGAATGTCACCGCGCTCGCGAATAAAAATACAGCAGTTGTCAATAGGTACAACGACACTCGAAGATACGCCTCTGCTCTGATCCGTCTCTGCGGCGCAGGGCTTTCTTTGCCTTCCATGCCATGTGTGGCGTGGGCTAACGTGCTTACCTAAGTATGCGCTATGGGTCGGATTGCGTGCACGCCGGGATAGGCATATTATAGCATATTATACGCACGGAAGGCAGGAGGAGAAGGGAGGGGGCGGCGTGGAGGAGAGGCGGGATATCTTTGCAACCCGCACTCGGAATTAGACTACTGTTGTAGGCTATTCGTTGCAGTAATGCCACACCTCACGCGGGGGGTTACGACATATTTTTTTTTTCTTTTTCGTTTGTTGTACGAGTATGTCTTGCCTGTTGCATGCCGTACGACGACATGGGCATTGCATTGTATCAAAAGCGTGTCAAACAGAAGGGCTGTTGGCCCCGATGAGCTCCCGCTGAACTGCCCAAACTGTCTTCGATGGAGATCGCGATGGCAACCGCCGTATACTGGAACAGTTCTGCGCCATTGTGACAGCCTTATGGCAGGGCGGGGGCGTGCCGGAGGAGTGGAAAGATGCCACGATCATAGTGCTGCAGGACCGAACAGAGTGCGGTAAAACTATCGAGGCATCGCTCTCTCGCCCGTGTAACACGCTGACAAGGTTCTCAAGGTAGTCGCCAATCTGGTCTGCAATTACTGCGAACGGGAGGATATCTCACCAGAGAAGCAGTGCGACTTCAGACCCCAGCGGTCGACACGATTGATACGATCTTCGTGGTTGAACGATTTCGAGCTGACGATTTCAGCAATAAAAACATTTTTCATTCATTACATGAGTCTCGTCGACGTTGCCAAGGAGTACGATTCAGTGCCGGACTCTCTCTTGTGGACCGTGCTCGCTCGGCTCGGCGTACCACCAGAGAAGCTCGCGGTTATTTCGCTGCTTTCACAGTGGAATGCGTGCGCGCACGCGGACGGACGATGTAATTATTCAGACTGGTTCGGCGTGGGGCAGGGCCTAGGGCAAGGATGCGTGCTCGCGCTACGTCTTCAGCATGTTCTTGCCTGCCGTACTGCTTGTGGCGATGGAGCGATCTTAGGGCCAATGCAGATGCGGCATCGTTTCCGGACGAAGGAACCGTGCGAAAGCGGAGGATACTTCTCGCGGGGTTCGTGGCTCTGAGGGTTACTATTACTACGAGAGACTACTCACGCGAGTGATGTTTGGGGAACTGGAGCGGGAAAAGGTTGCTTCTGCTTGGGATGAGTTGTCTAGAACGCGACCTATCGTTGTTTAACTCGCCCATCAAAGAGAGCAGTGGACGCTGGCAGCGAAGAAATCGTGCAAGTGGTCAGACGTGTCGAAGAAGCGGCAGAGCAGTAGATGAAGCGCTGATTCGACAGGGAGAAGGAAAAACTAGCCAAACGGCGAGCGCTTGAGGTATAAAATGCGCAGCAAGACGCCGTTGAGGCAAAGGCCAGGGGGAGGAAGGAGAAAAAGCTACGTTGAAGGAGGCGTAGCAACAGCAGCTAAGGCGGTTGAGAAAGTGAAGGCACCCGCCGAAACTTGGCGTTGGCTGCCTTTCTCGTTGAGTCTACAGTAATGCTGTGTTGCAAACCCTTCTTGTGAGGTCCTACTCCTTGCCGAGTCGATGGTACCCCACCCTCCTGATGGTACCCCCACCCTCCTACCCTGTCGTTGTGCGTCGACCGCGTCACCTTATTGTTGTGTTCTGTGTCCTTTCGCTGTGTTTCCCTTTTCTTTTATTCTGTTGACATTTTTCTTTTGTCCGTCTGTCTCGGTCCTCTTTGTGTCGGGATGTGTCGTCCTTGCCCCACCAACTTGACATAGGACTGCACGCTTATGTGGGTTGGTTTTTTGCCTCTCACCCTCTTCCTTGTCTTCTTGCCTTCCATCTGGTCTCCTTGTGGCGTCCCCATGTTGGTTCTGGACTATCAATAATCATGCGACTGATCGTACCAGCGAACAACCTTGTCCTCGAGTCTCAGCCTGCGCCGTGAGCGCATGTTTGCTTTGTTCTTCGTTCTTTTATTTTTCCTCCTTCTTTGTTTTCATACGATGGATGTGTTCCTGGTATTATTTTGGCAAGGAATGGTATACCACTGCTGTGATACTCGTACGTACCACAGCTCGTGATACTCGTACGTACCACAGCTCGGTAGTACCGCTTACCTTGCGGACTGGTGTGATCCTCCTGCCGTGGGCACTATCTCGTACTTGCTCGTTTTCTACCATGGAGAGGCGTTTTTGCTACAGCCTGTTTATTGTGGCCACAGGCAGGATTTCAGCAGGGAAGTGAACGAATTTGAGAATGTCATCATTTTTGTCTGCTGTACTTGCTATTGCCTTAATTATGTTGTGTGTGTTCTTCACATTAAAACACTTTTTCTACCCGTCGACGTCCAGCATAACCAGTGTCCGTGCCAATTCTTTTATCATACTCGTAGAGAGAGACGAGTGACACGACATACTTGTATAAAAGAGAACAAACGAAACGAAAAACACATGGTGAACGACGAAAATTAAAAGGAAAAAGAGAAAATCAACTGTCGGGGCCTCCCGCAGGGGATGTGGCAGACATTTGTTTCTTCAGCTCGATCCTGAGATGTACAAGTACATGAGCAGATCACGACTACTAAATAATAATCAAAGGAAACTACTGTCAAACCGAAGCACAAAAAAAAAACTCCAGGTGGCCGCAACAGCTTGTAGTACAAGTAGCATAGTCAGGTTCTATCTACAGTAGTAGTACAAATATTTTATACTGCTGTAGTCGGTCTGGTGCCTTTCTACCGAGTCTGCCGTCTCCGTCCTCCTTTCGTCGATATGCCCCACCCATGTTCGTCTACTACAGCAGTTTACGCTGACTGCATACGTCGCATCGTACGTACTATCTCTGTGGTGTAGTTTTATGTATTTGTGGGTTGTTGTATTTTTTACTCTCGTCCGCCTCTCCTTACTGCTGATGAAATAGTTTGGGCTTGATCGGCACTTTTTCGATGTTTTTTCATTGTTTAGTGCGGTCGCCCCGATCGTCCCACGAATGCTATTGTTACCATAGCTACGCGTTGGTCCTGGAGTGTGAGTTCCACGCGCGTCTTATCTTAGGGTTTATTGCAAAAATTGGCAGTAAAAACTTACTTGAAAAGCCATTTTTAACGACAGTGAAAATCTACAAATTGGAAAGTTTTTGGAAGGTTGGATTTTGACGTCTTGCTAATGATTCGGCAAGTCCAAATTTCCATAAACTTGCCAACGAGGCGCTTGGGGAATATCTATGAAGAAACATTTGGCCAAAAACTTGCTAAACTGGCAAATCCAAGTTTCCGAAAACTCGACAATTTGGCATTTTTTTTGCGAAATACGTGTCGTATTATGGTAGCGTGGGTTTTGCGCAGTTCGATGCAAGTCGGCGAGGGGGAAAAAGTATCCATTGAGAGGAAAAACAGAAAAAAAAAAAAGCGCCAAGATGATGAAGAAAAGGATGTGAAAAAAAAAGGGAAAAGTTCGAATACGTCATTCTGCGCCATTTCGTTTTGCACATGACCGAAGGGTATATATATATACGTGTGGTACAAAAATTAAAATGACGCGCCTCAGGTTTCCGATGGGGTATATGTCCGACTGGATTGTGAACCGCTACCCTTCTTATCGTCCATTGGATCGAATATACAGAGCAGTGCTTTTTCTTTTTCTTTTTTTTGACGTTTGATGCAAGGGAGTGACGTCCAATAGATTTGAGTACGTATCGCGAGGGACTACGTAGCATGTCCTATTTTCCATAGGCCTCCGTAATACTCGTGTGGTCAGAGAGGTCTTCAGCAGCTGCGCCCAACTACACATACATGCATGCTGATGTCTCGCTTCTTCCGCGAACAGCGTGTGAGCTTCGCACGCGGGGCGTTCTCCTCCATATCGTCCTCGAGGCCATCTTGGCGCTGGATTTTTTTCGAGAGTCGCCAAAGCTACGGCCAGCGCAGCAGATGGCAAAAGGTCATCGATACCGCGCACGGCGGCCATCGGGTGCTGTCACGTGCTGCTGCCGGGCAAAGACAAGGACGTATCATCTAAAATGTCGCAAAGTTCTGCCGGATACTCGTACGAGTATCATCAGCTCGCGGCGAGCAGCACACAGAAGTGACAGTAGCCAACCCCCGTACGTGTATGCGGCGGGACTTTCCAACATTTCCGATATGATCCATGAATCCGACTGATTGGCGTGTTGGATCGAAAATCTCAGTTTTCTCGACTGTCTGGTCCAGTCCGAAATCAAAATCGAAAATCTTGTCAATCTCGAGGTTTTTCTAGATTGAAAAGGTGCTTTTTCAACCGTATAAGGAAAAAGCCAATTTTTGTCTCCGATCGGAAACTGGCTTTCTTCTGCAGTCCATGTTTCCACCTGACCACAGCTTTCCCGTTGGTTTTCCATTTTGAGATGTGGAGGTGTGGTGTGCCGCTATAACTTTTTGAGAGGCACCTTCGCTTGACCGGATAAATCCAACGCTCGGCAAGGCCCGAGCACCTAGGCCGAGCACCTTCACTCGGGTGCTGATTCATTATGACCTCGAGCACACCGTTTGTATATATTTTCACTTTCGAAACGAGCTGGACATGCGCGATTAGGCCCCTCGGCCCTTGCAACCTTGCGAGTAGATCTTACATCGCCACACACACACATACGAACATGTTGATTGTGTGTTTCACATTCAACTGTTCGTTCGGGGTATGTATATATAAGTGTATGTATACCCGTCGACATCCAGCAGCTCGGCGGTGATTCTTCACCCTTGAGAGACAGCATGATAGATACAACCTCTTTGGCCGCTAAACTACAATGCGGAGATATATACTACGAAAATTGTTACCTGGTACCAGGTACGCAGCACTAAAGAGAATAGACCACAAATTGAAGCCTCGCTATCATCGTATTTAGCAGTTAGTACGTGCGACAAGCACAACCTCACCCGCCAGAAGACCGGATACATAAGTTGAAAGAGCAAAAAGCAAGGACAAAACATAGAGGTCAACCTGGGTCCACAGGTCAACACGTTTACTATGTTCACAGCGGTAGTATCAGTATATTCTCGGAGCAGTCGTCCATCTATAGTGGCTTTTTGGTAGGTGGTCCGCGTGCCTATCAAAATCATTTTCGTGGGTTCGAGTCTCACCGAGTGCATCCTCGTAGGGACTTGTTGATTATATCATTGATTATTAATAGCGGAAAGCGCGAGAGCGTGAGTTAGCTGTACATTCGATGAAAATTGACGAGCAGTGGGCAAGCTGAACCCTATGCGGGACAAAAAATAAAGGCACGTACCGGGGGGGGAAAAGGGACGACACCTGTGACCACGGCTTGTCCAGAGGACGACACCTGCGACCACAGCTGTACATTCGATGAAAATTGACGAGCAGTGGGCAAGCTGAACCCTATGCGGGACAATAAATAAAGGCACGTACCGGGGGGGGAAAAGGGACGACACCTGTGACCACGGCTTTTGTCCAGAAGATCGCTGAGGGTAAAAAAACCTCCAACGAGTTAGGCTGGAAAGTAAAAGTGAAGATTAAAAAAAAAAAAGAAGTCCACGTATCATGAGCACAAGAGCAGTAGTACTGCGGTTTTGTACGATTGGACATGATTTATCTCTTGAAGCATAGGTGTTGAACCCTCTCACGTGCGCGTGGATACCACCTCGCGCGTGGATGCCAATCTGCTTCAGGCGGTCCGCTCGCAAAGGTCCATTCAAGAAACGATAACTGCTCTAATCTGTACGCACGCTATTCGGGGGACAATGTCGACTTGCGTACGTGTAGAGGACGAGAAGCACTCTCACGTACGTTGTCTTCATTCACATAAAGGCGTTCTACTTTTTATACACCCAATTTCACTATCAATACTACCTACCCCGGTGGCTTGGTAGGTGGTCCGCGAGCCTATCAAGATCAATTTCGTGAGTTCGAGTCTCACCGAGTGCGTGCTCGTAGGGACTTTTTCTTGCATAAAAATGATAAGCGGAAAGCGCGAGAGCGTGAGATAGCTGTACATTCGATGAAAATCGACGAGCAGTGGGAATGCTGAACCCTATGCTGATGCGCGATAAAAACTAAAGGCACGTACCGGGGGGGACAAGGGATGACACCTGTGACCACGGCTTGTCGAGACGATCGTCGAGGGTAAAACCTCCTACGAGTGGGCTGGAAAGTAAAAGCGATGAAAAAATATATATATATATATATTGTGTTGTCATGTTAAGACAGAAAAACACGTTTATTCATGATTCGTTTCCGGGGGACTAAAGAAGGTTGGGCTTTTGCTTGTGCGGGGCACTGCTGCTGTTTTGCATTATCTTTTTTTTTTTTTTTTTTTTTCGTCATTTTTACTTTCCAACCCATTCGTAGGAGGTTTTACCCTCGACGATCTTCTGGACAAGCCGTGGTCACAGGTGTCGTCCCTTCTCCCTCCCGGTACGTGCCTTTATTTTTTGTCGCGTATAGGGTTTCAGCATTCCCACTGCTCGTCGATTTTCATCGAATGTAGCCAACTCACGCTTTCGCGCTTTCCGCTTATCATTTCTTTTTATGCAAGACAAAGTCCCTCTATGAGCATGCACTCGGTGAGACTTGAACCCACGAAATTGGTCTTGACAGGCACGCGGACCACCCACCAAGCCACCGGGGACGCCATCTATACAGCAGATGAATGCCACGGACAGGGCAACATATTGCTTGGTCGTAGACCTCAACGAAGGATGCCCCTCAAAGTCATGCATGAAAGATTCCACCGGACTAGATATCGGTTGTCAAGAGGTCCGCAGCATGGACCGCGCCCGATCAGGTGCGGTCCTTGTGACCGCCTGCGGTATTACTTCACTTGGTGTTGATAATAACCTCGACCCTCTTTTTTGGGTTTTGCATTTCCTTCCTAAACACGAGGAAGAGCTCTTCTCGGCCTACGTCGGCCGAATCGACGGCTACAAGGGACCCTCGCTTCGCGATCTCTCCACGCCATCATCGGTTCTCGCTGCGAGCGTCGGCTTCATTTACATTGGTGATCACCGAGGGATTCGAGCCCACGCCTGGGAGCATCGGCTTTACATGAAACCTTTTTGAGTGCTGCATTGCTGTACAGAAACCGATGTATGTCTCTTTATTCCGAGTGTTTGTCCCCACGATGGAAGGGCATAACGTTAACGTCCACCCGTTGTTAATTAACCCCCGGCGCTGACGTTGCCGCTGCCGCCGCCGCCCCCGCGCACCGACGTTCCCACTTTCAGATGTGGAAGAGGGAGGGTTGCGAAAGATGGGCGGCCACCGGAGCTGTAACAGCCTCCAGCAAGTGGGTGAAGAGGAGGAAGAGGAAGAGAGTCCCGGCGGCGGCCGTTGCATTACTGCCAAGCCGATTTTTAACGGTCAAGGTGGTTCTCCGATGAACAGGGTGAAGGACGAACCGGGAGCGGTCAGGCGGACCTCTGGTCGCGACAGCGGCGGGCCCGTAGCCGCTTCGGCTGACCTGGCACCTTTGTCGTCGACCGGGCTCTTTAAGAATTCGCCCTCATCGACTCCGCAGAAATCGCCATCTATCTCGTGCGTGGTAGTCCCCGCTGATACGAGGAGCATGCCCGGACTTATGCCACCCAACCAGCTCCGCGTGGTGTCCCTGGACGCGCGCGCAGCAGCAGCAGCAGCATCTCTCGGGGATGCACCAGGCGCAGCAGACGAAGGTGAGCCCGGCGGGGGTCGCCCAGTGGGACGATGTCGTCGGCCGCATGACCACCCCGCAAAACTCCTCCCACTCGCTCGACATGGGCCCCGTCGACCTGTCGAACAGCGGCCAGCCGGCCGTCAAGGCCGAGTACGACCCGCTGCTCGCCTCGACGAACAGCGGAAGCACGTGGGGCAGCAACGACAGCCAGTCGGCGCTGTTCGGCCCCATGCCGCCGCCACAGCCGGTGCAGCCCTCCCTGAGAGGGTGGTCATTCGACTCCTCCCACACGGGAGACAACACGGGAGGCGGGGATTTTAACAGTGGGAACATGGTGATGGACCTGTCGGATGTGGACAACTTGTTCCAGTCGACGGAGCCGGAGGGGAAGGCTGCGACTGGGGAGGGTTCGCATGCTTCCGCGGGTTCTGCGGAGAGCAGCGCAGACGCCGGTGCGGGCGGCAGGCAAGAGCAGGGGGGTCGTGTCTCCGCCGCTTCGAGCCAGAAGTGGGCGAGCGAGGGCATGCTGCCCATGGAGAAGGTTATGATCGAGCCGTCTCGAACGGTGAGACTAATTTTTCCAGACTAGCGTGCGTGTGCGTGCGTGCGTCGCCAGACTACCGTTGTGTCCCATCCGAGGAAATGTTTCCCCGATATTCGGTTTGTACACGAGCAAATTGTGCGAGTTTATAATTTTGGCGTCGTCCAAGAAGAACGCACCCCCTATCGACAAATGGAGGCCCCCTTTCGAGTTGCCTATAGAAGTACTGACAATCTTGGGGCGTTTGACGTGTGAAAGTATATACCTTGGTATACATACATATATATATATATATATATATATATATATATATCTGTCACGGACAGGCAATCTATATTCAGTATGTATGTACTACAGTTGTATGTACATGTCAGGTATATCAGTGGAGTGGAGCGCAGTAGTAGAGCTTTACCACTTGTTCGATAAGATGGGTGGCACACACTACTGCTGTGTGTATGAGACTACAGACCTGCTAACAAATTGTTGATTGGGTCTGAGTAGTGGGTTAGTGTTGTGCGACAGCGTGAGTTAGCTACATTCGATGAAAATCGACGAGCAGTGGGAATGCTGGACCCTATGCGCGACAAAAAATAAAGGCAAGTACCGGGGGGGAGAAGGGACGACACCTGTGACCACGGCTTGTCCAGAAGATCGCTGAGGGTAAGTAAAAGTGCCAAAAAAAAAAAAAAAAAAAAACAATTTGTTAGCAGGTCTTTTTTCTCGTACACAGCAGCAGTGAAACCATGTTCTCGAATATGTTGGTAAACTCCCGTCGGGACGAAGCTCCCCTGTTACATTCGTGGTGTGGGATATATATACGATTATTCACGCAAGTTGACTTGACTACCGTTGGAAATAATATCCCGCCGCGCTTTTTCCTACAAACAGAAAAACAGCGACATACTGGTATATTACTGGTCTGTGTCTGCTGCGCAACTTCCTGAAACATCCGACAGCTTTAAATATCTGTAGCGGCAGCTCTTCGTCGTCACTCCTCCTGCTTTATTGAATGCTAGATGAGAAGTAGGGTATCACTTTCAACCATACGGGCGGACGGGACCCCTTCATCTCGAAATTTTAATTATAGGCGATGGACAAAGTTACGAGCACCGGGACGCCAAAATTTACTCCCCCTTGCTGGGTAGCTACTCCTGGGGCCCCGAAACCCAACTGCTGGGGTTTTTTTTTTTTCAGGGTAGCTTGGCAGCTTTTTCCTTATTCGCGAGAATGGGTGGTGTACATGCGTCTCTGTGTGCTCTTGTTTCTACCCTTCGACATCGAGCACACACACAAAAAAAAAAAAAAAAAAAAAAAAATCCTTGGTGAACCTTCATTGGTAAATGGACACAAGCTATAATATGTATAATAATGGTTACAAAACTATCAATATTGCGACACAGATATTCACATTTTTTTGCAGTAAGCAGAGCAGACATTGCGATGACATGCACCGTACTGGATGCTGATTTGGACGGGTACAAATGACGGTTCAATGTGAAGAGCACACACACGCACGGCGGACTCGACACACACATTAGAACATGCCTTGATGGAGAAGAGAAAGAAGAATCGAAAGAAAAAACTAGGAAGAAAGAAGAACGCCAAGTGTCCCACGCCGCCCCAAAAAGTTTTTACCGGTCGGTATGTTATGTATGGAAACAACGTAATGAGCGCCCAGGCGTTGGAGGTGACTATCGTATTGTTGTATTGTAGACAGGAGCAGGAACGGCGGTGCTCCGTCTCGAAAAACGCCCCCCCCCCTGCCCCCCCCCGCCCCGCGCGCGCGCTTCATCGTATGCGAGGGTCTACCGTGGTCATGTTACGACATACCCTGGTACACACTACGACCATGCGTACCAATGAATATCCCCCCCATCCCTCCCCCCGCCACCGTATCACACGCACGCAGGAGTGTGACTTTGAAGGTCGCCCTCTACCGATGACGAACGCGGCTAACGCGGCGAGTCCGCCGTCGGCGATGGTAGCCTCTCCAGAGGGGCAGTGCCACCTCGCCTTCACGGGGCTCGACAAGACGGGCCACGATCTCCGCAGCCTTCGCGTCACCGCCCACTTCGGAGTCGATTCTGTGCACAAAGTCGGCAAGGTCGCGAGCCCGATCAAGGCGAGTCTCGGGAGACCTTTGTACCGTATGACACTCTACGTATCGGATGTTCTTTCAGTCATGAGTTAATGCGATACTCTGTACCTCTTGGACCTACGCAGTACAACATGCGGTTATTAGACGTGGTTTGGCGGTTTGGCGTCCCCGTATGTGGTTGTGGCGGCTACTCAACCCAGATGCATATACACCTCTTGATAAAAATACGGAAGATGCTGGGATGAAAAATATTCCGAGACAAAAAAATTAGCGTATACCAGGTATGTGGTACGTGGTACATATTGTTTTTGGGAGGGGATGTTTACTCTACCACTGAACGTAGGGCCACCTTAATCTTTGGCGGCATACTTTGTATATTATAATATTATTATTAATAGTAGTGGTGACTCAGATCGAGGGTCATAATATTTCTGTATCATAGCAGGTAGATATTTACCCCCCCCCCCCCCCCCCCCCCCCCCCCTGCGCCATCATAGCACCATAATTCGTTCTTTGCATTTTTATCGCGAGAAGACTGCAGCCCTTTTCTCCCTGATGGACTCGCGTCGAAGTTGTGCCTACCCACGCTATATACGCCCTGTACGAGCGAAGGCGCTGTCTGCAATGGGTTTCTTATTTGTTTCGAAAAAAAGTCAAAATATCAACCCGGTAGGATTCGAAACAATCTATTGTTCCTGCTATATCTTTTGATTCTTTACTGGCATGTTAATCCCTAGGGTCATACGTCCATCACATACGTACTTCCCCCAGTATGGAAGATAGTGCTGTGTGGGGACTACCGGTAAGAAAGTGAGGGTGCGCAGCAGTGCGACCCTCGGGATGGGGTCAGTGGCCGGATCTTCCCAGCTGGAGTTGCTACCGTCCGCTGCATGATCACGTTGTATTGTTGTGGCATGAGTTCATGTGAGAACATGATAATGTTTGGAGTGATCAACGTTGAAGCTCATGCTGCACATTGTCGGATGGCATGGGTAATGATAGTGATCCGTATAATACTCCTCTGAATGCCGGTTGAGTGATGCCGGTTGCCGGCGCGAGCGCCTTCTTACGAAATCGCACAAACCACTGCTGTGGCCAAAGATTGGCCGAAGACAGCACTTTCACCCCTGAAATGAAGAGTGTATCTCTTGCCTTGACATTTGCCATGCCTTTTGACTCGTTGACTCCACACCAAACTACTACTACTACTACTACTACTACTGCTGTAGGTGTTGCTCGTAGCGTGGAACACTCGCCGCCCCTACAATGCGCCCTTGACAGCGCACGTATTGCGTTGCTTGACACATCTCCTGGCATCTTCGGCTGTGGCGGTGTTCGGAGTGATGCCGGTTGCCGCTATGGCGCCTGTATTATTACCACTGATTATTCAGTCAGAATTATCGGTTGAGGAGGTCGTAATTACATGTACCAGCAGGTAAAAACAAACGTGTAATCGCGTTCTCATGTCTGGCGCCGTTTTTAACTCGTGTAGGACATGCTTGCTCCGTCCCCGCTGCTCGCCCGCCCCCTTTTTTTTTGCGCGATTTTTTTTGGCACAGATCGGCGCCAACGGGCGTGCGTACGCGGCGTTATTTTATCCGAGCATGCAAGAGATCTGGCCGGAGCTATACAGCACGGGCAACATTCGAGTTGTCGAGGTCGGTTTCTATTTTTTGTGAGAACATCGTAGCTCGCGCTCTTTTTATCGAGGACATGGATTCACTTTTTGTGTTTCTTTTGCTTGTCTTGTCCGATACCGCGCATATATCCGATCTTTGAACGTGTGTCCGCATGTATATACCAGTCAACAACATATTTGGTCCGGTGATGGGAGTCATTCTCAAATATATACGTACGCCTGATCAACTTTTTCGAAGGTTTTGCCTGCTTTTTGGTTCAGTTGGTTGTGTAGACGCATGCTCGTTTTCTTTTCGTCAACCCACGGTGGAAGGGCAAACCTGGCGACACCGCGCGCGCTCGCGCCCTTTGTTTTTTGTTCGTTTGCCTATATTTGCTGTTGGCGCCGCGCTGACCCGAGGCCGCCCCCCCCCCTCCCCCCCCCTCCTCTTACACCCTTCGCTCCGTTTTTGGTAACAACCGAAATCGATGCAGGTGGATGTCGTTGTCGAAATTCGATCAGATGTGGGAGAGTACCAGTACGTCGGTCCCCAGCTGAAGGTGAGATGTGTGCATGTCTTGAATGTTTTTGTGACAAGTTTTACCTACAGCAGTATTACGGGAGACCGTAGTAAATTGGGACTTACGGTATATACACAAAAACCTATACATTTCCCTATTTTTACTAATAATATTTGGTCCTATTTACTAAGGTCCCCCGTAATAGTAATAATATTCTACATGCTTCTCTTTCTTTATGGTGTATTTTGGTTGCTGGCGTATGTATGTATGTTGTGTCGGCCGCACCTAGTGCGAAGGCATGGTATTACGTAGGCTCTTAATGCATTACGGTGTGTTATCTCTGTGTCGTAGTCTGTGACCACAGAGCTCGTATTTTTCTAGGGTGAAGAATCAGCACGGACACTGGGCTTGCTGGATGTCGACGAGTAGAAGAACGGTTTAATGTGAAGAACACACACACACAATGCATGACAAGGTCTTTTTCCCTCGGGAGTGGCATTATACCTATGAATACGACTCGTTATATGCTTGATGTGTACCAGGTATTAAACATCCGGTGTATTATGAAACTTTTTCAAGTATGTACGTTTACACGTCGACCTGTACTAATTTGTAGACTGCTCGATCGAATTACCACACCAAGCTTGAGAAATACCATTGAATAATTTTTCGATCTCACCTGATCATGCTTCGTTTTTTGGGTTTCAGCCAAAATCAGGTATACGTGCGCACTTGCCGGCCAAAATCGGTTACTTTCTAAAAATAAGTACAGAAAAACACACCCCAGGATCCCTGCTATTGGCCAGGCTGATATCGTGTAGCTGATTTTGGCTCGAAAAGGCCAAGGTACCTGACTTTTTCCATCTACTCTTGTCTAGCTTTCAACTGATTTTGGTCAACTTTGAACCAATCAGAGAGGCCATACGTACGTACACTGTTTTTTCTCTCCGTGTGCGTCTGCCCTTCCTCGGTTGGAGTTCTCCTGTATGACATATAAACTCTGTACTCGTACAGCAGTACGTCGTACGTAAAAGTACGTACCAGGTATTTATCAGTATCAATACATGCATACATGCGTACGCTGGTTCACTTTTCCTTCTTTGGGGTGTGTGATGTGCCTCCGGAATCAGTTAGTTGTTGTGATGTACTCTGTTGTTTTCCATGGTCACAGCAGTCTATCTATACAGCACCATGTGGTCACACGGTATTTCGTCTGCACCACCCCATGTCAATGTGGTGTTAGATTTGGTACGGCAAGATAATTTCGTGCCGAACAGGCGGTTCCGCGAGGACGGTCTAGAGGCTTTAAAGTTGTCAACGCGGAGGGGGCGCCACAGTAAATAAATACTCTTGTTGGCGCTCCCGCCGTGGAGAAACAAACGAAGAATATCAATAGTGACTCTCTGCAGGTCCAAGTGGAGTTTGGTACCTAGACACCCTAAAGAAAACAAAAAAATCAGATTTGAAGGCCATATGGTTTGATGTTTTAGGCGCATTATTTTCTTGCCGGATTTTCATTGGACATGACACCGCTCGTGGCGCGCATTCTTTACTTGATTTTAGTATTACCTGATTTTGGTTCAAACAGATCAGGAATACCTGATCTTGGCTTTTCACTTCTTTTTTTCTTGTTATTATATCGTGTATCATACACCTGTGGTACCTTGTAACACCGCTCCATGTGTTACCACATTAAAACCGTCTTGTCCACCCAACTACACCAGTACACTCATGTGCGTCCTGATTCCTTATCGTCGAGAGATACCTGGGACTTGGCACTTCTCATGTGGTCGCAGACTGTGAGACATAAGTAGTGTGTATTGACAGGAGGCGTTCCTTTTTTTGACGTCTGTTGCACTTCCTGATTTAGTGTTATTTTTCTGATCCTGATTTTCCTGCACACATATCTGGCTCATATATGTATCACCTGGTATCATACAGCAGTATCGTCTGTATTACATAGCAGATATACTATTGGGTATACTGGTACTATTTTTCTCGCCCGAAACGAAAGAAAAACTCTTGGATGGAGAGTGACGGCGCTCAGGCGTTGTTTGCATTTTTCTATGTTGCTTCTCTCCCCATAGTCTGTCCTAAACTAAACCGCTTGTGCTTTCGTTTCGCGTTTTCGTCCGTTTTCGTCGGTTGCTGTAGGTTACCTACGTTCGTAAGCCCCCGACGACGCCGGGCGCGGAGGCGGCGGAAAGAGAGCCTCTCGTGCAGGGGAGGCGAATAGCATCTCGCGCGCCTATTCCGTTCTCGAGCGATAGCCCCCAAATATCGTACAGCTGCGTTGACTACTCGTGCGGCGATTGGTTTTCAGATATTTGCCAATCTGTTTTCAGAGGTGGTGCCGCGGTGCACCAGCCTCTGCCCGATGACCCCAGCGACCTCATGAACGTTGACTCTTGATTGGTCGGTTCAATGACGCTGTTGATTGGTCGGATCATGACACTCTTGATTGGTCGGGTCGTGTCTCTTGATTGAACAGCTCATGACTCGTGACGGTTGATGAACTCTTGATTGGTTGAGAGCCGACGGGATGGTTGATACACCCTCGCGTGTACCACCCAGCAGCAGTCGAAGGTTTGAGTGCAGGGAGGAGAGATGGGATAGGGGAGAGTTGGTTGTCCTCGGCCTCGTGTCCTGATTTGTTTTTGTAGTAATCTGACACCTCTCGGAGAGAACCGACGGGTGCCTTGCGCATGCATTATCTGGTGCGCACGGTTTGTACCCTGTCGAGCGTTTTCCTCCGATCATCAGCAATGGCGATGACTTGCAACACTACTGCTGTAACGCAGGTCGTGACCCATCGTGGGCCTCGATTTTATTTTTTTTTCGTCCTGACTGGAAAATGTGTGCAAATACGTCCAGCGGTTTATTTGTTTTGCATCGTCTCCGGTGGGGACAAGATGGTTGTTGACTTTGAAGAAACTCTCACAAGATTTGAATATCTGGCGAGAATATCTCCCGAAAGTTATGGTCGAAGGCTCACGACAATTATGTATCTCCCGAGAGTTGCGGTCGAAGGTTTAGGCGAGCTTTTAAATATCTCCCGAAGTCTCGACGAGCTGTCTACGTACAAGGTGTGGTGCGGTGTGTTTTCTCCCCTTTTTAGGTCGCTGATGCTTTGTGACATATTAACATACGGGCACATCGGCGGTATCGTCGTATTGTAATTTGATTCCTTACATATTGTTTAGCTTTTGCAGGGTGTTTCGCGTGCTGATCCCCCTTCCGGGGCACTTGAAAAATCTTTGGTACAACCTTTCAGGTCTTCTGGGGGTCGGCGATTGTGTGTTTTTACGGTAGTGATGATTCACCCGTCACGTGTATTCCAATTCCAGTGCAGGCGGGTGCACGCGTTGTTCCTGCTCAGCGAACGCCGGACAGTGCATTTTTACACCAGTGTTGATGTGAATGTGCCAGTCTGCGAGTGTCGAGAGTCCGCCAGTCTTTGTAGGCCGGCGTCGTTTGGTTGTGCCAGTCTTTGTAAAGTCAGTGTCGATCGAGTGGGTCACTTCGTAAGCCAATTTTGGTCGGGTTTGCCAGTGTTTGCAGGCCAATACTGATCGATTTTGTCGGGTTATGTACCAGTCTTGAGTTTTCCAGGTTTGCGCATCTGGCGTTAGGATGCGTGACGCACTCCGTTGCGGCCCCACCGACTTCAATAAGTTTTTCATGCCTAAATAAGTACGCACGGAGTCATTCGTTGTTCATTTTGATCCTGTGCCAGGACTGCCGTTCGATCTACTTCGATCAAGGCAGCTCTTTGCTTCTTATTTTCTAGTGTTCAACTGTCAAAAAAAAAACTTTTTTTTTTTTTTTTTTTTGCTTATTTCTACGTGGTTGGTTGATAAGTGGAGTGGGCTGGGGGGCGACATTCAGGTTGTTTTGTCGCAGTCAGCGTGAATTTCGAAGATTTGGATAACGATCGAGAGAAAGGCCTAACAGGCTGATATCAGACGTCGATCGATATCAGGCATCGCATCGTTGGATGCCGGATATTCGACGAGAAACGAGTTAAATACGATATACCGATAAACCCAAATAAAATCAATTCGATCTGGACATTCGATTTCAGTACCGGTACCGTAGAAGTACGCCGTAACTTTCAACTTGAAAAAAAAACGGGTATGGATGGTGGGCAACATGCGTTCGCTTGCAATATTCTGGTATATACAAGGTACTAAAAATTCCGACATTTTTTTTTTTTTTCATGTACGATACCCAAAGCACTGCGGACGGGTGCATTGAAATAATGATGGGCAGGACAGAGTCAACGCTCTCTCGTGGAAACGGGAGAGGAAGATAAAAAGGGGGGGGTTGAGTAAAAGGTTGAGAGGTCTGGCTGCTTCTTGACTAAATAAGGGGTGAAGTTTGGATTTCCTAGTGGTTGGTTACATGCATTATGGTTGTATGTTGGTTTCGTCTTGAGGCCCTACGTAGTGAGGACGGTGGGGAGGCGTAGCATGTTACGCTGCCGTTACACTCTCCTCGTACAGGCCAGAGGTGCCATCGATTAGGTGCAGGCTGCGCGTTGCGGATAGGGGCACGGGGGGTTGTGTAAAAAACAGGGGTCGACCCATTCGTCGACTGGTGACTGTTTTTTTTTTTCGTGTTTTGGGCAACGCCAGTATAAGAATGCGTATCAATGCCTCTGCAGGCAACGCCAGTATAAGAATGCGTATCAATGCATCCTTCTTTTATATATTTCGATTATTTAGGTGCGCCGTAGGAATGGCTTTTGCCCGTATGCGTGGACTGATTTCGTGTGGGATATCATGTATCATGTATATGACGGGCTGTTTTTTCTTTTTCTAGTTCCACCCAGTCGTTTATACTTGCATGTCTATGCTGCCTGTAAAAAATAAGCCTGGACCTACTAGACGAGAAAAGAAAAAAAAACGCAATTCACGTCGAGAAATGACTGGTTGTTTTTACGTTGGTTCGGTACTATTCTCAGTATGTGAGAGCGTCACAGGCTTTCGTTTTGCGTTGTTTTATTTTGGTGGCGCGGTACTCGGAGAGAGGCGTCACTGCGTATACATAAATGTGAGGTTTCTTAATGTATGTGCGGGATTTTCTATTATTCTTTTCGCGTGGGATAACTATAGCTGGGTCACACGATACTAACTAACGACGTAGTAGGTAATTGTCTATGGAGAGGAAGCAGGCTTTGTTCTATAGCATACCTGGTGATCTTTTCTCCAAGGTATGCCACAACGCACATCTTTATGTCGGCTTTCTCGTGCTATCGGCCGTGGCGTCCTTTTAGAACGTGCCTGAGTATACAATAGTTCTCGTGGCACGTGGCAGTGGTGAAAAGGTGCTCAGTACTACAAGTGCGTACTTTGTGACGGTGACAAAGTGTAGTAATAAAAATAAAACATTCCCAAGCCTGTTTTTCTGGTTGATCTGTTGCGAAAATTGCGAGAGCACGAGTTGGCAAAATTCGATGAAAACGACCAACAATGGAATTGCTAAACCCTCTGCCAGGTAAAAATAAAAATAAAGGCATGTTCCAGTGGGAAGAAGGGACGCTGTGACACGACCTGTCCACAAGGCTGCTGAATTAGAGCCTCTTCTTACTGCTCCTTCAAAAGCTTCCCACGCCGATTTCGAAAAGTGTGTTTGCGTGTGTCAGCTGCGCACAGAAGCTCCTATAACCTATACGATTTCCCCCCCAAACACCCCCTGACGCCACTTACTTAGCCGTTGGTCGTCGCTCACCATCTTACTGTATACCCACCCTCGCCAAGTTTCAGATCGTTTGGTGCCGTCTGTGCGGTGTTGGGCTGTTTCCCTCCTTCGTTTAGCAAACCCTTGTTATGGCTGTTTTGTGTACTGCACACTACGCGTTGACTACCCACCAGCACGAGTATCGTTTTCAAGTCTACAACAAATAAGACAACGAGCATTATTTGAAGAGTCCCAAACCCAAAAGAGACCGCCTGCGCCTCCTCGTGATGCGATCTGTCATCCTCGAGTGGCCGATCCTCCCTGCCTCCCTCCACCAGCCACCAACATCATCTCCTATTGTCTTCACTCAGCGGAATCCACCGCAGAAGCAGCCTAGCTAGCGAGATCTCCCACACGATTTTTTGGGTTTTTCTTTTCCTTTATTATTTATTCATCACCCTCGTGTCCTCCCTTCCATACCAAGGACGTTTTTCGTCTAGCGTAACCTCTTCGGCGCTTTTGCTCATGTCCACTCTCCCTCCCTGCGATTGTTTCGGTTTCTTGCGTGTCTTTTTATTTATTGAGAGTTTGTATCTCGTCCCTTACGTAACGAAATGTGTCGCATCTCCAGGACGAAGAATCAGCGCAGACATTGAGTAAGCTGAATGTCGACTTATAAGCATAATATACCTAGGATGATCCTCAGCCTTATCTGATCCATTTTTCGTCGGCGGATTTGTCTCGCCTCTGACTTTATTTCCACGCGGTTTCTTCGCCGGGGCGTGCCCCCTCCATGCCTGAAACGCCCGGCGTCAGAGGATCCGCCCGCTCAGCGCCGTAGCGCCTGCGCGAAGCTTTGACGTTGAGATCTACGAACGAATCTCCGAAAATCCCTACCCTGTCAGTGTTTTGGCCCATGGTCTCTCGACAGAGTGTATGCATTCGCATGGTTCTTTCCGGCACGTCCTCTCCGACCTCCAACCCATGGGGAGGGTCAACTACCCGGCCGGCGTCGCTATTGCGGGGGCCTGCGCGGGTGGCTGTATTTGGGACATTGATGGAACGCCCCGATAGCACATGCCACCCAGGCGTAGTTGAGTACTGTCATCCATGAAAAAATATGCCGGGGGCATATATGAGGGAGATGCCGCATGTCACCTACGGCCAGCAGTACTTATGGCGCCCCGCAGCACTTGTGATGTCGCTAACGTACAGCGGCAGCTGCGGTGGAGTTGTACTAGGTGGCTGCGGAGATGTACAGCCGCAGCTGTGCTGCTACAGCAGCTGCTGTGCGGCACCTGTCTACGGAGCTGCGCTGTCGGCCATCGCGTATTCCCTGAATTGAAGCTAGTTACACCACGTAATATTATAGGATTCCACCGCTTTTCGGTTATTAATCGGCATGCAATCGTCAGCATTCTGCCGCCTTTTCAGTTCTCAATTCGCTGTTAGAAAACATGACTTCATTTCACACTTTTCAGAGTGAAGTGCGGAGCGCACGCTTTCAATCTCTTGGCGTGGAGTCTCAGCCTCCTCCTACTCCTATACTTTAGACCCCCTTCACACGAGTCTGCGATCGGCGGCCGTCCAGGCCGCCGGCGTAGCCCCTTTTATCATATATCAAGAACGGTCTGGTGTGAAAGACCGCACACATGACATAAACTTTTACCCTCCTCCCTCCCCCCTTCGAAAAGTGTGTTTGGTTCTCGAATATACGCGTCCACTCGACAAAAAAAAAAAAAAAAAACCTTCAAATCTACGACGGTTGTTGAGGTTTTTTATACCCTGGTATTTAATTTCTTAATTTTTCTCTCTCTTGTTTGCTAATAACGACAATGGAAACCATTATAATTGTTGAGAGCAGGTATTTGTTTATTTCTTCCCCGTTTTTTTTTGTTATTTCTTTACTCTCTATAGTCTGTTGCATATCCTCCGGGGGCACGACAGCGATACTACCACCGCTCATCATCTATCTCCTTCCTTTTTTCATTTTGCTCATTTCGAGTGGCCAACTCTACCTGCCACACAGACAGACATACTCGGTAGGGATTACTCCGTGCGCTCAATACTGCGGCGCTCTCATTGGCGGTAGATTTTACTTCAAGGTCGGGACACTTTGTATCCCTGGACAGGTTTGTCTATTAAGTCGGTACTCGTTGGTACTCGTGTCTTGGTTGCTTAGAGATAGAAGAAGAGCAGTTTCATTCCTTTCGTGCATGCGGAGACTAGGAGCGGAGCTCGTGCCTCGCTGGGAAAAAACCTGGTTTTCCATCTACGATACGCCTCCCAAGTACTACAAATACGATCCTAATACTTGAACCCAGGGAATTACCGGGCTTTCAGCCTCATTCAAGGCAGTATATTAACAAGAGGATATCAGTCGATAGTTTTCTTCAGAAACGCATTCACAACACTTACATGGTGTTCTATTGCCCAAACGGTTGATAACCGTTAAGAAGGGTTCGTGTCCGAGAGAGGCAAAATGTTACAGTACTGCAAAAAATCGCATCTGAATCCCGAGAATAAACATTATTTTCAAAGGATCACTTTGTCGACCAAAACAAAAAAGCTCCTGTTGGAGCAGGCTACCACGTTTCTGCCCACACCCCGTACAAAGAGGACGAGCGGCATCGCGACGAAAAAAAATCCTTATTAAACTACCGTAATGCGACACCAGGCGATGACGATGTCTTCTCCCTGGCGATCCAGACGATGATGGTGCAGAGGCGTCTTAGCCTCATAACGATGTGGGGTATATATACATTTCTTCTCTGCTTGTTTCGAATGGCCGCATCTTCGACCCCCCTTTCCGATTTCTGCGTGCTCTTGTTGACATATTTGTATCGTCGTGTGATCTGCACCTACGACTATTCAGGGTGGGCTAATGAGATGGAGTCCATACGTATAGATATGGCAACATATGTGTGCTTAGTATTTGTCAGAATAAGTGATGTCACATTTCTCAAATGAGATGCACATGGTAGATTAGGCTGCTGTGTTCCCTTCTCTCTAGCATTGATCCTGTACCCCCTGTACCTCCTGAGTTAGGTACCCTATATCTATGCTCTTGGATGGAGCAGGAGCAACAACAATAGACTGAATGGACCTAATACTCGTACTATGTGTGTTGGATTGGGTGTGCAACTGCCAGCATCGACAACCCTACACCCCTAGGGTTTGGTAACACCTTCACAAGAGTGTTCCGTGTTACTGTCTTGAGTGACCACCATGAGCTCCCGTGCCAGCTGCGCATACACCTTCAAAGATCGAACAGAAGATAATGATGATGGTGATCCCAGGCAATGGTGATGCTGCTCCAGTGACACCAGGCAATGGTGGTGTTGCTCCGGCGATGCCAGTCAAGAATCCTCCTTGCTCCGGGGTTTCATCCACCCTTGAATTTGAAGCCGCCGTCGAAGAAATCGTCGAACTTGGTAGCGAGCTTTTCGCTATCAATTGCACCGCTTCTTGTTCTTGGAAGGCACAGCGGAGTCGCTATTCTTCGACCTCGTCCTCCCATATTTCTGTATTCTCGGACGAGCTAGGCTGCCCTTCCCTCACGACAAACACCCCCTTATGGCGTTGATAGTGTTGCCGATGGCGTTGGAGTCTCCCGTCTTCGCAGTCCTCGTTCTCGAAACTCGATTGGTATGTCGTGCGCGGCAGTGCAGACGGTCGATGTAGTAGAAGTAGTGGTAGTACTAGTAGTATGGTAGTAGAAGTAGGAGTAGCGGAATAAGTTTACAGTGTTAAGAGCAGTATATTGGAAGGACTTGGGCTTGGTCTTCACCAACCCCATCACCACCACCACCACCACCATCATCACACATCTATCCCGAGAACGGCCAACCCGCACTTGGCTGACCGGTAACTGTCCAAGCCAGAGACTTCCACAGCGCTAGCGTATTGGAAGGGCCTTAGGCTTGGGCGGATATCAGTCGAGGACGATCAAGAGGAGCTCACGCAACTCACGGGAAAATACACAGATGTATATAATTTAGTACAATGATGGATGGTTCCATGACATCGTGTTAAGATCAAGGTCGAGACCCTTTGTATACCTAGACAGTTTTTTTGCCTATTAAGCCGGTAATCGTTGGTACTCACGTGTGTTGACTTGCTTAGAGATAGAAGAGCAGCTTTATTCCTTTCGGGTGCGGGGAGGCTAAAAGCAAAGCTCGTGCCCCGCTGGGAAAACCCAGGGGCTTTCCATCTAAGATACGCCTCTCAAGTACTAGAAATATTATATCAATACCTGAACCCAGGTAAGTACCGGGCTTTCAGCCTCATTCAAAGCAGTACCACAACACTAGCCCACTCTGATGAGCCGCATATGCAGAATTATGGAGAATTCGTGGAAACCCAGATTCCACAAGCTAGAACATGAGTCGAAGATGCGGCAAAACCAACTCCCACACCTCTGAACGGCAAGGGAACGAAGCCGGTAAGGTACGCCAGAAAAGAGAAGAAAGGAAGGTCTAGCCTTGAGGGGCAGGAATAAATCGTCAAGCAAAGCCATCGCCATGCCACCCGCAACGTGGGTAGGGCGAGGGAGTGTCTAGGGAAAACCAACTGTGAACTGAAAACAAACGAGTTTTTCTTGGGCTGGCTTGGTGACGGTTTCTGCGTATTTTGTCCTGCCTAACCCCCCACTCAGTGTCGGGGCTGGTCTGGGTAGTCGGGCCACTCATTCGTAGCACAGGACACGTTTCCGGAGTTGCGGGGTGGGTGTAGGTATTTCGTGGCGTATTCCGTGTCATTTTTTTTCTCGTCCTACCGATCCCCCCCCGCTCGGGAGCTGGGGGCGATCTGGAAAAATCGGCAACACCTACGGGGGAACAGGACAGCCTCGTTTGTTTTGTGTTCACAATCGGTTTTTTTTTTTTTTCCGTGGACACTTTCTCGCCCTACCCACGTTGCGGGTGGCATGGCGATGGCTCCTTGACGATTTAATCCCTGCCTCTCAAGGCTAGGCCTTCCTTTTTTTCTCTTTTCTGATGTACCTTGCCGGCTTCGTTAACCTTGTCGTCCAGAGGTGTGGGAGTGAGTTTTGAAGAGCCATGTAATCAGGACCTCAGTGGCTCGTGTTATGATATTGCCTGGAATGAGGTTGGAAGCCCGGTTATTACCTGCGTTCAGGCACTGGGATCGTATTAGTAGTACTCTTTAGGTGGAAAACCATGGGTTTTCCAGAGACGCACGAGCTTGGTCTCAGTCTCCGCGTGCACGAAAGGAATAAACCTGCTATTTTCCTATCTCTAAGCATCACACGTGAGTACCAACGAGTACCGACTTAATAGGCAAACCTGTCCAGGGATACAAAGTGTCCCGCCTGCCTGATCTTAACAAGTGGCATCTTCGGCTTAGGACTTTGTCTTCCGTCTTAGTTTTCTTCTCGTTTTAGGTATTCACTTTACGCTTTTCCATGCATCTTCATCGCCTTCCCCCCCCGTTGCGGGTGGCATGGCGATAGCTTTCATTGTAGATTTCTTCCTGCCCCTTAAGGCTAGGTCTTCCTTTCGTTTTTTTTACGTTCTTTCCCGGCTTCTTTGCCTTGCCGTTCAAAGGCGTGGAAGTGGATTATGAGGAGCCGCATCTTCGACTCATGTTCTAGTCGGTGGAATCAGGGTTTCCATGAATTTTCCATAATTGTGCATATATGGCTCATCAGAGTGGGCTAGTGCTATGATACTGCTATGAATGCGGTTAAATGCCCAGTAATAACCTGGGTTCAGGCACTGGGATCGTATAAGTAGTACTTGGAAGGCGTATCTTAGGTGGAAAATCAGGGGTTTTCCAGAGACGCACGAGCTTGGTCTCAGTCTCCGCGTGCACGAAAGGAATAAAGCTGCTCTTTTCCTATCTCTAAGCAAGCATCACATGCGAGTGCCCACGAGCACCGACTTAATAGGCAAACCTGTCCAGGGATACAAAGTGTCCCGCCTGCCCGATCTTAACACTCGGCCACCGTGAGGGGAAGCAAACCCTCCCACCTCTTGAGTCTCCATCGTGTAGTGTGTGGAGCAAACTTACACCAACAAATACGTACCAACCAAAAGGCAATAAAAGTCCTGCTGACGACGCCATTTCTACAAATACAATCCCAATACCTGAACCCAGGTAATTACGGGACTTTCAGCCTCATTCAAAGCAGTATCATAACAATCGCACCGGCAAACAAATCGGGGAAATATAATTCCCACCACCCATTCCGACGGACCCCATTCGCCATATCATACAAAGCCATCATCCGTATATAACTCCTCAGCAATCTACGGAGATCCATGCCGATCTCCGAATGAATCACAACCAACGTAGTACGACGATCCCGAGAAGCTTGAAGCAGATAGGTTCCTGTAGAAGTACGAGTACGCCGCCGCCGCAGCAGCAGCAGCTCCATATCATAATGATAACCTTGTGACAGCTCTGCGGGAAAATAGACGTTGTTCTTCCTACGTAGAAGGAGTTACTTGTAGTTCCAGATACATGGGTGATGATGAACTTCAAACCTATGCGGAGAAACTCACGGCAGCTGCTACACAAGTATGCGTAGGTACGCGCACCAGCTCGGAACTGAGGCGTACCAGTAGTCCTGTACTGGACGTCCCTGACGAACGGCAGCTCTACGCGAAGCGCCGAACACATCCAGGCTCATAACCTATTAACGTAGTATTCGCATGTGGCATTGTAGTGGACGCGCTATATGGCCCAGAGGCTTCGCGCGAGCCACTGTTAGGTGGATTCGTGAGCTTTGCTCGGAAGAAAAACGGGACGCTGAAGGTGGGTCTCTCTAATAAGCCAAGGTGCAAAAGACGCAAAAAAAATTCAGACAGAACCCAGAAGATTGGTTGTGAGTTTGGTGGGCGCAACAATCATCCTCGATCACCTCGTTGCTACGGCTAGATGTACACCCTATATTACAGGCCATTGTACTGACCGACCCACAGCAATACTTTTTCAGCGTTGCTTGTGGAGATTGATCAGCATTCCTATTACTCCGACAACCGACAAACGACTAAACCTGGAGTATTTTTTGGGGAATTTCTAATCACGACGCATATTGATGGCGTATGCTACTGTAATGCCAAGTACTATTCATACGTACATGACCGAGGATACCCGGGGTTCAATAGTACTTCATGCTACCTAATGAGTATTGACTAGATACTTAGGCTGCTTCATACACCTGACTGCAAGATACTATAGACGCCATTGTTATCAATCAGCGACTGCGTAGGCTACTAGTTACTGCGGCTGTAACTAAGTACCTACATCAACACTGCCGTCATCATAGCTTTAATCGTGAGACGTAAGCGGTTTTTTTTATCTTGCAGTCCTCTATACCGGCCAGAAATCACGCATGCAAAGTGCGATGAGCATTGTCCGACGTTTTTTTTCTACTCGAAGGCATCGAACACAGCATACCCAGCAGTGATGTGCAACCAATATTTCTACTCGTCGACTCGTCGACATCCAGCATACCCAGTGTCCGCGCTGATTCTTCATCCTATATAGATACAACCTCTGTGGTCTCTGAGCTACGAGATAAAGATACTACATTGTAGTTCTGTGGTCACAACTATTAATACGACACACAAAACACGAAAAGTATGCATTGCAAATGAAACGAGACCATTCTTATCGAATAACTTTTCCATTTTGATGTTTTGATTTTCTAACATATACAGGTATGCCCTGGAAAAGTGCAGCCTCCGTAGATCTGTCCGCGCAGGCGCACTTCGCCAGACATGTGCTGACAAAATTATGCTGTTTTCAGTCGGTAGGATTTTTGTCATGACACTGCGAGGGATTTTTTTCCCGACGGTGATATTTTTTTTCGGCCTCGGCTTACTGCGGCCACCACCCCGACCCGGGACTTTAACCCTAACCCCAACCAGAGGCCAGTTTGGTTGGCGTGCCGTGAGGTCGTTGAGCTTGGAAAATGTTTATTAGTCGCTGTGCGGGCACACTTGCGCGGGCAGATCTTCGGGAGCCCGGAAAAGTGGAAATGAAAAAAATGTTGAAAACAAAGGAAGTAGCGCCCGCCACAAATGGCGGCGTCAATGTCATTCAACATCTTTCCCTTTCCCGCAAGGGCACACCCTCGTACCCTCGCAATTTCCTGCTCTAACGAAGACCACTCTAGACAAGGGAGCAAACCAAACCCACCAGATGTTGTACACGACCGGCCCTCTCCTACGAGAGGCCCTCACAAGAAACACGGACCTTGGTTTCCGGGAAAACAAGAATTTCGGGAGTAGTTAAATTGAAACTCGTATGGAATACACCTTTTGTAAAAAAGCAAATCCAGTCTGGGTAAGAATCCTGGTTATTTATGAGAGAAGCCTATCATTGCAGCCCCCCCCCCCCCCCCCCCCCCCCCCACGTAATCCTCAATCATTTCATCCGCCCCCCCTGCATTGGTAAGCAGTCCCAGGTGGCGAGCCTTGCTTGACGTCCGCACACTCGAAGGCATCGCCGCCACGACTGCTTCGGTGGCGGCGTCTGGTTCGTAGGATATCTTCCGGCGAAGCACACACACACGGGAGGGCGGGCGGTAGAGCAAGAAAAGGGGGGCGAAAGGAGGAGGTCCCGTTAGTTCTGTCGGTTCGGGAGGGTGTCCGGCGTTGCCGTTGCTTTTTGGCGTGGACGCCCTGAACAGCAGTAGAGTATACGACTTGCCCCAGGAAGCCGGTTACAATCTGTCCAAGCGGTTCGGGGCGTGTCGAGCATTGCCGCTGTTTCTTGAGGTCGAGGTCCAGACAAGCTGTAGTAGTGTGTACATACTTGGACCAAATCTGATAAAAATGGTTGGTAACGCACGAAACCTTCTCATTACAGCTTCATTCCCAGAACTTCTCCTTGCGGTCTGGGTTAAGGTTAGGGATTAGAGTCAAGCAAAGTTAGACCATTGTGTCGTAGCAGGGCCAAGTCGTAACGAACATGGCACCGGAGAAGCGTGGAATGTTACTGTCGGCCTGCTTCTGCTTGGTTACGTCGACGGCGCCAAAAACAAAGACACGTCGAGTCACGCCGGAACATGCTCGTCACATTTTTGCTGCTGTTCGTGATAATTCGCCGTAGCTAACCAGAGGATGACCGTCTCACCGTCCCTGCAGACCTGCCGAGATCTCTGGCCAGCTTCGACGCACTCTCCTCGAGGTCGCGTAGGGTGAGGCTCACGGCCGGCAGTGTCACCGCTCTTTCGGTCAAAACGGACACACAGACAGACATTTTGACAGGCATATGGAGGTGCCGGCCGAGATGGCATGTAGCGTAAGAACATGAGCGTGAAAAGTCAGACATACGTCGAACGGCATCGCAAGGCTCATAGGCGACTTTAGAGGGAAAGGGCTAATTCCCGCACACAGCACACCGCTCGCTGGCTAGCTAGCGGCACGTACGGCTAATATACAAGTTGTTGGTTTGAAGGGAAAACCTACAAGACCGAAGACTTTGAAGTAGAATATTTCTATTACTGATTTACCAGGTGTACCTTTTGTGAGTTCGACTCAGTCTCGCCATTGATCTCCGGGGCTTCTCCCCCGCCACACGCTATAAGTCAGCACAGAGAAAAGACTTGGTACATATAATGAGAGCGAGCGTTGTCAAGAGCGACCAGCCTCTAGACGACATTTGGCGTGGCTACACCCTGAGCGGCCTATTCACCACCCCCCCGCTGATTCTGTAACGTTCGGCTACTACACTGAATGAGGCACAAGAGGCCCGAAATTAACTACACTTGAAATATATGTAATATATAAATCGAGCATTCTATGTTCTCGGTGGACATTTGCGTTTCTTTCTTCTGAAGAGAGATAAAACATATGTAAAGTGTGTACATATACACTAGATACGACTATTACGGGGGATCATAGTCCAAATATTGTTGGTAAAAATAGGTAAATATATAGGTTTTTATGTATACCATAGGTCCTATTAACTATGGACGTCCGTAATATTCCATACCTGGTATGTTTGTATTGGATAGAAACATGTGGTTTCATGTACCGGTACCTGGTATCATACATGGAAGCATACACAGAGGTCTACGTTGAATGGGGACCGAAAGCGAAATCAATGGAAGAAACTTTTCAAGACCAATACAACGAGGGATCAACGTCGAAGCTTATGCTGCACATTGTCAGATAGCCAAACGCAGTCACAGTAAAATGGCATTGAAAGCGCTGACCGGTCTCTTGTCCCCATGTCGTGGTCCGGTGCATCGTGCACGCGAATCAAGCCCCGCACCGCCGCCGACAGTCCTACGCACGGGTGCCGAAGATCGGGGGACACCGGCGAGACAAAGTGACGACCCTGCGAAGAGGAGGTAAAGGATGACCAAGCGAGCCACAAACGCGCGCCATTCGTGTCGATCAGGGGACGCCCACCCAATGCGCAGGGGAGCACCATGTTACACACTTATTTCTGCATTTTTGAGATCTCAACAAGGGTGAGCCAAGAGAAACTGTCGATCACCTCTCACATCAACGTAATCAACGTGTACCAAGACAATTGTCTAGCATTCCCACACCAACAACACATTCAACGCGGAATCTCCCCATTCATCAAAATGTGTTCAACGTGGGACCTCAGAAAAAGGGGCGGGGGGGAGGGTCGGGTGGGACCAATCAAACAAACAAAAACGATGAAATATATCGACAGGGAGAGGGGGGTGGTAACAGTCGCCCCCTGTGCCATATCGAAGCCTAGCAATGCCTTATGAAACCCCTTGGCGGGGATTCGGCGTCAGTTTTGAGCTCCCTCACCACAACCCTCTTACAATGAATACTGTAAGAATTATCCCACACTGAATCCAAGTGAGTTGTCCCCACAAAGATGGTACAGCTGCTAAAGGGGGGAATGGCCAAACCTCAGACACCATCACATACATACAGGTACCACCATCGGCATATGGAATGTGGCAGGGGACACTTCAATCCGGTGCGCCTTCCAAACAACGGTGCGCCACATGTGTAGCAGAGCAAGGCTCTTGAGAACAGCTATCGGATTAATTTATTCTCGATACATCCGATATGGAGGGGGGGGGGGGGGGGCGGAGGCGGAGGCGGAGGCGGAGGCGGGGGCGGTAACCTTGATGCTATAGTCGTCATTTTAGCTTCGAGACTTCTTTCTCGTGCTAAGTGCCAAAAGGGTTATAGGAGAGGCTACGTACTGCCTGTAGATCTAGCAGTTCTGCTGATCAACACCGGGAAATATCCATGCCTCTATATTGTGACAGGGGGGGGTTATTTGTGCACCACCCAGACTACAGTCAGTACCTCTACCAATCAACACCGGGAGACAGGCGTTCCTCTACAGTGACTTAGGGGGGGGGGCGCACTCATGTCATGCCTTTCCGTAGTTGTATGACCATCGAACCTCGCATCCCTACAGCAGTGATGGGACGGAGCACATCGGGTTTTCACCAATCAGGCAGACATTCCTTTCACGAAGCGCGGAGCACCGCGAGGTGTTCGGCGAGTCGCCTTGAAGAATGAGCTGCATCGTGCTACGTGAGAACCGCTTGTGAGGCGGACTTTCTTGCATGACGGATGCAGTAATACGTTGTGCGGGTACGGCTTGGGAACGTGGGGGCGCTTTGGGGCTCAAAGGATATTTTTCACTAACTCTCATCTGAGGAAGCATACCCAATAGTGCAATATTATTTTTTTACTATTTTCGTATAAATTTGTTACAAATAAATCAGCTGTGAGCTCGATCGAATGAGTGGTTGATCACAAACCTCGGAAGCTGCGTGATGCGTGTTGCATGCGAATACTTCAACCCTGTTAGTGCCGCAGTCCCGTTTTGGGGACAAATCACTTGGAATTAGACTGGTTTGTCCCCAAATCGGGACTGCGGTACTAAAGGGGTCAAGTATAATTGTGATTGCAGTATGAGCATTATATATAGCTTGCAAATAGCGCTTTTCGCTTTGCACATCGCACGCGTTGCGATTGCATTGTATTGCCAATTGCATTTGCATATCTTGCACGTGCCTTGGGATTGTTGATCGGGTCAAGGGATCGAGGTAACCCTTTCAGGACCGCAGTCCCGTTTGGGGGAAAAAACACTTGAATTCTAAGTAATACGGGGGACCATAGTAAATAGGACCAACTATTGTTAGTAAAAATAGGTAAATATATAGGTTTTTATGTATACCATAGGTCCTATTAACTATGGACCCCCGTAATAGTTTGCCCCCAAAACGGGACAGCACTCCTACAATGATGAAGGGGCTCCTTAGGGCAAAGCATATATATATACGATATACCTGGTAAGAGCACTTCAGTTCTTTGAAACATCGATCTGAGTTTTTTTCTTAGTTGCATTACTACTGGTTAATTTCGACCTTTCACGACTCCCTGCCGAAAACGACTTTTCTCCAGTTCGAATGCTCAGACCATCTCCCTCTCGGCAATTTTAGAGGGCGTAGGTCTTGTGTCACATTCTTTGTATCATGCGCCAGATCGACCCGACGCCTTTTTCACCACGAAAAGTGTCTCTTATTAAAAACCAACTCCTCACTGACACACATATCTCTGCCACCCATTCGGATGAATTTGAAAAAAGGAAGTTTCCAAAAAAATGAAAGTTTCTCAGGCTGCTGGCACTGCTGTTTTCTCTCAGATTTTCGACGACAACGAGGAGCACTACAGCAATAACAGTAGGCTATCTTGCCTGGGCCTCTGGTCCGACCGTCCGTAGTGTCCGACGTGTTCGCACCAGAGCGCAAATACCAAGCAGGAGCTCCGGAACGATGAAAATTCTTGCTGCTCAGCTATTTCGTTTCACGATGCAAACACAGCGATGGCTACTCTCCCATGCACATCCAAGAGCCCTAACACCTCCTAGGGACCATAACGAACAAGGTATATGTTGATCGGGAGAACGTCTAAGCAATAGAAGTGGAGCTATGCCGTGTTTGGTAGTCAGTCATGAAATGGCGTTATTGTACCAAAAATAGTATTGCTACTGAAAAAAAGGTGTTTTTATTTGAAGACTCGAGCACTGCTGTTGTTGTTTTCTTCACATCAAACAGTTCTTTCTACCCGTCGACATCCAGCACAACCAGTGTCCGTGCCGATTCTTCAATCCTACATAGATACAAGTTATGTGGTCACCACAGAGATGCTACGTTGCCACGTATGCAGTAAGCACAGCAGTGGGCAATGCAATGCCATGTCATCATACTGTACCATACCACCGTCTCGTACGCGAAGGCCCTCAAGATGACACGTTGCGAGAGCATCGAAACAACCATCGGCAAACGGCGGCTCTTCTTCGCGGGGGGGGTGGCACGGCAAAGCAAGGATCGATTACCCAGTTGGGTAATGTTCGGGACGATGGCTGGTGGGGAGAATCCCAGACCTGGCGGACAGTTTAAGGCTTGGAAATAGATGCATAGTCGAAGACCTTAAGGGACAGGAGTTCCGAGCCACCGAAGGATCAACGGAGCTTGCTCCTTCAGTGTTTGGAGTTGAGACTGCGCTGTGGTCTACTGCTGGAAAAAAGGCGGGGAAGTGGTACCGGGGGATCCTCGAAGCACCGAACAGTTCATGGTGAGGTGGCACGAGGCTGAGGCTGAGCTGAGTAGGCAGCGCCGCGCATCCGCCGTGGGTGGTGTCCAAGGGAATGGTGGAAGGGGGGGGCAACAAGAGGAGTGGCAGAAAACCCGACCAAGGGAATGCGGAGAGGGGGGGGAACAGGGGTAGAAGGAAAACTGTAGTGGACGAAAGTAGGAAGGAGATGGCAGACTGGGTAGGAATGTACCGGGCAGACTACTGTAGAAATTAGAACATGCCTATACTACTCGTGCCACCAACTGGTGCAGCTGGTTCGAACGTGGTCTTCCTTTGTCTTCCTGTTGTTTTTGTTTATTTTTGTTTCATTTTATTTTCTTCTTTGCGCTGACCCTATGTGAATTTCATTATATTTTCTTTCTCTTCCTTTCTCCGATTGATAAGCCTTATTGAAGGAGTGTGGCGTGGGTGGATGACGAGCCTGATTTGCTTGTTTCGTATTGTGTGACGCCGAGGGGCCGGGCATAGTTGACGAACGCTGGACGGAGGAGGCAGACAGGGTAGCAAGGTACCAGGTGGACTAGCAGGGAGACCCTGGCCGTGCTTTGTTTGGTTTGCCTGTTATTTTCCCTTGGTTCTTAGTCTTCCTCTGTTGACGACGAGAAGTGGTGTTTTTGTTCTTTTTCCTTTTTTTATTTTTTTCAGCTCGTTTTTTTCAAGAGTCTTGCCACATCCCCTGTTGTTATTGTTGTTGTTGTTTTGTTCACATTAAACCGTTTTTCTACCCGTCGACATCCAGCACAACCAGTGTCCGTGCCAATTCTTCAATCCTAGAGAGATACAAGTTCTGTGGTCACAAAGCTACGCTACAGAGATACTACGTTGCCACGTATGCAATGCAATGCCATGTCATCATACTGCGTACGACAGGCACGACATACACATTCCATGACCTAGAGAAACTAAAACGAAACAAAGAAAAAAAAAAAAACAAAAACAAAGACAATTCGAAAGCGAAAAAGAAACAAGAAAAAAGAAACAAATATATACCTGGTATGTGTATATATAGCAACAAACCATCGTACCCCCCCCGCAGGGGATCTGGCAGACACTTGAAAAGAAGGAGCTAGAAAAAAAAAAAAGGAAAAAGAAGAAAACACCACTAGTCGTCAACAGAGTAAGACTAAGAACCAAGGGAAAAATAACAGGCAAACCAAACAAAGCACAAGGCATGCTCCAGGTAGCGGCAGCAGTTTATGGTACGAGTAGCACAGCCAGGGTCTCCCTGCTGGCCAGCCTGGTACCTTGCTACCCTGTCTGCCACCATCGTCCAGCGCTCGTCAACTATGCCCGGCCCCTCGACGTCACACAATACGAAACAAGCAAAGCAGGCTCGTCATCCACCCACGCCACACGACTCCTTCAATAAGGCTTATCAATCGGAGAAGGAAAGAGAAAGAAAATATAATGAAAATCACATAGGGTCAGCGCGAAGAAGAAAGTAAAATGAAACAAAAATAAACAAAAACAACAGGAAGACAAAGGAAGACCACGTTCGAACCAGCTGCACCAGTTGGTGGTACGAGTAGTAATAGGCATGTTCTACTTCTCAGTCTGCCCGGTACCTGGCTACCCTATCTGCCATCTCCTTCCTACTTTCGTCCACTGCAGTTTCCTTTCTACTCCTCCTCTCCTCCCCCCCCTCTCCGCATTCCCTTGGTCGGGTTTTCTGCTACTCCTCTTGTTGCCCCTCCTTCCCCCATTCCCTTGGACACCACCCACGGCGGATGCGCGGCGCTGCCTACTCAGCTCAGCCTCAGCCTCGTGCCACCTCACCATGAACCGTTCGGCTGCTTCGAGGATCCCCCGGTACCACTTCCCCGCCTTTTTTCCAGCAGTGGGCCACAGTCGGTCTCAACTCCAAACACCAAGGGAGCAAGTTCCGTTGACCCTTTGGTGGCTCGGAACTCCCTAAGGTCTGTTGTTGTTGTTTTCTTCACATGAAACCGTTCTTTCTACCCGTCGACATCCAGCACAACCAGTCCACCAACTGGTGCAGCTGGTTCGAACGTGGTCTTCCTTTGTCTTCCTGTTGTTTTTGTTTATTTTTGTCCGTGCCGATTCTTCAATCCTAGAGAGATACAAGTTCTGTGGTCACAAAGCTACGCCACAGCCGATTCTTCAATCCTAGAGAGATACAAGTTATGTGGTCACAAAGCTACTCCACAGATATAGAGATACTACGTTGTCACGTATGCAATGCGGCGTCCCCGGTGGCTTGGTAGGTGGTCCGCGTGCCTGTCAAGACACGTGGGTTCAAGTCTCACCGAGTGCATGCTCATAGTGACTTTTTCTTGCATAAAAAAATTGATAAGCGGAAGCGCGAAAGCGTGAGTTGGCTACATTCGATGAAAATCGACGAGCAGTGGGAATGCTGAACCCTATGCGCGACAAAAAACAAAGGCACGTACCGGGGGGGAGAAGGGACGACACCTGTGACCACGGCTTGTTCAGAAGATCGTCGAGGGTACAACCTCCTACGAGTGGGCTGGGAAGTAAAAGTGATGGATAAAAAAAAAATATATATAAAAAATGTCATGTCATCATACTGCGTACGACAGGCACGACATACACATTCCATGACCTAGAGAAACTAAAACGAAACAAAGAGAAAAAAAAACAAAAACAAAGACAATTCGAAAGCGAAAAAGAAACAAATATATACCTGGTATATGTATATATAGCAACAAACCATCGTACCCCCCCCGCAGGGGATCTGGCAGACACTTGAAAAGACAAGAAGGAGCTAGAAAAAAAAAAGGAAAAAGAAGAAAACACCACTAGTCGTCAACAGGGTAAGACTAAGAACCAAGGGAAAAATAACAGGCAAACCAAACAAAGCACAAGGCATGCTCCAGGTAGCGGCAGCAGTTTATGGTACGAGTAGCACAGCCAGGGTCTCCCTGCTGGCCCGCCTGGTACCTTGCTACCCTGTCTGCCACCATCGTCCAGCGTTCGTCAACTATGCCCGGCCCCTCGGCGTCACACAATACGAAACAAGCAAAGCAGGCTCGTCATCCACCCACGCCACACGACTCCTTCAATAAGGCTTATCAATCGGAGAAAGGAAGAGAAAGAAAATATAATGAAAATCACATAGGGTCAGCGCAAAGAAGAAAGTAAAATGAAACAAAAATAAACAAAAACAACAGGAAGACAAAGGAAGACCACGTTCGAACCAGCTGCACCAGTTGGTGGTACGAGTAGTATAGGCATGTTCTACTTCTTAGTCTGCCCGGTACCTGGCTACCCTATCTGCCAGTCTCCTTCCTACTTTCGTCCACTGCGTTTCCCTTCTACTCCTCTTCCCCCCCCTCTCCGCATTCCCTTGGTCGGGTTTTCTGCTACCCCTCTTGTTGCCCCTCCTCCCCCCCATTCTGCGGGGGGGGCACGACGGTTTGTTTCTTATATATTTTATCTTGTTTCTTTTTCGCTTTCGATCTGTTTCCTTTTTTTTTGTTTTTATTCTTTGTTTCGTTTCGTTTCTCTATCTAATGGAATGTGGATGTCGTGCCTGTCGTATCATGTATGATGACATGGCATTGAGTTGCCCACTACACTGCTGTGTCAGTGTTGCTCCATACGTGGCAATGTTGTGTCTCTGTGGCGTAGCTTTGTGACCACAGAACTTGTATCTCTCTAGGATTGAAGAATCCGCACGGACACTGGTTGTGCTGGATGTCGACGGGTAGAAAGAATGGTTTAACGCGAAGAAAACAACAACAACGTTTAACTCGTCACACGCTCCATGGAATTAAAAAAGGGCTGTGGCCAAATTCAGGTATACCTGGCCACTTTGGGGCCAAAATCAGTTGCATACTAAAACCGAGTGAAAAACGCGCGCCACGAGCGGTGTTTTGTCCATGAAAAGCCATTAAAAAAATAGTGCGCCTGAACATGGCCTCCAAAATCTGATTTGCTTTGTTTTATTTATAGGTATAGATAAACAACACAGAATACACATCATGCATAGCAACTGAAGTACATCGTGCACCAAAAATATCAAGAGAGATGTCAAGCACGGCAAAACGTGTGCTGTCATTCAGGGTGTGTAGGGCTGAGTGTTCCATACCAAAACCTAGTTGTTTGGTGTCAGTCGAGGCATGTCGAGGCAAAGTTGCCGTCTGTCAAGGGGTGAGAATGCCGTCTCCTAACATGTTTGTCGTACAACCCCAAAGAATAGAAAATGAAATCGCCATACGTATGTATGAAAATTACGTAGGTATAAGTACAGAGCGTACGTATGTATGAACAAGTGCCTACGTACGTTGTTGTTTTCTTCACATTAAACCGTTCTTTCTACCCGTCGACATCCAGCACAACCAGTGTCCGTGCCGATTCTTCAATCCTAGAGAGATACAAGTTCTGTGGTCACAAAAGCTACGCCACAGAGATACTACGTTGTCACGTATGCAATTGTTGTTGTTGTTTTCTTCACATTAAACGTTCTTTCTACGCGTCGACATCCAGCACAACCAGTGTCCGTGCCGATTCTTCAAACCTAGAGAGATACAAGTTCTGTGGTCACAAAGCTACGCCACAGAGATACTACGTTGCCACGTATGTAATGCAATGCCATGTCATCATACTGCGTACGACAGGCACGACATACACATTCCATGACTTAGAAAACAAAAACGAAACAAAGAGAAAAAAACAAAAACAAAGACAATTCGAAAGAGAAAAGAAACAAAAAAAAGAAACTAAAATATACCTGGTATATGTATATACTTCAGTATAGCAACAAACCATCGTACCCCCACGTAGGGGACGTGGCAGACACTTGAAAAGAACGAGCTGGAAAAAGAAAAAGAAAAAGAAGAAAACACCACTAGTCGTCAACAGAGTAAGACTAAGAACCAAGGTAAAATAACAGTCAAACCAAACAAAGCACAAGGCATGCTCCAGGTAGCGGCAGCAGTTTATGGTACGAGTAGCACAGCCAGGGTATCCCTGCTGGCCCGCCTGGTACCTTGCTACCCTGTCTGCCACCATCGTCCAGCGTTCGTCAACTATGCCCGGCCCCTCGGCGTCAGACAGTACGAAACAAGCAGAGCAGGCTCGTCATCCACCCACGCCACACGACTCCTTCAATAAGGCTTATCAATCGGAGAAAGGAAGAAATGAAAATCACATAGGAATGCAATGCCATGTCATCATACTGCGTACGACAGGCACGACATACCCATTCCATGACCTAGAGAAACTAAAACGAAACAAAGAGAAAAAAAAACAAAAACAAAAACAAAGACAATTCGAAAGAGAAGAGGAAATTAAAAAAAAAAAAAAACAATTAACTGGTATATGTATATACTTCAGTATAGCAACAAACCATCGTTGTACCCCCCCGTAGGGGATCTGGCAGACACTTGAAAAGAAGGAGCTGGAAAAAAAAGAAAAAGAAGAAAACACCACTAGTCGTCAAGAGGGTAAGACTAAGAACCAAGGGAAAAATAACAGGCAAACCAAACAAAGCACAAGGCATGCTCCAGGTAGCGGCAGCAGTTTATGGTACGAGTAGCACAGCCAGGGTCTCCCTGCTGGCCCGCCTGGTACCTTGCTACCCTATCTGCCACCATCGTCCAGCGTTCGTCAACTATGCCCGGCCCCTCGGCGTCAGACAGTACGAAACAAGCAAAACAGGCTCGTCATCCACCCACGCCACACGACTCCTTCAATATGGCTCATCAATCGGAGAAAGGAAGAGAAATGAAAATCACCTAGGGTCACCGCAAAGAAGACAATAAAATGAAACAAAAATAAACAAAAACAACAGGAAGACAAAGGAAGACCACGTTCGAACCAGCTGCACCAGTTGGTGGTACGAGTAGTATAGGCATGTTCTACTTCTTAGTCTGCCCGGTACCTGGCTACCCTATCTGCCATCTCCTTCCTACTTTCGTCCACTGCAGTTTCCCTTCTACTCCTCCTCTTCCCCCCCCCCTCTCCGCATTCCCTTGGTCGGGTTTTCTGCTACCCCTCTTGTTGCCCCTCCTCCCCCCATTCCCTTGGACACCACCCACGGCGGATGCGCGGCGCTGCCTGCTCAACTCAGCCTCAGCCTCGTGCCACCTCACCATGAACCGTTCGGCTGTTTCCAGGATCCCCCGGTACCACTTCCCCGCCTTTTTTGCAGCAGTGGGCCACAGTGCGGTCTCAACTCCAAACACTGAAGGAGCAAGTTACGAGTACATGGTTTATGCATAAGAATAAGAATTGTGCAACCGAGGGATCGCGGACGCATACGCAGAGAAAAAACAGTGTACGTATGGCCTTTCTGACTGGTTCAAATGTGGCCAAAATCAGTTGAAAGCTACGTAGACAGAGTAGACAAAGTCAGGTATATACCCTTGGGTCAATTCGAGCCAAAATCAGTTACGATGCCAGTCTGGCCAATACGAGGGCTCCTGGGGTGCGATCTGTACTTGTTTGTAGTATGTAACTGATTTTGGCCCAAAAGTGGCCAGGCATACCTGATTTTGGCCAAAACGAGAGAAAACGACCTACGACTGCTGCTGTACGCGTACACTCCTTCCTTGCAATGGTCAGAGTGAGAAACAACCGGAATCAATTGTGGACTTTCCGGACGAACTAAAAAACTGGCCTTGCTTTTGAGAATTCAGTAGGTTGATTTACTTGGTTTTAGATTATGCCCCGCCCCCTGTCTGGGACTCGAAAATTAAATGTTACGCATATGCCTACGAGCATCCTTTTTCTGTATCCTTTTTTTGGAACGCCGATGGGTACGTGGCACCCCGGTGGCTTGGTAGGTGGTCCGCGAGCCTGTCAAGATCAATTTCGTGAGTTCGAGTCTCACCGAGTTCATGCTCATAGGGACTTTTTCTTGCATAAAAAATTGATAAGCGGAAAGCGCGAAAGCGTGAGTTGGCTACATTCGATGAAAATCGACGAGCAGTGGGAATGCTGAACCCTATGCGCGATAAAAACTAAAGGCACGTACCGGGGGGGAAAAGGGACGACACCTGTGACCACGGCTTGTCCAGAAGATCGTCGAGGGTAAAACCTCCTACGAGTGGGCTGGAAAGTAAAAGTGATGATTAAAAAAAAAAAAAAAAAAAAAAAAAAAAAAAAAAAAAATGCCAAGCGAAGGAAGCGCGAGGAAGAAACCTTTCGGTGAAACTGAGATCCTTTTGTGCAATTGAGAACAAGAGTGAAATGTGAAAATATCCAAACTTTGCGTCTTATTCAAACGCGTATAGGAATAAAAAAAGTGCGACCAGGTACATACGAGGGTCGAAGAGGTCGTCATGGTAATAGTCATCTCGGAGGGTAGGGTAGCTTGTACCTTGCCATGGTACCAAGTGTTTTCGAGAAAAAGTCCATTCCAAAAAATGGACCAATCAGGAAACTGCGGACACGAACACTACTCACTACTAACTCTAACCAGTGATGGATAAAGACACCCAATCGAACCGAAAGCATCGGAAATCCGGTACCGGTGTGAGACACCAAAAGTCCTATAATATCGATACCGAAATACCGGAAATGCCGGAATATGATACCAGGTGTTTCGGTATTTGTCCTTTCAGAATGCCCCCGTACCACGGGATACAACAATACCTACGTACGTACGGCCCAATGAAAGCGAGACCCACAACCAACCACAACTCACGACTTACCGACATTTCACTTACTATATGCCGACCGATACCGTAATACGGCGATATTATAGTAGTATCGGTATTTATAGGGCGGAAAGAGGGCGTCTGCTTCGTGGTGCGCGTAGCACACCGCGAGCCGGAGGCCGTGGTGCGGCACCCGCGCACCACGAGCCATAGGAGACGTGCGCCCACCCACAGGGACCGCCGGAAGGCTCCCGCTGGCCCGGCTGCATCCCCCGCTTAGGGCCACCGGAGCCCGTTTTTTGTTTAAATACATTAAAAAAATATATACCAGGTATATGTTGCAAACAGCGAAAATGAAACACACCAGGAAACTCGCACGCTGCACGCATGCACGTGGCAAGCTGTTATACGGGCAATTTTACGGGCAATTTTCTAGTAGTGGGGCCTGGGGGAGGCGAAAAAAGAGGAGAGGGAAACATTTCCAAGGCTTGCGCAGGCATTCTCGATACGGGTCGCTCAAGTTTTTGAGTTTTGTGTTGTTGCCCGTGCCATGTATGTGCTCTCTGCTGCGACGCCACCACGAGAGCGCTGTAGTTGGAACCCCGCCGTGAAAATAGCCACATTCGAAAGATCTTGTGTAGAGCTACATCATACGCATTTAAACCACCTCAATTCGTCGGAGCATGTGGGATATTTATAAATGGCCCCAGCCATCCACGACGCCGATGCGCCATTCTGATGCAATAATGTAACGACCGTTTGGTCTTCATATTTATGCCCCAATGGTCCTTACAATTCCGCCACGCTCTTCCCAAAGACCCTCCCTCGTCTCTTCTCACGTTCGGATTTGGGGGAGTAGGCGCTCTCTCTCTACGACAATAACAAACAGCTGCTGCACACAGACGCTGCAATAACAGCAGCAACGACATAGCTAGTCCCTGTGATCGCACGATTTCCAACAGATGTATATGCTTGCTGTCGGGGTGTCGAGGTGGCTCTGCCTCTCGTTTATACGTTTGGATTTTTTTGTTCTCGCTCGCAACCGCTTGTCAAGCTTTGCCATCGCTCTACTGGGCATGCTGCGCTGTGATCTGTGTCTCCGGTCTCGGGGTTGTCCGGTGGCATCACACGATTGTGGGCGGCGTGCTTGCTGCGTGTCGCAGCTGCTAGCTGCTTGCTGCGCGGTCGTCAGATGCTTCCTCCATCGAGCAGAGCTTTCTGTCTGTCATGAGGCGCTTCTCCTGCAGACACTGCTGCTGTGGCAGGTGTGCCGTGCTGCGATCGGCGGCGGAAACGACAAGCTAGGTTCTTAAAGTCATCATCCAATCAGCGTACGAATTTTGTCACAATTTGGTTGATTTTAGTGTGTGTGATTGGCCTACGTCACAAAGGTTTCAGGCCCCAACACTGCGAAATTGCCTATACGGGCAATGTGGAGACCAAGTCCCCGGAACCAACACGCCTACGTATATAGTCGAAACCCCGGCATCCTTCGAGGAGAAAGCTCTTTCCTGCAGAAGCTCTGCTCAGGGAACTGGAGAGATTGTCATGTCTGGATCTCGCCACGGAGCCTTCTCCTCCACGTTCCGCTTCCTCCATGTTCCGCTGACGGATCCTCTGCCGCGGCTATTCTGCCTATCAATAGTGGGTTCTCCGCAGCGGGACTTAGCAAGGCCTCGCTGAATTGTCCTTTGACCCGAGCGCCGCGAGAGCAACGACGATTGCTCGCCCCTCGACTCTCATCTCATTATCTCTGCCTGTCTCATCCTGCCATTGGACTGTTGTCTCAGCCCGAGCTCTAGCCGTAGTATTTCAAGAGCAAGAACGCTCTGCTAAAGCAGAGAGACGTGGGATCACGACCCACCGGTGGCAACGACTACGAATCTTAGCAACCTCGGAGTTATCTGGCAATTATTATTCCCCGAATGCAAACGCACCAATTCAATGAACTCTGCGCCTTCAAAATACTACTATTGTCTTCCTCATATACGGACTGCTGCTGCATACCCTCCCCTGCATGGGGCCATCAGGCCGTATATTCACGCAGTACGCGCTATCGAAGTATCAACTATTAATATTACGGGGGACCATAGTGAATTCGACCAAATATGGTTAGTAAAAAAAAGTAAATATATATTAATAGTTTTTTTTTTGTGTACCTTAGGTCCCACTTACTAGGGTCCCCCGTAGATAGTATGACACACAGCCTGCAAAGTTGAGTTCCTGACGAAATCCTCGATCACAGCTCATGTTTCAATCATATGAACACATTATATACTCGTACATGCGTCAACATGCTCACTGTGCGTCCCACACCCGCTCGTTCTATCCTCTCAAAAAACGCACTTGTAGGCTATATCGTTTATTAATAGTCAGAATGTTATCCAGTTCGCGAAAAACGAGGAGAAAATGACCATCAGGAATAGGCAGGTATTAATATAGTAACCAGGTAACGGTTTCAGACAGACAAATTTCGGCGAAGAATACGCCAAAAAATGTTTCTTCGGCGGAACAGACCCAACCACCATGTTTTTCGCCTCGAAACATACCCAAAATTGTGTTTTTGCCCACCACGCGGAAAAAAAAGAACGCATATTTGTGGTCCCGCCCCCCTCAGGGCCCCGCGGAGGGCCCCAGAAGACCTGCCGGAACCCCCCCAGAGGGTTGCCGAAGTTTATTTTGTGTCAACATCTGTATCTATATTTCGTCTCCCCGAATTCGGAAAAAAAATAATTAAATCCATTTCCGTACGATTTTATTTAATCATACTTTTCTTTGAGAAGCTGTTGAAAAAAATTCTTGTCTGCCCGAATTCGGAAAATTTATAATTACCTATGTATCTGTATATTTTCAGTACGATTTTAATAAAACACACTTTCCTTCGACACTACTATTCGCCAATATGCTCAAAATGTGCGTCTTGCCTGGTCGTGTTATCCTCTTGTAGACATGGTGCCGGCTACAGCTTAGAATGTTGTGTATTGGCAAAGGAACAAGGAAGGACCAAATGGCGATCAACAAGCGTAGTGGCCAGGTAACCATCAGACTCATTTCGTCGAAAAAACACGCCGAAAACGTTTCGGCGAATGAAACCCATTTTTTTTTTTTCTTTTGTCGCAGGCGAAACAGACCTTTTCGGTCGTACGGCGAAAAAAAAACGCACATTTTGTCTTCGCCCCTGGTAGAAAAAAAGGTGTGCTGTGTAGGCGACACCACGCTTATGGCTCGTGGTGAAAATATCGGAAATATGGGCCAGTCCCACATTGTACTGCTGGTAATTTCTACACCAGACCAGTTAACCCTCGCACCGCCGCTCGTCATCGAAGCAGCAGGGCAGACGTATAAACAGCCGGCCCAGTTCTTGTACCTACTAGCTAGGCGGCATTATCCACGAAAACGCTGACCTCTCGCTCGAAATCGACCGACGGATCCGTCTCATGCGGGCATGCCTCAATCGGTTCGGCCCGGAGTTGTATGATAGGACGACCGCCCCCCTCAGCCTAAAAGTCCGAATGCTGCAGGTTGAGGTTATCGAGACCCTGCTGTGCGATTGTGTGACGTGGACCCTCAGAGCGAAACACTTTGCCAAGCTTCGAACGGCTCACCACTAATTCCTCTTGCGAGTCATTGGCTTCCAGCGCCGACTTTGTACTGACCACGTCACCCTCTCGTATGCGAAAGCCCTCAAGATGACACGTTGCGAGAGCATCGAAACCACCATCCGTAAACGGCGGCTCTTCTTTGCGGGGGCCGTGGCACGGCGAAGCAAGGAGCGATTACCCAGCCGGGTAATGTTCGGGACGATGGCTAGTGGGGAGAACCCGAGACCTGGCGGACAGGTTAAGACTTGGCATAGATGCATAGTCGAAGACCTTAGGGAGTTCCGAGCCACCGAAGGGTCAACGGAACTTGCTCCCTTGGTGTTTGGAGTTGAGACCGCACTGTGGCCCACTGCTGGAAAAAAGGCGGGGAAGTGGTACCGGGGGATCCTGGAAGCAGCCGAACGGCTCATGGTGAGGTGGCACGAGGCTGAGGCTGAGCTGAGTAGGCAGCGCCGCGCATCCGCCGTGGGTGGTGTCCAAGGGAATGGGGGGAGGAGGGGCAACAAGAGGAGTAGCAGAAAACCCGACCAAGGGAATGCGGAGAGGGGGGGAAGAGGAGTAGAAGGGAAACTGCAGTGGACGAAAGTAGGAAGGAGATGGCAGATAGGGTAGCCAGGTACCGGGCAGACTAAGAAGTAGAACATGCCTATACTACTCGTACCACCAACTGGTGCAGCTGGTTCGAACGTGGTCTTCCTTTGTCTTCCTGTTGTTTTTGTTTATTTTTGTTTCATTTTATTTTCTTCTTTGCGCTAACGCCATGTGATTTTTCATATATATTTTCTTTCTCTTCCTGTCTCGATTGATAAGCCTTATTGAAGGAGTCGTGTGGCGTGGGTGGAAGACGAGCCTGCTTTGCTTGTTTCGTATTGTCTGACGCCGAGGGGCCGGGCATAGTTGACGAAAGCTGGACGATGGTGGCAGACAGGGTAGTAAGGTACCAGGCGGGCCAGCAGGGAGACCCTGGCTGTGCTACTCGTACCATAAACTGCTGCCGCTACCTGGAGCATGCCTTATGCTTGCTTTGTTTGGTTTGCCTGTTATTTTTCCCTTGGTTCTTAGTCTCACTCTGTTGACGACTAGTGGTGTTTTCTTCTTTTCCCTTTATTATTAGTATTTTTTTTTTTTCTAGCTCCTTCTTTTCAAGTGTCTGCCAGATCCCCTGCGGCGGGGGTACGATGGTTTGTTGCTATATATATACATATAGCAGGTATATATTTGTTTCTTTTTTCTTGTTTCTTTTCGAATTGTCTTTGTTTTTTTTTCTGTTTTGTTTTGTTTTTCTCTTTCTTTCGTTTTAGTTTCTCTCGGTCATGGAATGGGTACGTCGTGCCTGTCGTACGCAGTATGATGACATGGCATTGCATTGCACACGTGGCAACGTAGTATCTCTATATGGCGTAGCTTTGTGACCACAGAACTTGTATCTCGCTAGGATTGAAGAATCGGCACGGACACCAGTTGTGCTGGATGTCGACGGGTAGAAAGAACGGTTTAATGTGAAGAAAACAACAGCAACAACTAACAGCAGTGATAATTCTCTATACCGGCGTCCCCGGTGGCTTGGTAGATGGTCCGCGAGCCTGTCAAGATCAATTTCGTGAGTTCGAGTCTCACCGAGTGCATGCTCATAGGGACTGTTTCTTGCTTAAAATTGATTAGCGGAAAGCGCGAGAGCGTGAGTTAGCTACATTCGATGAAAATCGACGAGCAGTGGGAATGCTGAACCCTATGCGCGATAAAAACTAAAGGCACGTACCGGGGGGGAGAAGGGACGACACCTGTGACCACGGCTTGTCCAGAAGATCGTCGAGGGTAAAACCTCCTACGAGTGGGCTGGAAAGTAAAAGTGATGATGAAAAAAGAAAAAAAAAAAAAAAAAAAAAAATACCGGCGTCCCCGGTGGCTTGGTAGGTGGTCCGCGAGCCTATCAAGATCAACTTCGTGAGTTCGAGTCTCACCGAGTGCATGCTTATAGGGATTTTTTCTTGCATAAAATTGATTAGCGGAAAGCGCGAGAGCGTGAGTTAGCTGTACATTCGATGAAAATCGACGAGCAGTGGGAATGCTGAACCCTATGCGCGATAAAAACTAAAGGCACGCACCGGGGGGGAGAAAGGACGACACCTGTGACCACGGCTTGTCCAGAAGATCGTCGAGGGTAAAACCTCCTACGAGTGGGCTGGAAAGTAAAAGTGATGGGAAAAAAAAAAAAAAAAAAAAAAAAAAAAAAAAAAAAACGTGCCGGCGTCCCCGGTGGCTTGGTAGGTGGTCCGCGTGCCTGTCAAGATCAATTTCGTGGTTCAAGTCCCACCTAGTGCATGCTCATAGGGACTTTTTCTTGCATAAAACAATTGATAAGCGGAAAGCGCGAAAGCGTGAGTTCGCTACATTCGCTGAAAATCGACGAGCAGTGGGAATGCTGAACCCTATGCGCGACAAAATAAAGGCACTACCGGGGGGGAGAAGGGACGACACCTGTGACCACGGCTTGTCCAGAAGATCGTCGAGGGTAAAACCTCCTACGAGTGGGCTGGGAAGTAAAAGTGATGGATAAAAAAAAAAAAAAAAAAAAAAAAAAAAAAAAAAAAAAAAAATACAGATGATGAGCCTGCTTTGCTTGTTTCGTATTGTCTGACGCCGAGGGGCGGGCATAGTTGAGGAACGCTGGACGGAGGCGGCAGACAAGGTAGCAAGGTACCAGGCGGACCAGCAGGGAGACCCTGGCTGTGCTACTCGTACCATAAACTGCTGCCGCTACCTGGAGGATGCTTTGTGTTTTGTTTGGTTGGCCTGTTATTTTCCCTTGGTTCTCAGTCTCACTCTGTTGATGACGACTATAATAGTGGTGTTTTTGTTCTTCCTTTTTTTTCCCAGTTCGTTCTTTTCAAGTGTCTTGGTAGGTGGTCCGCGAGCTTATCAAGATCAATTTCGTGAGTTCGAGTCTCACCGAGTGCATGCTCGTAGGGACTTTTTCTTGCATAAAATTGATTAGCGGAAAGCGCGAGAGCGTGAGTTAGCTGTACATTCGATGAAAATCGACGAGCAGTGGGAATGCTGAACCCTATGCGCTACAAAAACTAAAGGCACGTACCGGGTGGGAGAAGGGACGACACCTATGACCACGGCTTGTCCAGAAGATCGTCGAGGGTAAAACCTCCCACGAGTGGGCTGGAAAGTAAAAGTGATGAAAAAAAAAAACAAAAAAAAAAAAAGTGTCTGCCAGATCCCCTGCGGGGGGGGCACGATGTTTTGTTTCTTATATATATATATATATTCTTGTTTCTTTTTCTCTTTCGATTTTTTTTTTTTTTTTTTTTCATCATCACTTTTACTTTCCAGTCCACTCGTAGGAGGTTTTACCGTCGACGATCTTCTGGACAAGCCGTGGTCACAGGTGTCGTCCCTTCTCCCCCCGTCGTGCCTGTCGTACGCAGTATGATGACATGGCATGGCATTGCATACGTGGCAACGTAGTATCTCTGCTGTGGCGTGGCTTTGTGACCACAGAACTTGTATCTCTCTATATAGGATTGAAGAATCGGCATGGGCACTGGTTGTGCTGGATGTCGACGGGTAGAAAGAACGGTTTAATGTGAAGAAAACAACAACAACAACAACAACAACAACATACGACCCGTCACGGTTCAAAATTGTGACGCGAGACGCTTGTAACGAGCAGATCACGGAATCTGGCAGCCAGAAAATGCAGACGACCAAAAACAAAGTTCCTCCTTTCAGTCGTTCCTCCAGTCCTTGCGAACTATTCGATACCTCTATGGTTAACGATTGGGTTATGGTTGGAGTTGGGGTATTTAGGGCCGGCATGTGAATAACTATATAAATTTCGTCTCGTACCAGTACATCTGTATAGTGTTTTCTTCATATTGAGCCGTTTGTTCTACCCATCGACATTCACCACAACCAGCGTCCGTGCCGATTCTTCAATACTTTTTATTTTATTTTTTTTATCCATCACTTTTACTTCCCAGCCCACTCGTAGGAGGTTTTACCCTCGACGATCTTCTGGACGAGCCGTGGTCACAGGTGTCGTCCCTTCTCCCCCCCGGCAAGTGCCTTTATTTTTTGTCGCGCATAGGGTTCAGCATTCCCACCGCTCGTCGATTTTCATCGAATGTAGCCAACTCACGCTTTCGCGCTTTCCGCTTATCAATTTTTTTTTTATGCAAGAAAAAGTCCCTATGAGCATGCACTCGGTGGGACTTGAACCCACGAAATTGATCTTGACAGGCACGCGGACCACCTACCAAGCCACCGGGGACTAGGGAGATATTAATAGAAGTTTGGGGGTCACAAAACTACGTCACAAAGATACTAATAATATTAATACAGACAGCAGTACGTTGTTTGCAGTTGTTGTTGTTGTTGTTGTTTTCTTCACATTAAACCGTTCTTTCTGCGCGTCGACATCCAGCACAACCAGTGTCCGTGCCGATTCTTCAAACCTAGAGAGATACAAGTTCTGTGGTCACAAAGCTACGCCACAGAGATACTACGTTGCCACGTATGCAATGCATTGCCATGTCATCATACTGCGTACGACAGGCACGACATACCCATTCCATGACCTAGAGAAACAAAAACGAAACAAAGAGAAAAAAACAAAAACAAAAACAAAGACAACTCGAAAGAGAAAAGAAACAAAAAAATAAGTAAATATATATACCTGGTACATGTATATACTTCAGTATAGCAACAAACCATCGTACCCCCTCGTAGGGGACGTGGCAGACACTTGAAAAGAACGAGCTGGAAAAAAAAAAAAGAAGAAAACACCACTAGTCGTCAACAGAGTAAGACTAAGAACCAAGGGAAAAATAACAGGCAAACCAAACAAAGCACAAGGCATGCTCCAGGTAGCGGCAGCAGTTTATGGTACGAGTAGCACAGCCAGGGTCTCCCTGCTGGCCCGCCAGGCAACCACAGTCATCGTACTGGATACAACAGGCACGACATACACATTCTATGAAAGAGAGCAACATCGAAACAACGAAAAAAAAAAAAAAGTGTCGTGCCCTCTGGCAGGAGATGCATGTAATCGTCCTTTCTACCAGCGACTTTATTATTCTTTAGGGGATTTTTGCCAAAATCAGGTACACCTCTTTAATTTGAACTAGAAACAGTTATATACTGAAACCAAGTAAAAAGTGCACGCCACGAGCGTTTTTTCTGGCCATGAGAAATCACAACCTTTTTTTTTTGGGCAAATGTCAAAATCAGGTATACCTGATCCGTTTGAGCCAAAATCAGGTACATACTAAAACCAAGTAAAAAACGCGCGCGCCACGAGCGGTTTGATGTCCATGACAATCCGGTAAAAAAAAATGCGCATAAAGCACTAAGCGTGCCACATGGCTTCCAAAATCTGAATCGTTTTGTTTTTCTTCAGGGTGTAGGTACCATGGGCTCCACCTCTTGGTCCTGCAGAGAGTCACTATTAATATGCTTCGTTTGATTCGCCATGGCGGGAGCGCCAAGAGTATTTACTCTGGCGCCCCCCCCCCCTTTGACAGCTTTAAAGCTTCCGGACCGTCCTCGCGGAATCGCCTGCTCGGCACGAAATTATCTTGCCGTACCAAACTGAGACCGGGTGGTGCGGACGAAATGCCGTGTGGCCATTAGACTAGTGGCCATGGTGCTGTAAAGACTGCTGTGAAGATCAGCAGAGTACACACCAACTAACTGAAGCACATCGCACACCCCAAACGAGAAAAAGTGAACCCCCAGCGTACGCATGTACTTCGTATGCATGTATATACGTATTTTTACGCACGACGTACGAGTACAGAGTTTATACGTCAATACAGAAGTTTTTCAACCGAGGGAGGGCAGACGCATACGGAGAGAAAACACGAGTGTATGTGATATGAGTAGAGTACTCATGGGCTATAGATATAGATAATACGTTGCAGTCTTGCAGTCTCACGAATACGAGAATAATCCAAAGAATGGATTAACCCGGCGGATATTCCGTTAGTGGAGAGTAACGTTCTTTTAGGAATGTTCCCTAGGGCGGATAACCCGTTAGACGAGAGAAATGTTCCTTAACGCAGATAGGACCACGAAGTGAGAAGTTCTTATATTAGCAGAAGAACGATCGGTAGTCATAGGAAAGTTCTACAGGAGTACATCAGATAAGAGGAATTTAGGAGAGCTTGTGGAGTGGGGTGGGACGAGTATATCTGGGCGTCGAGTCCCGCCCCCCTACCTCTCACTTCTCTACCAGAGCACCTCCTCAGCTCTCGCCATCAATAAGAAGATCTAAATCAGAAGAAGCGAAGCACTGCTGTCCAGCTGCCAGAACAACCTGCGTCCCTTACCACTACCCTTACCACTACCCTAGAGCTGTCACCGCTTCACATTTGGCGTCGTCGACAGGACATTAGCAGAAGAACGATCGGTAGTCATAGGAAAGTTCTATAGGAGTACATCAGATAAGAGGAATTTAGGAGAGCTTGTGGAGTGGGGTGGGACGAGTATATCTGGGCGTCGAGTCCCGCCCCCCTACCTCTCACTTCTCTACCAAAGCACCTCCTCAGCTCTCGCCATCAATAAGAAGATCTAAATCAGAAGAAGCGAAGCACTGCTTTCCAGCTGCCAGAACAACCTGCGTCCCTTACCACTACCCTTACCACTACCCTAGAGCCGTCACCGCTTCACATGTACGTATGGCCTCTCTGATTGGTTCAAAGTTGGCCAAAATCAGTTGAAAGCTAGACAGTAGAAAAAAACAGGTATACCTCGGCTTTTTCGGGCTAAAATCAGTTACGATGTCAGCCTGGCCAATAGCAGGGCTCCAGGGGTATGTTTTGTACCAGGTACTTGTTTTAAGTTTTAAGCATATAACTGGTTTTGGCCGAAAAGTGGCCAGATATACCTGATTTTGGCGAAAACCCTTTTTTTTCGCGCCTGAATATTGAGCGTGTGGCCTCCGAAATCTGAATCGTCTGTTTTCTTTAGGGTATAGGGACCACGGGCTCCACTCAGACCTGCAGAGGGTCGCCGGGCCTCGTTAGTTTCGCCACGGTGGGTGCGCCAAGAGTATCCGTTCTGGTGCCTCTCCCCCGTTCCCAGGTTTGAACCCTCTCTACGATCCTCATGGAAACCGCCTGCTCACGAGCTTTGGTATGATCTGCGCAATCCAACAGGATACCTTGCTATGTGTCGCTCCAAATATAGTGGCCGAGTGTTGAAGGAACGAATCGAGAGGTGTGATTGGAATGCCAGTAGGCGGTAGGCATTTTCCGTTCTGGGGGGGTGTTTGTCGCCACCTTGCTGCAACAACTACTTCCACAAAAACAGTCAAACGAGGCATACGATTTGCAAGTGTGTGTGTGGATGTGGACGAATACCGTTTTGGGACGCATGATTGATTTTAGCACGAAAAAATCGCACGAGGGGACAGATTTCGGGGCGGGGGGGGGTGGCGTAAACGTCAGTACCTTCAAACGACTTACTTACTTGGAATCAAATATTAACCTTGGCTAGTGCCAGTAAGTCGAAGTGGCGTAAACGTCAGTACCTTGAAGCGACTTAAGTCACTCGGCATCGAATAATACCTTCGGGTAGTGCCAGTAAGTCGCGAAGTATGTTAACGTCAGTACCTTCAAATGACTTACTCGGATCAGGTAATAACTCAGCGCGAAGCACGCGAAGTATACGAAGTACAACTCTAGACGACAGGACGAGGTCGGAGTAGAAAGAGGACTCATGATGAACTTCCTACAACCCGTGATAAACCTATACATGAAACGACCTCCGCATTCGCAAGGAATACTTACTCTCAATGCAGAAAAGTTTGAGATCATCGCCCAAAGGAAGGCATATATCATACAAAACGCGTAGTACGCGCGACCGAAGTATCGCACACAGCTTGCAAAGGACTAGCGTGCAAGCTGACAAAGATGAGTTTCGATGAAATCCTCCACCTCTCACAGCTGTTGTTTTTATTCTGTCAATATATCAAAACGTGGTATCCGCACCAAGAGACTAGAGACATCTGGGCAAGCTTCAGAGTGGCAGATGGATTATAACTTACGCAGAAACGTTTGTTGGAGGAAGGTACAGTGAGAAACGTCTGGCGAAGGTACGTGAATGGTGGCAGCATCGACACAGTACACTGCGCACGTTGAAACGTGGCAAAGGTACGTTACGTTTTGCCACATCAACACAGTCCAGTACGTGAGTATGTTTGAATACCCATCGGTGAACCGTTGTAACAGGTTTGACAGTCAAGCCCGCAGATATATACAGAGGGGCAAAGTGGAAAGTCACCGCAGTGTCTCGGTAGTGTTGCCACGTATAGCCATACGACGAAGGACTGGCAGAATTCTCTGAAGTCTCAGTTAAAGGTGAGGTGGTGTGGTAGGGTGGTGGTAGCTTTTCAGTGGAATTTATGTCTGGCCGAAAGGTTAAACGTGTAGGTTATTGTCGAAGTGCAGACGTAGGCCTTCGAGAGGGACCCCCACTCCAGATGCAGGTGAGGCAGGAAGAAAACATATTTTTCGCAGGTGAGTACATGGTCCAAGCTTGTTATACAGATGCGGCGCTGGCAGTTTCAAGTGGTGAAGACTGTACGAGGGTCAGGTCTTCCGCTCTTCTCAACGCCGTCCAAGGTCAGCACCGCGGGAACAAGAGGCGCTGCAACATTGGGCCGACGGCGATGGACGGAGGAGAAAAGCTAAAGAACGTCTGGACGAAGGTCAGGATCGCCGCTCTTCTGACCACCGTCCAAGGGCAACACCGCGGAAAGAAGGGGCGCTGCAACATCGGGCCGACGGCGATGGATGGAAGGGGAATGCTCAAGAACGTCTGGACGAAGGTCAGGACCACCGCTCTTCTTACCACGTCTGAGGGCAACACTGAGGAAAGGACACTGAGGAAAGGAGAGGAGCTGCAACATCGAGCCGACGGCGAGGTGCGGAGGTGGAAGGCGCACGCGCTGCAGCGGTCCATGGTCGAAATGCCCGCTGGGCACCGTCGTTCATATGCGCCGGGCTGGGGGAGTTTCCGAGGAGGAAAGCGCACACCCTGTCGCCGGGCTAGTACCGGGGTACCGGCTTTGTGCCGACGATGGTTATGCGTCGGGCAGGGGGGGGTGTTACAGCGAGTGGCGCCAGGGCAGGAGGTCCATAGCGCTGCGACGGTCGTGACCAGCGCTATGGGGAGGATAATACGGTGCGAGACCACTGTCCTGATCAGGGTCACGCGTCGGGTCTATTCGATAGGCAGAGGGCAAGCTTTGGTTAACATCCTCTGGGCGGATCTTATAGGGGCAGGGAGGATTCCCGGTGTGGGAACGCCTTCGGTCTCGAGTACAGAGCCAGTAACGAGGTTCTGGGACCACCCGGTATTTACTAAACACCAAGTGAAGAAAGAAAGTCAAAGCCAAGTGATCTGTGATACCTGTCCTATCGATCCCCAGCCCCTTGGGCCCTGCCTTGCCCGTAGTGCCCGTCATCGTGCTATGGTGCTTCGTTGACTATTCGCTCTGGCTGCTTGCAACTACCGCATTGCATCGATCCACTTTCTGCGTAACCCGATCATTACTGCTTGAAGGCACTTCCTCGAACTCTCAAACAACAGGTGAGCCGGCCTTAGAGATCTAACGAGCTCGGGTCCTTTTAGCGTCTGAGAGCTGTACCCTGCTGTATCACTTCGCCACGGCGGGCTGACGCCAGGCGGCGCCTCCGCGCATGTCCGTAATGGCTGAAGGCGTACCGGTATGTAACTCGACATTGGTAGTGCGACAGTACTGCCAAGGGGAGCATTATAAAAAAAACCTTGTCAGTGAAAAGAAACAAAACGCTGGAAACACAAGAAAAAGCAACATTCTCATCCGCCATCCGGCACAACAACACATATCTCGTTCGTACAGCAAGCAGCGCTCCAAAGTACTACGTACGAGACGCTCGACGTCCGTAATACTGTATACTTGCATACAGTTTGACACAAAACAGTTAGTTGAGCAACAGTCGATCGAGCTAATCGACGCTGCGAAACGCCGGCGATTACGTTGGTGCAGCAAACTCGGCAGCAGCTTGGCGTACAGCAGCATAGCGTACAGGTACGTATCCTACAGAATTACGCTGGCACGAGACCTCCGCCGAGACACCAAATAAATGTCAATTGCGAGACGGTACTCGTACAGCTTCCGAAGCAGATGCATTCGTCTTTCAGCTTTAAGATGCAACACATCATCGAGAGGGGTTGACTTGCAGAATAACCATGCTCACGGGGGTCAGCAGCCAAACCGTATCGCAGACATAGCAAGAGCAGCAGCAGAACAGCAAAGCAGTAGCACATACATTGCAGCAGCACCAGGGCAGTGGCAGAACAGCGGCAGGAGCAGTAGCGGCTGCACATCACGCACGACCGAAGCTGTCCCTGGCACCACAGTCGGGGGAGGGGAGCCCGGTGGCGCACGAGGAGGAAATCATAAGACTATATCTCAGGCCGACCTACTCCGTGAGGCGGACTGCGTGAGCAGCAGCAGCAACCGCAGAACAACACAGCAGCTGCACGTAGCAGCAGCAGCAGGGCAGCAGCAGCAAAACAGCGGCAGTAGCAGCAGCAGCAGGAGCAATTGATGCACGCCCGGGGCCGCTCTCGGCACGGGAGTCCAAGCAGGGGAGCACGGTGGGGCACGACGAGGGAAGGTAAAATGGCGTCGCCGATGGAATTATTTTGTAGTGGGTGAATCTCGTCCCTACTAAAGTCAAATAGTAGGTTCGAGTCTCACCGAGTGCGTGTTCGTGCTCGTCGGGACTTTTTCTTGCGTAAAAAACTAGAGGAGCCGAAGGCGTGAGAGCGTGAGTTATCAAAATTCAATGAATAATCAACGAGCGTTAGGGTCAATCTTAACGAAGAGTGTTTTTCGGTATTTTTCGGTATTTTCCTATAGGAAAAAACCGGAAAATACCGAAAATACTGGAAAAAAAACGAAAAACGGTCCTCGTTAAGATCGAGCCTTAGGAAGGCTGAACCGTCTGTGCGATAACATGAAGGCACTTACCGGGGGGGCTTTTTCTTGCGTAAAAACTAGACGAGCCGATAGCGCGAGAGCGAGAGTGAGCAAAACTCGATGAATAGTCGATGGGCGTTGAGCAGGATGAACCCTTTGCGCGATAAAAATGACAGCACTAACCGGGGGGGAAATGGGACGACACGTATAGCCACGTCTTGTCCTAAAGTTTTTAGTTTATTTTCAATCATTTTCACTTTCCAGGTTAACTCGTAGGAGGTTTTAGCCTCAGCGGTCTTCTTCTGGACAAGCTGTAGTCACAGGTGTCGTCCCTTCTTTTTTATGCAAGAAAAAGTCCTCACGAGCATGCACTCGGTGAGACTTATACCCACGAAATTTATGTTAGTATGCACGCGGACCACATACTGAGCCACCGGACGCCGGTCCTGGAAAGTAAAAATGACATTGATGATTTAACATGAAAAAATAAAAACCACATCCTTGAGGTTCATCAATGAAACATATCGCACGCTGACCTACTCCATCTGGAGAACAGCGTGAGCAGCAACCAGCAGAACAGCACAGCAGCGGTGATAGGTAGCAGCAGCAGCAGCAGCAGAGCAGCGGCGGCGGCGGCGGCGGCAGCAGCAGCAAGCAGTGCATCACGCACGCCCGAGGCCGCCCCGGCACAGCAGTTGGGGCAGGGAAGCACGGTGATCGAGGGGGGAACCAATATCGTAGGCTCTGCACACTTTTCCACAGTACGGTGGGCGTGGGGGGGAACTCGCCCTGGGGTCGTAAATCATCACTTTTTTTTTTTGACCCAGAGGGGGGAGAGAACCCTTCTCTTTTATTCATTTTAACTCGACCCGTACTGAAGACGGGGGTGGGAGGAGGTCATTCACATGCACTCCGGCGTCCCCGGTGGCTTGGTAGGTGGTCCGCGTGCCTATCAAGATCAATTTCGTGGGTTCAAATCTCACCGAGTGCATGCTCGTAGGGACTTTTTCTTGTGTAAAAATTGATAAGCGGAAAGCGCGAGAGCGTGAGTTAGCTACATTCGATGAAAATCGACGAGCAGTGGGAATGTTGAACCCTATGCGCGACAAAAAATAAAGGCACGTACCGGGGGGGAGAAGGGACGACACCTGTGACCACGGCTTGTCCAGAAGATCGTCGAGGGTAAAACCTCCTACGAGTGGGCTGGAAAGTAAAAGTGATAAAAAAATAAAATAAAAAACTCCATTCAGCTCTGCTCGTACTGCAGGCGGGGTCGAGAAGAAATCGTCAACATGCACTCCATTCGTCCCTGCTAGCAGTTGAGTAGACGAGAGCAGGAGGAAATCAATTTTTAAATCATCAGCATGCACTCCAATCATCTCTGCAGTTGTAGGCGGGGGCGGGGGAACCATCAACATGAGCTCCATATCTCTTTACAGCAGAAGGCGCAGACGGCAGGGCATCAACATACACTCTATTCGTCTCTACAGCAGCAGGCGGAGGCGGGACGAAATCATCAACATGTACTTCATTCGCCTCTACAGCAGTAGGCGAGGGCGGGAGGAAACCATCAACATGCATTCCATTCGTCTCTACAGCAGTAGACGGAGGTGAGGAAATTGCCAACATGCACTCCATTCGTCTCTACAGAAGTAGAGGGGGGGGGGGAGGAAATCATCATTCACTCCATTCGTCTCTACAGCAGCAGTAGGCACAACCAGGAAAGGCATAACCATACCCTCGAGGGTCAGCAACGAAACGTATTGCAGGGTGAGCTGCTCCGTGAGGGGAGCTGCGTGAGGATGTAAAAGAAACACACCACGTCGTCGTCGTACCTCGTCGTAACCCGCACATGTGTCTCTACAGCAGTAGACGGAGGCGAAAGGAAATAGTCAACATGCATTCCATTCGTCTCTACAGATTCTGAAGTAGACGGAGGCGAGAGGGAATCATCATCATGCACTCTGAAAGATGTACTCATGACATCACTCTCCTTGTGACAGCAATAATAATTATTCGGAGATTTGGTACGGAGATCTGGGTTTGGTACGGAGATATGGCGGGACATCGCATTGCAGGATACGTGTGGGAATTGGCTTTGAGTTCTGTACACAGCCTGCTGACCGAAGTGGGCCCCTTTTCCGTGTTGGGGTGGGCACGCGCCGTGCCCACTCCACCTTGCCCTTGATCTTCCCTTCAAGGTGTATAATATACATGAACGAACCGGCCGGTCTTGGCTGACTGCCTTTATTCTGAGAGCCCCGTCAACTGGGCTGACAGCACTATTCATGATTTACCTATTACACCTTTTTTTTTTTTTTTTTTTTTTTTTTTTTTTAATCATCACTTTTACTTTCCAGCCCACTCGTAGGAGGTTTTACCCTCGACGATCTTCTGGACAAGCCGTGGTCACAGGTGTCGTCCCTTCTCCCCCCCGGTACGTGCCTTTAGTTTTTATCGCGCATAGGGTTCAGCATTCCCACTGCTCGTCGATTTTCATCGAATGTAGCCAACTCACGCTTTCGCGCTTTCCGCTTATCAATTTTTTATGCAAGAAAAAGTCCCTATGAGCATGCACTCGGTGAGACTCGAACTCACGAAATTGATCTTGACAGGCTCGTGGACCACCTACCAAGCTACCAGGGACGCCGGCTAGTGTCTCGTGATCGTGCAGGGTGAGTGCTGTGAGAAACCACAGCCTGTGGTTGGCAGGATACATACATGTCTTCGACATTCGACTTCTCCGCCGAATATGAGGGATGGGACGCCATTCCTCCTCGGCCCAGCAGAAGATCAGGGAGGCGCACCACGCCAGAGAAGCAGCGGAGGCGGAGCTTCCCCATGTACAGCAACAAAAAGAACAAGAACAACAGGAGGCAGCCGCGTCAGCGCGGTCCGACATTCCTGCAACAGGCCTACCACAAGCAAAACAAGAACAAGAGCAGCAGGAGGCAGCCGCGTCAGCGCGGTCCGACATTCCTGCGCCAGGCTTACCACACGGGGCGGACACGCGAGCAGAGTCATCGGCAGCACCTGCACGAGACGAATCGCGGCTGACATCCGGTGGACGAGATCTGGCACACCAGCTGGCCCGAGCAATGACGCTCGGGGCTAACGCAGGCACGTTAACATAATATTCCATGAAGCCATGGGACGGTAAAATAGGGGCAGGGGATGACGAACAGACTAGGGTAAAGGGGTTTTCTAGCATGATGATTGCTGTGTGTGGCCAAAACGGGACCTTGTCTGTGTTGTTCTGTAAAAAAAAAAATTATAAATTTTGAAATACGTCAGCTGTGAGTTCGACTGATTATTAACAGCATCGAAATATCGAACTTTCGACAATATTTTGCCATACCTACGAGCGAGCGTATTCTGTATGTATCCGCATGACAAACTATCATATGAAAAAAAAAAGAAAAAAAAAAAAAAAAAAATGTGGTCCCCCGTAATACCATGTTCATCAACGCAAGATGTGTACCGGTATACTACAAAATACATCAAGCATGTACGACGTTCCGTTACGAAATTTCGTAGCCAAGGACGATTATTTATTTTCCGGATTCGGGGAGAACAAATAGTTGATACTCAACTTTGCAAGCTGTGTAATACGCCTCGTCTATATTCCATTTTTACCTAATTTTACAATTATTGTGATAAACCGAGCGCGCGTATTCTATATGTGATTCCTTGTCAAATAAACATGAAATGAGATGCACATCAGACGTGTACGCGAATTATTTCCCTCACTGAAGTTATCCTGTAGACGCAATGCAGGACTTCTGACATCTGTTTGTTTTATGATTGGCTGGTCGAGGGCTCTGGTTGGGCATCGATACGAGTACGAGTATGAAATAAAAGGGGTGAAGGTACTCTAGAATTAGGTTGGGATACGTGCGAATGATGTGAGCTCAATGACTGCACGAAGATCCTTCGCCCATGTGCACCGTTTGGACGTCATTTCGTATTATATACAGGAAGAGGATTGATAATCCCACTCTATTGCTGAGTTTGGTATTGCGTCGGTCTGAAGCTGGCAGAACCGAGCAAGTACAAGTACAGCAGAAAGATGTGCCCGACTACAGCATCACGTCTGTTTGCGGCGTTTCACATATTTACATCTTTGCATGCGGGTAACTCGTTTTTGAGTTGTTGGGTTGATAAGTACCAGCTGCTGTGTAGCACGACCCGCGCCACTTGTTACGTCCCAAAAAGCAAGACATTTGCGGACGGAATAATATAAATTATACGAGTACAGCAGCAGAAGTAGTATGGTACTGAGAGCGAAACATCAGAGTATACATGACACAGACTTGAGTAAAATACTGACTGGAATGCAGAGAGCAACACCCCCTCGTCCAGCGTCTGTTGCCCCGGTACTACTGCTGATGACGGTAGAGTTATGGGTATGAGCTGAGACGAAAACAGTTTGCTTGGCACTGCTGTATATGTTCATGAAGTACGTACTGCAGTATACAGTGGTCGTGGAATACATGGGTTTAATGTGGGACCAGGTATTCTCGTCGACAGGTAACTGTTATTTGCAGTAGCATTTGAGAAGTTGAACTATAGTGGTAAAGAGTAGTTTGCAAGCTGTGAATGCGTAAAAAGAGCAAAACACCGAATGCAGACCTAATCGCTCGAATGCACGTCTCATCCCTTGTGTGTACCGGGTCAATGCTGCGGAGGTGACGTTTGATTTCACCCAGGAGGATAAGCTGGATGACCCGAGCTGCGGTGACGCCATGAGACCGGACGGAGAGGCAGCCGCGGCGGAGGCAACAGCAGTAGTGTTCGGGGCATTGGGGTGATTCTTATTGAAATGTGGTTGACTGTGAATCTGGATGAATATTTTCATTGTTTGTGTTTTTGAAATGTTTTTCTTGGTCGATTTGGATTCCGCGAGAGTCATTGTTTTCGAGTAGTTTCAACGTCAATAAAATTTCAGTGAAAAGGAATGTATGTTATCTCGCATTACCGCCGCGATCTGTGTATCTATGGCGGGAGTAGGGGACAAGGGGAGACTCTTGTCCGGAGGAACGGGGTTCCTTGCGATCTCTGGCATTTAATTTCTTGGCTTAATTTTTATTTTCGATCGAGTATGGCTACTGCTGTGATATTTTCTATGATTGCGTTGATTTCTCATGAAATAGAAGGAGATATATGAACAGTTTTGCAGGGATCTGGGGGAGATGGTGCCTGTTAAAGACTTGGGCCGCTCAGCTGGTATTCGGGTTGTGTTTATGAGAGATTGGGAGTCGGGGCGTTTGACTATTTCCCAGGAGAACTTCGCGTTGGAGCTAGCGGAGGAGTATAATATTGAGTGGGGAAAGAGTGTGCCGCTTGGTATTGGAGTTGGAGTGAGACTTGGAGAGTTTGATGTTGATGAGGAGGATGCGTGTGAGCCTTTTCGTGAACTGATTGGATCGCTGGTGTGGCTGGCGACGATGACGAGGCCAGACATAGCAAATGCAGTGCGCGCGATAGCGAGGTACTGTGCGCACCCGAAGCTGAGGCATTGGGAAGCAGCGCGAGATGTTTTGGGATATGTGAGGAGAACGAGTTCGTTGGGGATTTCGTTTGAGAAGGGGAGTGCACTAGGGTTGAGTATGCAGTCGTTTGCATATTGATGTGCGCCACCACTTTCTTAGGGAGTTGATGGAGAGGGACGAGATCAAGGTGATTTATGTGCCGTCGGCGTATCAACATGCCGATTTTCTCACAAAGGTACTAACCAGGGAGGCGTTTGAATTCCACAGGGGCATTGTCATGAATATTTGGGGTGAGGGATGGTGTTTTATGTGTTGTTTTTGTTTTTGGACTGTATGTGTTGAAGACTGATTGAACGTGTTATTGTGGTGATATTTTGGATCATAAAGAGTCTTGAAATTGTGGTATCTAATTGCAAGTAGTGCCACATCGTTTGGGATTCAGACTTAATTGTGTGATGATTTGATTATTGCTGGTGCGGCATGTGCCACCGTACCTAATGTGTTTGGTTTTCAGAGTCTTGGGGATTTCTTGTGTTCTATTTTTATGTGATGATATTCTTGGGGAGGAATTATATGTTTCATATTAGACTTGGATTCGTGAGGCGGAAAACTTGTGTCGAGGACACTGCAGTAGTATGTGCTCGATAGTGGATTTTATGGGGAGGAATTAAGAGAGCATAAAGAAGGAAAGACATATAGGGGAGTGTTGGACAGGACACTTTCTCTGTGTGATAACTTGGCGTTACTTTGTGGGTGTGTTTGATGATTGAACGATTTGTGTTTGAAATTGAGACTGATGGAAACGATGATGGATTGATCACCCGTTATTTGGCGACATTATATTGAATTTGAATTGAGTTGTTTGTGATTTGAGGATGATCGATATGATAGAGACAGGTTGTGCTGAGAAGTTTGTATTAAAAAAGTGATCGGGGATCTAGCTGAGGCTATAGTTTGAGTTTACAAATATCTAGTCTACGGACTATTGTACTTTGTGGGGTGTCTTGCCTGTTGACTATAGTTTTGAGAAGGCATGATTTTATCTGGAGTATAGTACGGAGGATATATTATGGGTTTTTTTCATGTTATTGCATTGAGATAAAGGAAAGTGATGGCACGAGCAGGGGGAGTGAAAGATGTACTCATGACATCACTCTCCTTGTGACAGCAATAATAATTATTCGGAGATTTGGTACGGAGATCTGGGTTTGGTACGGAGATATGGCGGGACATCGCATTGCAGGATACGTGTGGGAATTGGCTTTGAGTTCTGTACACAGCCTGCTGACCGAAGTGGGCCCCTTTTCCGTGTTGGGGTGGGCACGCGCCGTGCCCACTCCACCTTGCCCTTGATCTTCCCTTCAAGGTGCACTATAATATACATGAACGAACCGGCCGGTCTTGGCTGACTGCCTTTATTCTGAGAGCCCCGTCAACTGGGCTGACAGCACCATTCATGATTTACCTATTACACTCCACTCGTCTCTACAGCGGCAGTAGGCACGACGAGGGGTTGCAAAACCATACCCTCGAGGGTCAGCAACGAAAAATACTGCAGGGTGAGCTGCTCCGTGAAGGGAGTTGCGTGAGGGTGTAAAAGAAACACCACGTCGTCGTCATACCTCGTCGTAACCCGCACATGTCTCTCTACCGCAGTAGACGGAGGCGACAGGAAACCGTCAACATGCACTCCATTCGTCTCTACAGGTTCTGAAGTAAACAGAGGCGGGAGGAAAT